>CM073578.1:126934787-127596287 GCA_037074715.1 Magnolia kwangsiensis | reverse complement strand
CATTGGCATCACAGATTTCCTAAGGTCGGAGCGATTCTTTTATAGGTTTCGCCCCTTTTCTGCTTTACCGAAGAGATCCCTTCCCAGCGATCGACGGATCTGATGCTTCCTTATCCCCGATTTCTCCGATCTACCGATTTCGTCTGAATTTCTAGGGTTTCAAGTCGCTTCCTCGTTGGATCTCGAGGATTTCGTGGTTTCTTAGACAGATTGCGATTTACCTAACCTCGTGGGGCTCCGGCTGTTGATTAGGTTTGATTTGGGGATCAGGGATGGTTTGCTCGAAGAAAGAGGATTTTGACGGCAGCGCGGAGGGGTCGGATCATGAGAATCGGGCTCCGGATGATGTTGTCGAGATCGAAGGATCCGATATCGGATCTTCTGAGCCTTCCGATGCTAGTCCGGAGAGCAGGATCAATGCGATTCGAGAGATCGGTCTTTCTGAGAGGCTTAGGGATGCTTTCAGAGGTGAAGGGGATGTAGATCTGCTGATTCATGAGGACGGTCGACAAAACGGCGTTTTACGGTGGCTACAGGCTCTGGACTTACAGGTCATTGGTGCCTGCAGAGCTGATGAGAGGTTGAAGCCGTTGCTTAAGCTCAATGTTTCTGGTGGCGTTGATGAAGACCGCCTGATGGCTCAGCTAAGCCAGGTCTTTTGGCTGTTTATCTTTTCTTTTTTCTTTTTCTTTTTCTTTTTTTTTTTTTCTTTTTTCTTTTTTCTTGTTCTTTTTCTTTGTTTTTTTTTTTTTTTTGGTTTTTCCCTTTTCCGCTCCTTTGCTTCAGAATATCTATTTCTCAGATTGGCTGTGATGAATTTAGATTCCTTGCCGTGGGGTCAACTGATTTTATTTGAGGGTTATTTTTTGTCTGTGTGAAAATCGATTTGGACACAACAGTTCTCTGCAGATGGTCTCATAGAATGTTTCATAGGGATTGTAGAAACTTTTGATGATGTTAGGATGTTGTTTTACTTACATAGAGGAATGTTGTAAATGATGAAGGCAGAGGACATTCTCCAACTTTTCACCTAGTGCAATACCATGGAAGTGCTTGGATCCTTGAATGTCTATGATTGTAATGAAGACCTTTGAGTGCTTGTCTTGTAGCTTCTGATAGATTTGCCCCTTTAATTATGAGGGTAAAGAAGATTTTATGGGCAATGATAAGTAAGAGCATATTACTGCTGCCATTAATGGATAAAAATATTAAACACGGCAGGCTATATTTACATTTGGTTATTGTTTGTTCAAGTCTTCTTTTCTTTCATTTTTTCCGATGGGACTAATATATGCTTGTTCCTGCATATTTAACACTTTATCTTGCCAATATATGATCTCTTGCTTTGTATGTTCTAAACAGCATTTTGAGGCACCAGAAGTTGGTATGCTAGCAAGGTGCTTGTGCATGCCCCTTGTATCAATTCGTGTTGGAAAGGTTGTCAAGCAAGGGACTCTTTTATGCCCAACAGCTACAAGGTAATGCAGTAATTTGATTGCAAATTCTATCTCCTACATGATATGAAGGCTTGTTCAGTTACCTTAGAAATGATTGGCACAGGATTTATAAATATCTATAATATTGATATGTGTCAGCAGTATAATAATATGGTTACTTGTGGGTAATACAAATCTATGTGTTATCTGTAATGTTTGTTGTTTTTTGCTTTTCTTTTTCCATATCAAATGAAATTCTTTGCTGTTTGATTTGTTTCCAGATGCATTGCATTCAGTTTCATTCTTTGAGTTGAGTAGAATATTCAACTTCAGCTTTTCTTATGCCACTCGTCTATGTGCTTCCATGCTTGTAGTTGTGAAGTTCCCATAGTTTTTAGATGAATCACAATATTGGTTCGGCTGTCTGTCAAGACGAGTCTGAATTGTGTTTATCATGCTTACATTGCATATTTTCATGCCTTTTATTTGTTGGATATTGTTTTTAGGAAACGATGCAACTGTTCTTTCTTATAAGTTGTTTTATGTTCGTATCTGTGCATAGACTTGAAGAATTGTCTTATATCCTTTTGATTTAATAATGAAGTGCTATGCAAACTAGCTAACATTCTTTTGGGGGAACGAGGATCTCTTGCTCTGGGTGGCTACTAAGCACATGTTTGCCTACATGGATGTAAGATTAATACATGCTTTGAAAGTTTATGTTATTTAGCAACCATTTGACACACACACACCCCTTAAATTCAAGGGTTTTATATTATCATTTTAGGTGAATTTTAGGGTTATTTAGTTATTTCCCAGCAACTTCCACATAACTGTTCTGCCTAGTCAAGTCAATTTGTCTACTTTCAGATATGTACTAAATGTTATAGACCACATAGCCACTAGCGTCTCACTTTCGACTGAGGGTGGGTTCTAATGAGGCAGAGAACCCTAGGAAGTTCAGTCAATTATTGAAGCCTCTTTTTCAAGCAAGTCTGGGAAGCAAAGGTGATTCAAGTAATTCCATTAAGTCGGCCTCTACTGTTGATGCTGTGTGTTCTGGACACTTGAAATTAGATCCATTTTAGCTAATAGGAGAATTGTATTTTCTAAAGTTCCAAGATGACAAAGGAGGTTGTTGCTTCCCTTGTTAAAGAACGAGTTATTAGATGGTCACCCAAAATAGGCTCAGTGGTTCATCTCTTCCGACATGCTTTTTTCACCTTTTTTTTTTTTATAGAATATTTGTTTCCCTCCAAAGAGAAGATTCTGCTGTGTGACTTAGATTTGGATACGTGTTATTGTTAGATGCAAAGCACATATTTACAACCACAAATTATATTCTCCCTACTTGACCCTTACAGAAACACAAGAGCTCCTTGTATTAAGTGTGTAATGAATATATCAATCCTTTTACTTTTAATTCTGTTTAGATGTTCAAATGGGTAAATGACTCTACTCATTCCTTTGTTTGCTTAACTTGTTTGAGGGTTCACATGCTTGATTGCCTATTTAATGTACTGTAGCTGCAACTGTACAGCCTGAGCAAATTCATACTCCTTGTTTAATGCTGTCGTCCATTTAGCCTATTTTGACACCAGAAGTTTTTTGATATGATAACGTTTAGTGTGATTAGGTGAACTGTGAACATTAGGAGCGAGCAAGGAGGTTGTTGTAAAAATTCGGATCTCTTCTCAATTAGTTGTAAGTAATATAATGAAGCAACTAGTTTGAAACCTGTGACATCTTTAAATGTGAAAGGTTATCTGCTATTGTTGGACATCTGCATAACTCAATACCCTTGTTGTTGGGCTCTGCTAATTTGTTTGCTAATAATCAGGAGATGTAGTGGGTTAATTTAGAAACGTATATTCTCTTGATATTGCATCTCTGTTTATATTTTTTTCCTTGAATGTTTTTAGTTGATGATGTTGGTTTGCACTTTATTTACAATTCAAATGCCTGTATTGTAATTTAATTTGCACAGCTATTTTTTCTACAGAATTTGACATTTGTATGACTGGTAGTCTGTCGTCTGGCATTAAGTTTCTTACCAAGATAATATGGCTGGTAAATGTATCCTGAATTTGTTGAGATTTACCAAAATTGTGGGTATATTTCAGCTTATTGATGGTGACACTGTTCATCTCTCCAAATAAAGCTGTCTTTTGATTTGTAGGTAAATGGGCGTGTGTGATGTTCTATTATGATCTCTGAATTATGAGGAAACGAAGGTAGATTCTTTCGTGGCCCTACAATATATAGATTCTCTTATTATTTCCCATCTCCTATTGCTTATAGGTGTACACCTTCTCTATTTCTAATAATGTGGCCTGTTGCCAAGAATGGTAGTCTCGGTCTTAAATGAGCTTTAGTAACTCTGAGGTATTCTGTTTATGTGTCAGATCTATTATGATTCTGTAATGTGACACTTTTTGTACAGTAGAAGATTACGGATTCTGTTTGAACAATCTTTCTTACGTGTGTTTGTTTCACACATCCTTGGAAAAATCTCTTACGCCTTCTGACTTCCTTTTTACTGGTGAATGTCAATGAGCGGTAAAAAAGTCCTGACAGAATGTTTCTGCAGTACTGGTATCGTACTTTAAATCCTTGTCAAGTGGAGGGATCATCGTTTTGTTGATGAAATTTTCCTGCTGGTTTGAGTTTTATTCAACTGCAGATTGTTTCTTTAGTTTATTTATTTTATTTTTTATTTTTGGATTATGTGAAGAATCTTTTGGAATGAAAACAATTGAAAGAGAAAAAGTATGTTATAACTCTTAACAGATGATGCAAATAAATACTCATTACTAGTCTGCGCACATTTCTATTCCTAGTGTATATGGAAAAACCAAGAAGAGAAACAATAGAAGGCTATAGAAGTCGAAATGTAACAAGATCTATGGAGGTTCTCTGCTGACTGCTCATTGGCCTGTGTGCATGCCCTAAATTCAGAAATTGACAATCTAAACAGGCTGTGGCTACCTGGTTTTGGCAAAGGCTCATATCTATATACTCTCATACTCTCTTCTTTTCTTAACACCGAGCGGCACTAAAATTAGTTGGTAAAGGATCTTTTAGTCCTTAAAAATCTATTAATTTGTTGCAAATGGAACATAGCAGGATTTGTTATCCCAATTGACATAGAATTTTCTTAGGTTTACAACCACTACATGTTCACTTATCTGAAGTTTATTGAACTTTGTCCATAAACTATCTATACATGTTTGGCTTGAATGCTGCTGCTGTGACCAGAAGTCAGTGACGATTCGAGAACATCTTCTATGCGTTACTAGAGGTCTGTGCCAAAATTCTAGAGGTTTCAGTCTTTTAATTCCACATATGAAGTAGGATTGGATACCCACTAGTTGGTGTAACAAGTTGCAAGATATACGTATATCTTGTTTATGTAGTGGGAATTTGTTTGTTTTGTCTATTTCAAAATTGGTTTGCGGTTGCTTCAGTGGTTAAACTTAATATAGATGGTTCACTATAAAGTTGAAAACTGCTGCTGATTAGAGAGGACCCTGTGTTGGATGCATATACTGGCAAAAAGTTGAATAGTTTTAGGAACTAAGGAACTACATTTTAGTAACTTGTCTGATATTATCTATGCTGTAGTGTCACCCATTTGGCCTAATAGCTAAGAATTGGATGCGGACATGCCATTCTTGAATTTTGATTGAACCAGATGCTGAATGTCCATGTTTGCTGATACATTGACAAGGTAGGAACCAAACAATGTCACTCTATAAGATGGTGAATGATTAGAAGCATTTATGACCATCGTTTTAAAAAAATTGTCTGGTGCAACTCGGTGTCATCTGAGTCGAAATGATTTTGGTCCAAAGCAATATGAGCCACCTGGCTGTTGTTAACCATACTGAGCAGGCATACCAGTTGAAGTTTCGATTGATCCAGATGCTGAATGTCCTTGTTTACTGATAAATTGACTGGGTAGGAGCCGAACAGTGTAACTCTATAAGATGGTGAATGATTGCAAGCAGTTACGAACATGGTTTAAAAAATCTGGTGCAACTCATTGTTGTCTAAGTTGAATTGATTTCGATCCAAAACAAAATGAGCCACCTGTCCGTTATCAACCATACAGGGCAAGCCAAACCAGTTTACTCACACTCCAAAACCACTGTTGAAATCATACTTTTGACTTATTAAACTTACCTTTCTCGTGATTCTTCAAAGTGCATTCTGCTCATTTATTACTTTCCACTGGTTATATAAAAATATTACATGTATGGCTGCTGCATCTCTATTTATCTCCTTTTCTTCCAAATACTTGTTATGTCTATCATCTAATGTGTATAACTAAGGAAGAACTAATTTTGCTCTGCGTTTTGGTCATTGATCTTGATCATACTTGTTACATTCTTTCTCTGGTTGCATAAAGCTGGATCTTCTACACTAAATACAACTCCTCTTTGTATGGCTATACTCTCAAATGATCCTATCAATGTAGCAATATGGTGGTCCACAAATATGCTCTACAGCAGTCAGCAGCCTATATATATATATATATATATATATATATATATATATATATGTGTGTGTTAATTCACTGTTTTGGTAACTTTTGTATTTTGCTTTTGCTGTCTTGGATTGTTTTAACAGTCTCTTCATGTTATGTTTTTTCCATGGTGCAGGGGACATCTGAACCTCACCCTCTTGCCTTCATCTGATTTGCGCATCTCATTCACTGGTGATGATGGCTGCACTGAAAGACTGGCCGTCTTGAGTACAATTTCGGAGAGCTCAGCAGTGGTAATTGAAGAAATTTCTGCTGACAGTTCCAGTCGCTCATTTCTAGTAAAGCTCCCTGAAGGGCAAGTCTCATACTTTTGGTGCTCGGAGAAGTCCACACTTATTGGGGCTGAGCTACTCACAAAGGTAAGTTTACAGCTTTGACTTATAGATGTTTCTCAACAGTTAGGCAGCCTAGACACAAATTCATACATGGAGAAGTTCAGGAAATACTGGGATTCATAATAAGAGAGACACAAAAATGTGTAAAATACAAGTGGTGACATTAGAATACAAGTTTTTCAGTAAGGAGCATTGCCACCCGAATGTACACGTGGATCAGAGAGAGCTGAAACCCTTGGCAATTGCCATTGGAATAGCATGCTTCAGGGGCTGAGGGGCTTTACCCTGGCATCTGGGTTGTGTCTGCAACAGGGTCACCTTTGTCTAATCTTAGGGTTCAAAATTTTCAAATTTGTTTGGAGTCGACTTGAATTGAAAAGGAGTTAAGAAGCCATTTTGTTGTTTAGTACTCCACAAACTGTTAATTTGAGTTTCTGAGTACCCAGTTGGGTTTTTCGTGATTTCATTAAGTCCACAAGTTATTGAAGTGGGTTCTGTGGAAATCCTCATGGGCTGTGACCGGTGCCTCTCGTGATCCAGGCACGTGCACATGTATCAGAGATCTGCACATACAGATGTGTCAGAGATCTAGGTCATTTATTACGCCAGTTACATTGTGAACATGCCATGGACTAAAAATAATGTTGGTCTGCTGATCGGGAAAGTCAAAGTTGTACAAGAAAATGGCCGACTAGAATTAAGAAGTCTGATGTACATGCATGGCTCACTTGATGATTTTGCTACCCTACTTTTTGGTACGTAGCATGTTCACAGTGCGCAATACCTGATGAATGGCCTGGATCTATAACAGATGTGCCATTCATCAGATTGCTGACATGTTTTGTGCCCCCTCTTTGAATCACAATCCAATCCTCATTCAGCCATTTTGTAGCAGTAATTTTTTTTTTTTTTTAAATCAACTGAATAATTATCTTTGTTACATGAAGACAATACCAAGCATTTGAAATTGATTGCTTTTTAATATTTTTTTAAAAAAAGCTCAATTACCTAAAAACATGCCTGTTTTCTCAAATCCTTCTCTGTTTTAGGTTCTGATTTTCTTTATCAGCACGACTAAATGTGATGCCTATGTGTACTGATTTTTTTTTTCTTTTTCTTTTTATTACTTCGGCAGATGAAGGATTTACTTCGGAGGAAACCTTCTCTATCTGAACTCACTGGGATCTCAGAGTCACGTCTGAATTGCTTTGCAGTTCACCTCCGTGCTTATCTCCTTGGGTCGACAAGTGCCACACGATCGGATCCAACTGTTTTGCCCACCACCTCTCTCACGACTGCATCTGAACTGCCTGAACTAGACTCAAATACCCAATCTCCCTCCACTTCCTCAAAGCCTTCCCGTGCCCGACTTGCCTCCAGTCATCTGGCAAGGTCACATTCATCTCTCTATCAAAACGGTCTTTGTCCAAGATCAAACACTTTCAAGGAATGCTTTCCAAGAAATTCTTCCTCTATTATAAGAAGTGGGGCCCGAGACAAGTTCAGACGGCGTGGAGATAGCCATTGCAGTTCCTCAGCTGTTGACAATCCACCCATTCCCTCAATCTCCAACACGAGTACAATCCAAACACCTTTAAGCGAAACTGAAAATAACAAGTGTCCTGAGCACAGTGGATACTGCAATCATCTTCCATTAAGCTTGCCAGAAACATTGAACGGATCTCCCCATCCATCATCATTCAGTCCCTTATCATACCACCATCTTCCATTATCCCAAGTTTCCACCTTGAGATCTTCTTTATTATCTCCTTACTACTGTTGGTGCCCTCCCTGCACATCGTCTTTACAATATACCATAACACCTAACTTGCCATCAAATACAACAGAATCTGTGTCTCTGCCACCTCTGTCATCTTTATTATCTGCAGGAAGGTCATCAAGCTCTTGGATCCCACCCACACCACCTATTGATCTGGCGGACATGCCATCATTAGACTTTCCTAGCTTTCTGCCAGACCCACTGGTTCGATTCCCCCTTCCTGTCTCTTCTTTCATTACCATGCCTAGCTCACAGCAAATCCCGACATTCACACCTCTAATGTCCGACCCGATCGTGCACATTCCTGTCATTGATGTCTGCTCCTCTGGCCAGGGGTATCTTGTGAGTGCCGGCCCAGCTATTTCCACAACGATCTCACCCCCACTTCCCAACCTTGTGAATTCTCGGATCCCAGATGCTGAATCGATGGTGGAGAAAAGTGCTAGGGAGACATTGCGGCTACTCATTAGTTCAACACAGTCCAGCCCGCAATTGATTGAGATGCTGCCTGCTGTCTTGACCAACACAGATGAGAACATGTTGTGCATTCATGTGAGTAATTGACATAGCTCATACTTCCGGCTTTGGTTTTTTATGCTTTTACAGTTAGTTTGTGGGAAGTCTAGGTGTGCTGCAACATTGCTGTATTTGACTGGACATTACATTGAGGCTTTGGAGACTCTGAATCTCAGCTTAGCAGGCCTTGACCCCAGATGGAAACACCCATCCAAATGCCCCACCTGCCATTCAACAGGCATGGCTAATGTAATCCAAATTCCCCACCTGCCATGCAGCAGTCATGGATTATGGTTTCAAAGCATTGAACACTTCCATGTTCCAAAGAGAGCTCCAACTGCTTGCACTATGACTTTACTGGTAGATGGAAAAAAAAAAAACCCTTGAAATTCACTTGCTAAGCCCACTATGATGGTTGGATCTACATGATGCATGGTGCATCCAATTTTCATCATGGGGCAACCATGTCAGACGGGTTGGATGCCATATGACACCGTGGTGGGATTCACCGCCCAATCCGTTTTATTTACAACTAGTTGTAGGTGAGACCTCACCATGTGTAAAAGCCCACCGGACCGATCTGGCTCAACTGCTTCCCATGGTGTTGCCAGGTTTGCTTTTGCTGACTCCTGGCTGTGAACCTTTTAAAAACAGGACCCATGGTTCCCCTCCAGCCGGGTCGGATGGATGGCCCATTGAAAGACCCCATGGCAGTGCTTTCTGATATGAGGTCATCCTGAAAGTGTATTAAAAGGGGGAAGGATGGTCAAAGTGGCCAACAATCCAGTTTGCAGGAGGTGGACCAGCCTTGTCTTCTTGTCAGGCCAGTTTATGGTGCATTCCCAGTTGCCTGAAAATTAGGCTAACATACGGTGGGTCGGATTTTCAAACCCTGTCATATATATGATGGATTTGCACCTGTTGCACGGCATGGATGGGTTGGCTCATATGGTCAAATGTGGATGGTGCTTGTGTGCGATCGTCAAAACTCACATGTTTTCAGTGCAGGTGATGTTATTCTGTTGTGAAGTTAAAACAACTGGCATCATCTCATGTTGCTTTCTTTTTCATGGAACAGGAAAAGAAACATAATGCAATGATCTCTGGTAGCCGAGGCCTTTATAGTGGGGCTCAAGACATAGATGTCGTTACAAACAGCATCTCAGCTATGGGGTTTGATTTTCTCCCCACAAGATCTGTCTGTAGGAGTGGTGCTAGCATCATCAACACATTGATTGAGCATGGCAGCAGCAATGAGTTGTCGGATGGAGAAGGTGATCCCTCATCATTGGATGAGGCTCAAGGAGAGCTGTCGCACTGAATATTTTTACCCATTTTGATTTTCGAAGCCAAAGCCTGGAATGGCGAGCCCCCCAAAAATGTAGATATGTGGCTGGAATGGTGACTTTTCTCAGTGTAGTAATTGTGTTTCATATATGTTGAAAATCTGCCAATTCTCAGGCTGTGCCCCTTTGGCTCTTTTGTGCTTCCTCTTGCGAGGGGCATGTTTGCAGTTGGATCCACTGTCATGGCCTGCCGTGTGCATGCATGCCTCTATGGAAATCGTGGCAGCAACAAATTGGCCATTTCATCTGTTATATACTATGTTTTCAGCCAGCTTGGTGTAGTCCAAGGTTGTGGTGCAAACAGCTAAAAAAGATGTATTGATCAGGGACTCGTCCATACGTTCTGAGGGCTTGGGTCTAACAATTAAGTTAGACTGATCATTGTGATTATTGGACCGACGGACCGGATTTGTGGTTCACTGGATCAGTTCTTCGACTAGGGCACCATTTTTCCACGTTTGATGAAATGAAGTATACTTCCATACAACTATTCCTACCTTTAATAGGGATTTCATGACATGGTAATGCCACGTTTGGATGCACAGTGGGTTGAAATGTGAAAAGTTTAGTGTGAATTACAATAATTAGTGAGGTTTCCGAGCAAGTCCTAGTTGAAATTAATGTGACTTGGAGCCCAATCCGTTTATATGAATGATCATGTGCCACTTTCTTAGGCTGGATGGTGTATCCAGATATGCCGTAAGCAATGAAAATAATAGAAAGAGAACAATGCTTTTGAGGGGAGAGAGCGAGAGTATTTTTTTACGCGAGAATGAACATCTGTCCAAGGTATATATGGATTATAAGGCTCTTTAACACACCAAAAATCACAAACATCTAAATGGTTGAATTCGCTGGCCCTTGTAAAATTTGATGAATCACACATTGGTGGTTGTTTCCGATGGATGCACGGAGAAGAAAGCTTTCTAAGGAAATTCTGGTCCACACATATCAACCGAATCTCCTCCAGATACCGCTACCCACAAGTGTAGTAGCATTTATCTAGGAAATCTGAGTTCTGGATCATGCGGGACCCACCATGTCTGGCCAAAAACTCAAGCTGTCCTATCAGGTAGGCCACACATTTTATGTGACAGTGAACCGCCATGTCTGGCCAAAAACACAGGTTGTCCAACTATCAGGTAGGCCACACATTTTACGTAATAGTGAACGGTCTTAAAGAGCTTTCAACGAGTATAGTTTTGAATTTATACCAAATCTCGATACAAAAGAAAAATGAATTAAAATGAGTAAAAAAAAAATATTTCCTCACTAACAATGGGTTCCACATTATACCTCTCAGATATCCTACATCCTCCAATGGCACATGTGACTTCATGTAAATGTACGTGTGGAGGGTGCGTGTGGGGTTGACAAAGCCACTTCTCTCTATACAGAATCCACTGTAAACCAAGTTATACTCCATCCACCCATTCCCCTGTCTCGTTTAAGGACATACCTCAAACAAGAAGAAGATCCAAAAATCAAGTGGGCCACACTAGATTGTGATCGACATACTGAGGCCCACCTAAAAAAATGGCATTGGTGTCCCAGTCAAGTGCCACGTCTAGCATGTTCTCAAGTCCTCACTTCTCCCTTTGGATTGTAGAGGATGCAAATGTCCCTAGTCAAGACAAGCATTAAACTCCAAAGGGCTAGACTACTATGTTAGTTGGTAGTTCAGTGACACTGAAATTGGTGGTGCTTCATCCTCCTCAGATCTGAGTTATAGTTTTCAGACTCAGGCCACGTATTTAAGACTTGACGACTCACCTGACTCGGCCGGGCTTGAGTCAAGTCAGGACTCGCCCAACTCGCACGTAAATTGGTCCACTAGCCCCAATGGAACACCCTCCTATGGAGGTCTCAAGTCCAATTAATTGGGACACACGTTATGGTACACCCAGATGATAATCTCCAACCTATCAAGTGAATGCGACATCCCACCTTTCCAATAGGTGGCCCACCATGAGGATCACGTGGTTCAAAAATCAGCCCCATCTACTCATCATCAGGTGCACCACACCTGAGAAGTTTTTTTCCTGATTTTCATGCCATTGCTGCATCTAATGAGTTGGATGCAGTCATGTAGATGATTTTTTCGTAACAGAAACCTCATGGTGGGCCCAACCTATTGGATGGATTGGTCGTTACACACATGAAAGGTTGGAAATTATCCGTTTATTGTGCAAAGGAGAAGAGAAAGTCTACAATTTGGCCTAAGATTATTATTATTATTTTTTTAATGCTGTAAATAAGAAAGGCCACTTATTCATGGCCCACCATGCACTGGGTCATCTTTGTATGAAAAAATAGGCCGCACCACAAGTGGGCCCATTGTGTTATCATCTGTTGTAGGAGAATATATTATGTAGGCATATTGGCTCCTCTCGGGATTTGAAGATATAATCTTCCACTCTGATACCATTTCAAATCATCACTTGATCTAAAAGCTCAAGCTGTCTGATAATGGCATGTCAATGTATTATCAAGGGACCTTAACCCTAACATGACTCACCTTATTAGCAAATCAAGAGTATTTTTGGTCCAGTGCATCTTCACAATGCACACTACCAGATGAATGATCTGGATATCTGACACGTGCCATCCAACTATAGAGACCAGCACCTCATGGGAGCTATCTATCATGTGGCCCCCATTACTAATATTGTGAAAGGGCTCTGCCCAGCTCCCCAAGGAAAAAGAGAAATGGTCCATCGTTCGAAATAAGAACCTTTTTTTAGGTATCCTCTATCCACGACGAGGTCCTTTTTATCAATGGCTTTAAGTCATTGAAACATGAACTCAGATAGATGGAGTGTTTTATTGTATATCATACATGCGTTTTAAATTGAAACCACCAACAAATGCGTTTAAACCATTCATTCTTTTTATATAACACTGGCTCATTGGTTATTTCTATCATATTCATGAGCCTAGTCATGAGCCAGGGCAAGCTATTCATTATTGGCTAAGGCTAACCGGAGTCGGAGACCTAAGCGTTAAGCGGGCCACATATATACAAAGAAAGGGACATTTTAGAGAAATGAAACAAACTGTCTACAAGTAAGATGAGTAAAGCTGAGGCCACATATACACAAAGAATGATAAATGAAACAAACGGTCTACAAATGAGATTGAGTAGTTGCCAGAAATCCTATTTGAATATACGCTTATAAGAGGGCCTTTTTTTTTTCTTTTTTTTTTTCTCTTTATTTTATTATTTTAACTTATCATACTACATAAGTTACATTTTTTTAATAAAAATTAATTTAGTAATCACTTTTGTAAAAAAACCTTATTAGCTTAAACTTGCTTATAAGTAAGAAATTTTTGTTTTTTTAACTTTCATCTTTTTTACTCTCTATTGTATTTTTCTTTTTCTCATCTGTGCATGTGATGGATGATATACATCAAAGTTCTGCCCTACATGATGGATGGTCCTTGTCAAGAGTGGGCCCCACAAGATGAATGACCTATTTCAAGGTGAGCTTGTATAACAAGGAACATTGTACATCAAAGGTCGACCCTTAATGATGAATGGTTTGTTGTTGATGTCTTAAATCTGCCAATAATAGAATTTGTCGAAGCCATTGACAGACCACTTGATGTTTTTGAGCAGATATCGATGTCATTGACAAGTGCCCAATCTCATCAGAAAAATTCAAAAAATCTATGTTGGTAGCTGAAACGTTTTGATATTGCTACTCAATAACATCTAAGTAAGTTCAATGTCATTAACAGATCCTCGATGAGGTATTGATGTCATCGAATGTCCTATCAAAGATGTGCACAAAATTACGTAAGCATGTAAGTTATTTTCTATTCTGGTTATAACACTCTATATATCAAGTGTAATCGAGTTTTGTGAGTGAGAAAAAAATAGAGGTGTGTTAGGGCTTTCTAGATTGTTCCTAAGAATTCAAGGGTATTGCTAGGACTTGTGAAAAGAGATTAGAGGCTTGTTCAAATCGGCAAACTACTATTTCTTATAAATTTTGCCGTCATAGTTCATTATTCATCGCTTTGTGTCAAGGTGTTTTTCCGCATAGATTTTTCCATGTAAAATTTGAATTGTTCTTTTTTTGACTTGGTTATGCAATTGCATGTATTTTACTTGATTCGTCTCCAAATATTTCCGAAGTTTCCAACATGGCCACATCCAAAGCAAACTTCGCATGATCGACAACCCACATCAAAGATGGGCTCCACATGATAGGCAATGGACATTTGCGGTCGGCCCCACATAATGGATGACCCACATAAAGATGGACCCCACATAATGAATGGTCCATGTTAAAGGTCAACCCTTAATTATGAATGACCATATATGATGGACAACCTACTTTGAAGGTAGGGCTCACATGATGGACAATCTAAATCAAAGGTGTGCCCCACATGATGGAATTGTCTTTAATGGTGAGCTCCACATGATGGACTTTAATGGTGGGCCCTAGGTGATGGATGACCCACATTAAGGTAGGCCCTGCGTAATGGATAGTCCACATCAAAAGTCAGCCTCTTATGATGAATGGCTTACGTCCAAGGCAATCTTGCATGACGGAGGCCTGTTTCAAAGTTGGGCCATGCATGATGGATAACTCACATTAAAGATGAGCCCTACATGATGGAAGATCCACATCCAATGTCCGACATGACGGACAGCCCACATTCAAGGTGTCCTTGCTTGATGGATAGCCCATATCGCCAGTGAGCCCTATTGAAGGTAAGCCCCATGCGATGCGATGAACACTTCAC
Organism: Magnolia kwangsiensis; assembly: GCA_037074715.1. Taxonomy (NCBI): domain Eukaryota; kingdom Viridiplantae; phylum Streptophyta; class Magnoliopsida; order Magnoliales; family Magnoliaceae; genus Magnolia; species Magnolia kwangsiensis. The sequence goes on along the minus strand of CM073578.1, from coordinate 127,581,567 downwards.
ATTGAAGACAAAGTCAAAATGGGCCTACTGTAATGAATGGTCAATATCAAAGGTTAGCCCCACATGATAGATGAGAGATATTAAAGATGAACTCCATGTAAAGCCCTGTCATATTGGGCTAAAATGACTTGACCCAAGCTCGATCCAAAATTGATTGATAGGCCATCCAATGAGAGGCTGCAGCCCAGACACCATACCAAGCTAGTAGGTCGGTCTTGTCAAGTCGGCTACCTGGGAAACGGATTGGCTACTCTCCCTGTCACCAGTCAAGGGCTGGTGGTCAGTGTTTTGTGGGCCCCACCATAATGTATGTGTTTCATCCATGCCGTCCATCTATTTTTCTAGATCATTTTATAATGTGATAACAAACTGAATTATATCCAAGTCTCAAGTGGACCACATTACAGGAAAGAGTGTTGAATGAACTTCAACCATTAAAAATATTTTGGGGGCCATAAAAGTTTTGAATCAATCTGATTTTTGTTTTTTCCCTTTATCTGGCCTGTATGACTTAATCAACAGATTGGATGTCAAATAAATAGTGTACATTGGGCCTTTGGAGAATTTTAATGGTGGATATCCCATCTCTATTGTTTTCATGTGGTGTGGTGCACCTGAGATTTATATCCCTCTCATTTTTGGAGTCGAGCCTTGAAATGATCCGTTAAAATGGATGAACCGAATGTATGAAAAACATACATCATGGTGGGGCCCACAGAGCACCGACCACTAGCCACGGGGCTGGTGTCAGGGGGAGTAACCAATCCGTTTCCGGCTACCTGACCTATTGCCACCCTTAGCTGTGAGCTGTGAGAACTGATCACCCACCGTCCCGTACCGTTTCATCTTTCCAACCAAGTGGCATATCTCGTCCATAGATCAACGGCATGTCTCGTCCATTGATCAACTGATACAAAAATCTGTCCGTTCTGCTCATCATCTGAGCTACATTGTTAGAATCAATGGACAACCGACGGTTTAACTCAACAGACAAGTTTGGCCCACAGATCAGCCTGATTTTCGGAAATGTTGATCTTCATCGTGGGGCCTATCATTTTAATGGTACTGATTTCTTAAAAGGATGTCATGTCAGGCAGAAAAATGGTACAGTACCATAAGTTATGGTACAGTTGCCTGTACGTGATCAGTTCTAGTGAGTTTTACGTAATCATAAAGATTGGAGAGAATTACTAATGTAAACGCTACCTATTATCCAGCGTCTTTTACAAAGAGTCCAAAACTTACCTTCCCACCGTGTACGTACGGACAGAGCATTTCAGAACGAAAATACCCCTGCTTTTCACATAGCATTGTACGTACGAACAAGGGTATTTTCGACCTCAAATCCTCTGTCTGCACCTACAAGGTCTAATTTGGAAAGGTAAGTTTTGTACTGTTCATAAAAGACACTGAATAAAAGACGGCGTCTACAGTGATAATTTTCTCTAAAGATTGTCCACCAAATGTACGGTGAGAAGGGATCTCTCTCTATCATGGTGTGTGTGTGGCCCACTCAGGTTTAGTCAATATCTGAATCGAATAATATCACAATGTTAGAAGGCCCAAATACCCCAAAAGTAGTCTAATGCGATCCAAGCAAGGAACCACCCACCTGATGATTTGAATGAACTTCCTGATTGTATTAACTGTGGGGCCCACCCATACACGTGGAAAAATATGTCTTGCAATTCCTACCGTTGATCGGGTGAGCCATCTTGTGGATGGATCATAGCAAGAAGATTGAAGTGATTCGACACTCCTGGCTTCTGATCGTTGCGATTTTTTGCCTGTTGGATGTGGACACTTGCTCTCTTTTTGCTAACCGTCCATCTGCATCTAGTGATCGGATGGCTACACAATTCAGTAACTGCTGTTATGATGATTTTGGGATTATTGCCCATTGATGGCCCATCAACTCCATGGTCCAGATCTTGTGAACAAGTGTCATTTGTAGTATAAAGACGTTTTAGGGCTACATGTACTGGTATACTGAGAAGAATCCCAGCGACATCCAGCAACTCAATTTGGAGGAATCATAGGCACTGATGCAATTGGACATGACAGTGTCCTGCTGAGGCCAATCTGTACATCTGGGTCCCATGGTTAAGCAATCCAGGCCGTCAATCTGTGGACTCCAGACTTGAATGTTCCAGATTGGAACCTTTTTGTTTTCTTGGATTTTGCTGATCTTTATTTTCTTAACGGTTCATTGTAAGCCACCGATTGAAAGGTCAATTTCTAACAATCTAGAATCTTTTGCCTATATATGGCTAGGCCCATTAATTCAACGGTCTGGATCACAGAACCATGAGCCTCAGTTGCATGGATTGGCCATAATAGTGAAGTGTCAATATCAAATGCATCAGGAACCTCGACAGCTGTACCCAACATCACATGCCTTCCGTGGGAAATCAACATCACATGTCTTACGTGGGAAATCACACGTGCATCCTCATTACAACTGGCAACAACGTTGAATAAGAAGGAATGATCACATACCTCAAATTGAAGCTTCTGAATGGTCCACCGTGATGTTTTTGTTGAATCCAAACCGTTCATAAGGTGTACCACCTCATTTTTACCATAAATCCAAAAATTAAGGTTATTCAACACACCACATAAAACAATATAATCACGCCTAATCCTTTAAATGAACATGATGTGGCCCACCCTCGTTTTTAAATAGAATTTTTTTGGTTGTCCATTCATCCTGGTAGGGCACGTCAGATGAATGGATTGGATGTCATGTACACAGCACGTCGTATCCCACACACATTCTGAAAGCTTCCATGGGTGGAATTCTCCCTTTCTATTGCCTTCCTTTGTTCCCTGTCCAGTGGGCCACCTGATTTTTTTATTAATTTGATTTTTTGCACATAGCGTAGAATTTTGTAAGACACATCTGATGGACGATTTGGATTACCCAAACAGTGGACCCACACGACTCAAAGGTTTGGGAACTCACATACAATAGAGAGTATATGATCGTTCCCAAAGTCTCATACCCGAATCTAGGCTCGATGCGTTGGCCAACGGTCTAGATTGGGGGACGCGGATTCCGTCCTACCCCGCCCGTCTCTAGCTGGGAACGGCCAGGAGCTTTGAGTGGCCACCGTGATGTCTGAGTCTTATCCACACCGTCCATCTATTTTTTTTCGTATCATTTTAGGTTTAAGCCCTAAAATGAGTCAGATCCAAAGTTTAATTGGACTACACAATAGGGATTAAACTCTTACCGTTGAAAACTTCCTGGGGGCTACAGAAGTTTTGGATGGAGCTGATATTTGTTTTTTCTCTTCATCCACGTCTACGTAACTTTATGAACAGGTTGGATGGCAAATAAACATTACGGTGGGCCCTAGAAAAGTTTCAACGGTGAGAATCATTATCACCGCTTCTTCTTGTTGTGTGGTCCACTTAAGTTTGGATCTGCCTAATTTTAGGTCTTACACCTTAAAATAATATAAAAAATGGATGGACGGTGTGGATAAGACCCAGACATCACAGTGGCCTCTCAAAGCTCCTGTCCGTTCCCAGTCGGAGACGGGCGGGGGTAGGACGCAATCCGCGTCCTAGATTGGGACCATATCACCATATTTCTGTGTCTAGATGGGACAAGAGTACCTGTCGTGTACCACGTGGCACTTTTCTCCTTGGATGTTTGTAGATCCAGGGACACATATTTCCTGTGAAAGCCTTTTGCAGGAAGTTCCTGCGCAAGGATGCTGGGTGGGGCCCACTGCAATGTATGTGAGAAATCCATTCTGTCCATTTGTTTTGCGAGCTCATTTTATGACGTGAGATCAAAAATGATCTGGATACAAAATTCAAGTGGGTCACACGAGAAGGAAAATTAGGTAAAGAAATGCTTACCGTTGAAACCTTCCTGGGCTCCATCTTGATGTTTATATGCTATCTAAATCGTTTATAAGGTCATTACCAATGGGATGAAGTGAAAACACCATAAATATAGCCAGATACAGAACTTTTATGGCCATAGGAACGCTTCAACGGTGCTATCTAAATTCCCACTATTTCCTCTTGTGTGGCCCACTTGAGTGTTGGATACAATTTTTGGTCGCACGCACTAAAATGAGTTCAAAAAAGGATGGACGGGGTGGATTTCTCACAAACATCTAGGTGGGCCCCACTCAGCATCCTTGCGCAAGAACTCCCCATGAAATCCGCGTCCTAGATCCAATAGGAAAAAAGACTGCCACGTGGCAGTGGGCCATCCTTTAATTGTATAAGCAACCGAGCATCATATATTTAAAGGGTTAGGTTGGCTGATGTGACATGAAAGGCTGTCGTTTGGCTTTTTATCCTTGAATTATCTTATCTGTACCAAGAAAAGGAAGACGTTTCAAATAAATTCGTTAGACAAGCTAAGACCTTGTGGGCCTCCCTTGTAGTGATGTTTGAGCCGTACGTTAGTTCCAGATCATCAGGTCTAAATCAGATTGTAATGGCTCTGGGTCCACCTTTTGGACCCTTTAATATTTGAGTTGGGTTTAGTTCCACCATCTTATACCTGACCTTGGCTGCCTGATGACATTCAAATCCATCTTAGAGCCGTTTAAATTTTGGGTTGGGGTTACTTGATGGACCCCTTTAACACTAATCTGGCCTCGTAGATAACCTCCAAGTTGAGTTAAGTAGGGGTGCACATTTAACTGGTGGAACCGTGGAATCGGACCGGAACCGTTGGATCGGTCCGGTTGTAGTATGCTAACGGTCCGGTTCCGGTTCCAAAAATCCCAGAACCGTTAGGAACGGTTCGGTTCCGATTTAGGGGCATCTAAAATCGAACCGAACCGTGGACCCGAATCGTGGAACCGATCCGTTGAACCGTGGATCTGAACCGATGATCCAGAACCATTTAATGCTAACCGTCAAATGGGCAGTTAAAATGAAGATAGTTAAGAATCTTAAATCTCGTCCGTTTATTAGCATAGGGACCACATTTTGGACCATTGATTACGCATACACATGTACCATGCCTGAGATAACATTTTTCATTCACGCATGAAGAGTTTTGCTAACCACACTCGTGTGGGCAAAAAGCTTATGTACACGCCACACGTACCATCATGACATGATAGATCTGATCCAATCCATCCATCAGAAAGGACAGATTACACTGATGACTAACCCAACCATCAAGGTTGATCCACTGCTCTTTACTTAAAGAGGTTGCCGCAAACCACCCTTTGTAAAACAAATGTACAACTCTAACTCATCCTTTTGTTTGCAATGTTGGGGCCCACATGCTAAGAGGACCAGATTATTTTTACTTGGGAAAACACGTAGGAGGTCTGACCAACCTGATGGATGGTCTGGATCTCACACTTATGTGCATGATGGCACATGTGTGGTGAGCAGATGAGCTCTACTGCACACGCCTGTACACTTAGCAAAGTTATGCCAGATGATTTTTTTTTTCTACATTTTTTTCTTTTGTCTAAGAACCCAGAACCGTGGAACTGAACTGGTTTTCACGGTTCGGTTCTGGTTCGGTTCTAGTATGCTAACGGTCCGGTTCCGGTTCCGAAAATTCTAGAACCGTTAGTAACGGTTCAGTTTCGATTTTACCCCAAAACCGGACCGAACCGAACCATGTGCACCCCTAGAGTTAAGTCCGCCCCCTTAGATCCGTCTAAAAATGAGGTTGGGGAGGTAGATAATATACATGTAGGGTTTATGTCCATCACCTTGGACCTTTAACAACTTAGATTTCTATGCATGTGTTTAGAAATGTCATCATGTGTCAACACTATGTACCACCTATTGGTGTCATATGTTTTAAATCTGATTCTCGTGCTTGAGGACATCGAAGCTACTTTGATGTTATATGGTATTTTTGAATTTTCACCATTGGTCGTTGGACAATTTTTTATCAATCTTCGATGATATCGAAGAGTGTTCAACGTCATCGAAGGTTTTATGCAATTTTTTTTACGAAAATGTAGATTTTGTTGATTTTGCTACCTATTCCATTTTGATTTTTTTCTAAAGCTATATAAAGGGATGTAAATGGGATTGGAAGACATTCCGAGGCTTTAGAAACTATTGCTAGGGTTTCAAAAGAGTGTAGCAATGTAAGATTTGAGGATTGTTCGAGTCCGGTGAGTCCTTTTTCTTTATAATTTTTTCTTTTATATTGAAAATTTATCCCTTTGTACCGTGATTTTTTAAAAAGGGTTTTCCGCGTTAAATCTGTTTTCTCTTGTATTTGCTTGGTGTTCTTGGATTACTATCCTAGATTTATCTTTATGTGATTCCGCCGTCTAATCCCCAACAAGTGGTTACGTGTCCGCATTACGTATAAATGCAGATGCAATTTCACTCACGCCCTAAGAATATCCTCCAATCTACTTCTTTCATTAACATGTAGCATCTCAAAATTAAAACATTTAGAGCCGTACACACATTTACATATATATATATATATATATATATATATATATATATATATATATATATATATATAGAGAGAGAGAGAGAGAGAGAGAGAGAGAGAGAGAGAGAGAGAGAGAGAGAGAGAGAGATTACAAGAATGACACATGACCATCGCAGGAGTAGCAGTGTGGCTGAGTAATGTGTTGAAGAATATCTCTAGGATTATCTCCTTCTCATCTCTTATAATAGTTTTATTTGTATACAATTATTTCTTCTCCTTCCCAAATTATATATATTCATCTCCATGTAATAAGAAAAAAAATCAAAAAAAAAAAAAAATCAGAATAATTTTCATACTTGTTTCTTCATATGATACCAAAGTGGAAGGTCGAGTATTTAAATCTTAGGGGTAATGAATATCCCTCCATGTATTATCGCATGGTGTGTCTCTTTATCCTTGTTTAGTATGTTTCTGTACGAAGCTTAACTGTACATGTGTAGGAGAGTGTTAAAGTCCCTAAATATACATTGATACACCATCATCTAATGGCTTGAGCTTTTAGAGCAAGTGGTTATTTGACACAACGTAAGTCCCACTAATGTTAGAAATCTTGTAATCCAATATACGTGTGGTAAGACCATCTTGCACAATCTTACCAAAATAAAAAAAATTTCAAAGATAAACAATGCTTTTATGGAGACTATGAAAGACTAAGAAACGGGTTCTTACAAAAATAAAAAGAGATCGTGACACAATTGCATAAAGAATCTGAATTTGTCTAAAACACGGTTGAAAAACTTTAAAGGATTGGCAAGTAAAGCCCAACATGCCGGCAATGAAACCTTTGTGGATCAGTAAGTAAACCTTGACCTAACTAACACCCTTTTAATTCTATATAAGCAGCACTTGACTAAGAGTTTCAGGCCTTCACAAACACACACGACCTCTTTAAACAATGCAATATTGTTTATCTTAATTTTAGCCTTAGTTCCTCCACTTCTATCCAATTCCGCTATAGCAAGTTTAGAATTTAACTTAGCTTAGTCTACTATTGTCTAGTAGTGTTGTTGCAGTATTTCCTAAGAAGTATTGTAAATTTACACAATCATTGTCGTCAGATACCTGATCAACCAAGTCCATACTTAGAAGAGCACATAGATCACATCCGACTGACCGTATGCCACGTAATTTGTACATACAAATAGTTGTAGGTAATTTGTCTTTTATTTTCTTTGCATTATATTTTTGCTGATTACAATTGCAAGTTTCTAAATCAATAAAATTGACAATTTAACTCCTTTATTTTCAAATCCTATCCATTCATTATTATATTGCTGAGAAAATTAAAATCATTATCATTTTTGAAAAAAAATCCTTAGTACAAGCCAAAAAGATATCATTGAAAGATTAACCCTCATCTTTCAAATTGCCTAATCACTACAACATTGGTGGCTAGAGAATCAAATCAACCTCTATAGGTTTGATCTTATGATTGATCTAGCACGTAGGATTGCAAGTGTTCAATTAAACTCGAGTCAAGTAAGACATCCCCGGCACACCTGACACTATCCTAATTGCATGCGTTTGACTAAATATAAGCCATCCATAACACGTGGCCTTCTGCCTGAATTGAACACGGCAACATACACCCTTTTCTTCCACCAACTGTAGCAAAATGAGCAGTGATGATAAAAAATCATCAAGTTTAAATTTAAAAAGATTAAAAAAATTAAGAAAAGAGAATAAAATTTATGCACGGGTAGCAATAGGCAGGCTGGGGTCGACTCTAACCTACTCCTAGCCTTAGACTAGCCCTAGCTCTAGTGGGCTAAAAGGACTTCTCCCTAGCCTGGCTAGGGCTAAGCCTAATAAGTTAAAAAGTAAAAAAAAAAACAAAAAAAAAAACCTAAGTAATCAAATGTTTTTTAATAGGATAATTTCATAATTTCTTCTACAGATATCCCAATCAACATTAAATCCTGCAGATCTCTGAAAAAACAAGAAGAAGACCGGATCTAATAATTATATTACTTTTGCCCATCAATGAGAATGCTAACAAGCATCTTTAGGCCACTGCGATGGTGGCCCACTTAATGATTGGATTGGGCTAACGGGCCATGCCCGTCCATTCATCACTGTCACTAACCCAACTTAGACCAAACATAGGCCTAGATTTCTGGCCTTAGAGCTGGCTTCAGGCCAAGTTTAGGGGAAACGGATTGGCTACGCCCCCTGCCACCAGCCCTTTGGCTGGTGGTCAGTGATTTGTGGGCCCCACCATGGTGCATGTGTTTCATTCATTCTGTTAATCTATTTTTACAAATAATTTTAGGGCTTGATTCCAAAAATGAGAGGGATATAAATCTTAGGTGGATCACACCACATGAAAACAATAGTGATTGGATATCCACCATTAAAATCCTCCTAAGGCCCACTGTACTGTTTATTTGACATCCAATCTGTTGATTATGTCATAGAGGCCCAGATGAAGGGAGAAAACAAAGATCAACTTGATCCAAAACTTTTATAGCCCCTAAAAAGTTTTTAATGGTCGATGCTTATTCAACACTGTTTCCTATCATGTGGTCAACTTGAGATTGGGATATATCTCATTTTTGGTCTCATACCATAAAATGATCTGAAAAAATAGATTGATGGCATGGATGAAACACATACATCTTGGTAGGGCTCACAGATCACCTACCACCAGCCATTGGTTTGGGGGGGGGGGGGGGGGGGGGGGAGTAGCCAACCCGTTTCCAAGTTTAGGGGCCAAGACCTAGACCTGAGTATTTGGTATACAATTAATTTAAACCAACTGTTGGATCGGCAGACACATACACACACAAACATATATATATATATATATATATATATATATATATATATATATATATATATATATATATAGGAAAAGGTCCTATACGGTTGAACTCATGGGAACTCCCATGAGGTCAAGCTGTGTGGGCGCTACCATGACGTACGTCGAACATCAACACCATGCATTTGATAGCCCCCTTTAAATTATAGGATATCTCAAAACTCAGCTGTATAAGGAATTCCGGTGGGCTATACCAACTAAAATCATGTGAAGACATGCCTACAACATATAAAAGTACTTGGTGGGGCCCACCTAAATTTTGGATGCATCTGAAACTTAACCCCTCATCCAAGTGAGACACATATAATGGATGGGCTGAATTTGTGAACCACATCTCAGTGGGCCCAAAAAAGAATTATGAATGTTTTAATGGAGGGCGACCCCTCTCACCTTTTGTATGTGGTGTGGCCCCCACAAGTCACCGATTGACTTGATTTTTAATTCCTAAGCCCACTATGGAATGGTGCATCTGACTAATGGGGTAGATGTTTGACATACATCATGGTGGGGCCCACACAACTCGACATTAAGGGGAGTTAGCTCCACCGCATGGAACCTTTTCCCCGTATATATATATATCCAATGGTCCAATTTCAACAAACAGGTGTCCACAGTCAGATTTAGGATCATTCAACTAGTCTGATCTGGAAATGTAAATGGGTGACTTGGCTCTATAGATTAATCAGTTTAACTTGAATTAACGTATGCTTCCTGGATAAATTTTCAGCACCTGCATATCAAGCATCATACGAAACCTGGGTATTATAAAACTCCTTTGCAAATGATAAAAGAGTCTTAAAACATGTACCAAATCTGATTTTAAAAATTCAAGCAAACAAAACTTCTCGCTGGTATTTCGTTCTAAAGCATGAGGCTTTTTATAAAAAAATAGTATATTAATGGACCTTTTACCTTTCGGTGGGTATAAGCTAGGATTGTACCTACGATTTTAATGCGGGGACCCTTATAATTTTAATTAATATAGTGGCCCACATAAGGTACATTTATGATAACCACTAGAGTACAGGCCACCGACTATATTCAACTTAATGTTATATTATTCCAAGGTGTTTGATATTATATAGCTCTCTCCCTTTCAATTGTACCTATAATCTCTTGAATAATGTTGGTAGGATGATATGATTTTAAGAAGAGATTACAAGAGGTGTCAAAACGTGAATACTGTCTAGATGCACAGTTCACACATGGGACCCCTATGTTGAGGTGATCCAAACCGTTCATCTATGTTAACACATCATGGATGTGGGATGGGCTAAAAAACCTCCTTAAATTAAGAGTTGTAACCTCTTTGATTGGTGTGCCGGTTTTGTATAGCAATGGTCTAAAAAGGACACGTGTTTGACAACCTGGACCATTGGATCCGGAGTATATTAGGAGCATCCACTATTGATGGTACAAGTCATCATTTTGACGGTTCTGATCATCTAAATAGGGCACGATTGGTATGAACTGAAGGTGTAAGGACACTATTCATCCTTCCATTGCATCACGACCGTATAATTTCTCGTTAATTGACTGGGTAGTCTGAATAATGTGGCATTAGGCTTTAGATGGGACGATTGCTGGAACACAAACTAGTACAATATCTATGGTACATGGGGAACTCTAGTCTTTGGATCTAGGGTCATATTTCAATGATCTGAACCGTTTATATGATGGGCCCACCTTAAATGTGAATACCCAAAAAGTAAAATATCTTAGATTGGAACCCTTTGAGCATTTTACTCTCTCTTAGAATATGAATGGTCTCATTAAAATATGGATAATCAAGGATTTAAAGTAATATGATGGGCCCACTTAATGATTGGATTGGGCTAATGGGCCATGCCCGTCCATTCATCATTGACCCAACTCAGACCAAACATAGACCTAAGATTTCAGGCGTCAGAGCTGGCTTCGGGCCAAGTTTAGGGGCCAAGACCTAGACCTATACGGCCACAAGCCTAATTACGTAGGCACTCAAAGACTGCTTAGAGATTGAGAATTTGGCATACAAGTAATTAAACCAATAGTACCAAGCATAGGTCCTTGTTTAGACATACCATCAATAAAAAATTACAATTAGTTGATTAATCTCTGGCTGTTGGATTGGCAGACATTTGACACACACACACGCTATATATATATATAGATATATATAAGGGAAAAGGTACTATGCGCTTGAGCTCACCGTAAGCTTATCGGGAGGTTGAGCTGTGTGGGCCCCACCGTGATGCATGTCGACCATCAATACTGTGCATTTGATGGTTCCCCTTTAAATAATGGGATATCCTAAAAATTAGCCGTATACGGAACTCAAGTGGGCACTACCGTCTAAAATCATGAGAAGACACCGTTAAAATGTATAAAAGCACTTGGTGGGGCCCACCTGAGTGTTTAATGCTACTGAAACTTGGTCTGACCCCTAATCATAGTGGGACACAAATAATGGATGGGATGGATTTGCAAAGCACATCTCATTGGGACCCATAAAATGATTATAAATGTTTTAATGGTGTACAGCCCTCTATCCACTACTGTATGTGTTGTGGCCCACAAAAGTCATGAATTGACTTGATTTTTGAGACCTAGGTCCACGATGGAATGGTCCATCTGACTGATGGAGTCAATGTTCGAAATGCATCACGGTGTTGCCCGCACAGCTCGACTGCATGCGACGAAACTGTGAGCTCGAGCACATAATACCTATTCCCTCTATATATATATATATATATATATATATATATATATATATATATATATATATATATATATATATATATATATATATATATATCCAATGGTCCTATTTCAACATCAACTAGCCTGATCTTTGGAATGTAACTTGGTAACTTTGGCTCTGTAGATTAATCGACTTGGATTAATGTATGCTCCGTGAATGATTTTTGAGCTCTTGCATATCAAGCATCATGAGCAACCTGAGTACCATATAACCCTTATACCGATGATAAAAGAGACTTAAAACATGTACCAAATGTGATTTTTAAAAAACAAACAAACAAAACTTGTCGTTGGTATGTCCTTCCAAAGCCTAAGGCTTTTTATAAATAAATGGTACATTAATGGACCTCTCACCTTCCAGCAAGTATAAGCTAGGATTGCACCTGTGATTATAATATGGGGACCTTATAATTTTAATTAGTACAGTGGCCCACATAAAGTACATTTATTATAACCACTAGAGTACAGGCAACCCACCATATTCACCTTAACGTTATATTATTCCAAGTGTTTGATATTATATAGCTCTCTTTCAACTGTACCTATAATGTCTTAAATAATGTTGGTAGTCTGATACGATTTTAAGAAGAGAATACAAGAGATATCAAAGCATGAATGGTGCCTAGATGGGCAGTTCACACATGCTACCCCTATGTTGAGGTGATCTAAACCGTTCATTTATTTTGACACATCATGGATGTGGGATGGGCTAAAAAACTCCTTAAATTAAGAGTCGTAACCTCTTTGATTGGTGTGTCGGTTTAGTATAGCGATGGTCTGAAAAGGACACGTGTTTGACAAACTGGACCTTTGGATCCTAAGTATTTTAGGAGCATCCACTATTGATGGCATAAGTCATCATTTTGACGGTTCTGATCATCTAAATAGGGCACGATTGGTATGAACTTAAGGTGTAAGGACACAATTCATCCTTCCATTGCATCACGACCGTATAATTTCTCGTTAATTGACTAGGTAGTCTGAATATTATGGCATTAGGCTTTAGGTGGGCCGATTGCTGGAACACATACTAGTACGATATCTATGGCATACGGGGGACTCTAGTCTTTGGATCTAGGGTCGTATTTCAATGATCTGAACCGTTTATATGATGGACCCACCTTAAATGTGAATACCCAAAAAGTAAAATCTCTTAGATTGGAAACCTTCGATCATTTTACTCTTTCCCTTTGATTATGAATGGTCTCATTAAAATATGGATAATCAAGGATTTAAAGTAATATTATCTTTAGAGGTTTCTTATGCATAACCCATCCATGGTGATTCCAATCAAACAACGGTTTGGATCATCGAGAAGGACAATGATCCAACGGTATATCCCCGATGTATCCCTATTCTAATACATCCGGATGTATTCCAACAAACCTACTCAGAGTAGTAGAGTGACGAAAGGGAGCCGTCAGCCAAAAGTAATACAGAATAAGTTGAGGAAAGAAAACAAACGGTTGGAAGAAAGGAGGCTTTCCGTCCGTACAAGTGGGGTCCATGGTTTAGTGGTCCAAAACATTGTTAATAGGATGGAACGCTCTGGGGTGGTCCCTACGGAAAAAATTCCCAAGATGGGAAGATCCTCACCTTAGAATATCTGGCCACGTATTGAAGTGTTTGGGATTGCTTAATTTGGATTTTTTTTTTTTTTTTGGCACATAGACTATTCAAAATGTGCCCCTTAATATCAACGGTCAGGATCACCAAATAACGGGCTCTACCGTACAGTTGTAGAAATTAAGATCACGGGCGGCATTGTACATTTGTATCATCCTTTGCCCTTCGGCCGTCCATTTTCTAGAACCTTCTTCTAAAGTTCTCTGCAAACTATACGAAAAATCTACAGTATACTGTGTGGGCCCTACCGTAATGTTACGACCACATCCACTCCGTTCATAAGGTGAGCCCTTGAATTTCATTCATGCATGTAAAATTCAGATCAATCTAAAGCATAGATGGGTCACAAATAAGAGAACAGTTGAACTGTGGACGGCCATTGTTAAAACCTTGCAGATTGTGTGTGGGGCCTCCGTGTTCTGTATATGCTATCTATTCCTGTTATCAGATTATCCTCACCAGGATGAATAGGTACTCAAGAAAACAATCCATTTAAAAACTCATGTGGGCCACACCACGTGATTTTAAAGGTTTCAAGTATGATTTCACATGACGTGGTCCACCTGAATTTTGGATCAGCTTAATATTTGGGTTCCAAGAAGAACATGAACGGCACAGATAATGGACGGAATAGATTTCATTTCCACATCACAATTGGGCCCATACACAACTTGTTAAAATAAGCTTATTCTACAACCGTTGTGGAGGAACTGTCTCCTCTAATTTTAGCCATTAACAACAGAATCATGTCTAAAAATCTTTCCCTTTCATATGTAGATCGAGAAGCCTTACGGGCCCGGCCCATCTATTAATCGGGCCTAAGCCCACTTGTTCCACCATAAAGGAAACCATCTTTCTTTAGTTCAAATCCGACCGTTTATTCCACAGAGATGTTTCGATAGCCCAGTGATGACATTGGTATGTTTATTTAATAGGCCTCAAATCAAGCCCCACATCTACCCCGTATGTCTCAGTTAAAGGTCCAGATCGTCGAGCCAGCTAATTGCCAGCGATGCATCAAAGGCCGATTCATCCGAGTCGTACCCAACTCAATCACGTTCGGAGCTGGTACGTGTCAGTACCACAAGTCACCATCTATTTCAACCCCGACTCGGGTGAGTCACGACTCGATTCGTTCCCAACGAGTCATACGAGTCACCGAGTACGACTCATCAAACCATGCGCCGATGGCAGTTATTTCTATGCCTATGCTGGCCCACTTATCGTGTGGTTGTGAAACTCATGCATGACGATCCAAACCGTTGGTCCGTTCGTGGACAGCCATCAATGTCGTTATAATCCAAAAATGGCAACGAATGATGGCAGCGATCGTAGAATCCTGACTAGAGGCAGGTTCTACGACACTGGTAGAATAAGATTATTCTATAACTGGGGCCCACGTGATGTAAGGTATACATCCACTCCGTCCATAAATCGTGCCCCTTATTCAGTTCTTTGTGCCCAGAAATCAAGACGATCCAATGCACATATCGGTCACACCACAGGGAACAATTAGGATTAGGATGCACACCATTAAAAGCTTCTAGATTGTGTTTGAGACTCATTGTGTTTTGTAAATGCCATCCAATCCATTTATAAGTTGTCCCACGCCAGGATGAAAGGAAACTGAAAATTGTAAACCATTCCAAATACTGGGTGGGCCACATTACGTGATTTTATAGGTTTAAGGCATCGATTCAGATGGTGTGGCCTCATCCTAGCCGTTAAAAACTTTTGTACCATTGTTATTAGAATTCACAAAATGATTTGTGTGCATCTGCTCAATCCTAACCGAGTTTTCTCTGCTCATTTTAAAAAGTGGTCACCATTGTCATTGACTCGACTAGGATTTCTCCGTTCAATCCTAACCGTCCATTTTTCGCATGTTATTCGGCGGATTGGACAGTCAGGATCTACCCAAATAGTGGGATTCTCGCACTGTTGCCTGCAAATAGCACTGCAGACTGAATGGAAAAGTCCAGATCAATGGTTGTATTGTTGTACCATACAACCAACTGCATTAGATCTCTGGAGCTTTCCTAAGCGAATGCGCGTGTGCAATAAAGCTCGTGTACACGCCACAAATGTTCCAGCATGGCATATGTATGCCAGATCTAAGCCATCCATCATGTTGGTCCGACCTTTTTTGAAAAAAAAAAATTAAATTAATTTTTTTTTTCCACACGCACACATACCCCACACACTCAAGCCAGTGGAATTTCACCACCTATGGGTACTCGAACCCTTGACCGGCAAGTGAAACTCCTGAGAGTCTACCAACCGAGTAAGAGCAAGAACCCCAATACGGGAAACCAGCGGATGGGTTAGAAAACTTCATCTAAGTCTTTTACAGCCGTACATTTGTTTTTCAGATTGTGGCTCATCTGACCAGTGGACCATCCAAAATCTTGAGTTAGGGAATCAATATAGTGGTACATTTCTGATGGATGGATTAGATCTCGAACCTATGGTTCCATGCTGGTACATGTGTAGCGTGTACTTGAGCGATATTGGGCTTATCAAAAACTCAGATACCTGATGTTTTGTTTGAATTTTGAAGTATTAAATAACAAGTGGGGTAGACAGTGGAAGCCCAACAAATTAGTAGGTATGTTCGTGTTTGAGCTAGCATTTTTTTCTGTGTACACGCAAGAAGAGGATTAAAGGGATGAGGATGTGCCAGCATGGCACACGTGTAAGATATCCAGACAACTCGTTAAGTGGGACTGATTGTGAAATTCCCATGGAACATAGTTCATTCCAAGCCACAGTTGTACATGAGAAATGGACGGTTAAAAATGAAGTAACGGTCTATCTTCATTGTCAAATTATAGTTACGATGGTGAGTGCACTAGAATGGATTGTAACACAAAGCACTCACACAGAACCCTAGATAGTACACGGTCCCTTATTAGAACTCATGGACGTATGACATGCTGCCACGTGTGCGGTGATTCACTTTTTCAATCTTTCCACCCGCGAGTCTCTCTGGGCTCTGTTTTGTTATTTTAAGTGCTATCTAATCCTAGAGAGCACTAAGAAAGTCCACCGTTTAAAAACAAATGGGTGAATCTTCAACCGTACACGTGGTATGTTTCACGGAAATATATATGGCCAAAATCTCGCTGACTCAGTTGTGATGGAAGCACAGCCCAAAAACTACCCTGAGAAGATGGTTCTGACCATCTGATTTTGCCCTTGGAATCTGGACAGCTCACTATTTTACTTCTAACCATCCGTTTGATAGCTATCAATCTGATGGTTAGGATTGCTTTATCATTATGGTTTTAGAGATATGCTTCATCAACATTGTGGTCCACAATTTCAATGGTCTAGATTGTTGTACAAGAGACTACGAATCACCAACCTCACTCCTATTTTCAAGGTGGTGGTGAATTATCATTGGAGTCGCATCCAAGGAAAAACACCGGATGTGAGCTACGCTTCAACTACGTAAGGTGACGTAAACGTTTCTTCTATTATGAACCGTTCAAACGGTGGGACCCACTGTAGATTGAGGTGAACGTCTGTTGGAGAACAAGATAGTAGCAAACGGTAAAAGTTAAATTAACAAATGCAAGTTGGGTTGCGTTTTCTAATCGATCTGAATTTGGGTACATGAGCGATGGACAGGGATTTCACCCTGCCCGTCTGTTTGGACTTGGTCCTGGCAGGGACTCTGTGGGTCCCACCATGATGTGTATTTTTATCCACACCGTCCATCTATTTTTCCATATAATTTAAGCACATGAGCCCAAAAATGAGTAATATCCAAGGCTTAAATGGACCACAAAATGGGGATTAAACACCCACCATTAAAAAGTTCATCCCAGCAGCAGAACTTTTGATCAAGCTGATATTTGTCTTTTCCCTTCATCCAGATAAATATGACCTCATGATCAGGTAGGATGGCTAAAAAACATCACGGTGGACCATAGGAAGGTTTCAACGGTGGCCATCATTGTCACCACTTCTTCCCTTGGTGTGATCCACTTGAGCCTTAGATCTATCTCCTTTT
Organism: Magnolia kwangsiensis; assembly: GCA_037074715.1. NCBI lineage: Eukaryota > Viridiplantae > Streptophyta > Magnoliopsida > Magnoliales > Magnoliaceae > Magnolia > Magnolia kwangsiensis. The sequence continues at coordinate 127,563,900 of CM073578.1, read as the reverse complement.
GGGTTTGCTCCCCTAAAATGACATGGCAAAGCAGATGGACGGCACGGATAAAACAAATACATCACGATGGCCCCACAGATCCTGCCATCAGGCAACCTGATTCCCACTGAAACAAGGTGGTTGGAGGTAGTTCTACAAAACCGTGGATTGATGCTCAGCTCCCAATAGCAAGGACGTGTTGGGAGACAACGTGTACCACTTCTATTTCAAGTACTTAAACGCAGTGATCGGAAAAACGACCTCTAAGGCCACTCAAAGGACCTTTCACAAGGAAAAAGGCTTCATGCAAATATGGTTTTTTGGATCTACCACACTAGTGCCTGCAGAAGTAGGTGTGTGGGGCCCACTAATGTGTTTTAATAACATTTCACTCTTCCAATCAAATTGTCCCACTATGAAAATGAGACGCTTAAAATCAAATCTCACCATTAAAATGAGATGCTCAAAAATCAAGTTGATCCAACCATCAAATAGAGCATATATATCATAGTTTACATTCGTTGGGCAGATGCATCTGTTAGTTGGAGCATCTTATTTTTGGAGCATCCAATTTTCATTGTGGGATATTACATCGGATGGTTGGAGTATCTTATTTTTGGAGCATCCAATTTTTATTGTGGGATTGAATCCGACGGTTGGAGCATCCAATTTTCATGGTGGGATAATCTTAATGTACTTCGTAACTGGAGTGTCTTGTGTAAACTCTATAAGACTTGATGTGATGAATATGTCATTATTTGCAATGTCTATTCACTTTACTAGATTATCTTAGGACGAGACCAAAAGGAAACAATGGAAATAATAACATTTACCTTTGAAACCCTCCCAGGGCATGTAGTGATGTTAATATACTTGTCAAGGTCACACAAACACATAAGAAGGGAAAACACAAATATCAGCTTGATTGAAAACTTCCATAGGTGTTAAAATCCCATTAGTTTCTATGGTATGGCCTACTTGAGCCTTCGTTGTAGTTCATTTCTAGGCTCATGCTCTAAAATGAGCTCAAAAAATAGATGAGTCATGGTGGCCTGCAGAATTTACTCAGTATGCAATCTGCGTACCACTTACAACAAAACTCATGAGAGCATTATATCAAAATGGTTTTGGTCCACCATGCTAATGGAAAATGAATGAAAATGGGCTGATAAGGACTAATAGGCAGCCAGTCATGTTGGCTACAGTCCCTTGAAATTCACACATGTAGACCGCTTTTTCCTTTTCTTTTCTTTTTTGTTAGCTTGTTAGTTTGTCAGTACACACCCCACTGTTAGCCACCCCCACTAGGGAATTGGTATCAAGACCTCAGTGTTGAAACGAGGTATCTTCACTCGGTCTACCACTTGAGCTACGGATCATGGTACCCTAGACTGCTATTTGAATCCATGCTGATGAATAGAATACCCAAGCATTCGTTTGGGCAAGGGATATCATAATATGTAGATTAAGCTCTGATCTCAATTTTGGTGGGGCCCATATCTTTATGCACCAACCAGTTTTTTTTTTTCCTATAACTTTTATCTTTTAAAAAAATTATATAATTGTAAACAAGCAGGATAGAGTATGATGTAAATGGTACAAGGTTGCCATAGTTAGAATTGAGGCAAGCTCCTAACTTATGCCAGTTTCCCCACCTAAAGGTGACTTTTCTCTTTCCTTTAGACTTTGGTATGGTCCACTTACATGATACATGGCCCACAACCTCGATGAATATACATGGTTTTTTTTTTTTTTTTTGGTTTTTTTTTGACAAGTGAGACCCATGTATGGTTAGATAATCTAGATCACCAATCTATTGTAGATTACACTGAGAGATTTCTCAAACATGCTACCTTATCTAGATATATGGTAAAGAAAAGAAAAAAAACTCCACATTCAATTTTTTTTTATAAAAAAATTAATATTGGTCAGGATACTCGTACAAATTGAAGCCAGATGAGGTGATTTGAGTTGTGAGATTGGGTATTGCTATTCGTTGATTAAGTTTTCCAAACAGCCCTTGTATGGTTGTATTTTTTTAAGATGATTTTCATGGGTTTTCCAGCATCATTTTATAGCACAAACAATCTATAAAAACCTGTGTTGTCCTTATGACAACCGAAGAAAGATTTAATCACCTCCCAAGTAACTAATGACTATTACTTTATAATCTTTGTACCAGATGAAGTAATAACTTCAATTGCAATATGCCTGCATGGCCACAACACTGACGCGTCATTGGATCTTCCAGTGTGGGAGGACATGTTTGGAGCATTCTCCAACCATAATGACAGTAAAGAAATTAATGACATGGCACCACTACTTAGAATTGACAACGAATGGGTATCGTGCAAAAATGCGGGCCACGTGTCGCCCAAATATTCCTCTACGGTAGGAATGAATGGTGATTATTGTTTTTAATTATCCTTACCTGCAATCATAGGAAATGAACCAAATGAAATTAAAGTAAAACTTCGCTATTTTTCACCATTATTTTATCAACGATAAACACAAAGAAAATAAAGATAAGGATTTCAATTATGAATATATATGTGCCAATATGGGGCATGTGTGCTTGATATGACGAGCCATCAAGTGGGAAATCATGCTAGTTTGAACTTCAAGTGGGCCACGACGTGCATGATGAATGAATGGCTAAAAATCCTGTTAGTAGCCCTCTGTCTATTTTGTATATTGTGGCTCATCTACTGAGTGAAACTGCATGATTATTGAGGAGAAGACCTACGCATTATTTCCAATATCGGCAGTGTGTGGACAGTCAAGCTCCACACGCGCATACTACTAGCAATTTCATAATGTTTGGATCAGAAGATTATTATTATTATTATTATTATTATTTTGTTTATTAGGTAATCAGATGAACGGTACCAATCATAGTATTAACTTGAAATATGAAATGTACGGTTTCTGCATGGTATTGCACATGCATCACACAGATGAACAATATCAGAACCGTCCATTTCGTATGTCTAGCATTGAGTGGACAAAGTTCAGAAATTACACTATTTGGAGAGTCATGACTCTTGGTTATGGTTACATTCAGATGGAAAAAAATTCATTTATTTTAAGGCTAGGATTGTCCAAAGAAAACAATTTATTTTTTATTTTTTATTTTTTTTTACTGGCCAATCGATGGAAAACCCAAAAATTCCACTCCATCCAGTGGCCTTGGGTCTCTTCTCAGATGTAAACTTCTTTCTGTACTCATAGCCACTAGTTAACGCTTGTGAAATTTTGGCTAAAGGAAATTAGAGAATCATAGAGACTCTGTAACCCTAGATTTATTAAGGTAATTAAAACTACCTTCATTGGCGTCCATGTGCTTTAAATAAGAAAAATCATAGTTTTATTGTTGTTTCTGTCGTCGTAGTCCGTCTTGTCTCTTCTTTTGAAGAAAATGAGAAAATATTTTCAATCCAAAACGCTCAAGGGGAAATATGTTATTGGAAAATTTTACCATTATTCGATCAAGACCCGACAGATTTCACCTGATTTTATCTTTTATGAGGGGATAAGATTAACTAGGACAACTTACCGACAATAGTACATCGTAATTAATGAGGTGGGAATAAGACTCACCCATGGTGAAGTATCGCTACGTGAATTATTACGATGAGTTACGATAGCTTAACTGAAATATTATCTTTTATCAAATATATAATTCTGTTTCTTAGTAATGTTTAACTAATAAACCTGATAGCAACTTCGCACCACACAAATCAACATCAAAGTAGCATGTGTACAAGAATTATATGTATTGCAAGCGTAAGTATGATGTTGTTACCGCTGTGAAACATGCTTCTCCATTCTTTATATATAATTCCCATTATCTTATCATATGCATTTCTTTGTTTTTTTCATAAAATTTTGATTTATTCAGTTTTAATTTGATTATGTAATAGTGGATTGATCTTGATCGTGCAAGATGATATGTCCTTGTAGCCATGAATCGCTTGTGCATGAGTGAAATTGACAGAATATAAACAAAGAAGAGATAATTCACAATTATCATTTTCTCTTTTTAGAGAGACGGTCCAAAAAATTTGTAGAGATTGGATGAGTGTAATCTATCAATTGTTGCATCTTTCGACATTGGTCCACCCATGAGTAGAGTTGTACACGAGTTGAGTTAGCTTGGTTTAATTGCTTGACTCAACTCAAAAAAGTTCGACTCGCCTCAGCTCAAAATTGGATCCAGACCGATTCAAGATGATTTTTGAATCTTCGACTCAAGCTCGAGCTTGAAAAAAATTCGAACCAAGCTCGAGCTTACATAAGCTCGACTCAACTCGACTAAGCTCAAACCTCAACTCTAATCGACTCGGATCAAATTAGATCGGTGACTCAATTATTTTTATCTTAATGTTGGTCGCCAAGTGTTTGATGAAATGACTCAATAGAGTGTTGTTTCAAGTGTGTACATTTTTCACAAAATCAACTAGTGGCAAGGAAGGAATGAATACGAAACAAATCATTATAAAAAGAACTTTACAATATAAGATTGCTGTCATATCTTGTATTTTATGCTACTCCCTATGTGTTTGATGAATTACTTGTAAATTTTATTACTGTTTTGGATTCTATGAGATATTGAAGATGCATTTTATGTGTTTGAAAAAATGTTGCACAGGTTCAAACTATCTCGAGCTGGTGATTGAATCAACTCGAGTTGGCCAGTCAAGCTTGAGGACTGGGCCAAGCCAAGTTCGAGCTAGGATTAGCTATTGTGCGAGCTGAGCCAAGTTATGCCAAGCTTGACTCTATACAACTGCTCTACCCATGAGGTGGCCTCTCAGCTGGTCAGTCCAGATTGATTCACACATTCATCAATCCTGTGAGTTAAAAGGTTACTAACATTTACTAAATGGTACTCAACACAAATTATAAAAGGTTGAGGATGTGCTTGGATGCTTGATTGAATTTAATTTCAAGCATTCATTTCAATTAGGTGTAAGGGACCCAAGTGGGCCAACCCCACCTATGGCTATTGAGGTACGTTGATTGAACAACTGCAATACAAATTGATTATGCATCCAAACTCAAATGAATTTAAAGGTCGTATGCGTCACGTTTTATGCACTTAAAGTGCTTGCTTGTAGTAATGGCAACCATGTGCGCGTTTCATCTACCCTGTACTTTGGCAAACTGTGATCAGCTCCATGTTATGTAACTTATGTTGTAATATATGTGTTTTTAATTAGTTTAATAAAATATATGTTTTTATATCATTAATGCTTTGTTTTTATACGTACATGGAATTCCTATTATTATGATGGATCTAATTACTTAGAAAATTACTTTCAAGTTTTTATGTCTTTAGAAAATTAAGTAGGATAAATTCAATGTAAAATATATTGTAAAGTCTAAATTGTTTGATTCGAGGGATAGACATGGAACTTTGCCATGGTGGGTAGTTAGATTGCGTGCTTATGGAGGCATGGCATTTTCATGTGTCCAGATTGCATACCATACACTTGGCATACTTGGAGGAAGATCAAAACCATGTACCATCTAGAAACATCCATTGGTTAGCTATTATCAAATTCTTATTTGGTAACATGATCTTAAACATCTAATTAATTAGACTTTTCTCACTTAACTGGAGTTGGGTGTTTTGTGTTTTAGTGTTCATTTGGACCCACCAATTATAGGGCGATGACTCTTTGGACACTGATTTTTTGACCATTCCCTAATAACTAGGGAGTGGATCAGGTGTTACCTAGGTAACATGTTAGTGGGTGTTTATCTAACCATGGGGCATGTTGTTGCCACTTCAATCAAATAAGGCCCATGTAGTGTGAGGGCCTGGATTAGTTGTTTGTGTATGTGTAAGATGTGAGGATGTGCTAAAGTCTACTCGACTCAAAGGCTTTGATTGAATCATTGGTCTCCCTCGTGTTGAGATGGATAAATTATAGATTGAACTTTGGAACTAATACCCCTTTCAACCATTGATTTGCATCCCGTTTAGGCAATTTGTTCAAGGATAGGGGTTAGCCCTTCTGAATGAATTCATTTTGCCTTATGACAGTAGACTTAAGTTTATGAACTTAATGACTTTTTCTTTCACCAATCTTTAGGGTTGTATGTCTTTCAAATAAACAAGAATTTATAGATAAATAAAATAAAGCTAAACAATACTGTTTTTATTGATGTTTAAATGTATGGCTCATTACAATTGATAGAGTAACAATCGACCAAAAAAATAAGTGAGAAAAAAATGAGAACGAAAAATAATATCTATTGAAACATACAATCAAAGTGGGTGGTAAATAAAATATGGCTAGAATGGTATCATCAACCAATTCGAAACTTAACTTATCATAATCATATAACTTAAGGTTGGGGATATTTACTTTACTCCCAAGATAGTATAGTTGAACCGCTACGTAGTAGTTATCTATGCTAGAATTAAGTTGGGTTAAACTAAATAAATAAAAATGAAAAGTAGATAGATGTGTTTGGTATAAGGCCTCAAGCTTTTCTTCATATACTCCTTTTATTGCTTATTGAGACGATGAAACCCCCTGCTAAGTCTCCTTGTTACTTTTGGATCCTTCGCACTCGCGTTACAATTTTGTATATAGGAACCTCCTTAATTGATTCAAAATTATTGGCTTGCATTGAGAAGAAATGACTCTAACCAAATTTGGACTTACTGGCTTCTCGTTAGTTGATATTTCGCAGAGATGTTCATGGTCCACTAAAGCTCAAGCTTGGGAATGTCAAGATTCCTCTAATGAAAACAAACAAACTAAGATTAAGATCGCTCATCTGGTAGCTTATCTCCTCCACTTTAAGGTATTAGGCGGTTCGGATCAAACTACCTCCTACATTTAATCATTCATGAGGTGATGATTTCGAACGAGGTGAGATTTAACACCTGATATCGACGTGTTATTGGACAAAGTCGGATCTAATTCCCACATTCTCTTAATTCTAATAATTTTGATTGATGTATGAAGAAAGAAACTTGATTGGGCTGATGTATTTGTCACTCCTGACTTGGAATTCGCCAGATTAGCTTAGACATTGGTTTGATTTCCTCATGTTCAAAACCTTTTCGAGTGTTGTTGATATTCCGAACATCTTTGGAAAGATCTTTTATTTTGGAAGAACCGTAAGAGACATCAATGCTAAGAGTATCATGGTTGGATACGTGATAAGATTAATTTCTTTTACTGGTCCTCCTATAGTCGTGCCTAGCACACTGCCTAATTAATTGACATGATAAACGTGTGTGATCACATAATATACAATAATTTATTTTCTTAATACCATGCATAATAGCACATGTGCTATCAAGTTAATAACAAAATGTGTAACACCGAAGAAAAATTAATAATCTAGGTGAGTACTACTTTTGTGTTTGCTAAATAGGAAGTGTGACTGGGGAACGGTTTTCTATTGAATTATGTTGGGTCGTCGAAGGATCCTTGCTCTTGCTCGGGTGGTAGACTCTCGGGAGTTTTAACACCCGGTTGAGGATTAAAGTACCCAAAGTGGTGAAATTTCACCAGCGTGAGTGTCGGGGGTGCGTGTGTAAAAAAAAAATATTAGGTCTTTGAAAATGAATGGATGTAAATAGGGCCCACCTAGATGTGTGTTGTATATCCACACCATCCATCAGCTCCGCAGCTCATTTTAGGGAATTGTCACAAAAATGAAGCAAAATCCAAATATCATGTAGACCACACCACAGGGAATAACGGTCATTGAACACTCACCATTAGCAGGCTTCCCTTCATCCGAGACTGTCTTACCTTTCCAACTGGTTGGGTGGCAAATAAACATTACGGTAGGCCCCAAGATGTTTTTAATGGTGGGTGTTTAATGACCACTGTTTCCTGTGGTATTGTCTACTTGAAATTTGTATTTACTTCATCTTTTTTAGACCATTTCCTAAAATGTGCTGGAAAAACTAATGGACGGTGTGGATATACAACCACATCAAGGTGGGCCCCACGGTGTGTTACCCTGTAACACCTATCCACCCATTGGAGTAAAAAATATGAATCTGATACGACTAGGGTACTGTGCTTACGTCATCATCGGAAAGATCCGACAATTAATGTCCCATCGACAGGATCCTTTTCCCATTTAGACGAGAAACACTTTGATACTCTAGCAGAGTATGGTAGATGATACGCGAGCTATTAGAAATTATCATAAATTTGTGCAATTAACATACAGCCAATTTAAACAAAACTGCCCAAATCATGGGCATTGGTTTAGATGAGATGTATGATGAAACAAAAATAATCTTTTTAGTTTATCTAAATGTTAGATTGTTGGACAGTTAAAATAAAAATATCCTATGGTTTAATGAATTAAACAACTGCCTAAGAATCAGAGATTAACACTATCAAACCAATGTTGCTTGTATATTTAATTAAAGGAAGTCGGCTTCTACAATTTATTGGGTTTAATTTGAAATTCTAAGAGACTGCATATCAACTGTCGTACGTAACCAGAGTATCAAACAGCTACCCCCATCTAACTCGGGAGCAGACTAGTACGACCCCGGCCCCATACAGAAAGCTACGGCCATTACTGTATGGCCCACCTTGATGTATGTATTTTATATCCAGGCTGTCTATACGTTTTTTCAGATCATTTTAGTGTACGATCCAAAAATAAAGTGGATCACAATCTCAAATGGACCGTACTGTAGGAAACCGTAGTAATCGAACGCTTCACCATTAAAACCTTTCTAGGTTATACCATAATGTTTATTTAGCATCCAACGTGTTAATAAGTTCAAAATATATGGATTAATAGAAAAAACTAATATCAACATGATCCAAAAATTATGTAGCCCACAAAAACTTTTTAATGGTCAATGGACACCTTTTCCTTTGGTATGGTGCACCTGAGATTTTTAATTATTCTATTTTTGGTCTCATCCACTAAAATGATCTGGAAAAACGTATGGACGGTATGGATATGGATTAAATATCTCAAGGTGGGACCTACAGTACAGGCCGCATCATCTGTATGTAAGGCCGGGGCGCACCTGATCCGCTCCCCAGGAACTAAACGCATGGCAGTGTCCGATGCTTCAAAAGCAAGAATTCAAAAATGTACACGTGCGATCCAAGTAACTCAAAATGGACCATCCAAATCGTGGTAATTATTTTGCACATGGATCAATGGTTAGAGATTAAATTGAATTAATGATATTAACCTTTGATTAATGGATATGTATTTGATAAAGTTTGTTCGATGAGTGTTTTTTATTCTGTTCGTCCATTATTTTTAGTCAATCTTCTGATTTAAATGATTTTCATATTTATTTTGATCCATTTGATTTATCTGCAGCAGGAATGATTATTTGGGCGGTTCGTATTTGCTACTTGTGTGACACGTGTACGAATATCTGAGTGAACGTGCATGAACTAACAAGCTCTACAGAGCATCAATTTTTTTCGGTTTCTAGAAGGCGTCTTAGACTCTCGGATAGAGAAATAAATGAAGAGATATTTGATACTCCGAAGAATGTAATACTCCATATACGCCATCAGTATCCACGTGGCACTCATGTACCTTCAATTAATCAGTAGAAAATAGTGAGGCCACACTATAAATGAGAAACCGATCGTTTATTAGATAAAGAGTTCTGACTTTAGACTTAATAGGCATTGAAACCTTTAACTACTTATTTTAGCCGTTCATCATATCTCTGTCGATCATCCCTACACAATCATATGGCCCACCAATCATTTATACCTCACCAATATATATTAATTCCATCATTGCTAAAGTCTTATTTACGGAGGTGATTTACACGTATACAATTCCTGTTCGCGTGTGTATAAACCTTCATGCTCTCACGAAGTATCAAAGCATCACAGGCATTCATAGGCGATTCACGAAAGATCCAGTGGTACACGTGTCCACGTCGCAGTCGAACTTTGTCTTTTTCTTTATTATTAGGAGCAGATCCGGTGGTCTGAACGGACGCAGATTTCCTGCAGCACTAATATCTGTGGGGCCCACCATGATGTATATGTTATATCTAGCTGTCCATCTGTTTCTCCAGCTCATTTTAGATCATGAACCCAAACATGAGGGAGATCCAAATCTCAAATAGACTACACCACAGGAAACAGTGGGGAAAGTGAAGCCCAGTTTTGAAAGGTTTCTACGGCCTACCATGATGTTTCTTTTCCATCCTACCCGTTCATTAGGTTACTTCAACGTGGATGAAAGCTAAAAAAAAAAATTCAGCTTGATCCAAAACTTCTATGTCCTATAAAAGATTTTTAATAGTGGGTATTCAATCCCCACTGTTTCCTGTGGTGGGGTCCATTTGAGAGTTGGGTCTACCTCACGTATGTGTTAATACCCTTAAATGAGCTAGCTAACCGGATGAACGTAATAGATATAATACATATATCACAGTAGGTCCCACATAGCTTAATGCTGCAGGAATCCCCGGAGCTGAGAGGTGCAGGCAACCTGTTGACCCAATGGCATGGCATTTTCATCTCCATACGTCCGTCACTCACACGTGGCATACATAAACACAATCTAGACCATTCATCTAGTATTATCAGCAACGTTTGAAGTGTGATACATATTTCAAAGCATTTGGACAATATCTCGCCGTTATTTAAAAAAACTATTACTTTCTTCTTTCAGTAAGAAAGGTTTCATTTAATAGACGTTTAAAATGAGCTGATCAAAGAAATTTTTATAAAGTGGCCAATCGAATGTGGGCCCTGCATTTTCCTTGGTTCGGATCAACATACACATGTCACACGTGTATGATACAAAATATAAGAGTACAAAATGCCATTGGACTACGTGTACGAATCCCATCCTCTTCATGATTTGTTGAGGTGGATGCCAAGGATTCGTCGATTATTGAAATTGCTGTACTGCTTACAATTAAAGCGGATGCAGATTGCGTCGTGCTCCCGCGCCAGGACGGAAATCTGTCCAGACAGGGCTCTGTGGGGTGTTTCTTAATGTATGTATTTCATCCACACCGTTCATCCATTTTTTTCATATCAATTTAGGGTATGATTCCAAAAGTGACATAGATCCAAGGCTTAGGTGGACCACACAACGGGAAGAAGTGGTGATAATGAGACGCACGGATGAAACCATCCTGGGGCCCACCGTGATGTTTATTTATCATCCAACAGGTCACACAAACCTGAATGAACGGAAAACACAAATTCTGGCCTGATCCAAAACTTCTGCAAAGTTTTTAATAGTGAGCTTTCAATCCATGCTCTGCGGTCCACCTGAGCCTTGGATCTCCCTCATTTTTGGGAACATGCCGTAAAATGCTATGGAAAAATGAATGAACGGCATGGATAAAATCCATACATCACAGTATACCCCACAGAGCCCCACCAGGACGGATTCCGTACAGGCGGTTGCAGGATGCAATCAGCTTCCATCCTATCCATTCATTAGGTTACTTCAAAGGCTCTTTTGTTTTTTCTTTTTTAACGTCAGAAGCCTCTAATAATTGTTGTAAGGATGATCCAGATTGCCTGCGAGGACGTTCAGAAGCTAGGTGGGGCCCACCGGGATGGTTGTTAGAAATCTACCCATCCAACCTAGCTTCCTACAGCAGACAATCCGGGTACCTTGTAGGATGAATCCCATCCATTCATTATTGCCCTTCCCTATTTCGTGATTGGAAGATTCTATGTACAATCAGTTCCTTACCGATGGACCCTAAAGTCATGTATCCAACGGTGCTTGTTTACTGAAAAATAAAAATAAAAAAAATAAGTCATTCGATTATATTATAGAGCTCACTTGATATGTGTTTTGACATCCACTTCATCTGTCATTAACTTCAACTCATACGGCAATGTCAATCTGAACAAAAGGCCAATCAAGAACTTAAATGGCCCACTCCTATATATATATATATATATATATCAAGATGATATCTGGGAAAGCAAATAGCTAAATGACTTACCTGACATGCAGAGTGTTACTTATAAGCTATATTAATTTAGATATTAGATGAAGTCAACCGATCAACTTTTAAATATACTTGGCAAGGCTTACCAGCTTTGACTATAGCACGTGCCCAATCAAATTCCGCCACACGTATGGTGATCTTCCAGGTGATAAGGTCCATGGGCAATCGGATTCTAATATTTAGATTTATTATTATTATTATTTTATCTTTATAAGACACCTTATGAAGGGTTGGATTGGATGGTATGAAAATATTAGAATGTGCCGTGAAGGTTTCAATGGTGAGCATCCTTATCACTATTATTTCCTGTGGTGTGGTCCACTTGTGATTTGGATCAGCCTGATTTTTTGGCTCACATACTAGCGTGAGTTGGGCTCAAATGATAGATGGTGTGGATTTCACATACACATCAGGGTGGCTCCACAGAGCTTTTTGTTGAATTAGCTCTACCACGTACTTTGGACTGCCCTGGATTAGATGGAGAGATTTGTGGTATGTGTGCAAACGTGGGTCACATGCATGAGATACATGCCATTCAGGAGGAAATCGGATTGGACTGAGTAAATTCTGTTGGGCCTACAGTGAATGTACGTGGTTTATCCATGCCGTTCATCCATTTTTCCAACTCATATAAGAGGTTGAGATTAAAATAGAAGCATATCCAAATCTCAAGTGGACCATATCACAAGAAACAGCGGGAATAATGATTTCCACGGTTGAAACCTTGCTAGTCCCTATAGTGTTGTTTACTTGTTATCCAACCTTTTCATAAGATTAAAAAAACATGGATGAAGAGAAAACACAAATATAAGCTTGATCCAAAACTTCTGTTGGCCTCAATTAGTTTTCAACGGTAGACTTTCAATTAACACTGTTTCCGATGGTGTGGTCCATTTGAACTTTGGATATACTTCATTTTTGGTCGTAAGCCTTGTAATTATCTTCTAAAATGGATGGAAATAGTAGATAAAATATATAAATCATAGTAGACCCCACAGAGTTTGCAAGTTACTCACCACGCAATCAACCTCCATCCAGGAGGTAGTGTTGTCTGAAGATACATTGAACCCAGACCAAAATCAGTCCAATCAATACGTAGGGCCCACAATTGCATTGGATATGGGCCTTTTTTTCCTTTTCCTCTTAAAATCAAGGGCCAATTCCCTACAACAATGCCAATTTTCTACAACCTGTGTATAGGAAGACATAGTAACAAAAACTTCCAATGGTCTCAGGTGTGTGATTTCCCTCCACTCATCATTTTGGCAGCTCATGTTAGGGAGGAAAGCCCTAAAATCAGATCCATCCAAATTTCAATTGAACCACACCAAAGTGGGGATGGGAATACCCACCATTGAAACTATTAAAATTAACCCTATCTACCATGGTTGAATTCAATGGTTGGAATGTCACCACGTGTTGATTTTACTGTATGGAATATTTTGAGACGGGTCACACACTAGGTAGAACAAAAAGCCCATGAATTACACATGACCAAAACATTAAAGATGATCATTCTCCCAATGACATGTGGTTAAAAGTTTTTGGCAGCACAAATGCAATGGTTGTAGAAGAATGCAAAACCCAACCAAGAGGTAAGATGGTGATGTGATGACATTGGCCGCATATGATGGGCATGCACATCCAAAGACTACTCAGTGATGCGGAGAGAAAAGATGCGTGGTCATGAATTAGAATTATAGTAGGCCAAGATTATCAATTGATTGGCCGAATGATCGCGCAATCCACGGAGCTCATACTGGGCGTGTTTGATTTTTCAAATATTGGGTAAATACAATGCAAGTGAGTAATAATTATTTCACCGAGTAATTAAAGCGTTGTTGTCCATGTTTGATTTCACACTTACTTTATTGAGCTTTAAACCTAAGGAGACGGAGAAATGTATGTGGGGCCACCATGGTGTCTGTGTCTTATCCACACCGTTCATCTGTTATGTCAGCTGAATTTAGGGGTTGAACAAAAAAATGAGGCTGATACGAAGCTCAAGTGGGTCACACCACAAGATTTAGGGTATTGAATATCTACTGTTAAAAATGTATTGGTGTCATTGTTTCCTTTAGTGTGGGCCACCTCAGTGTTGGATCTGAGTCAGTTTTTGGTTCATGCCTTAAAATGTAAGGCTAAAACTGATGGATGACTCGGATATATCATATATATCATGGTCGGCCCATAAATTTAAACTAGTCTTTTTTACTAAGTTTTCAAGACACAAATGCAAATGCATTTTCAAACACATGAAGCAGTAATAATTATTATTTTCCATTATATTTACATTTGATTTAGAAAATCAAATAAGCCCAAAAAGTAGCAGAAAACAAAGAGTTGCAGACCTTTACCAATCTAAACACAAATATGTCATTCAACACAGTATTGCTTTTTCTTTTTCTTTTTTTCTTTTTCTTCTGTTTTTTTGTCCTACATGAATGCTTATCTTATACTAGCTTAGTTTGGCATTTCCACTTTTACCTATCACAATGATGCAATTAGTCCGAATCAATTAGCATAGCTTAGGTTTAGTTTCCATCCACTTCCGTCTAGTGCATTGTCATAATAAATTTGGATTAGTTTAGCTTTTTGTACACAATCTCATCGTCAAATCACAAATCCATAAGCTCTTAATTATCGATTTTACTTGAATATGATCAGTTGGCCAAACCACAACCGTATAAGTTTAAAAGATTGTCAACCATTAATGGCCGCTTTGCTCGCTCAAATTGTCGTTGGTAATCTTATTTCTCTGCTTTCTTTTATTTAGTTACTGATTGCATTACATTCCTCGTAAATTTAATAAAAATAGTACTTGGCCTAATTTCTTGTTTTTTTAATATTGCATTGTTGTTAACAATACATGCCTATTTGATTATCCATTTACAATGATAAATAGTTGTAAATGAGTTATGATTGTTTACTTTTATAATTGTGTGGTTACAGCACTTTCATTTGAATATGATTATGATTTTACTACCTTGTTTGTTTCACCCAAAAATAATAGTAAAAATGGTAGGTTTATAATGTTAGAATGTAATAATTATATTTTACTTTACCTCTTTCCTCTACAAGTGTAATTGGTTCTCAATATACAAGTCATGATTTATATTCACACGGGTAACAAGTAATGCCAATGATAACTCATTTTCCTTGCATTTCACGTGAAATTGGAAATTCAGATAGGCCCTGCAAGTTACCATCATTGAAATAAGAAGTCATTGCTTCCAAAAAAATTAAAAAAAAAACTTGTGTAAAATACTAATACTCTCCTTCAGGCAATGGCTGGATAAATGGCCGATCTTCTCAAATCAACTCTTAATCTATCTATTTGAACACCTTGGGTCACAAAAAACAAAAAAACAAAAAACTCATTTAAAATACTAATACTCTCCTTCAGGCAACGGCTGGATAAACAATCGATCTTCTCAAATCTACTCTTAATCTATCTATTTGAACACCTTAGGTCACAAGGTGTTTGGTTCGATTCAATTTTTTTTTCGGCTATAGCACATCCTACACATACACATAAGCAACACATACAATCAATTTTGGCCAAACACCATTCATGTGGCCATATGTCCAAATTGAAGCTAATAGAAACATTTTGGGTCCCACCATGATTTTAGAAACCATTAAAAGCCAGTTAGAAAGAGTAAGCATTGTGGGCCCACTAGATTGGATGATCTAAATGAATTTTTAAACCTTCACAAAAGTCGATGATGAACGGCACAAGTCTAGTGTTTTGCTTAGCCATTGCCAGAGTAGGAAACAAGCGATAAGGAATAAATTGCATCGAGGTGAGAGAGAGAGAGAGAGAGAGAGAGAGAGAGAGAGAGAGAGAGAGAGAGAGAGAGTGTGTGTACAATCAACATTCCTAAAATCATTTATTAGAAAACGACTGCATTTTTTGGAAGCAGGTTGAAGAACATCTAAAAAGATGTTTCGATATTGGTCCCTCAGGTGGTGGGCCCACTTTTTGATCAGTCAACTACGAAAGTGATCACATCATCGATCGCTGATTGTTGACAAACGGGGCTAAATTATTGATAGGGCCCACAGAACTTTCTCACCTCTCATGTTGTTGACCAGTCACAATCTCCAAGCTGGATTGGTTGTTGAGGAATGCTCTGATCCGCTTAATATCCACCGTTCAATCATCTGATTTTAATAGAAGCTTCTCATACTATATTTTGAGGCAGGCGTTTTTGCATGGAAAGATTCCTCTCTCGTACAGTGATGTGATCGAGACCGTGTGAATCGGTCACCATGGTGTGAAATGCATCCACAGGGGTCTGCAAGTAGGGCCCACCACCAGCTCTGTGGGGCCCTCCATGATGTAAGTGTTTTATCAACCCCGTTCATTGTTTTCCTCAGATCATTTTAAGATATTATGCAAAAAATGAGGCAGGTCCAAGTGTTAAGTGAACCACAAAGTGGGGATTGAACTTTCACCATTTAAAACTTCTTGGGAGCTGGAGAAGTTTCGGATCAAGCTGATATTTGTGTTATCACTTCATCCACGTCTACATGACCTTATGAATAGGTTGGATGGTAAAAAAAACATCACGGTGGCCCTTAGAAAGGTTTCAACGGTGGGTGTCATTATCACTGCAGCTTCCTTTGGTGTGGTCCATTGGAGCTGTGGACCTGCCTCATTTTTAACATTAAACCTTTAAATGATATGATAATAGCGATGAACGGCGTGGATAAAATACGTCCCTTTGGGTTTCCTTCAATTGATTGTTAGGTAGCGACCGGATTACCATCCAACGGTTGGCCCCACCATGAGAATCATTTTGTAAAAAATTCACCATTGACTCATCAGGTGAGCCACACTGTATAAAATAATGTATAACATATGATAAATGACAAAACGAAAGTGTGGTCCTCCTGATGAGTCATGACCATTCTGTGATGGGTCTAACAAATAGATGGATCAAATTGTCCAGTGGACCTATTTTATGTGAATGATCTTGAGAGTCCATATTAAAGGCTACTGATTAAATGATTATATTTGTCAAATCACTGGGATGTTTGCATGTTAACCCATGAAATGTACGGGGGACCTAATGGACGGTCTGGATCAATGAATTGGACTACCTAAGTGTCCTTATTGCAACTAAGGGGACTATAACTAAATAGTAATCCAGCATGTCTCATAAAATATATCCTTAAAATTACTTAGGGCTGGTTTGGTTGTTTGGAAATGGTAAGGATGCATTCTTAGTATGCCGGACCAAAAGAAGGCAATAGAAGCGAAGTAGTCGGTTGGATCTGAGTTCAGTCCTGCATAGGACATAATGTAATTAGGACTCATGTGCATCTAGTTTGAAAAAATTCATTCCAAACAGGAGAAATAATCGATTGAAGTGTGAACAATAAAAATGCTGTAACTTTTGATCCAAGCATCATTACAACATGTATGACCTATTATTCTTTATGTAGCAAGCTATCTGGGGTCCACCATCTTACATAGCAAGACTTGCCCCTCCTTTTTCACAAGAAAATGTACTCTTCCAATTCAAAATAGAGGTTTTAGAAAAACTATTATTTTTAATAATTCATTTTTGTTGTGTTTCTTTATTTTTAGAGTTTTAGCTTTTTATTTTGCATAGAGAATGATAGTAATAATACCAGGAATCATCCAGTATAGTTAATTTATAACTTGTTATTTTTGAAAAAACTTATTATTTCAAATAAGTTGTATTTTAATTGAATTAGGACTTTTATTAAGATTATAATTTTGCTATTTTTGATAATTATGAATTAGGGTTTTATTTTTTTTTTCTTTGTTAGTGTTATAATTGAGAAATTATACTCATTACACATTCTTAATAAAAATATTCAAATTTTTCCTTATTATTTTTTGTGGATTCAAGAGCTATATTGTGTATTCAAGGTTCTACTTACTAGAGGAATAAGGAAATCTTCCTTCACTTTTTCACACTATTTCTTACATAAGGTTACCACTTAAAAATAAGCTAATCTTGTTTTGTTTAGTCATAATTACTCTTTAGAGATACTAGTTTTTAAAGATTTTTGTGAAAAATATCCTTAAAAACTTAAATTATGAAAAAAGGCCTAGACTATTTAGAATTGTTGAAAGATGCGGACAGAGTAAATTAAAGAAAATGCCGTTTCATTTATTTTATTACGGGGCTGTAGACACTGAAAATCGGCGCCCACGCGGATTTAAATGTTATATTTTTAGTAGTGGGGGTGATTAGGTTGATTTGTGGATGTTGGAGTCGCCACTAGCCGAATAATCTCAAAATCCCGCGGTCGGCTAAAACCGCGGAATATGTAAGGTTGGAGAAATCCGAAGACTCTCCCACCTTAAATTGACTCCTGGTCTGCGATCCAGGATTCTAGGTAAGGGACCTCGGTTACAGAGAAGGAAGGTGTTAGACACCTTCTCTGCCCGTACAAACGTACGGTCTCTACTTTGTGTGGTAAAACAATCTCATGAGATGAATGGTGTGGTCGAGATAGGACTAGGGACACATGTGAATTTCTGATGCGGCAAGATCCGATATTTCGGCAAGCCACAGAGCATACGTCCAACGGCGTGTCTAGAAGGCGGATGTGATGATGCTTATGCAAAGAGGTAAGAAAATAAAAATGGACTAGATCACTAGAAATTTCTGATGTGACAGGATCCGATGTACGGCAAGTCACAGAGCATACGTTCACTAGAGATCTAGAGAAGCAGGGGGTTGAGAAGGAAATAAATGTCATGATGAAATGCTTGTAAGACAGATGGATCTTTGGCTTGATCTTGAGTAGGCTAGGATGTGGGTTGAATCATGATCAACTGGGCTAGGTTGAGAGGTTAAGATGGCTAGGAAAGCAAGGAGTGGGCTAAGGAGATAACCGAAAAATCTGGACTTGAAGGCTTGGGGGCACCTCCTCACCCTCACTCCCTTCCTCTCTTTCCCTCTCACTCTCCTTTTCACTTAAGCTTAGAAGTGAAGAGTTGATGATGATAATGTGAAGAGGAGAGGGCTATTTATAGCCTTCTCCAATGGCATTGCTGTGATAACTGGGTTTGAGAGGGGTAAAAGGTGAGGTGGCAAGTGGTGATTGGTTAGGGAGAGAGGAATGTCACATGGCATGCTCTCATTAGCTGTTGGGGTTGGTAAAAACGTAAATAGTGAAGGCTAAAGAGGTAAATTCAGAGGAAAGTTGACTTTTGGACGCTGGAACAACTGTCTACACGTGGGCGGCGAGGGGCGACACTTGAAGTATCGCAGGAGGTAGTCGGACTATCACTCGCGACAGTCAGACTACCGCCCACGGTAGTTAGACTACCTCCCGGCCTGCGTTCAAGTCGGGTTTGCACGTGTGGGCTTCGTGGGTCTCTTTTTCGGATTCCGGTGGCTCGGATAAGTGGATTTGGGTTCAGTTAAAGGGTTTTGGCCATGGTATACGGTATAGGTAGGGTTGTATGTGTGATGAATGGTTTGGATCACATTTTTGGTGTGTAGATTGGGAGTTTAAGGGTTCTTTGGGTCAGGGTTCGATTTAGGCTGGGATTAGGGTTTGGTTTAAGGTATGATCATGATTCCTGAATAGTCTTAGCCTTCTCAAGCTACGTCCTGGGTGGGGTGTCTACAAGGGCCTATTTAATTTATTGTAATTACTTATAATTTGTCTAAAATTAGAATTTATTACTTACAACGGTAAAATGGGTAGGAAGTCACATGGGAGATGTTGACATCTTTTCCAACTTCCCCCGAAAGTGAGATTCACCAAGTATATGTGGCAAGACTGTATAGGTTGTATGCGTTTTATCCCCACCATCTATTCATTTTTCCAGATCATTTTAATGCAAAAGCCCAAAATATTGCTGATTCAAAGTTCAAGTAGACCACACCATAAGAAGTGGCAATAATGATGCCCATTGGAGGTACTCCTATTTATGCGTAGAGTTGTGGTTGTGCTCATATTTATAGTTGAAAAGAGGTAGTGGCATAGAGGGAAATCTCCATATTCAGTAGCTGAGTGTTGTAGAGGGATTCGTATCCTGAGCATATCGTGAATATCTTCTGAGATCTTAGGCTGAGATCTTAAATAGAGTCATGTCGTGCTTATCTTCCGAGATCTTTGGCTGAGATCTCAAACATATTCCTTCGATAAGATCTGAGTAGTCAGAACTAGTTAAAATACGTATTAAGATGCCGAGGTCGAAAAATCGATGTGACTCACATAGCCATCCTAAGGAATAATATTTCAACTTGGATTCTTCAGCAAGCCATAGTTAAGTTTTCCCTTAGCATTGAACAGATTACCGACTTACCAACCTACCGATGAGAGTCGTGTCTGAGCGCTGAGACCGAGCTTCCTTCCTTGGTGGAAATAAAATGAAGTTAGAGATGACCATCTTCTTCATTTTACCGTACAATGCCGAGCTTGATGGGGATTTTTTCTCATTAGGCTCAACCGGTCGATGGTGGCACTCGACCAGTCGAGTGGGGCTCAACTCAAAGTCCAGCGACGAATTAAGGTATTTTCTCCAAGGTGCTCAACCAGTCAAGTGGGCCTCTCAACCGGTCGAGGACCCTGCTTGACCAGTCAAGGTTACGCAAATTTGAGTCTGAATCATGTGCGGACTGTGAAAATCTGAGGCAGTTTCGCAAGAGGTGCGAAATAGGATTTTCAAATCTATAAATATGGGTGCCTATGACTTTTCTAGGTGATGCAAAAGGGTTTTCTAAAGCTTTACAAGAGTTTTCTAAAGGGTTTAGGGCTATCAAAAGTGTGAGAGAGAGAGAGGAAGCTTGTGAAATGGAGTTATGCTCGTAAAGGTGATCTACTATATCTCAGCGCTTCCACGTCCTCATGATCTGTGAGATCTCTTCATTTTTCTTTTATTCTCTTGTTGTTTATTCACTCCTGTGTGAGTGAAGAAGGTTGTAATGTTCTACTTCATAGTGGATTGTTGATCTGGACGAGGTCCTGTGGTTTTTACCTCTTTGAGGGTTTTTCACGTGAAAATCTTTTGTGTGGTGTGGTTTATGATTTGATTTATTTCATTGCTTTATTATCCCATAATTCTAGTTTGTTTTGGGAGGCTAGATCTTAAGGTTTTATACAAGGCCCCTAATAAAGTGATATCAGATCTAGGTTCATTAAACGGAGTGAGATCGGTTCTGAATTATGGAAGGTGACTTATCAAGGATGATAAGCCTCAATGGTTTTAACTGAACCATATGGAAGGCTAAGATGGATGACTTGTTTTATTGCAAGGACTTATATTCTCCAATTTTAGGCATATCGGCAAAATTCAAGGATGTCTGATGATGATTGGAAGAAGTTGGACCGAAAGGCGGTGGGGTTTATTAGACAATGGTTAGACGATTCCATATTCCACCATATGTCTATGGAGACCTTAGCCACTAGCCTATGGCTGAAATTACAAGGGCTGTAAGAGAGGAAGACAGCGGGCAATAAGATTTTCTTAATACGACGACTTGTGAATTTCAAGTTCAAATATGGTGGTTCTGTGACCGAGCACATGAATAAGGTCAGTAATATATTAAACCAGCTCTTTGCTATGAAGATGGTCCTGGATTATGAATTACATACTTTGTTATTACTTAGCTCATTGCCTGATAGTTGGGAGATATTAGTGGTATCTCTAAGTAACTCCGTACCAGACAGAAAGATATCCATGGAACAGGTAACTAGTTGTCTCTTCAATGAGGAGACAAGGAGGAAGTCTTAGGGGTCTACTCAGCAAGAGGCCCTTGTGATATAGGAACGAGGGAGGGAAAAGAACAAGAAGAGCGGAAAGGCCCGAGATAAATCAAAAGTCAAGTCGAGTACCAGGAAGGATGTTGAATGCTAGAATTGTGGCAAGAAGGGCCACTATAAGCATGAATGTCGTAAGAATAAGAACGATAAGAAAGGAAAAGGAAAAGAAAAGGAAGATGAATCAGATTTCACTGCTGTTGCTTCAGATGACGACGTTGTAGTTATTCTTTCAGCAGATCATGATGTTTGTCTTACGGCTACGAGTCAGGACACCCACTAGGTGATTGACTCAGGAGCCTCTTTTCATATGACTCCACGCAGGAACTTCTTCACAAGCTACAAGTCAGGTGACTATGGGACTGGGACTGTGAGATGGAAAATTCTGGCGTATTAAAGATCCTAGGTGTGACGTCCAGAGCCAGGTTCGGTGTAACATCCTAAATTTTCACTGTTTTTAGATTTTTTAAAATCCTTAAAATTTTTTTTATTAATTAACTTATAATAACACTTAATAACCATTAGCACTCAACGTCAGTTTATACAGGGGTGGTACCAGTAAAGAACCATACAAATTCGATTAATCAATCGTAGGAAGCCAACGAATTCGTTCGATCACTCAAACATAGAGTTTAGCCCCATGATTTACTCACGTGGGGCCCAAATCTAACTGACCCATCGCTAATAAATCAAGGTAATCATAACTAAATTAAATATCCAACTAAAGCCAAGTCAGACAAGGCCCGAATCCTGGTTAATAGACCAAATGAACCCCGGTACTCTTTTAGCCTAAAATCAACGGCTTAGAGTAATCATGACCAAATCTCCACTTTCACTAGTTATAAATAAGCCATACTATAAATATAGTTAATTCAAAACCTAATCAGTGCCCACGAGAAATCTCATTACCTAATTCATTATAAAAATGTCCCGATTTCCTGAACAAGCTCTATACTACTCGTTGGTGGGCCATGAGTTACAAAATTATATAATAATGTCTGTCTCACTGGGCTTGTGGTCCATCGCGGACCATGGACTCAGTGGATGACCAGAAATTAATTATCTGCGCCGTTCCAGCGGCACTTGCCAAATGCAACCCACCCAAGGCCAAGATTGAAATCTGAGATGAGTAAATGAAACTGAGATATAAGATATTTAAGCCGTCGAAATTCTTTTAAATTTACAGTGGAGGCCTAATGTATTTTCCTACGCCTGCCCACAAAATCTTGGATCCGATCGTGGAACAGTAACTGTTGATCGCAAATCGGACTTGTACAACCAAACCCCATATCCGATCGTTTCTAAAGTTTGCATGGCCCTTCATCGAGCCATGGAGCACATATCCTATGGTGTATATCAATATGTATACCCCATTGTGGGCCCTAAAGCTTAGAAAGACCCTCTCATAAGTCTAGTATAGTGAAAACCCATCCCTTAGGGCCATTTTTATCAAACCTGACATTATATAAAGGCTTTATTTGGGCACCCCCTCCCCCATACGAATTTGCCCTAGGAGGAACAAAAGAAAAGAAAGAGAGAAGAGATAAAAGAGAGAAGAGATAAAGGGGAGAAAGGAGAAAACAAGAAGAGAGGAAGGGAGAGTGAAGGAGAGTGAAGGTGGGCCATAGATCAAAGTGGGGCCTAAGGGAGTCCCATCTTGCAAAACCCTACCTCTCCCTCAAGGAAACCCTCCACCACAACTACAAGAACCACTTCCGTTGATTATATAGATAAATCCCTCACCCCTCTTTCTTGAAACTCATGTATTGAGGAAGGATGGACATAGAATTCTAACATGCAAGAACTTATTTTAGGGATTTCAACCGATTGACCCAAGAGCCCTCATTCCTAGGTCAATTTTCGAGTCTCCAATGATCCATAGGTGCAGATTATTGCTCTTAGATGGCCTAGCACAAATTTTAATATGAATCTAATGATTTTATTTGTTGGATGATGTATTTGAGTAATCTAGCAAAAATATAGGCAAGATCTTACACTTTATATCCCCCAAATAAATGTGGAATGATGATGTAATGCTTGTTGTTTCTTAAACATGATTGAGTATGTTAATGATGATTGCTTATATGTTCCTTGCTCGGTTCATGTATGATATTTTTTTCATAACATGTTTGATGCACTAACCCTTGTGTATATCTCGGTATTAGGAGTATATGAAATGCTTGCCTTCCACACTAACCCACACAACACTTGTACCTTTATTTCATGATATTGTTAGCATTTGCCTTGTAAAAATTTGGATTCTATGATGGAAAGTATGAATATATGTTTATACCTAAGCTAGTTAATAACCCATGTTAGTTGGCATGCTATACATTACCTCATAAACCCTTGGGTTGGTCAGTAATTCGAGAAAAATGAAGGCGGCCCCGTTGGTAGGACCGCCTTGGAGCTAAACCCATGGATGTGGGCGAGTGCGTGTGGGCGACAGTAGTTAGACTACATGAGACGTTTGCACCCGATGCCGTTCCGTTACGTACTTGCCTGGACTCGTGCAATTTAGTCCATTGTCTAACCAACCTTGTTTGCTCACACCTGTATGGAACCTGGAACACCTTACAACCGTTTTAGCCCACCAATAACCAATTGAATTTGATACACAGCCTCGTGAGCCAGGCATGGTGGAATGGGACACTGTATCCGAGTTGTCGACCTACGCTGAGGTGTCGTGCCTCTTTATAGTGACCATGAGCGATCCCTTTCTCTCAGCACTCCCCATGTGCTTGAAGTCGGGGATGGAGAACCCGACGGGATCAAGGACCGCGGGGTCTCGGCCTCACACATTGAGGGGTCTTGGCCTCGCAACCAGCTTAGGGCATTGATGGTGTATCAGATTTCCTAACCTACTAGATGAATGAACTTAACTAATAACTTTGCTAACACAACCACATTGCATCACATTAGTTAGGGTGACGACTCAAAAGTCGAGTTCGCTCTGAGGGAGTGTTGACATATGCGATCGTTAGACGGAGTCACTCGAGGGAGCGTTGTGGTGAGAGCATACATCATATCATCTAGCATGCATACGCATTAATAAGATTAGTTAGACATTTATGATTGACTATTTTTCATTAAGATCATATTATAATCGATGTCTGTGATAACTTAAGATTAATAGAACCCACTAAGATGATCACTCACTCCCACTCTAGGACGGTGTTTTAAAACACCACCTAGACCCTTCAGTAGCTGCAAGTAGTGCTGAGTTCGATGAGCCGTGCAGCTTGAGCTTAGACGAGGAGGACGAGTTGTCCTATTTTCAGTTGATGGACGGCTCCCCAGCGGCATGATAGGAGGAATTGGGATGGCTGAGTAGTGCATTCAGTTCTACTCTTCTGGACATGATATTTTTTTATGATTTTGTTGGGTAACACCTTGTGCGCTCCTTTTATATTCTTTTAGACTTGTATATATTGATTTCTTTCAGTTCAGTATACTAGTTGTGGATGTGCCTCATGTTTCAATTAATTCCATGTTGCGCATTTAAACTTGATAAATCATAAAACCATAAAATTGATGATAAGTGACACTTGGGGACTCGAGAGTCGAGCGTATGCACGACCCTCGATTTTTTGGGACGTTACATTCGACTCTGCCCTCGGTGAAGGATATTGTGACCCCCTATCACTGTTACACATGTGAGCGGGTACATGTGAGCAGACGCTAATGTCGGCGGGGTCTAAGGTTCTAGACGATCTACCAGTGGTTGGCAAGCTACTGTGTACCCAGTGGGAGTTGAAATTGTCCTACATCGGAAGAGTTGTAGGAAGTTATGGTGGTTATATGTGGGGTTCGCACCTTAAGGATACAACGCGTTTTGGGGTCAACCCCGAGAACAAAGTCGTGAGCCCTCTGGGCAAAGCGGACAATATTGTGTCCTTAGGTGTGTCATTAGAAATAGTATCAAAGCCGAGGATGGCTCTGCCCTTGCTGGGAGATAATGTGATGCCCCGATCACTGCTTTAATGTGGGTGAACGCAATATGGGAGAGGCCTGAGGGCTTGGGCGAGCTATTGATTCAGTTGACTGTAGCGTAACTTGACCCACATCAAAAGAGTTATCTAAAATAATGTTGGTTATATGTGGAGTTGTCACCCTATACTGTATGAGGCCTTTTGGGGGCAACTCTGAGAATAAAACCATGCAGGCTGTACCTAGAATGGACAATATCATAGTGTGGACGTAGGTTGTTACAGTAGGGGTCGGTGATATTTGTGTGAAAACTGATGTGGGTTGTACATTGGTTCTCAGGAATTTGGGGCATATCCTAAATCTTCGCCTCAACTTGATGTCGATGGGAAGGCTGAATGATGATGGCTATGAAAGCCGGTTTGTTGGTGGGCGGTGGAAGCTCATCAAGGGTTCGTTGATCACAACTAAAAGAAAGAAGTGCCGCACCCTTTACAAGGAAAGCGTCAGTATGTGCAAGGGTGGGTTGAACGCAGCGAAAGATTCAGCTATTGACATGTGGCACAGACGTCTAGGCCACATGAGTAAAAAATGGCTTCATCTACTAGTGAGGAAACGGCTTCTTCCAGACATTATAGGTATACTTCTCAAAACCTGTATTGATTCTTTATCAGGGAAACAACATAGAGTTTCATTTATTAAATCTGTTTCTCATATTAATAAAGTGCATGCATTAGATTTGACTTATTCTGATGTTTATGGTCCTATGAGGACAAAAACCTTTGGTAAGGCATTATATTTTGTCACTTTTGAAATCTAAGGACGAGGTCTTTGGTGTGTTTAAATTGTTTCATGCTATGGTCGAGAGAGAGAGACTGGTATATCATTGAAGTACATATGCACTGACAATGGTGGTGAATACATTGGCGACTTTCATGAGTATTGTAAGTCCCTGGGTATACGGTATGAACAGACGGTTCCTATGATCCCCAGCATAATGGTGTAACTGAGCGAATGAATCGCACCATTGTTGAGAGAATCAGATACATGTTATCCTATGCGAAATTGCCCAAGACGTTTTGAGAAGAAGCAATGCATACGGCAATGTATTTGATAAACAGGTCTCCATCAGCCCCATTGAATGGAGAAGTACCTGAGAAGGTGTGGACTAAACAGGATCCATCATACAGTCATCTCAGAGTATTTGGATGTAGGACATTCGTTCACGTACGAAAGGACAAGAGGTCCAAGCTCGATATGAAAATCAAACAGTGTGTGTTCTTGGGGTATGGTAATTAAAAGTTCGGTTACAGATTTTGGGATCCGACTAAGAAGAAACTCGCCAGGAGCAGAGATGTGGTTTTCTTTAAAGAACAGTGTATAAAAGACATTGGTAAGCAAGAGAAGAACCAGCTTAGTTCAGGTGATCTAGAGGACATGTATTCGATTATTCCTCCCGTGGTGCCTGATGATCGGGGAGTATATGAAGGTGCAGAAGATGAGGGAGTTCCTTTAGAAGATAGACCAGGGGAGCAGCCCCCACTTAATCCACCTGTTGAGCCACAGGTGAGGAGGTCATCTAAGGACAGACAGTCATTCAAGAGGTACTCGCTGCATGAGTACATTATGCTGACTGATGGAGGAGAGCCAGAAGAGTATTCTGAGGTTCTAGCCGACGAGCATAGTGGGAAGTGGTTGAAAGCTATACAAGAGGAGATGAAATCCTTGCATAAGAACCATACCTATGATATGGTGAAATTGTCTAAGGGTAAGAAAGCTTTGAGCAATAAGTGGGTATTCAGAAAGAAGGTTGAGCAGAAGAATTCACAGACGAGATTCAAGGCCAGACTTGTAGTGAAAGGGTTCGGTCAGAAAAAAGGTATGGACTTCGAGAAGATATTCTCACCAGTGGTGAAGATGACATCTATACGGGTGTTGCTTGGGTTGGCCGCTAGCATGGATCTGGAGATAGAGAAGTTAGATGTTAAAACTGCATTCCTCTATGGTGACCTAGAAGAGGAGATCTACATGCACCAACCAAAGGAGTTCGAAGTCAAGGGCAAAGGGCATATGGTGTGTAGGCTGATGAAGAGCTTATATGGGCTGAAATAAGCTCCACGGCAACGGTACAAGAAGTTCGACTCGTTTATGTTAAAGCATGGGTATGACAGAATGGAGTCGGACCATTGTGTGCTCACATACAAGTTCTCAGATGGTGATTTCTTAGTTCTGTTGTTATACGTTGATGACATGCTCATTATGGGAAAAGACTTCAAGAAGATCGACAGGCTGAAACAGGAGTTGGGCAAGTCGTTTGGGATGAAAGACTTGGGCCCGACTAAACAGATCTTAGGAATGGAGATAATCCATGATAGAAGCAGCAGAAAGCTTTGGCTGTCACAAGAGCGATATATTGAGAAAGTTCTAGAGCAGTTCAATATGAATGTCGCGAAGCCAGTCAATACTCCAGTAGATGGTCACTTCAGATTGAGTGACAAACACTGTCCCAAGACGAAGGCAGAGGTGGATGAGATACAGAAATACCCTATATGTCTGTTGTATGAAGTTTAATGTATGCTATAATATGTACACGCCTAGATATATCATATGCGGTTAGTGTTGTCAGCCGGTATCCTGTCAATCTTGGCAAAGAGCATTGGACAACGGTGAAATGGATAATGCGGTATCTAAGAGGCTCATCCAGGTTGAGACAATGTTATAGTGACGAAAAACCTGTGTTAGAGGGCTACACAGATGCAGATATGGCAGGTGACATAACTCCAGAAAGTCTACATTGGAGTTCATATTTTGTAGGGAAAACGGTCTCTTGGCAGAGCAAGCTATAGAAGGTCGTAGTATTGTCAATGACAAAGGCTGAATACATCGCAGTCACAGAGGCATGTAAAGAGATGCTTTGGATAAAAAGGTTCCCATAGGAACTTAGTCTGAAGCATGAGTAGCACGTAGTTTATTGCGATAGTCAAAGTACTATACACTTGAGTAAGAATCTAGGTCAGCACTCCAAGTCAAAGTACATAGAGATTCGGTATCACTAGATCAGGGATACTTTGGAATAGAAGGTGTTACAGCTTGAGAAGGTCCACACGGATGATAATGAATCAAACATGATGACCAAGGCTTTGCTCAAGGGCAAGTTTGAGGTTTGTAAAAATTGGACTGGCTTGAAGAAGGTGGACTCCTCCTGAGTCGAAAAGGGAGAGGTTTGATGAGAATTTTTCTACTCATGCTCAACCGATCGAGGGTGGCGTTCGACCAGACGAGTGGGCTCCACTCAAAGTCCAGTGATGAAATGAGGTATTTCTGTGAGGTGCTCGATCGATCGAGTGGGCCTCTCGACCGGTCAAGGACCTTACTCGACTAGTTGAGGTTACACAGATTTGAGTCCAGATCTTGTGCGGACTGCGGAAATCTAAGACGGTTTCGCAAGAGGTGCTAAAAGGGGTTTTCAAATTTATAAATATGGGTGCCTAGGCCCTTTCTAGGTAATGCAAGACGGTTTTCTAAAGCTTTGCAAGGGTTTGCTAAAGGGTTTAGGACTATCAAAAGTCTGTGTGAGAGAGAGAGAGAGAAGAAGCATGTGGAAGGGAGGTTATGCTCGTAAAGGTGATCTACTATATCTCAGTGCTTCCACGTCCTCATGATCGGTGAGATATCTTCATTTTTTTTATTCTCTTATTATTTATTCACTCCTGCATGAGTAAGAAGGTTGTAACATTTTACTTCATAATGGATTGTTGATCTGGATGAGGTCTCGTGGTTTTTAACCCTTTGAGGATTTGCCACGTAAAAATCTCTTGTGTGGTGTTATTTATACTTTGATTTATTTCATTGCTTTATTATCCCATAATTCTAGTTTGTTTTGGGAGGCTAGATCCTCAGGTTTTGTGCAAGGCCCCCAACAGGGCTTCCCTGAGTGTAGAAGCTCGGAGTCTTGTCCCGTACAGAATCATACCTCAGGAATTTTTACCAAGAAATGATTCGATCAACAGCTCAGAAATGGATGAGACCATGGTAGGGCTCAACGTCTGACGGAAGCGGAGACACTTCGTCTTCTGATGGTCGGGCTTGAGTAATATGTGATTTTTCCAACAATGGATTATAGTTTTGATCATTGAGGAGCTCCTTAGTCACATCTAGCACTGGCTGATCACACGACAGATACGGATGTCTGAGCTAACTCCTTCTCCTTGGCCAGTCCGTTTTTATACATAACAATACTCATTACACATTATCAATAAAAATATTTAAATTTTTCCTTATTATTATTATTTTTAGATTCAAGAACTGTATTGTGTATTGAAGGTTCTACTTGAGGAAGAAGGTAATCTTCGTTCACTTTTTCATGCTCTTTCTTGCGTCAGGTTGCCACTTAAAAATAAGTTAATCTCGTTTTGTTTAGTCAGAATTACTCTCTAGAGATACCAATGTTTAATTATTTTTATGGAAAACATCCTCAAAAACTTAAATTATGAAAAGAGGCCTAGACTGTTTAGAATTGTTGAAAGAAGCAGATAGTGAAAATTAAAGAAAATGCCCTTTCATTTATTTTATTATAAAGCCTATTTAACTTATTATAATTACCTATAATTTGACCGAAATTAAAATTTATTAGTTACAACGGTAAAATGGGTAGGAAGTCACATGAGAGATGTTGACATCTTTTCCAATTTCTCCTGAAAGTGAGATTCACAAGGTATGTGTGGCAAGACTCTGTAGGATACATGTGTTTTATCCACACCACTATTCATTTTTCCATATCATTTTAATGCAAGAGCTCACAATGATGCAGATTCAAAGCTTAAGTCGATCACACCAGCAGGAGCAGTGGCAATAATGATACCCACGGTCGAAACTTACAAAGGGTTATCATTATGTTTATTTGAGATCCAACCTATTCATAAGGTCACATGGACATAAACGAAAGAAAAACACAAATATATGCAAATATACGCTTGATCCTAAACTTTTATAAACCTCGATAAGTTTTCAATGGTAGGCATTCAATCCTATGTGTTTTCTTTTTTCTTCTTCTTTTTTCTTTTTTCTGTGGTGTGTTCTGTTCATGCTTTGGATTAGCCTCAAAAGATCTGAAAAGATAAATGTACCGCATGGATTTTACACGTATGTTATGATGAAGCCCACATATTTTTGTCTTGGAAACACCGGTTATGCTTGTGAAATTCGGGTACTTTTTAAAACAAGTTTTTTTTTAAAAAAAATTAAAAATTACATTTTTACCTTAAAAGAAAATTGCCAAAGCTAAGTATCGTGGGTTCATGTGATGTATCATGGGTTCATGTGATGTGTTTACCACATCACCTGTCAAACATGTGGACCCCACCCTGATTATCATATGACTAAAAAAAGGTGGGTGCAATCATCAGGTCAGCCAAAACACCGGCCCCACAATGTTCTATCGTACCACTTTAAAAAATAATAATAATAATAATAAATAACTCGGGGCATTTTGGTCACTATCCATCTGGTCAGGGATCCTTTCAAAATAATAGGACCTTTGTTTTTATAATTTTAAGTTTTTAAGTTTTAGGATTTATTTATTTATTATTTTATTTTTTTTGTAATTAGAAATTGTCAGTAATTAGATCTGACCCTCAACTAGTTGTAAATGCATATGGTTGAGGTGTGGGGTCCACCTTAGTCTATGCATGTCATCCAGCTGGTCTAACATTGTCTTCACTTTATAAAATATCAAGTGGACCACCAGGTGAATTTCAATGTCTTTAGGTGGTTGTTGCTGGATTGATATGATTTTTTGGTCGTCCTATTTTCATGATGACGAACCCTATTGGGGGAATAGGATGTCAAACATATATAGCGACGAACCCCACATGCGGAAAGTTAACACCTTTTCGCTTCAACCAGTTGCATGTAAGACCTTTCCTATTTTAATCCCTACCAAAAATATGATCGAATTCATAATCAAAATTAATAAAGTTAGACCAACTTAGAAGATGGCTTGACCCAAATTCCAATCTAAGGTGATCAACCAATCCTAACCTGACCCAATCTGATCAACCTGACCCAAATACATGTGATTAATCCCAACCTAAATTTGTTGGACCCAAACCCAGCCCAATTTTAAATTGGGTTGGCATTTTCCAACCACATGATCAAGGGACCTGAGGAAACTAGATAACCTTATGATGGGTCATCAAGATGGGCCCCACATGTAGAAAGCTACAACTTTCATATACAACCAGTTGCATGTGAGACGTCTATTTTAATCTCTACCAAAAATTGATTGCATTCATAATCACAATTACTAAAGTCCACTTGACCTAGAAGCCGGCTCCACTTGAATTCCAACCCGAGGCACCAAGGAAAAGGTAACTCAAATTGCTCTGTGGACCCAACCACTAACTTGCCCTAATTAAAAGGAAACCTGAGCTTGCTCAACACAAACCCAATTCAATTTTAAATTGGGTTGGCGTTTTTCAACTTGAACACAATCAAAGGACCTTAGGAGACTAGACCGCCTTATGACGAGTTATCAAAATGGGCCCCACATGCAAAAAGTGACAGCTTTCATATACAACCAGTTGCATGTGAGACCTTCTCTATTTTAATCTCCACCAAAAATTGATCGCATTCATAATCACAATTAATAAAATCCACTTGGCTTAGAAGGCAGCTCGACTTGAATTCCAACCTGAGGCATCAAACCAAAGGTAATCCAAATTGCTCTATACTCGACCCAACCACGGACTTGCCCCCAATTAAAGGGAAACCTAAACTTGCTCAACCCAAACTCAATTCAATTTTAAATTGGGTTGGCATTTTCCCACCCAAACACGATCAAGGAGACTAGATGGCCTCATGACAAGTCATCAAGATGGCCCCACATGCAAAAAGTGACAGCTTTCATATACAGTCAGTTGCATGTGAGACTTTCTCTGTTTTAATCTCTACCAAAAATTGATTGCATTCATAATCACAATTAATAAAATCCACTTGACTTAGAAGCCGGCTCGACTTGAATTCCAACCTCAGTTGTCAAACCAAAGGTAATCCAAATTGCTCCGTACTCGACCCAACCACCGACTTGCCCCAATTAAAGGGGAACCTAAACTTGCTCAACCCAAACCCAATTTAATTTTTAATTGGGTTGGCATTTTCCAACCTGAACACAATTGAGGAGACTAGATGGCCTCATGACAAGTCATCAAGATGGGCCCCACATGCAGAAAGTGATAGCTTTCATATACAACCAGTTGCATGTGAGACCTTCTTTATTTTAATCTCTACCAAAAATTGATCGCATTCATAATCACAATTAATAAAATCCACTTGACCTAGAAGCCGGCTCGAACTGAATTCTAACTTGAGGCACCCAACCAAAGCTAACCCAAATTGCTCTATGCTGGACCCAACTTGACTGACCTGCCCCAATTAAAGGAAACCTGCACTTACTCAACCCAAACCCAACTCAATTTTAAATTAGGTTGGCATTTTCCAACCCAAACACTACCCAAGAACCCGAGAACACTAGAATGGCTCACTACGAGTCGTCATAGATTGTTCATTACACTAAGATCCAACCATCGGATGGCTTTCTAACTTTAAAATGTCATCATCATGTTGATATCTTTGATTTGGTGTGCTTTCTTGGAAGAATTTGATAAGTGGTCCCATAATTGCAAAATCCAACTGTTGGATCGTGATGTCTCTTGTCTAAGAAGTTTTTCCAGCCACCAATGTCCATTTATAGCATGGTGCATGCACTTTGTAATCCATCATTGCTATTTTTTAGATATGATTGGGCAATAAGCAACGGGACCACCAATGCCCATAAATGGATATTACGGAAGTGTCTCATACCATATTCGGTGTAGGGTTGCAAGCCAAGCAACCTTGTCAATTTTGTTTTGGGCTCGTTTGGTTGCACTAAATATCATGAAATTGAAATTGTTGCAACCAAACACACCATTTACTATTAGTGAAAAAAAAAAAAAAAAAACATCCTTGTATTTCACACTTGTATAGCTGTTTGATGAAGATGGCTCATTATTTAGGTGTAGTCAACATCATGCTTAGAACCAAGCATTTTAGAAAATGTGGTCCCTACCATTGGAAACCTCTTCCGTTTTGTATGATCCAATTCATTGGATGGTTTAAAAGAATCCATATCATGTGAAAATTATATTCTATGAATGTTTTGTCAAAATCACTTCACATAGCAATCCCATTCAGCCCCTTCTGGAGTTGGACTTGGATTCGGTAGTGACCCTTCCGGCACTGATGTTGGTGCTGGACAAGCTCTGTGGGCCCCACCATGATGTATGTGTTTTGTCCATGCGTCTCAATTTTCAGTTCATTTAAGGGCATGAGCAAAAAAATGAGATGAACCTAGGGTTGTAAATGGTGGGTTTGGAGTGGGTTTAGCCAAAAGTAGATCTGCTCATTTACAAATAGGTTTGGTTCCAAATTTTAGACTGAACCTTTTAGTAAATGGTGGGGTCTAGGTT
The DNA here is from genome assembly GCA_037074715.1 of Magnolia kwangsiensis. Classification (NCBI taxonomy): domain Eukaryota; kingdom Viridiplantae; phylum Streptophyta; class Magnoliopsida; order Magnoliales; family Magnoliaceae; genus Magnolia; species Magnolia kwangsiensis. The sequence continues at coordinate 127,529,751 of CM073578.1, read as the reverse complement.
GGATTTAAGTCAACTCTATCAAACTCATTTATACATAGGTTTAAATCTCGTAGAGGGAGATCCACCCATATCCAGTTATAAATGGGTTGGATCTAACACGTCTGATTAAGGGATATTCAGATCTTAAACCAAACTCACTTATAAATGTGGTCTAACAAATTCCACTAATCAATATCTTGGTGCAAAAATGCAACGCCTTGAAAATTGGGGGTTGTGTATGCACTCGACTCCCAAGTCCCCGGGTGTCATTGATAACTTTTTTTTTTTTATCAGTTTGCGATTAATCAAATTTAAATGCGCAGTATGAAATTTTCTTGGAACATGAAACATAATCACAACAGGTTTATTGAAATAAAAGATACCAAATATATATATATATATATATATATATATATATATATATATATATATATATATATATATATATATATATATATATATATATATATAGGTCCAAAAGAATGAAAAAGGGTCGTCAAGGCGTTGCCCAACAAAAATCACAAAAATCATAAGTCCAAAAGAATAAAGCTGAGTTCGCTACTCAGCGATCCAAATCCCATCTACTGGGCTGACGGGGAATTGCCCATCGGCTGAACGTAGGACAACTCATCCTCATTTTCGATGCTCGCGCCGCACAACACGTCGAACTCATTACTACCTGCGGCTATTGAAGAGTCTGAGTGGTGTTTTAAAACACCGTCCTAGAGTGGGAGTGAGTGATCAACTCAGTGGGTGTTATTAGTCCTAAGTTGTAATAAGCATCAGTTATAATATGAATTTAATGAAACCCAATCATTCATAAATACTAACTAACCTTATTAATGCGCATTCATGATAGATGATATGATGCATAGCCTCACCACAACTCCCTCGAGCGATTCCATCTAACGATCGCGTATGTCCAACACTCCCTCAGAGCGACCTCAACTGCTGAGTCGTCACCCTAACTAGTGTGATACAATGTGATCGTATTAGTCGAGTTCTTAGTTAAGTCCGTTCATCCAGCAGGTTGGGGAATCTGATATACCCCATATATTAATGCCTCAACTAGTTGTGATGCCTAGGCCCCTCAATGCATGAGACCATGGCACCGCGATCTTTGATCTCGTCGGGTTCCCCATCATCGACTTCAAGCACATGGGGAGTGCTAAGAATTGAGATCACTCGCAGTCACTACGGGGAGATTCGTCATCTCAGCGTATGTCGACAGCTCGAACACAGTGTCTCATTCCATCATGCTTGGCCCACGAGACGGTGGTCGGCTTCACGTGGTTATTGATGAGATACAACGGTTGTAGGGTGTGTCAGGTTCCATACATGTATGAGTAAACAGGGTTAACAATCAATGTTGGTCAGCCAGTAAACTAGACCGCATGAGTTCAGACAAGTACATGACGGAATGACATCGGGCACGAGTGACCCATGTAGTCTAACTACTGTCGTCCACATGCACTCGCTCAAATATATGGGTTTAGCCTCAAGATGGTCCTACCAATGGGGCCGCCTTCGCTCTCATCGTATTCCTAACCAACCCAAGGGTTTGGGTGATGATTCATAACATGCCAACTAACAGGGTTATTAACTAGCATAAACAACATCATATTCTCATACTCCTCAACATACAATTTAGAATATCTTAGTAAGAGAGGTTAACAATATCATGAATAAAGGTGCATGTGTGTTGTGTGGGTTGGTGAGGAAGTTAAGCACTTCTTACATCTCATAGAGCCAATTTGCACAAGAGTTAATAAGGCATACATGTTATAGGGCAACATCATGTGAAAAAAACCAAACAAGACATAAACATGAGATCATCAATTCATACCAAGTCATGTGAGGGCAAGAACAATATCATATAAGAAAATCAACATGACATACAATTCCATACCATTCCAAACAATCTAACAATTCCTAAAGTTTTCCCCATATTCTCCAAATGCATCATCCAAATAAACAAAATCATTAAACTCAAATTAAAATTGGTGCTAGGCCACCTCAGGATAATAGTCCGCACCTTCGGATCGTTGAAGGCTCTAGGAAACGATCTAGGGTTGTCAAACTCACAGTGGATTCGTAGAGATCCTAAGTCAATGAACTAGCATGTTAGGATTACATGAAAATTCTAGCTCAACACAAGGGTTTTCAAAAAGATGAGTACTTACCTCTTCGATCGGTTGGAATTTGAATTTTTAAGTGGTGGGAGTGGGATCTCTTGAGGAAGAAGGAAGGAGTTGCAAGGATTAACTTCTCTTGGCCCACCTTAAAATACCGCCCACTCTTCCTTCCTCTCCTTTCTCTCTCTTCCTCTTCTCCCCTTTCTCTCTTCTCTCTCTTCTAGGGCAAAATCGTATGGGGAGAGGGGGTGCCCAAATGAGGCCATTTTATAAAAACAGATTTGATGGAAATGGCCCCAAGTGTTGGGTTTATACTATAATTGACCTATGGGAAGGTCTTTCTAAGCTCTAGGGCTTATAATGGGGTGTACATATTGATATACACCGTAAGATAGTTAACCCTAATGATGATCTATGTATGGACATGATCAACCCGCCATATGGATGCGTCAATCGACATATATGATTAGAAGTCTGTTCAATGGTCACTAATGGTCGATCGGGGCCACGATTATACGGATATGGGTAGGAAAATATCCTTACTTTTGCATAAGAGTGGACGATTCAATTCACTTAAGTTCTAGCTCCTTTCTTTAGGGTATTTGTGCTTCTCATACACTCGTCCTTTGGCTCAAGTTGAGTAGTTCTGGGCTGCACCCAGGTCCGACTCCCACCATGGACATCAATCCTAGTAAGACGGACATTATTCTATAGTTTTGGAACTAGTGACCCACCAACGAGTGATCTAGAGCTTATTCGAAAAATCAAGGCATTTTTGGGATGAATTAGGTATTAGGATTTCTCGTGAGTAATGATTAGGGTTTGGATTAACTATATTCATAGTGTGACCTATTTATAACTAGTGAAAGTGGAGATTTGGTCATGATTATTCTAAACTGTCAGTTTTAGGCTAAAAGAGTAACATGGTTGATTTAATCTATTATTCACAATCCAGGCCTTGTCTGACTCGGCTTCGGTTGGATTTTTAGTTTGGTTATAATTGTCTTAATTTACTAGCGATGAGTTGGTTAGATTTGGGCCCTATATAAGTAAATCATGAGGTTACACCTGATATTCAAGTGATCGGACGGATTCGTTGGCTCTCTATAGTTGATTAATCGGACTCGTGCGGTTCTTTACTGGTACCATCCCTGTATAAACTAACATTAAGTGCTAATGGTTATTAAGTGATATTATAAGTTAATTAATTTAAAAATTTTCAAGAATTTTTGTAGAAATCTAAAATAGTGAAAATCCAGGATGTTACAAAAAACTTCATGCAAAAGCCTTTCACATGCAATCCTAGTACATTCTAATTCACTATTCTTATTGTCTTCGGCACGTCAATTAGCATTCTTCAGTGCCCTGTATTATCAGTCGAACATGGGGTGAATTTCTCATTTTTCCATATTACTTATTTAGCTATGTAAACACTTTTACTGAGTTTAAAACTGGGTGTGGACGGGTCCAGGTTTGAATGGATCCCTTGCAATATAAACGAAACCCACCCATTTACTAAATGGGTTCAGGTCGAGCTGGTTCAAGCCTAATAAAAAGGAAACCAAATCCAGACCCGTTTAGCAATTGGGACTGTTATTGGACTCAGACCCGTACCATTTAACAAATGGCATGGGTCCAGTCGCAGTCAAGTCTAAGTAGGTTAGAATTGGGTACCCCCATCAGGTCCACTAACCCCTTTACTTCCCTTGGTAGACCACATGATAGGAAAATAGTGTCGATTGAACGTCCACCATTAAAAACTTCTTCAGACCCAGTGTAATGTTTATTTGCCATCCAACCTCTTGATAAAGTCACGCAATCCTAGATGAAGAGAAAATACAAATTCCGGCTTGATCCAAAACTTTTGTGGCCTCCAAAAAGTTTTGTGTGATAAGTATTCAATCCCCACCATTTCCTATATTGTGGTGCACCTTATATTTGGATTTACCTCACTTTTTTTCTCTCGTATCCTGAGATAAGCTGGAAAATTAGATGGATAACCTAGATAAAACACAAATATATCATGGTGAGCCCACATAGCTTTGACACCAGCTAGCTAGCCAAACCACATCATGAGCCAATAAAGTTGATGGTTTATAAGTACTAGTTTGGGACAGAACCTCAAACCATGTTCTCTGCATTGAGTAGTCTAATGGACCAGATAACCAGCCTATATGGTCCAATTTTAGACCTTGGCTCTCATTTATTTACTGCATTGGATCTGGGTTAACCTTAATACAACCCCAGTCCAACCATTACCAAACACTATTCATGCTAGGTTCCCCAAGGATTTATGCTAAGCACATTTTAGTGGGGCTCACATTGGTGTTTGTGAGAAATCTACTGTGTTCATCCATTTTGTGATATCATTTTAATACATGGAACCAAAAATTAGGCACATCCAAAACTCAAGTGGACCACACGATAGAAAACAATGAGTATTGAAAGACCATTATTAAAGCATTCATACAGCCACAAAAGTTTTGTATCAGGCTAAATTTATTGTGCTTTGAGTTCATCCCGTTAGCAATGACTATATAAATGGCTTGGATGGCATATAAACATAAGGTGGACACCAAGAGGGTTACAACAATATGCGTATCTTTCTAAATTTCCCCTCCCTATAGCCTACATAAGTTCTGTATTCACCTAATTTTTTATCTCATATTATTAAATAATACGACAAAACGGAAATACGGAGTAGATTTCTATCAAACATCACAGTGGATCCCACCTGACTTGGCTTCCACCATTGAAAAGCCTTTGGCAGGAAATCCACTTCACTGGGGTTAGGTACAACACACAAACCACCCGTCCGTAGATACAACTATGTAAGTTGCCTGCCCCAAGAATTATTTCGTTCCATCAGTCAAGTGGGCCACAAGTAGATTAACGGCCACCTTTTTTTCTCATTTCCAAGCTCTACCTGATGAATGACTTAGATGTTTTTACCTGTCCTCATTGCCGGCACGCATGGCGGTGTGTGCACGATATAGATTCAGTGGATGGAGAGAATACGAAGCATCTGATTCCTTGATATGCTGATATGTGATTAGGCTGTCTGCTGCCGTTAGAAGTGCTATCAGGAAAGCTTGATTGAAAGGGAAGTGGATTGCGTCCGACCCGACTTGGACTTAGCAAGGTCCAACCAGATCTGTATGAGGACCCACCTTAATGTATCTGTTTATCCGTTCTGTTTATTCCTTTTCTCAGATCATATTAATATATGGGCTCAAAAATAAAATATATCTAACGGTAAGTGAACCCCATTGGGTGTAAGTTGCATTAAATGCAAGATTCATCTCTGATGTGGTACACTAGAGCTTTGGATCTGTCCTTTTTTTTTTTTTAAATAACATAATCTTAAAAAAGGATGGACGGTGTGGATTAACAGATGCATAACAGTATCCTCCATACAGATTTAGCCGGACCTGGCTAGATCCGAGCGAGGTCGGACGCAATCAACTACTGCTTGAAAGGTGCCGTCTCTATCAGACCGCACCAGGTGGTCCAATCAAATCTGGCTACAGTTTTAGGTAGCACCCGGATCCACTGAATCCGCCAACCTGAAACGGATTGGCTGCTGACCCTGCCAACGGCTAGTGGTTCGTGCTCTGTGGGCCCCACCATGATGTATGTATTTCATCCATGCCGTCCACCAATTCTTCCATATCATTTTATGGTATGAACCTAAAAATGAGGTTGAACCAAATCTAAAATGACCGCAGAGTGTTGTTTGAACTCTCATCATTAAAAACTTATCAGGGGCCACAAAAGTTTTGGATGAATCTGATATATTTTTTTCCCTTCATCTAAGTCTGTATGACATAATCAACCGGTTAGATGTCAAATAACCGTTACAGCGGGCCCTGGGAAGTTTTTTAACGGTGGACATTCATTCACTTCTGTTTTCCCATGACGTGGTCCATATGAGATTCAAATATATCTCATTTTTTTATCAAGTACTATAATTATTTTTCAAAACGGATGGACGGCGTGGATAAAAAAATACATCATGGTGGGGTCCACATGGCACCTACTGGTGGCATCCTTACAGGCCAAACCGGACTCAGATCCTGACCGGGGCTCTACGGACCCAACGTGATGTATGTGTTTTATCATGCTTTCCTATCAATTTTCAGACCATTTTTGGATATGAACACAAAATTAAAGGTGGATTCAAGGCTCAAGTGGACCACACTTTAACTATTCAACGGTCACCGTTAAAAATTTCTTGAGAGCCGTAAAACTTTTGATTCAGCTGATATTTGTGTTTAGACCTTATCAACAGGATGGAAAATAAACATCACTGTGGGCTCTAGGAACGCTTCAACGGTGGAAATCACCATCACCATTTCTTCCTATGGTGTGGTCCACTTGAGAGTTGGATCTGCCTCTTTTTTGAGCTCATGAGTTTAAAATGACCTGTCAAATGAATGGATGGTGTGGATGAAATATACATATCACGGTGGACTCCACAGAGCCCCTGTCAAGACCGACTCCGGCTCCGGCTCCGCATGGCAGGACGCAATCCGTGTCCGTACCGAACACCACCGTGTACAGGGAAGCGGATTGGCTGGTGTACCACACACCAGCTATATTACTGGTATGGGTACGCGTCGTGCGAAGACGAGTGCTGACGCTCCCCTAGCGTACGAACGATTTAAAGGATATCAAAGTTGCATGGCCCCGTAATGATGTATTTATTACATCCAAGCCATTCATCCATTTTTTTGACGTCATTTTAGTGTACTTCAAAAAATGAATCATATCCCAATAACAAGTGTACGATACCACAAATAAGAAAAGAGATAATATATTCCACTTAAAATTTCTTTAGGCCCACCAAAACTTTTATTTTCCATCTAATATGCTCATAAGGTCATAAAGTCCTTGATGAAGAAGAAAAATAAATTTAATATTGATCAAAAACTTCTTAACTTCAAAAGAGTTTCAATGTTAGACGTTCAATCTGCTGCTGCTTTTTGAAGTGTGGTGCACTTGATAGTTATATCTATCTTATTTTTCGTCTCAAGCCTTAGGAAGATCTCGAAAAATGGATGGACGGTTTGGATATAAAACAAACCTTATGATAGTACCCCCTGAAACTTGCTAACGTCAATGCACAGGCTGTAAGGTTGGTGTGTGTGGTACACCAATCAATCCGCTTCCGTTTAAACCGTGATGCGATCCCTACACTTCAAACAGGTCGTGATTTTCGAGAAAACCATGATACTCTGGAGACTATGATAGATGATACGCAGGTACTTAAAAATATCAAAAGTGCTACATTACTGACTCAAAATAAATAATAAGCCCCAATCAATTTGTAACATGAATAAAACAATACGTTTATTTGACTACCTGACCATCAGATTAATGGACATTTATCAGACGGTTAAATAAAAAAAAGTCTAAGGTCCTATGTCAACAAAGAAGTCTCAACGAATCAGAGGTTACGGTCTCTTAAATAATCTATTTTATTTTATTTTTAGTTATAAATACTCCCTTCCACAATTTAATCGGCTTAATTTCGATTAATAAAGTCCGCTTATCATCATATTACTCTGCCAGAGTATCAAGTTATTTTACGTTGAGAAGTACCATACTAAATCTCGCAATAACTAGATCTAATGGGCGTATCGGGATACGCCACGATAAATTTGGAGAATCTATCGACACTTTCAAAAGTAATATAGTTTTATCTGATCCTGGACCGGAGAATGTGTATAGTTTCTGTCCTGAGCTTCTCAATCTGAAGTATTGGATCCCATATTCAGTGATCAAGACCGTTCATCCGGAGGACCCCAATTCAGATGGATTATATAAAATTATTTACTTAATATGAAAATCGTTACCGTTCGTTCGTACCCTCAAAATATTTATGGGTAGGGTCGTTAGGAACGTTCCCGAAGCTTTGTACGGGCAGATTGCGTTCAGCACCCGCCATTGACAGACAGGCATCTGAGCGTTTCATACGCGCATGAACCTACGGCGAAAAAAGTAAAAATTCCGTAAGCAGATTGCGTACTGAGTAACACAGTACCCGTAGCGTACGGAGTAAACTCTGTGGGGTCCACCGTTATTTATTTATTTTATCCACTCCGTTCATCCATAGTAACAGATAATTTTAGAGCTTGGTCACAAAAATGAAATATATACAAAGCTTAAGTAGACCACATCACACGAAACAGTGTGATTGAACCTCTACAATTAAAAAATTCTTACAGGCCACGGAAGTTTTGGATCAAGTTTATGCTTGTTGCTTCTCTTCATCCATGTGTTTGTGATCTTATGAACAGTTTGGATGACAAATAAACATTACTGTAGGCCTTAGGAATGTTTCAACGGTGGAAATCATCATTCCACACTTTTCCTGTGGAATGGTCCACTTGAGCTTGGATTTACTTCAATTTTATAATCAACTCTTAAAATTAGTAAGAAAAATGGATGGACGGTGTGGATAAACCACATACATTTACAGTGAGCCTAACTGAGTTTACTCGATACGATAAAATCAAAACCTCCGTGCATGAAATCTAACGTTTTTGACCGTGGGTCCCATGTCCCGTACGCACCCATGTGCTCGTCGCGCGCTTTTCGTGGGAAGCGTTTTGGGATCCCTAGATCCTGTGGGGCCCACTGTGACGTATGTGCCTTACATCCACGTACACCGCCCATCCATTTTGAAAGCTCATTTCGGGTTCGATCCGAAAAATGAAGAGATGCAAATATTAAGTTGACCATATCACAGGAAACAGTCTGATCGAATCTCCACTGTTAAAGTCTTGAAGGTTTTAATTAAGTTGGTATTTGTGTTTTCTTTTATCCTGGTGTGTAGGGCCCTACCAATAGGTTTGTTGGCATATCAACATGAAGTGGACCTTAAATTTATATTATTTTTGAGTTTATATTCTAAAATGACATATCAAAATAAATGAATATTTAAAATTATACTTATATTAAGGTGAGTCCTAAATTTACATTATTTTTGAACTTATATTTTAAAAATGTATATCAAAATAAATGAATATTTAAAATTATACTTATATTAAGGTGCGCCGCATGAAGTAAATGACAGTTGCCTCCACCACCGAACAATAAAAAAGCACCATGGTAATTTTCATCCCTGCATGTATATTAAATATAATACTAATAAGAGTAACCTCTTGCATGAAGTGGTCATCCAATGTTGTTGACAACGGGTCTCATGCTAGTACGTGCCCCATGTGCACCAGGTAAAGCTTTTTCATTGCACATCATTCAACTAGCTAGCTTTTAAGTTGCTGGTGGGATGTGCAATCATCAATCCAAGCCATATACTTTTATAAAATTAAGGACAAACCATGTTATAAAAATCATGTGAGTAGGATGAACGCATCCTATCAAAAGTATAGAAAATGAATGATCAGGATTGAATATAGAAACAAAATATCAACTTTATGGACCTTAATTACTATGCAACGGTGATGATTCACTTGGGCCCTTTGATTTAATTGAGTTCTAACCATGCTATCTATGGCATCGATTCCCTGGTGAGGGTAGCTAACAGTGGGGTGTGTACTGACAGTGGGGTTGTGTACTAACAAGCTAATTCACAAAAAATAAAAATATAAAAAATAAAAAATATTGAAGAAGAAGAAAAGAAAAAGAGTTCTAACCATGCAATCTATGGCTTGTAAAACAGACGGCTAAAATAGTACAGTTGGTAGTCCTTACTGTACCGTTGAATGAGCTGCTTTAATTAATGATCAGGCATCCACATGTAAATTAAAAGATTCTTAAATGTTATTAAGCATCCATGGAAGTGGGGATTGTTTATAAAACCTAAGATATGAAATCCACATTTTTGGAAAAATGACTAACGATATGGACGGACATGGTTTGCTGTGTGTGTATGGGGGAACTTCGCATGAGATAGGGCTGTGTGGGCATCTCATGTTGTGTGGGCCTCACCATGATGTGTGTCAAACATCGAGACTGTGCATTTGATAGGTGTCCTTCAAATTATGGGATATCCCAAAAATTAATTGTATAAGGAATTTAAGTGGGCTATATCATCTATAATCATGAGAAGAAATGCTTAAAATATATAAAAACACTTGCTGGGGCTCACCATAAAATTGGATGCATCTAAAACTTGATTCGACCCCTCATCCTAGTAAGACACACATAATAGATGAGTTGGATTTGTAAACCATATCCCAATGGGCATAATAAATGATTTTGAATGATTTAATGGGAGATAACTCCTATCAACTTTTATAAGTAGTGTTGCTAACAAAAGTCTTGAGTTGACTTAATTTTTAAGCCCGAGACCTACCATGTAATGGTTCATCTTATTGATAATGACATGCATTATAGTAGGGCCGACATAGCTTCACCTCATGGAAAGTTTCGAATACGTGGACAACATTGGACCTTTTCATATATATATATATATATATATATATATATATATATAAAACTTCTCTTGAAGTTGAGTTGTGTGGGCTCCATCATGATGCATGTCAAACATCTACCTCATTAGTCAGATGCACCATTCTATCGTGATCATGGGGCTTAAAAACCAGGTTAGACTTATGTGAGCCACACCACATATAAAAGTTAAGTGGGTTTCCTCTCCATTAAAACATTCATAATGATTTTTTGGGCCCATCAAGATGTGGTTCACAAATCCTGCCCATCCAATATGTGTGTCCCACTTGGATAAAGGGTCAGGCCAACTTTCAGAGACATCGAAATTTTAGGTGGGCCCCACCAAGTGCTTTTATATGTTTTAAGCATGTCTTCACATGATTTTAGATGGTATGGCCCACTTGATTTCCATGTGTGGCTGATTTTTGGGATGTCCCATAATTTAAAGGAGACCCATCAAATGCACAGTATTGATGGTCGACACACATCATAGTGGGGATCACACAGCTTGACGTCATGGGAATTCCCATGAGCCCAACCGTATAGAACCTTATATATATATATATATATATAGGCACACACTGGAGCCGTAGCTAATGCAGTGGACCAAATGATCAATGTTTTAGATCTGATGGGCCCCACATCGGATGGATATGATCTATAAATTTTAGGTGGCTAATAGGAAGTTTTAGGAGGCGGATTGGCTGGTGACCCCTGACCACCCAGTTGGGAAGTGGAAAAGCTACGTGGGCCCCACCATGATGTATGTGTTTTAACGCTTCCTATTGATTGAACTCAGCCGTACATCTCATCCAGTTGAGCTTTGATGTGCCTTATTTTGACCCATGTCCTGAAATGAGATGGGAAAATGGATGTGCGGCGTGGATACATCATGGTGGGCCCGTCTAGCTTTTCCACCAGCCAACTGGGTGGTGTAGGATCACCAGCCAATCAACGTCCGAATTTTTGGGGGCATGTCCGATCAGCGGTGGGGCCGTTTGGATCACTGAGACGAGAACGGATTGGCTACTCCCCCGCCACCAGCCCGGTGGCTGGTGGTCGGTGCTCTGTGGGCCCCACCATGATGTATCTGTTTCATCCATTCCGTTCATCCATTTTTACAGATCATTTCAGGATTTCATACAAAAAAATACAGGAATATTAAGCTCAGTGGACCACATCACAGGAAAACAATTGTGATTGGATATCCACCATTAAAATCCTCCAAGGCCCACTGTACTGTTTATTTGACATCCAATATATTGATTAGGTCATGCAGACACAGATGAAGGGAAAAAACAAATATTAGCTTGATCCAAAACTTTTATGGCCTTAAAAAGTTTTTAACGGTCTACCTTCATTGAACACTGTTTCCTGTAATGTGGTCCACTTGAGATTGGGATATATCTCATTTTTGGTCTCATATCATAAAATGATATATAAAAATAGGTGGACGTCATGGATGAAACACATACATCATGGTGGGACCCACAGAGCACCGACCAGCAGCCATTAGCTAGTGGCAAGGGGAGTAGCCAATCCGTTCTCGAAACATGGCTCGACTGCTGCAAGCGGCAAAGCCGAGGAAACTGTGCATATCCGCAATCAACGATTGTAAAATGCTAAATCAGCTAAGATGTACGATGCTTCACAGCACACGTGTATAAACGTGACAAGTGTCAGAAGATGAGTTCATCGTGCACCTCGTCCGAATAAAATAAATTCATTTGGTAGCCTCATCTGGCCGGATACGCTGATAACAGAAAATAGACGGTTGGATGAAAAAATCCAGCAACGGTCGTTTCCAAAGCACTTACATCTCCCAATTAAAAAAAACTCTACTTGTGTCATCTGATAAATGACCACCATTTTCTATTATTCTTCACAATTCTCTAAATCCTTCATCTGTTTTTAACGGTTCAGATTTCGTATAGGTACGCCATGTCAGCATCTGTACCGCGAAGTGGTCCAGTTCACTCACGTGAGCGAGGACAATTAGAATTCCTCGATCTAATAAAGCTTCTGAGTTCTGACGTTCTGCGTTACAGCTGTCTATTTGCTGCGGTTAAAGAAGTGATTTGATATCTAAAGCCGCTTTATTCAATCACTCACCCTTTTCTTCTGCTTTGACAATACAATAATATAGCTTTTCTACTGTCATTTTACTAAAAACAGAAAAACTCGCTGTATGGACAAGAATCTAGCCTGTCCGAAAAGTGGGTCCCATCTTGAAAGAAGATCTCCATCTTTTTAACGGTTTAGATTGATCAATCCATGTATGATCGATGTATATGCATCCCATATGTTCTGAACGGTAGGGGTTTAACGATAAGACAGTGGCCTATCATCATCTAACCGTCCATCTTAATGGCCCTGTGATAAATGGCTTCCCGATTTTCAAGACAACATGAGATGGTCAGGATTATCTGATTCATGTTTCCTTCTATTTTCTACTATTTACCCCCGGCATGGCAAGTTGGTGGAAAAAAAGATCATGTACGTTAACTTTCTATTCAGCAGCTCTTTTCTTCTAATTTTTTATATTGGTAAAATATCTGATCCGTTAAAAAGGTGGACCAGACTAAATTGTTGATATATAATAAAAATATCAGGCCAATTTACTTACAAGAAGATCCATAAAAGTATTCTGATTAATATTAGGTTGTCCATTGGTTTTGATGTTGTGTCCTGTCGATGAGTGAATTGGTCTGATTTTTTTCTGATTAATCATCATGGTGTGGCCCACCTTTTTCATTAATCGGATACGCTTTACATATTATTATTGGAGGGAAAGTAGAGGCTGTATGTGAAAGATCACATACAGGTTGTTATGATAATTTCTGATTAGATAGCAGTGACTTGACACGTGTACCATGAAGAGACGGCTCTAACGATCGCGACTTGCTACGACCCGGAACCCGCGATGTGGCCATGTGGGTGAGACACTGATTGTAAGGCCTACATAGATGTAATCATTATATATCCATTCCGTCCATCTGTTTTTCCAGATGATTTTAGAACATTAGTGAAAAAACGAAGAAGAATAAAATTTAAGGTGGATCACACCACAGGAAACACTGGCCATTGAACACTCACCATTAAAAATTTCCTAGCTTCCACCGTAATGTTTATTTACCATCCAACCCGTTTATAAGGTCACAAAGACCTGGATGAAAGGTAAAAAAAGAAAAACATCTTGATCCAAAACTTTGGTGGCCTAAAAAGGTTTTTAATGGTCTATAACCACTGTTTCCTGTGGTGTGGTCCATCTGAAATTTTCATATGCTCAATTTTTTGTATCATGGTTTAAAATAAGGTTTTAAAACATATGAACAGCGTGGATTTACAATTCATATATCCAGATGGACCCCATACTCTCAGGGTCTTATCCTGGTTCCGGGGTCGCAGCAAGTCGCGCTCGGCTATATCGTATCAGTTAGATCTTCATATGTTTCAGGGTTATTTGATAAAAAAGACGGGTGTAAATATCAACTCTATTGTAAACACCTGAAAACAAAAGAGGAGTTATTTGATACTCCAGTGGAGTATGGAACTCGATACACAGACACTGGTAAATTGTACACATAATTTATATTAACTCACACCAAACCTCATAAATCATAAAATCCACTTTCTATAATTCACATTCTCATGATGAAATGATTTTAATAATTCTAACATCTTATGTGTTTGTTGAAAAATGATCATTGGATGCTTTTCTTTTAACCGTCCAATAAATGTCCATCAATCCAATGGTCGGATTATGAAATAAGCTTCATTTAAGGTTAATGAGAGAGATAACTTATGTATGTCAGATATGTAATTTTGAAGTAATATCTAAATTACGGCGTATCATCCATCACCCTCATGCAGAGTATAAAAGTTCTCTTTGTATAAAAAAGAAAAAAAAAAACAAAGGGAAATGTTTTAATTATATTTATAATATTAAAATATAAAAATTATCGAGTGGTCTGTGAGTGGAGCTGAGGTGGTGGAGAAAGAATCCAAACCCCTCTCTTGCATTTTCTCTCATACTTTCACCTCTCTTTTCGATGTGCTGTGCTTATCGCCATTCGATCCTCCGGTCTGAGATCCATTCCAGCCGTATATCTTTCCCAGCTCGAGCAGACGCCCAGAAGCTCAGAAGCGATGAAAGGTCCGTCGCCGTTCATATCCGATTCAGTCCGTAGCAGCAGGCCTCCTTCCCCCATCTTTGATTTCTTGCAGCTCCTCAAAAACCCTAGGTTTCTAGACACGACCTCCTTGCAGAAGCCACGCACGGCAGCTCCAATCGCTGCTCGTGTCTAAAACCCTGCGCGGACATGGAGGCATCATCAAACCCTTAGATATTGCTGATTGGAAGCTTGGTAGTTGTTGTTCATCCAATCGGCCCTTGGACGGTCGAGATTTCACGATCTCGATGGAGAATCGGAGTTTCTGCCGGGCGATGAGCTTCGGCATATCGGACGTGGCTCTCGAGTGCGTGATGGCCTACATCGACGATCCCCGCGATCGCGACGCGGTCTCTCTGGTATGCCGGAAGTGGTATAACATCGACGCTTTGACGCGGAAGCACATCACAATCGCCCTGTGTTATACGACCACGCCGGCCCGCCTTCGGACGCGGTTCCCCCGCCTTGAGTCGTTGAAATTGAAGGGGAAGCCGCGGGCCGCGATGTTCAATCTCATACCGGAGGATTGGGGAGGGTACGTCGGGCCATGGATTAATGAGATCTCAGAGGCGTTCAATTGCCTTAAATCGCTCCATTTCAGGCGGATGATCGTGCGGGATCTTGATCTTGGAGTGCTTGTCCGCTCACGTGGGCATATGCTGCAGGCGCTTCGCCTTGATAAGTGTTCCGGGTTCTCGACAGATGGATTGTTGCAGGTCACCCGATCTTGCAGGTACTTTCTTTCTTTACATGAATGGAGAAGAAAGGAATTAGCTTTCAAGCAATTTATGATTAGTTACTGAATCCTGAGAAATCTGTGTTTTGCTGAATTCTGTATATTGTTTTTGTTTTTGAGGGATTAATCTATTTCTGGGCCAAATCCCCCACCGTCTACGGCTTGCTGGAATCCCAAAACAGTCATTTTCCAATCTTTTTTGGTTCAATCTGTGTAGTCGGTTCTAGTTTCATAATTTTCAATTTCCATTTATGGGTAGTTGGGGTCTATACATGCCATACACAGACGTTGCTGATTGTTAAATATCCGTGTAGAAGAATAAATTATAACAGATGGATTCATTCTTAAATGAAAGAAGTTGCAGAAATCATCATCATCATCATAATCTAATCCCTATCCCAACTTACCGGGGTTGGCTACATGAATTCTTTTCTGCCTCTCCCAAAGGAGGTGCAGAAATAAGGAACTCAATTGCTTACGGCTACGTTTGGCTGCACGATTGAATTGGCTTGTAATGGTTAATTTCAAGACCGTGGAAGTTACCAAATTGTATGTACATAAAAAATGATAATTATGATACTTCAATGTTGGATTTGAAAGGAATGTTATTGCAATTGAAGGCTGCTTTCTTATCATAAATACTAAGGTGCTAATTAGTGTGTTTGTCATTTCCTCTCTATTCACAGCACAGTTAAATATTGCAACGTGAATCCAAATGCAGCCAATATATGTAGTAGTATGTGCTGGCATGGGTGAATCCAAATGCAGCCAATATATGTAGTATGTGCTGGCATGGGTGAATCCAAATGCAGCCAATATATGTAGTATGTGCTGGCACGGGGGGGGGGGGGGGGGGGGGGGGGGACTTTGGTCTCTCCCACATGGACCTGATGTGCGCCACCCCACACACGCACCTGCACCCCCTTTAGCTTCCACATCTCTGAATCTGACTTTTACCTACATATATTGGGCCCAATGTTCTCCCAGGATCACCTTGAAATCAATTGTTTTTGGTACATATATAGGCTTTATCAATTTTGAATATAGATACTATGAAGTGTCTATGAACATGATTGTTGAATAGATAAACCATATGAATATTGTATTGATTGGAATTACATAGTTAAACTATTCAGTATCATGCCATACAATTGCTTCCTGAACTCTTTTGATTTGAAAATCTTTTGACTGCCACTTCCCTGCTCCTGCCCCTGAGTTTTCTATTTACCCTTGCCCTGCTCCTCCATCTCAGTGCAGCTATGGTCCCACTAACATCGTCGGAAATGAGAATGGGCCTTGCCTTTTTTGGGCTGATTAAATTCCAAAATACCACCAGAGTGGAGCTTCTGGCCATTAAAACTGGTAGAGCTATTATCTTAAATAGATTTTCCAGGGCTATTGTTGTCAGGGCCAGTTGGCTAATGTATTGCCTGGATTTCTGGATCCGGTCTACCCCCCTTAGAGGTGCTTAATCATCATTAACGAGATCAAGAATCTCATAGTGGGTTTTGAGATTCTGTATACTAGCAAAAGGAAGGTGTCTTGACAACCTTGTTGTGCTGTGATAGCTTTTATCCATTTCCTTAATGGATATTTTATAATTCTTTTCACCTTTTAATAGAAGTTCCATTACTGATTAAAAACAAAATGCAGTCTTGATAAGCATTCCTCCTGGTTTCTATTTGACATCATTCTAATTTCCAACAATGATGAATGTTTTGATTTTGGAAATCCTACCTAAAAATGATGTACAGATCTTTCTCAGGACTGGATAAAGGAGAAGGCTTGTTGTCAGGCGGGCAGCCCATCGTAGAACTTTGGCCAAGCAATCTTGAGAATTCCTGTTTTGAATATGACCAGCCAAACAAGATTCATAAAGTCAACACCAAGTAGCTGGGACAATGCTATCGTGATGAATGGATGATCATGACAGTGATGATAGCATGTTAGCGTTCATTTTCGAAGGCTCAATGTATTAGGGTTGATTAGTATCCTTCTTTGGGGAGGAAACCCATTGGACATGAGTCACTAATATCAAAATTTTACTGGGGAAGGTGAAGCACTGGAACGTTACATAGGTTGATGTGGCTATGGACGGAGTATGATATGTGCTCAATAAAAGACCTTTACTCGACTGATAAAATTACATCCTATGGGCATTTATATTATTTCTACAGCCAAAAATATTTCTTTAGCTAAGAATGGCCTTAACATAAATCGTGAAGAGAACTTAACAACCGAGCTATCAACGTTATTTTGAGATATTGTGACTAACTCATCACTAGAAGCTGCTTTGAAGTTTATTCGCCTTTCATTCAAGCAGGCATCTGTTATTCCATCTGTGTAGGAAGAAATGGTCCACCGGATAAGTCAGGGAACCAAACTGGTACATTGTTCTTTAATCCTCAAAGTATATCAATGTGCCCAACAAGTGCACTATCCATCACCAAACCTTCTTTCTTGAATGGTTAAATAGGAGCTGATCGACTAATGCTATTGCATGTCCTCTATCCTAAGTCATTTCATCATTTATTTGCTTTTTAAAAGAAAACCTTTCTTCTATTCTGTAACATTAAGAACAAAAAATGGAATAGTGGGATCTGACCTGTCCTCCCAGAAAGTGTTTGGAATATTTGGCTGGAGTGTTTTTTTTGAGAGGGCAGGTGCATATCACCTTTTAGAGCTTTTTGACTCCTCAACAATTGGATCCCTCTATTGGCCATTGGAAGCACATTTTTATTTTATTTTTGGGTTGTAGTAAGGGGAACTCCTCACCTGGTCAGGGTTATATGATTTAATAAAAACAACTTGCCAGCATCAGTTTAAGCATGAGAGACAGACCATTGGTTGAAAGAGTAGTTTAGTTCTACTCAGTCAGTTGATGATATACCAATAAATAGAAGTTCAATTGGTGGTGTATTCATGAGAGATTAAGAGCCACTTAAGCTCTAGGGAATGACATCGAGTTCTTTCTTTCCTCATGCTTATGCTTTTTTATTGATTCAAGGGGATTCCCCAAATTTAGTCATATGTATTATTGTGGTCCTCACCCTTCTTGTCATTTCTATATATCTGATGAGATCTCTGGCTGATTCTTGAATTCTACGTGCCCCTAGTTTTGCATTCACATAGAAAAGTGAACTCATTTGCCATTTACCATCTTTTTATCAGATGGAGAGAGTAAAATTGTAAGTTGGAAGTTTTTCTTCCTCCACTATATATATTTTTCTTTGCACGTTTTGAGATCTCTGTCCTGAGGGTTATTTCACCATCCCTAATCTAGAAGGTTCCATATTGCTGATCAATGAAGGAACAGATAGTGAAATTGTTTCTATGTAGCAGAGAGCAGAACAAATGGCCTTGCATTCTGCAGCATGCAGCCTTTTTTTTTTGGATTTATCCTTATGGATCTTGGTATTTACTTTTGTGACCAGGCTAGACTTTTCACTTTTCTGTGTCTTTTTGGTGGTTAATCTGCTCTTCCATGAAAGGCAATGTGTAACTTGAAGGCACTTTATTTCAGCTCTAACAGCTGCCATTTCTAAATGCTTTGGGGAAGTATTGATATTTGCCCACAGGCAAGCTGTTTAAATGCTTATTAACCAGGTCAATATCTTAGATCTGTAAGAGGCATTAGTTTTTAATGTTATGGTCCTTGACATAATATTTTAGCACGTGAACTGATATTCTACTGTGCTCTATTTATAAACCATTTCAAATCAACAATTCTTGCTTGTTAGTATCCTCCCACTTCGTGAGTTCTGCTAAGTATTGTTTCATTATCCATGAGAGGATGCTAAAAGAAGAGAAAAGTTACAAGAACTATGACGGAAGAAAGATTTCACTCCATAGATAGACACCCATTACATGGGACATTACAAGGGAGCAATGCTCTACCTAAAACACACACATGTTTAAAATGAGGGTTGAATGATCCATTTCATTTTTTCCCCTTGGCTTTTATATAGAACTACCCTTAGAACTTAAATGACATCACACTACTTCCTAAGAATACTTGCATAGTCAGTAACTACCTTTGGACTACATAAGATTACATCAAAACCACACAAAATTTAAATCTACATGCCCCTAGAAATCCACAAAGTCAACAACTAGCTTCTTGATAAACACCCACAAATAAGGTTCCGAAGCTTCTTATCCTTTACCCATGCATGCTTTTGAAATGCAATGACATTTATTCTCAACAGATTTCCAAGCGAGGAATGGCATGACCCTCCTTGGAATATTTAATTTTCCAACCACATCTCATTGCCCAGTCACATACATTAAGCGCCACCACATCTTGGACATGTGGCGCACTTGTAATAAAGGTGTGACCTACTGTGTGCTACATCACCATGGAAGGGAAGTGAAATCTATGGCTCAAATCGACATCGACAACCTTTCCTTCTGCTTTTCACAATGGCATGCTACAGCTTTATTCTATTACCTTATCAAAAGTAGAAAGGGTGGGTGCCACTATCAGTCAGGATGCTTGTAGATGGTGGCTTCAGCATAAAAATGACTATCCTTTTAGTGTGTGTGTGTGTGTGTGTGCATGCGTGCATGTGCCCGTGCGCGCACATTGTTGCATTTCAGTGCCTGTATTTCCCATATCCACTGTGTTTAAAAGTTTGTGTAAGTATTTTAAGAACTGGTCGAGTGCTCAGAAGGTTAGTTGCACAAAGAATGAAAGGGAGCAGGAGCAGATTTGGGTGTGGTAGTGGGGATGTGGCTACTGTTACAATATCAAAGTAGGAAAGCCTTCAGGACGCAGGATTAGCACCTAGATGGAAGGTTCCTGCAACTAAGCACAAAATTCTCAATGTAGTACTCAAAAGGTTCTATGGAACACTCTTAGAACTAGGAAGGTTGACTACAACGTAAGCTTCTTAAAATCAGAAAATGCTCATCGAGTACTAGACAGAGTTCCAAGTTTACTCAGATAAAAATATTCATTAAGGTTATCGATTATCTAGTTTACATGTGCACATTGTTGTAGAATGCATCTGATTTGGATTTCAAATTTTCCTGTTTGAAATTTCTCATTTGTATTTCTTTAATTATTATTGTTGTTATTTATTAAGAGTACAAACTCAACCTTTTATTATCTTGTGTTTTATGTTTTATGTATTGTGAGTTTAGTACCAAGTAGGATACATGTGGGAGAGCAGGTTGTAACTACTATCTATTATAAAGGGGCTCAAGTCATATAGTCTTGTGAGTAGTGTGTGTAAGTTATTTAGCACCTTGTGCATCTGGAAGCTCTAATCTAGTGAGAGACCCTCAGCCCTTCTTTCAATATAGACCCCTAGTGATTTTCTCTTTATGTAGTCTGTTTCACATGGTATTAGAGAGGGCTAGATTCTCGTTGATTTTATATTTTCATTTTGTTCTTCTTCGTCCTCATACAAATGAATTATTTGTGGCGCCACCAGAAATGTCTTCGTGATCAGTCCACATTTTCACATTTTCACCTTCCATTCTCATTCTGATCAGTCCTCAAGTCATTGCTATAAGTAGAAGCCATCCTTGTTTTAAACATGGTCACTGTTGTCATTGGAGATGCCATCTTCATGGTGGATTGTTGTCCAAGAGATGTGGTCCAGGTACTGCATGTTGAAGTTGGGAGGAGCAGCAGATGAGGCTGTGGATTGTCGTCCTATACATGATCGATGGCATCCTCAATACATAAATTTCAACCTTCTTTTTGCCTGACAAACACAAACTGTTTGACATAATGCTCGTCCCAGTATGAAATAGAGGATTTCAACAAGGACTAGATCCTTACTTCTCCACCAATCGTTTCCTCCTTTTTTAGGCCTTTATTATTGTTGTAGGTGTAATTCAGTCACCTGTAGTGCAGTGTTGCACTTGTGTCTTACATGTCGTTGTGGGTGTAGTCCCTCTCTCAAATGCCATGGGTGTAGTTCACTCACCTATTGTGCAATTTTGCACCCATGTCTTGGAGAGGATTTTGACAGTTTGCTGGTTTGATGGTTATCGAGCTTGGATGGCTTATTTTTTGTAGAGAAAATTTAATGGATGTTGAAAGCTCAATTTAATGGACTTCAAAAGCTCAATCTACATCCAGATAATGTAAGAGGGGTTGGTTACTCCTATCTATAAATAGGCTTAAGTAGATACTCTTGTGAGGGAGTGTATAAGCAATGTGGCACCTTCTGCACCCAGGAGCTCTAATCTAGAAAGAGTCCCCAGCCCTTCTTTTAATATAGATCTCCTGTGTTTTTCTCTCTAATTAGCCTGTTCAAAATAATTGTTGTTGTTGTTTTTGTTGTGGGCACGATGGCCAGAAGATGTCAGATTCCATCAGTTGATTTCCTGTTTTGTGTCTCATGCTACTGCAGATGCCTAAGAACCTTGTTTTTGGAAGAGAGCTCCATTGTTGAGAATGATGGCAATTGGCTCCATGAGCTTGCTGTGAACAACACTGTCCTGGAGACTTTGAATTTTTATATGACGGAGCTCAAGTTCATCAACATCAGAGACCTTGAATTGATAGCCAGGAACTGCCGCTCTTTACTTTCTTTAAAAATCAGTGATTGTGAAATCTTGGAACTAGCTGGTTTTTTCCGTGCAGCATTGTCTTTAGAAGAGTTTGGTGGTGGTTCATTCAATGAGCAAGCAGGAGATATTGACAAGTACTCAAGTGTGTCATTTCCTCCAAGGTTGTGCCGTGTGGGTCTAAACTACATGGGGAAGAATGAGATGCCTATATTGTTCCCATGTGCGACTTTACTCAAGAAGCTGGACCTTCAATATACATTTCTTGATACTGAGGATCATTGCCAGCTGATTCAACGATGCCCCAATTTGGAAATTCTTGAGGTAGCCAGTGTACTTTGTTTGGGTCTCCTTTATTACCTCATAATGAAATATACAATGCTTTATTCAGCTTTTTCTTTTCCAGTCCGACAAACTGTAAATGTGGGCCCTTCCTTGTTCATATGGTGGGTTCCACAGTGGATGGGAGATGCCCCCATCCCTTGTACATGAAATATGCATTGCTTTACTGAGCTTTTGTTCAGCCCGGCAAACTGTAAAGTCGCCCACCTTCTGGTTACCCAAATTGTTCATATGGTGGGTCCTGCAGTGGATGGGAGATACCCTAATCAGATGATCCTAATTGTCTTTAAGCATGGATGGTTTATTGAAATTGTCCATTTTCATGTGATGACCATCTATCTGATTGGGAAGATTTTCGGGCATTAACATACCAATAATGGGGAGCCCACTGTCTTAGTTTCTAACAAGAGGTGGGTCCCACTTGTACCATTGCTGGTTAAACAAAGGAAAAGCCATCACTCTAGACCTAGCATCACATGATACCTGTTTCTTAATTTCAGTGAATTCGACTGAAATATGGCCCTCTTTTATTGAACTTTCTGCAGGTCCGGAATGTGATCGGAGACAGCGGATTAGAAGTCGTTGCTCGGAACTGTAAGAAACTTCGGAGGCTTAGGATTGAACGTGGTGAAGACGAACAGGGTATGGAGGATGAACAAGGTGTGGTTTCGCAGAGGGGCCTAGCTACACTGGCACAGGGATGTCCAGATCTGGAATATCTTGCTGTTTACGTATCTGATATCACAAATGCAGCCCTGGAATCTATTGGCACTTTCAGCAAAAACCTCACTGATTTCCGATTGGTCTTGCTCGACAAGGAAGAAACAATAACAGAGCTACCACTCGACAATGGGGTCCGTGCTTTGTTAATGGGCTGCCAGAAGCTTAGGAGGTTCGCCCTCTATTTACGAGAAGGGGGTCTGTCAGACGTTGGTCTTGGTTATATTGGCAAGTACAGCAACAACATCAGGTGGATGCTGTTGGGTTTTGTGGGAGATTCCGACATGGGGCTTCTGGAATTCTCCAAAGGCTGCCCGAGCCTGCAGAAGCTCGAGATGAGAGGCTGTTGCTTCAGCGAGCGGGCGCTGGCCCTCTCCGTGTTGCAGCTGAGATCTCTGAGATACATATGGGTGCAAGGGTACAAAGCATCCGAAACAGGCCATGATCTTTTGGCCATGATTCGACCCTACTGGAACATAGAATTCATTCCTCCGAGACAGACCATTGCATACGATGAGTTTGGTATCCCTGAGGAAGTTGGCGGGGTCGAGCAGCCAGCTCAGATACTTGCTTACTATTCCCTTGCAGGCCGAAGGGTGGATTACCCTGAAACAGTCGTTCCACTTTACCCATCGTCCTTTGGTGCTTGACTGTGCATATCCTCTCTCTCTCCCTCTTCTCTTTCTTTCTTTTCTTTCTTCCGTCCCACTGTTGTATCGGCTGCCTCTGGAAAGGTACTGTGTCCATAGATCTTTCATGTATCACCTACAATCCGAGCTTTTTAATCCTGTAATAAGTATGTATTCTGTAATCTGAAAGAATTCCACTCGAGCGTGCTGATGCTGTGGGACCGACGGACCCAAGAACTGATTACAGGGGGCCTACCGTATTCCACGTGGCTAATCATCTTGCCCCTCCCCTCACTGCAGCTTTGTGGGCCATTCTAGTTTGACTGAGATAACCAACAGCTTCACGGTGGCACCAGCTGAGATAATTGACTTCATGGTCTTTAAAGATGAGACACTGATCAGTGATTGATTAAAGAGGCCAATGATTGAAGATTTAGGATCATCGGTCTGGGAGATTTCTTGGGTGTGTCCCATATAATACTAATAGTCTAGATCACCGAGGACGATCGGCCGGATATTTGGGGAAACCTGCATCTCAGAGAGCTGGGGATCCATTGGATTCCATCATCTTCTTCACATCTTTTGCCATTGAAAAGAAATGGAGTGCTGAAATTGGTGGAAGGACCGTTGCATGCTCTTTCATGCTTACCGGATTGGCTGCTATTACGCAATGGGTTGCTGCAGTTGAGAAATGAGTTTGCATGAACATTCACAGATATCTGGAGTCATTGCAGGGAGTGTCTGGATCGGATTTGTTGCTGTTTGTAGCTTGAGATTTTCTCTGTGTCTCTGGATTGTTGTTGTAGCTGTATCTTTGGAATTTTCCACTGCTTTTCTATGGAAGAACTGGCTATTAAAGATGCTTTGTTGTCCTTGTTTCTTACTTCATGCTATCATAATCAATCAATTGCCCAACTGATATTTGGGAATGAGTTTGATGCTGTCCACAGCCAAGTGTACGGTGGAGATGGAATATGGACGCTGATTTCCAGCTTTCCCAGCAAGCTCCTGCGCTGGAATGCTACATGGGGCCCACCATGATGGTTCTAAAAAAACCACGGTCTTATCTTTTTTTTTTTCAGATTATTTTAGGATACGAGACCAAAAGTCAGATGGATCCAAAACTCGTCTATCTTCTTTTCAAATCATTTATGGAGATGAGACCAAAACTCAAGTGGATCCAAAACTCAAGAAGGCCCTACGAGAAGGAAAACACAAACTGTTTATAAGTTCATTCCCACCTTATGAAGTGAAAACACAAAACTATTTCCCTTGTACTAAACTTTTGTGGCCATACAACTGTTTAAACGGTGGTCACTGAATCTCCACTATTCTCTCGTGCGGCCCACTTCAGTTTTGGATCCACCTGATTTTTGGTCTAACGTCTTAAAATGATCCGAAAAAACGGATGCACGGGGTGGATTTTTCAGAAACCGATTCACCCAAGACGGTTCGGCCCTTACCATGGGTCCCATCGTTATATATGTATTTTGTATCAATGCCGTACATCCGTTTTTACATATCATTTCAAGGTATTATTCAAAAAATGAAGCAGATCCAATTATCAGGTGGACCATGCCATATAAAACAGTGGTGATCGTCCTTTAATGGATCAATTTTATTTTTTTTAGATCAAGATGATATTTTCTTTTTACCTTCATCCAGTCTCATGTGACAGTATCCACATCAACAGATTGGATGGAAAATAAAAATACTGAAATATTAAGGTGCGCCGTTCAATCACCGGAAGTTTTTAATGATAGGATGTTCAATCACCAATGTTTCCTCTGGTATGGTCTACCTGATAATTGGATCTGCATTATTTTTTGGATAATGCCCTGGAACAATCATAAAAAAAAGGATGGACGGCATGGATACATAATACATAGATCAAGGTGGGCCACACCGCCTTCTGTGGCGCAGGAAACGGACTGGCTACTCCCTGCCACCAGCGAATGGTTAATGGTCCGTGATCTGTGGGCCCCAACATGATGTTTGTGTTTCATCCATGTTATAGATCATTTTATGATATGAGAATAAAATAAAGTATACCCAATATCAAGTGGATCACATTACATGAATGTAGATCGTTAAGATCTTTTTAGGGGCCATAAAAGTCGGAAACAGATTGGCTACTCCCCCTGACACTAGCCCTGGAGCTGGTGGTCGGTGCTCTGTGAGCCCCACCATGATTTATGTGTTTCATCTATTTTTAAATATTATCTTAGGTCTTTCTCCAAAAAATTAGAGGGATATAAATCTCAGGTGGTCCACATCACAGGAAAACAATAGTAGTTAGATATCCATCATTTAAATCCTCTTAAGGCCCACTGTACTGTTTATTTGACATACATTCTGTTTATTAGGTCATAAAGACCTAGATGAAGGGAAAAAACAAAGATCAACTTGATCCAATACTTTTATGGCCCTCAAAAAGTTTTTAATGGTTGAAGTTCATTCAACACTTTTTCTAGTAATGTGGTCCACTTGAGACTGGAATATATCTCATTTTTTGTGTAAAATTGATCTAGAAAAATATATGAATAGAATGGATGAAACACATACATCATTGTGGGGCCCATCGAGAACCAACCACCAGCCATTGGCTGGTGGCAGGGAGAGTAGCCAATCCGTTTCCATAAAAATCTTGGATCAAGCTGATCTTTGTTTTTTCCCTTCATCTATGGCCTAATCAACAAATTTTAGGAGGATTTCAATGGTGGATATCCAACCACTCTTATTTTCCTGTGGTGTAGTCCACCTGATATTTATATTTATATTTTTCATTTTTGGGATCAAGCCCTGAAATGATTTTAAAAAATGGATGAAGATAATGGATGAAACACATATATCATGGTGCGCCCATAGAGCACCGACCACAGCCACCGGCTGGTGGAGGGGGAGTAGCAAATCCGTTTCCTTCCCTTCGTGATAATTTCATTTCGGATTGGATTGTGGTTCCTTGGGAAATCGGATTGCGTACTGAGTTACTCATTAGGCTTTTATCGTACTAGTAAACTCATTTGGGCCCACTGTTAATGCATGTGGTTTATCCACACCATCCATCCAATTTTACTGATAATTTTAGGGATTGATAGTAAAATTGAAGTGAATCCAAAACTCAAGTGGACTATTACATGGGAAACAGTGTGGAATAATAATTTTCACCATTAAAACCTTCCTAGGGTCCAAATTAATTTTTATTTCTCATCCAACTTGTTTATAAGACATGAATGAAAAGAAACCACAAACATCAACTCGATCCAAAACTTCTTTGGCCTCTAAAAAATTTTAAATGGTAGAAGTTCAATCAAATTGTCTCATGTAGTGTGATCCATTTGAGATTTTAATTTGTTTCAATTTTTAGATATAGTCTTAAAATTATCTGTTAACATGAATTAATGGAATAAATAAAATAAATAAATAACACTGAATCCCATATAATTTACTCAGTACGCTAGGGGCCTATTTGGCCGGACCGATCCCATAGTACTAGGTGAGATGGAATTTAAAAAAACATAATTATTACCTATGGCAGGGATTGTTCCTGGTTGCCATGGATTAAGATTAGTGCCCTACTTTGTTGGTAATATGTCTACCACCGTTTAAAATTATTGAGAATAACATATGTCTACCACCGTTTAAAATTATTGAGAATGGATACGTCTACCACCGTTTAAAATTATTGAGAATAACATGTGTTATATCTAAATCGTTCATTTGTTTTATAACTTCATTTTATGGCACGAGCTTTAAAATGAGGTAGATCCAAAACTTACGTTACCCCAAAGAACTTTTCAATGGTAAGTATTCAATCCCCATTGATTTCTATAGTAGGGTTCACTAGAGCTTTAGATTTACTTGATTTTTTGGCCTATACTTTAAATTAATCTTAAAAAATGGATGGACGGTGTGGATATAGCCCACATATCATAGTGGGACATAAACAACCTGATAATATTAGGTGAAATTGGCACGTGATCAATGCAATTCTATCTACAACTTTTCCATTCTTCCCAAACATGAAACGGAATCGGCACAGGACAAGGACCAGATGTAATACCATCCCACCGGATACCTTCTAATCCGACTGCCCAAACACGCCCTAAGGTACTGAGTTACTCAGTAGGCAATTCGCTTCCGGTTCCTGGTTCTCAAGGTCTGCCACGTGTACGATAAACTGCTCTAACTATTTTCTGTCATACTCTGTAGAATTTGACGTTCCATACACATGCATTCATAAATTGTACATGTTGCTTTTATTAACTCACATCAAACCTTATAAATTATAATACTCACTTTCGATAAATGGCATTCTCAAAATTAAATGATTTTAATAATTATAACATTTGATATACGCTCGTTGAAAATGGACCGTTGGATGTTTTTCTTTAACCGTCTAATAAATGTCCATCAATCCGATCGTCAGGATTTAAAATAAGCTCCATTCTTAGTACATGAGAGATATAAGAAAAATAAGTTGGACAGTGTAACCTGATTTACGTACTGTGCACATGCAATTTCCAAGTTATTCCTTAGTGCCTGCGTATCATCCACCACCCTCTTCCAGATCATCAAAGCTTCCTATTTTAATAGAACCAAAGGTGACGCGGATGCGGTACTACCCCCACCGGCATCTAGATAAAGAACGACGGTTCTGGCAGGGGTTTTATGGGCCTAACCTGGTGGTCCATTCATTTTGAGTGTTTATTTCAAGACATGGGTCTTAAAATATTATAAAATTTTTTAGTGGACCACATCAAAGGAAGCAATGGTAGCGATGGTACCCACCTTTGAAACCTTTCTAGGGCCCACCAAGCACATTGCTTTATTATTATTATTATTATTTTGTTAGCTTGTTAATACACCCCACTGTCAGATTCCACTTCACTGTTAGCCACCCCTTACTAGGGATTAATACCAAAGCCTCTGTGTTGGAACGCACTGGGAAGATTGCTTTGTATGCAGTCCATTTGATCTTTTGATGTAATTAAAATTTAATAAAACTTGCTGACATCAACACATCATCAAAGTTGATGTATAGCATACCTTATCAACGTAATCAAACAAAAAAATTTCTTATCCAATCACAAGGTAGGCCAATCTATAAATATTTGTGAAAGTGAAGTGGCTGGTTTACGAAATGCTGATGGTGTGTGTGGCGTGCAAAAGATAGCACTGCAGCTACTTGAGTCCTGAAATGTACATATGGTTAGGTGGGCTTTAAAATGATGTATTTATTATATTTATACTGTCCATCCATTGAGAGAGAGATCATTTTTTCAGCATGGTTCACTTGAGCTTTGGATTTCAACGGTGGATATACATACAATCTGCAGCGTACCACACGGGTTTCACAAGTCTCTAGTTTCACTGCTTTCAAAGAAAAATTAAATATGTGCATTTTTTATTTATTAATAAATTTCGTCTCAACGAATTAGGTGTTACCCAGGTGGTACAATATTTGGTGTTTCCCTGACCGTAGGGCCCACAATGATCTATGTGTATTAAATCCATGCCGTCCATTACTTTTTTCAGCTCATTTTAGTACATATTCCCAGAAAGAAAGCAGAAAAAAACTCCAAAATGAACTACACCACAGAAAATAGTAGTCAATGAACACCTACCATTAAAAACTTCCCAAGGCCCACTGTAACAATTATTTATAATCCATCAAATTTGATAAGATCACACAACCTGGATGAAGGGAAACCACAGATATCAAATTGATTCAAAACTTTCATTGGCCCCACAAGTTTATAACGGTGAGAATTTAATAATTACTGTAGGTCCACTTAAGATTTGGATCTGTCTCGTTTTTGTGACCCTCCATAAAATGAGCTGAAAAAACTGATGGACGGCGTGGATATACAACACATGCATTTAAGGTGGGCCACGGGGTCAGTAAAACACCCACTAACGTGTTATCCGGTACCACCTGAATCCGCGCACCCTCAAAGAAGCGGAAACGGATTGGATACTCCCCCTGCCACCAGCCAATGGCTGATGGTTGGTGCTCTGTGGGATCCATAATGATGTTTGTGTTTCATCCATTCCGTCCGTATATTTTTATAGATCAGTTTATATTAATAAGAAAAAATTGAGATATATTACAGTATCAAGTGGACCACAGTAAAGAAAACATTTTTGAATGAAGTTAGACCATTAAAAATTTTTGGGGGCCATAAAAGTATTGGATCAAGTTGATCTTTGTTTTTTCCATTAATCTGGTTAGTTATGACCTAATAAACAGATTGGATGTTAAATAAACAGTACATTGGTCCTTAGAAGGATTTAAATGGTGGATATCCAATCACTATTTTTTTTCATGTGGTGTGATCCACTTAAGATTTTTGTCCCTCTAATTTTTGGAATAAAGCTATAAAATGAAATTTAAAAATGAATGAACGGAATGGATAAAACACAAACATCATGTTAGGTCCCACAGAGCACCGACCATCAGCCACGGGGCTGGTGGCAGGGGGAGTAGCCAATCCGTTTCCCTCAAAAAGCACCTCGTTGTGATCGTCAGGAATTTAGCGGTAAAAAATCCGAGTGGCCTGTCAGTGGAGAGTGGCGAAAGAATCCAAAACCTCTCTCTCTATCTCTCCCTCTCTCTCTCTCTCTCCCCTCTCTTTTCGATGGGTTGCGGTCATCGCCGTTCGATCCTCCGGTCTGAGAGACATCTCAGCCGTTTATCTTTCCCATCTCGATCAGACGCCTTGAAGCTCAGAAGCGATGATAGATCTGTTGCCGTTCATATCCGATTCAGTCGGTAGCAGCAGGCCTTCTTCTCGTGTCTTTGATTTCTTGCAGCTCTTCAAAAACCCTAGGTTTCTAGACACGACCTCCTTGCAGAAATCGCTCACGGCAGCTCCCATCGCTGCTCGTGTGTAAAACCCTGCGCGGAGATAGATGCATCATCCGACTGCTAGATCTTGCTGATTCGAAGCTCGGTAGGTGTGATTCATCAGATCGGGCCTTGGACGGTCGGGATTCCGTGATCTCGATGGAGAATCGGAGATTCAGCCGCGCGATGAGCTTCGGCATATCGGATGAGGCGCTTGAGTGCGTGATGGCCTACATCGATGATCCCCGCGACCGAGATGCTGTTTCTCAGGTGTGCCGGAAATGGTACAACATCGATGCTCGGACGCGGAAGCACATCACGATCGCCCTCTGCTATTCGACCATGCCGGCTCGCCTGCGGATGCGATTTCTAGGCCTTGAGTCATTGAAATTGAAGGGGAAGCCGCGGGCCGCGATGTTCAACCTCAACCTCATACCGGAGGATTGGGGAGGGTACGTCGGGCCCTGGGTCAATGAGATCTCAAAGGGCTTCAATTGTCTCAAATCACTCCATTTCAGGCGGATGATCGTACGCGATGCTGATCTTGAGGTGCTGGTCCGGTCACACGGGCATATGCTGCAGGCACTTACGCTGGATAAGTGTTCCGGGTTCTCAACAGACGGATTATTTCAGGTCACCCGATCTTGCAGGTACTCTCTTTCTTTACAGGGATGGAGAAAAAGAAATAGGCTTTCAAGCAATTTATGATTAATTACTGAATCCTAAGAATTTTGTGTTTTGCTGAATTCTGTGTATTATTATTGTTTTGGAGGGATCGATCTCTTTCTGAGGCATATTTCCCATTGTCCATGGTGGGTGGGAATCCCAAAATAGTCCTTTTCCAATCATTTTTGGTTCAGTCTGTGTAGTTGTTTCTAGTTTTCATAATTTTCAGTTTCCTTTTGTGGGTTGTTGGGGTCTATGCATGTGTAGCAATCATTTTTAGTTCAATCTGTGTAGTTGTTTCTAGTTTTCATAATTTTCAATTTCCTTTTGTGGGTTGTTGGGGTCTATACATGCCATACACACATGTTGCTGATTGTTAAATATCTGTGGAGCAGAAGAAAGTATGAATAATGGAATCATCCATAAATGAAAGAAGTTGCAGAAATCATCTTCTTCATCTAAGCCTTATCCCGACTAATTGGGGTTGGTTACATGAATCCTTTTCCGCCTCTCCAAAAGGTGCAGAAATAAGGAACTTAATTGCTTATGGCTACGTTTGGATGCACAATCAAATTGGCTAGTAATAGTTAATTTCGATACCGTGGAAATTTCGAAATTACCAAATTTCTATTACATCTAAAATGGTAATTATGTTACTTCAATGATGGATTTGAAAGGAATATTATTGCAATTGAAGGCTGCGTTGTTATCATGAGTACTGAGGTGCTAATTATTTTGGTTGTCATTTCCTCTCTATTCGCAGCTCAGATAAACGGTGCATCCAAACGCAGCATAAAAATGTGTAGTATGTACTGGCGAGAGTGGGATCTTTCTGTCCCCTGGAACTGATGAATCTTTTATGCTTGATTCAGTTGTGCCCCTTGGGCATGTCAAAACTTTGGTCTCTCCCACATGGACCTGATGTAGGACCCTATCCCCCACCCACACACACATGCTCTAGTTTCCACATCTCTGAATCCGGCTTTTACCTACATAAATTGGGCCCAAGGTTCTACTGGGATCACCTTTAAATCAATTGATTTTGTACATATATAATCTTTATTGATTTTGAATCTAGATACTATTAAGTGTCGATAAACATGGTTGTTCAATAGATAAGCCATTTGAATACTGTATTAATTGGAATTACATAGTTAAAACTATTCAGTACCATGCCATTTAATTGTTTCCTGAACTCTTTTAATTCCAAAATCTTTTGACTGCCATGCCCTTGAATTTTCTATATATGCTTGCTTTGCTCCTTCACTCAGTGCAGCTATGGTCCCACTAACATTGTCAGAAATGAGAATGGGCCTTGCCTTTTTTGAGCTAAAGTTCTGAAATTCCACCAAAGTGGAGCTTCTGGCTATTAAAACTCGTAGATCTATTATGTTAAATAGATTTTCCAGGGCTATTGTTGTCAAAGGCCGGTTGGCTGATGTTATTGCCTGGATTTCTGGATCTGTCTCATTCGCCATCAACGAGATCAAGAATCTCATAGTCGGTTTCAGATTCTGTATACTAGCAAAGGAAGGTGTCTTGACAGCCTTGCTGTGCTGTGATAGCAACTATCCATTTCCTTAATGGATATTTGGTAATTCTTCTCCTTTTAATGGAAGTTCCATTACTGACAAAAAAGAAACTACAGTCCTGATAAACTTGCCTTTTGATGTCTATCTGACGTAATTCCAATTTCTAACAATGATGAATGCTTTGAGCTTGGAAACTCCACCTAAAATGATGTGCAGATCTGTCGCAATTCGCAAAACTGGGTAAAGGAGAAGGGTTGATGTCAGGTGGGCACCCTGTTGTAGAACTTTGGCCGAGCAATCATGGGAATTCCTGTTTCGAATATGACCAGTGAAACAAGACCCATAATGCCAACCCCAAATAGCTGGGACAAGGCTCTCATGATGATGATGTTCGTGATGGTGACGATAGCATGTTAATGTTCATTTTTGAAGGCTCAATGTATTAGGGTTGAATTAGTATCCTTCCTTGGGGAGGAAACCCATTGGACATGTGCCACTTAATAAAATCAAGGAAGTTTTACTGGGGAAGGCGAAACACTGGAATGCTAGGTCAGTTGATGTGGCTTTGGAAGGCGTATGATATGTACTCAATAAGAGACCTTTTCACAGCTAATAAGAATACTTCCTATGGGCATTTATATTATTTCTATGGCCAAAAATATTTCTTTAGTTAAGAATAGCCCTGACATAAATCGTGAAGAGAACTTCATTTTATATATTGATCATGTTTTTAACAACCCAGCTCTCATGTGGTTTTGGAGATCTTGTGACTAACTCATCACTAGAGGCTGCTTTGAAGTTTATTTGCCTCTCATTCAAGCAGGCATCGATTATTCCATCTGTGTAGGAAGAGACGGTCCACTATATATAATACAAGGAATTTAACTGGTACATTGTTCTTTAAACCTCAAAAGTATAAGAATGTGCCCAACAGGTGCACTATCTATCTCCAAATGTCTTCTCTCTCGAGTAGTTAGATAGGAGCTGATCGACTTTTGCTATTGCATGTCCACGAATATGAGTCATTTCATCATTCTTGGAAAAGTAAACCAAGGGACTAAGTTTGCTTTTTTCCATTCCAATGGTAATCTCTCTTCTATTTTTTTTAAAAGAAAACCTTTCTTCATCCTTAGAAAAGAAAAAGAGAACCTTTCTTCTATTCTGTAACATTCAGAACAAAAAATGTAGTGGGATCTGTTCTGTCCTCCCAGAAAGTGTTTGGAATATTTGGCTGGAGTATTATATTTTAGTGGACAGGGTTGTATATCACCTTTCAAGAGCTTGTTGACTCCTCAACAATTGAATCCCTCTATCGGCCATTGGAAGCACACTTGTTTTTTTCATTGGTTGCAGAAGGAGAGCACCTCACCCAGCTGCGGTTATAGGAATTAATAACAAGTTGCTAGCATCAGTTTAAGCCTGAGAGAGAGACCATTGGTTGAAACAGTGGTTTACTTCTACTCGGTCAGTTGATAATATACAAATAAAAAAACTTCAATTGGTGGTATATTCATGAGAGATGAATAGAGTCTCCAGGGAATGACATTGAGTTCTTTCTATGCTCCTGCTCCATGCTTTTTTATTGGTTCAAGGGGATTCCACAAATTTAGTCATATGGATTATTGTGGTTCTCACCCACTTGTCATTTCTAGATATTTGACAAGATCTCTGGCTTATTCTTGCATTCTAGGTGCCCCTAGTTTCTCATTCACATAGAAAAGTGAACAGAATTTCCATTTACCATCCTTTTGATAGGATGGAGAGGGTAAAATTGTAGGTTGGAAGATTTTCTTTATAGATTTGAGATCGGCGTCCTGAGGGTTTTTCACTATCCCGAATCTAGAAAGTTCCATGTTGCTGATCAAAGAAGTAACAGATAAGTGAAATTGTTCCCATGTAGCAGAGAGCCGAACAAATGGCCTCGTGTTCTGCAGCATGCAGCTTTTTCTTTTTTTCTTTTGGGATTAATCCTTAACGGATCTTGATATGTTACTTTTGTGACCAGGTTAATCTGGCCTTCCATGATAGGCAATATGTAACTTGAAGATACTTTTAGTTCAGCTCTAACAGCTGGCATTTCTAAATGCTTTGGAGAAATTGCCCACCAGGAAGCAGTTTAAATGCTTCCTTATTAACCCGGTCAATATCTGAGATCCGTAAGAGACATTAGTTTTTTAGATGTCATGGTCCTTGACATAATATTTTAGCACATGAACTGATATTCTATTGTGCTCTATAGATAAACCATTTAAAAGGTTTTAAGTCATCTACTCTTTTGAGTGGGTTGTGTAAGCAATGTGGCACCTTGTGCTTCTAGGAGCTCTAATCTAGATATAGTGCCCAGCCCTTTTTTTAACATAGATCCCTTACGTTTTTCTCTATATTTAGGTTGTTTAAAATTATTGTTGTTGTTATTTTTGTTGTGGGCACAATGGCCAGAAGATGTCAGATTGCATCAGTTGATTTACTGTCATGTGTCTCATGCTACTGCAGATGCCTAAGAACCTTGTTTTTAGAAGAGAGCTCCATTTTTGAGAAAGATGGTGATTGGCTCCATGAACTTGCTGTGAACAACAGTGTCCTAGAGACTTTGAACTTTTATATGACGGAGCTCAAAATCATCAACCCTGAAGACCTTGAACTGATAGCCAAGAACTGCCGCTCCTTACTTTCTTTAAAAATCAGCGATTATGAAATCTTGGATCTATGTGGTTTTTTTCGTGCAGCATTAACTCTGGTAGAGTTTGGTGGAGGTTCATTCAATGATGAAACAGGAGATCTCGACAAATACTCTAGCGTGTCATTTCCTCCAAAATTGTGCCGCATGGGTCTAAACTACATGGGGAAGAATGAGATGCCTATAGTGTTCCCACGTGCATCTTTACTCAAGAAGTTGGACCTTCAATATACATTTCTCGATACCGAGGATCATTGCCAGCTGATCCAACGATGCCCCAATTTAGAGGTTCTTGAGGTAGCTGCAGTGTACTTTGTTTTTGGGTCTCCATTATTGCCTCATAAGTGAAATATAAAATGCTTTATTGAGTTTTTTTTTGTTTTGTTTTTTTTTTTCAGCCAAGCAAACTGTAAATGTGGGCCCATCTTCTATTCATGTGGTGGGTCCCACGGTGGATGGGAGATGCCCTCATCCCTCGTAAATGAATCATGGATTGCTTTACTGAGCTTTTGTTCAGCCCAGCAAACTGTACAGTGGCCCCCTTCTGGTGACCCAAATTATTCATATGGTGGGTCCCGCAGTGGATGGGAGATATTCTAATCAGATGAGCCTAATTTTCTTTAAGCATGGATGGTTTATTGAAATTGTCCATTTTCATGCGATGACCATCTATCTGATTGGGAAGATACCAGAGCATTAACTTACCAATAATGGGGAGCCCACCAGGTCAGTGTCTTAGTTTCTAACAAGAGGTGGGTCCCACTTGTACCATTGCTGGTTAAACAAAAGAAAAGCCATCACTCTAGACCTAGCAACGCATGATACCTGTTTCTTAATTTCAGTGAATTCGACTGAAATATGGCCCTCTTTTATTGAACTTTCTGCAGGTCCGGAATGTGATCGGAGACAGCGGATTAGAAATTGTCGCTCGGAACTGTAAGAAACTTCGGAGGCTTAGGATTGAGTGTGGGGACGAACAAGGCGTGGTTTCACAGAGGGGCCTAGCTACATTGGCACAAGGCTGTCTAGAGCTGGAATACCTGGCTGTCTATGCATCTGATATCACGAATGCAGCTTTGGAATCTATTGGCACTTTCAGCAAAAAACTCACTGATTTCCGATTGGTCTTACTTGATAAGGAAGAAACAATAACGGAGCTGCCACTTGACAATGGGGTCCGTGCTCTGTTAACAGGCTGCCAGAAGCTTAGGAGGTTCGCCCTCTATCTACGACAAGGGGGTCTGTCAGACATTGGTCTAGGTTATCTCGGCAAGTACAGTGACAAAATTAGGTGGATGCTGTTGGGTTTTGTGGGATGTTCTGATGCTGGGCTTCTGGAATTCTCGAAAGGCTGCCCCAGCCTGCAGAAGCTTGAGATTAGGGGCTGTTGCTTCAGCGAGCGGGCGCTGGCCCTCGCCGTGTTGCAGCTTAGGTCTCTGAGATACATATGGGTGCAAGGGTACAATGCATCCAAAACAGGCAGTGATCTTTTGGCCATGATTCGTCCCTATTGGAACATAGAATTCATTCCTCAGAGACAGGCCATTGTATACGATGAGTTTGGTAGTCCTGCAGAAGTAGGCAGGGTTGAGCGGCCAGCTCAGATACTTGCTTACTATTCCCTTGCGGGGCGAAGGACGGATTATCCTGAAACGGTCATTCCTCTTTACCCATTCCCCCCGAAGGACGGATTACCCTGAAACGGTCATTCCTCTTTACCCATTCCCATCGTCCTTAGGTGGGTGATTGTGCATCTCTCTCTCTCTCTCTCTCTCTCTCTCTCTCTCTCTCTCTCTCTCTCTCTCTCTCTCTCTCTCTCTCCTTCCTTTGCTTCAGTCCCACTGTTGTATTGGCTGTGTGCTCTGGATGGTTACTGTATATCTTTCGTGTATTATTTACAGTCCGAGCTTAATCCTGTAATAAGTTTGTATTCTGTAACCTGAAAGAATTCTGCTCGAGCATGTTGAAGCTGTGGGATAGACGGATCTGAGAAATGATTTCATGGGGTACTTTATTCCACGTGGCTAATCGTCATACATCTCAGGTGGGCCCTCCTCTCACTGGAGCTTTGTGGGTCCTTCGAGTTTGGAAGGAAATCCTTTGTCCTTGACTGAGATAACCAACAGCTTCCCAGTGGCACCAGCTGAGATAATTAGCTTCGTGATCTTGAAAGCTGAGGCACCAATCAGTGATTGATTGAAGAATGGGATGATTGAAGGCTTAGGATCATCAATCTGGGAGATTTCTGGTGTGTACCCATATCATACCAATGGTCTAGATCACCAAGGAGGCCGGATATTTAGGGAAACCTGCATCTCAGAGATTTGGGGATCCTTTGGATTCTATTGTCTTCTTCACTTCTTTTGCCATTGAACAGGAATGGAGTGCTGAGATTGGCGGAAG
This sequence comes from Magnolia kwangsiensis, assembly GCA_037074715.1. NCBI lineage: Eukaryota > Viridiplantae > Streptophyta > Magnoliopsida > Magnoliales > Magnoliaceae > Magnolia > Magnolia kwangsiensis. The sequence continues at coordinate 127,491,967 of CM073578.1, read as the reverse complement.
GACTGTTACTTTCTCTTTCATGCTTACCAGATTGGCTGATATTACTTGCGACGGGTTCAAGCAGCAGAGAAATTAGTTTGCATGAACATACACGGATATCTGGAGCCATTGCAGGGAGTGTCTGGATCGGATTTGTCACTGTTGTAGCTTGAGATTTTCTCTCAGTATCTGGATTGTTGTTGTAGCTGTTGCTTTGGAATTATCCACTATGTTTCTACTGAAGAACTGGCTATTAATTAGGCTTTGTTGTACTTGTTTCTTACCGCATGCTCTCATATTAATCAATTGCCTAAATGATGTTTGGGAATGAGTTTGATGCTGTCCACAGCCAAGTGTATGGTGGAGATGGAATATATTGCAAAGAGATTACAGTTTTCTGTATCTGGTACACAGCGGTCTAGTTGGATACTGCAGTACAACAATTCTCGGTCTAGATTTCTCATCGGTGGGTGCGACAGTGAATCCAATGGATCGGATAATCGAGCTTCCCCAAGTCATCGGTCCCTGACCATCATAGAAACCTTGCACCTCTGAACGGTGGTGGTGACTGAAGGTGTGGTCCATCATTCGATATTCTGGCTCACTCATCTGGCGGACCTCATTATGGCATGGGCCATTCTCCAGTGTTTCCCTATCAGGTGATCCTAGAGTGGTGATTGGGGGGCTTGGGGCTTGCATATGAACAACTTTACTATTTAAATGGGAACCTGTTTGGATGGATAGGATCATCCACTTCTCGATGCCGCCACATCCTTCTTCTCCGCCGTTGCAACATCCATCATCCCCCTATCTGTGGGCTACCTCGTTTAATTGTTACTTGCTATTTTAGGTGTTGGGCCATTTACATCATGTGGTCCATTTTTCAGAGATTTGGTCAATTCATAAGGTAGGGTACAATATGAGCATGCTATGTACTAAAAATAATGTTGGCCTCCTGATTAGGAAGGTTTAGAGTATGTACTCTGAAAATTCAATATAAGCTCTAATCCACTGTCCATGTGGATGAGATGTGGCTGATCTTAGCTATAGATTGTGATGATGATCGGTCTAACGAGGACAATTTGATATACCTTGATGTTTAATATCACCTCGAACCTACGTATCTTGATTGAGGAGTGAGTCGTTTGATAGTCCTTGAGAACTTGATTAGGTAAAAGGGTCATTGACCAAGAAGACTTGTAATCTATGAATCTTAGTACTTGGTTTTGGCTATGAAATCACGGGTATGTAAGACACTTGTGGATATTTTTTTACGGGTTCTATAATCGTCTTATGTAAGAGGATTGACTTGGTTTATGATGGATATTCTCCACATTTGGAAGTTAACTTGATGTCAGTATGCTAGTATTCCTTTATCCTTATCTCAAGTAAGAGTGAGTGTATATGGATAGAGTATACAAGCTAAAGGCCTTTGGATACCTATATTGGTTAGATTGAGATCGAGTCACCTATTTGGTTGCCTATTAGCCTAGCCTAGATGCTTATGATGATTAGGATTTGGTGTTGCATGAAAAATGATTAATATATAAACTTGAAAATGTGTGAGGGTCACGATTTTAACTAATCCATTTTAGCTCTTTTTATGATGCTATTGCGTGCAAGCCAACAATGGATCTATTGAGTTTTAGGAAGGACCCTTATTATTATTATTATTTAATTATTATTATTACTTTTTTTACACACCCCCACACATTCACACCATAGTGAGATTTCATCACCTATGGGTACTCGAACCCTCTCGATTTTATAAAGGACTTGTGTATGACTAGATCTGATTAAATCAAAGACCCATCAAGTGATTAAAACTTGACGTTTTAATTGGCTTTTCAAAGTTTTTCAATGAGTAAAGATTTATTTTAACCGTTAAAATTACTTTGATCACATTTCATTTCATCTAACTACTCAAATTTGATAGTCCACTATTTGATTAACAAGAGATGTAAATCTCTAATAGATGGTTATAAGTATGAAATGATTCAATTATCTATAAAAATTAAGTAGATCAATAGACTTCCTTTGTAGTAAGTTACGCCGAAGAGCACCATATTAGAATAACCTTGAAACCTTTAACCTTTACTATTTTTCATATGTGTGTGTGGATGAGGTTCACCTCATGAGAACTTCCAATGAGGTTGAGTTGTGTGGACCCCACAGTGATGCGTGTAGAACATCTACCCCATTAGTTAGATGCACTATTTGAAAGTGGGCCACATCACATACAACAGTTGAGAGGGGTTCCTCTCTCATTAAAACATTCATAATCATTTATTGGCCTATTGATATGTGGTTCACAAATCTAGACCATCCATTATGTGCGTACCACTTGAATGAGGGGTTAGACTAAGTTTTAGTTGCATCCAAAACTCAAGTAAGCCCTACCTGGTAATTTATATGTTCTAAGCATGTCTTCACATGATTTTATATAGTATTACCCACTTGAATTTTATGTATAACTGTTTTTTGAGATATCCCATAACATAAAGGAAACTCATCAAATGCTGAGTGTTGATGTTCTACACATATCACTGTTATGTAGGGCTTACATAGCTCAACTTCATGGGAGGTTTCCATAGGGTACTTATGAGGTTGACCTCATAGGACCATTTTTCATATATATATATATATATATATATATATATATATATATATATAATTTTATATTAAAGTATAAAATAAATTATCAAAAGTAGGCAGTCTTATAAGTTAATTATTTTTCTCGCTGGTGGAAAACTTTGCCGGTGGAAGACGAGTTTTAGGGTACATAGATGAAAATATCCCTCAAAGCACCTCCAGTTAATTCTTTCCAAAATAAATTGTCCGTACAAAAGGGTCAGGAGGGTTAATTTCATTCAAAATAAATTGTCCGTACAATTAGGGCCTACTTTGACTATCCATGTCTGTGATCCCCCGGAGGATGGTAAGGTGGGTACTTTGACTATCCATGTCTGTGATCGCCCGGAGGATGGTAAGGTGGGTAAAAGGTAGCGCCTACAGTAAAAAAAATTACCCTTTAAAGTATAGACAGAAGAGAGCCCTAAGCATCTAATGGCGGGCCCACTCATTGGTCTATATGGGTAATGCGTCAGCATGGAATCTAGCATTTTGTCGGTTAGCAACCGAAACATTCACAAGACGACAAAAAAGAAAGACAAAAACGTACGCGGATTAATTACTATCCCTGCCTGTCCCTAGCTCGCTGGAGCTCTTAGTGGTCCACTTTGATTTTTGGTTATATCAACACCGTCCATACATTTTCTCACATCATTTTAAGTAAATCAGCCCAAGAATTAAGGCAGATACAAGGATCAACGGACCACACCACAAAAAGCAGTGGTGATAATGATTCCCACGGTTGAAATATTCCTAGGGCCCACCGTAATGTTTATTTTCCATGAAATCTGTTCATAAGATCAGATAGGTGGAAGGTAAAAAACAAATATTAGATTGATACAAAACTTCTAGGGCTCCTAAGACGTTTTTAATGGTGGTAGTTTAATCTCTACTGTGTGTCTCACTTGAGCATTGGATCTGTTTTATTTTTTGTCTTATGTCCTCAAATGATATGTAAAAATGGATGAACTGTGTTGATAAACTCATAAATTACGTTGGGCCCCTCACACGCCCAGCGTGTTCCGAGCTCGGCACAGGAGGGGTAGTACCTAATCCTCTGCCAAAAGTCTCATCAATCATAACAAAAAAAAAATGGCCTTTTGCATGACGTTACTGCGCTCAATCATATACAATCTCGGACGCGGATTTCCTGCGAAAGCCTTTTGCAGGACGTTACTGCGCTCGAAACCTAGTTGGGGCCACTGTGATGTTTGTTAGAAATCTACACCGTCCATCCGTTTGTTGATATCATTTTAGTAAAAAGGATCAAAAATCAACCGGATCGAATACTCAAGTGGGCCGAAAACATAAGGATTGAATTTCTACCGTTGAAATATTTGTGGGGCCACAGAATTTTTGAATCAGGTTAGTATTTGTGTTTTCAGTTCATCTAAGTAGGAATGACGTTACGAACGGTATGGATGGCATGTTAACATCACTGTCGACTTAGGGAGGTTTTAACGGTAGAAATTTTCCTACCCGTATTTTACTTTAACACGGCCCACTTAAGTGTTTGATCCTCCTCATTCTTTGTTTCAATTACTAAAACAATCTCAAAAAACAGATGGACGGTGTAGATTTCTCATAAACATCACAGTGACCTACCTAGGTTTCCAGAGCAGTAACTTCTTTGCAGAATATCCGCGTCCTACGTGTGCCCCCGCTCACGGGAAGTTACTGTGGTCGGAAGCTATGTGGGGCCCATAGAAATGTCTGTGATAAATCCACTCCGTCCATCGGTTTATCAAGATTAGAATAGGAAAAATTCCAAATTACCAGGGGCAGATCCAAAACTCATATGGACCACGCCACATGAAAAATAGGGATTAAACGCCAACCATTGGAAACTTTGTGTGGGCCACGGAAGTTTTGGATCAGGATGATATTCATGCATAGAATTTATCCCAGTGGTAATAACATTACCAACGGTTTGGATGGTATACAAACATTATGGACGGCACCACGAAGGTTTCAAGTTGCATTTTCCTTTCTCACCGTTTCTTGTCGTGTGACCCATCTGAGTTTTGGATATGAATATTTTCGTACATCGGCCATATTGTAATCTTGAGAAACTGATGGACGGAGTGGATTTCTCACTAGAATCCATGTGGGCCCAGAGATGGGGCACAAGTAATACTCGTTCAAAGATAGATAGACCGGACCGTACTGCGTATTGAGTAACTCATTCGTTCATTTTTATCCACTCCGTCCATCCATTTTACTAAATAATTTTCGGTCCGTATGCCCAAAATGAAATATATAAAAATCTAAAGTTGACTATGAAAAAGTTTGAATTGACCGTTAAAAAGTTCTTATGGCCATTGAAATTTTATATCAATTTGATATTTGATTTTTCCCTTCATCCATGCTAGTGTGGTCTCATGAATAGGTTGAATGACAAATAAGCATCACTGTAGACCTTAGGTTTCAGCGGTGGAAATCAATTATTCCACTGTTATGGTGGTATGGTCTACTTAAGCATTTGATATGCTTCAATTTTGAGCTCAACTCCTAAAATGATCTTTAAAAATGGATGAACGGTGTGGATAAACTAAATGCATTCATAGTGGCCTAACAGAGTTTACTTAGTAAGATAAAAGCATACCAAGTAACTCAGTATTAGAGCTAGACAAAATTCAACCCGATTCAAACTGAACCAAAGGCTTGGATCGGTGCAGATCGAGCAAGACCACTCAGATTCAATCGGACATCGGATCGTGATCAATCCAGAACGATCCAATCCGAAATTCGAACGAACCCTAACCCCTTTTTTTCTACCAGAAGTAAGCGCCGCACTTACCCATCTCTCATCCTTTTTATCCCTCTTTCTCTCTCGATTTCCTTCCTCTCCTCCTTTCTCTCCCAATTTCCCATATCTCCTCTCTCATCCTTTCTCTTCCTGTCTCCCTAGACTCATCTCGAGCCGACTCGATTCAGTTTTCTAGATCGAGTTGGACTCCGTTCAAGTCAGGCCAATAAGGATTCAGATCAAATTGAGCCAGTCCTGTTAGACTTGGCCTCAGAGTTCGGATCAAGTTCTTAAAAAATCGAATCAAGTTGAGTTGGACTAGTTCGGTCCGACACAACTCCATGCCCACCTTCATTACTCATTCGGATTTCAGATAGACCAACTTCCACAGGTTGCAATTGTTTGCTTTTTATAAACGGGACTGTATGATACTCAGGCAGCGCATGACGCTTGATACGCAGGCACTCTTAAATTGTACACGTGGCAACATTTATTCAGGTGGATGAGCTACGACCCCAGATCTATCTAGGTGGGTGCGACTCTCACCGTGGGGCCCACCTCGATGCATGCGTTGTATATCCATGCTGTACATCAGTTTTTACATATTATTTTAGATCGTGGTCCCAAAAATGAAATAGATACAGATCTTAGTTGCAACACACAGTAAGAAATGATTCCCACCATTAAAAGCTTCTTCAAAACTTTTGGATCAAGTTGGTATTTGTGTTTTGCCTTCATTTAGGTCTGTGTGACCTTATAAATATATTTTGCAGTAGACACTTGGAAGTTTTTAATGAGGGAGTTTAATGACCAATGTTTATTGTGGTGTGGTCCACTTAAGATTTGTATCTACTATGTTTTTTTAAACCATGCCCTAAAATAATATGGCAAAATGGATGGACGTTGTGGATATATAATACATATGTAGAGGTGGGCCCCACCGTCAGGGTAGCACCCACCTAGGTAGATCCATGTCGCAGCTAATTCTCGTACCGAGCATCATTAGATTGGTTGGACAAAAAAATCTCGGATTAATGCAGAGTGGAGACTTGTTTTTTGAGATAAGACCATCAGATTTCTTTTCTTTTTCATTTTTAGCCGTCCAATAGATGTCCACCAATCCCATATTCAGATTGTCAAAAAGTTATCGTTTTTGGTTCATGTTATATCTAAACTGGGGATCATAAATTGGACAGTTTTATTTGACAAAAATTATTAAAATTTGCAATTTATAAATGCATGCATATCATCCATCGTACTCTATCAGAGTATCAAACTTTTTTGTTTCCCTTTTTTAATCGCCACGCTACGTTTATATTGGCGCCATGATAGCAGCTCCATCGCCGTAGAAATACGATGGCTACTCGCACGACTAAACATCTGAATCCTATGCCAAAAACGTGTCAATATTGGAATACGTGTGAAAGATCTGATTCGTTCATCCGATGATCCAAACCTTATAATTAATCTGACCGAAAATTCATTCCATATCTAATGTGGACCACACTTGAAGAAAAGAACAAAAAGATTAACAAATAAATATCATTCAACGTATAGTATGTCACCCATTAGATATCCAGATGATCTTAATTTTTAGGGAATAGAAGATAAAATATGGGCCCCAGGAGATTAACGGTCCGATGGTGATACTCTTGGATAATTGGGTTGGATTGAAAGAGTACCATTCTGATGGCGCCCGTCGCGAGTAGTGATGTTATTCCAAACTGTTCCCAATGGCTGCGATTCCCCTTCCAACGACTTTTCTCTCTCCTGTAAATTCCAACCAGAGAGAGAGAGAGAGAGATTTTCAACTGGAAGGAGGAGAAATCCGACTGAGAGAGTGAGAGAGAGATTTTCAACTGGAAGGAGGAGAAATCCGACTGAGAGAGTGAGAGAGAGATTTTCAACTGGAAAGATTTTCAGAGACAGAGAGAGAGAGAGAGAGTGAGAGAGAGATTTTCAACTGGAAAGAGGAGAAATCTGAGAGAGAGAGAGAGAGAGAGAGAGAGAGAGAGAGAGAGAGAGAGCCATGAGCATATACAAAGACGCAAAACAGCCAATAGAAGCTCGGGTAAAAGACCTTCTCTCTCGAATGACGTTGAAAGAGAAGGTAGGCCAGATGACTCAAATCGAGAGGTCCGTCGCCCATCCCTCCGCCCTCAGAGACCTTTCCATCGGTATTTCACTTTCCTACTCTCTTCAAATCTTCTGCATTTCTCGTTGCATTCTTTCTTTCTTCCTTACTGTTGAATTCGCACTATTCTGTCAATTTTCAAAGACTCAAAAAATAATAATTTCAAAGGTTTCAAAACCCCAAACATAAGAAAATGAAGTAAATTTTGGGTGAATATGAAGTTACATTGATACTAATGCGAAGAAATAGAACATCCGTCATTAAATTCAAATTTTCGTTGATACCCAGCTAGGTAAAATAGGAAGGTCTGTCAAAGATTTGTAAAGAGGGATTGGAACTGAAAACAAAATAGATGAATTCAGATTTTCAGTGACACCCAAAGACTGTTTGGATGGGAGTAAATGGAGGTAAATTGTTAGTAAATTGAGGCAAACAACATTTGAGGTATGTTTGGATGGGAGTAAATGCATGGAATGAAATGAAATTGGAGCAAATGGGCCTGCTAATGAAATCCTCCTTTGGAGGGGGATTTGGAAATAAATGGGGTGAAATGTCTTTTTAAGCTCCCTTGGAGACTCGCACCAGCAAACAAATGTGCCGTTACGCACATGTCCACTATACACTTGGCATGCTGATGATACTCCAAAACAATCCAACTATTAGCTATATCACTAAAATCACATCAATAGAATGATCCAAACCGTCCAAAGGTTGGCCATCTAAATGGACAGTTAAAAAATGTTGGCAAGTTGCTTGTTTGGGTTCCTTACGTTTGTGGTGTACCCTAGGCTCAAAATTTCCTCATTTTTGGCTAAAGTATATATTTCAATGGGCTTATGACAATCATTCTATTAAATATCACATACGTACACTAATTTGGGATATCACATTTGTTCCTGTGAATATATTAAAAATTCCAATGCATTCCAATTCCTCCCATTTACTCCCATCCAAACAGAACATTCGGATTTCAACTGTGTTTCATTTACTCCCATCCAAACACAATTGAGTAACCCATTTACTCCCATTTCATTTACATCCAATTCCATTTTACAAGCTCCCAAACGAGCTAGTGAAAGTAGAACAATTGTCAAAGATTCATAAAGAATACCAAAGGAGAAATTTCCAGTATGCAAGGAATCTGCAAAAAGAAAACAGAGAACATAGATACCTTATGGGTGTCAGGTTGGAGCTTTGGATGCATTGTGCCGAGTTAGGGAAAACTGATTTCTCATCTTGAAATCAGATGTTTTTCAGCAACAAACCGTTCAATTTCTACATCGACATTGGTAGAAATAAGACTGAAAAAAGAATGGCATGTTTGTTGTTCTCAAAAAAAGAAAAAGAAAAAAGAGAGGCATGTTTGAGGAGAAATCATGGTGTCCTTCTCATCAACAGGTATTCTATAGTTGTGGGGCCATCATTCTGTGATCCAAACCATTGATCAGCTGGGCCGTTCTGCCTATGGTGGATGCCCCATGCTCTCGTGGATTGAAAGATCCTAACAATCTGATTGCTGAACTATTTTCCATTGAGTGTGGACTGTTTTTGTGTTTGATCCTTAACTTTCAATTTTTGTTGGCTGTTAATCAAGGGGTTAGGTTCTCCCAATCTGGATCTTTTTGAGGCATCTGACATACATGGTAAGGTCCATTAGGTTGAGGTTTGGATCACTGAAATATGGCCCCAAATGTATGGAATCCAGCAGGTCAGCAAACTTCACATTTTCTGAAGAGCAGGATCCTAGAATTACTCCAGATTGAGAGGGGGAGAGTGACTTTTGGGTAGTTTAGATGAATCTATCTTTTAGTCTTCTAATATACCCAACTTATTTTAATGGATTTTGATTGTGCTAATTGTAACATCCGACATTGTGATATCATTAATTATCTCTTCTTCTTCTTCTTTTTTCATAGGGAGTGTCCTCAATGGTGGTGGCAGTGCCCCAATGGAGCAAGCCTCTGCTTCTGATTGGGCAGATATGGTGGAATCCTTCCAGAAATCAGCACTAGAGTCGCGTCTGGGGATCCCAATCATCTATGGAACAGATGCCGTCCATGGCCATAGCAATGTGTTTGGTGCCACCATCTTTCCACATAACATTGGACTAGGAGCTACCAGGCAAGTTACTGGAAGCTCTATCAAGTATCCAATCTTCTTCTTCCCACACCCCTCTTTTTTCTTTTTTTTTTGAAAACTGCATAATCAAGTTGTAACACATCAAAATCGTAAAATCTCAACTTTTAATCCAGTCCTTATGAAACCATGTCAAAGTATTTGTTAACTTTTCCATTACAATTATTAAATTATTATGGTTTAACAACCGAGACAAAATTCATTAACGCAAATTGCATGTTTGGATCATCTGATAAGAACCAATATGCCAATACCTGTTCTATTTTATTTTTATTTTTTTGAATTGGCATTCCAAAATGCTGACACATTTCTGATCAGAATCTGTCATGAAGAGTTGTACACATTTTCTAGCAACAGTACATACAGTTGGGGAAAGTAATAAATGTGGGAAAATTTACCTGGTTCATTGAACACTAGAAGCTACCTAGAAATAATGGGAAGAATAAAAATGACTTTCAAGTCATGCATAATTGATAAGTATAATTTACCAGATTAAACTTTGCTTTTGTTTTTCTTTGCGGGTTTTTGTAGATTCCCACGTCAATTATAGGTATTTGCAAATTGCCACATAAAAACATATGATTTGCAAATAACAACTTGTTAATTCACTGCTATTGCAAATACCTATAGTGATGTAGGACAATTAACTACTTGCTCTAGAAGCTCGAACCGATAGATCATGGCAAATTAATCTCTTTATCTCATAGCCCAAGCTCCACATCCCATGGGTTAAGACCTCGGCCGAACCCCCCTCGTGGGCCCCACTTCATATGGGTACCACTTCACACGAGCCACCCACTTCACATGGGTGGGCCTTGCTTCACACGGGCCACCCACCCTGAGTGTGCCCCTACATCTCACAGGCCACCCCACTCGAGCCTGGTCTGAAAATGCCCATGCATTATGCAGTTTGTTAGTTTTTCATGACTTTTGTTAGCAACTATTAGAAAATGACCAAAATGCCCATATGGAACATACCACAAGATTCTCCCCCATGGGAATATAAATCCTTTAATTTTCCTCCATATGGAACATACTGCAAAATAATTTTAATTAGGGGGATTTTCTTTAGAAGTTGTGGAGAGAAAGTGGTTTTAGGGGAGGGGTAGATTTGTCATTTTTTGTCAATTTTCCAAAAAAGGTTAACATCTGTTAGAAAAAACTAACGGATAGTGGATATTTGCAATAACCATGCATTAACGATGTGGTTATTTGCAAACGTATTATTTTTTATGTGATTATATGCAAGTACCTTATTATTTAGGTAATTATTTGCAAAAACTCTTTAAAAAATAAAAAATAAAAATTTATATACTTTATTGTTTTATGGTTATCTATTTTGGCTCCTTTTTTTTTTCTTATGTAACTTCTCTCTCTCTCTCTCTCTCTCTCTCATCATCATCATCATCATCATCATCTGATTCTCATTTACTTTTGAAATGTGCTGTAGAGATGGAGATTTGGTTCAGAGGATAGGGGCTGCAACTGCCTTGGAAATTAGAGGAACTGGAATACATTGGACCTTTGCTCCCTGTGTTGGTGTAAGTGTTTATCTATTCATATTATCTACACAATCATTTGTGATGTAAGTCTTGCTTTGAATGAACAACAATGGATAAACAGGCTACTCTCCTTTCCAGAGAGAGAATCCCAAATACGGAAATGGAAAACCCCTATGGAGTACTTAGGAAATGGGAAACTGTGGAATCAAACAGTAATTCCATTGTTTGGTTATGAGTGTTGTTTTCTGTGGAATGTTAGAAGGTAAAAATATCAAACAGGGAGAGCTGTCTTTTGCAACCGTGGATATCTACATTTAACATTTTTTTTTATGGAAATACTTCTACTCATTTTTCGGGAAATAGATAGGAAAAGGAAAACGATTCCCCCACTTGGTTTCTCAAACAAAGTAAATTGTCACGTAGGAGAGACTTTCTTCGTTTTGCATTTCAGCTGTAGAAAGCACACTTAAACTGCCGTGTTTTAGTTGAATAGAAAAAAAATGTTGTGTTATCAGTGATAACTTATCGCCGTTAGTACCACAATGAAATTCTTTCTGTGAGGTTATGCCTTTCTTTTTAGGGATTGTATGCTTGTTTTGAAGGAGTTCCTACGTAGAGACAGGCAACATATGGATGAGAAATCTATAAATGCTTGATCTCTGTGAACCAAGGTCGAACTCAAATTTTGACTTGGACTCGACGAAGGCTGACCTCAAGCACGCGGGGATGAACTTGCTCGAGCACTCCTTATGGTTTGAATTTAAAAATCTAAAGTTACAGTCATTATCAACTTTTGAATGCTTAATCGATTTTTTTCTGTTTTTGGGACGAATTGGGTTTTATACACTGCTGCAATCCTAACTTTTCAACTCATATCTACCTTGGTCTGACTACTTCCAATTTAACGCAGTGAAACTACTCTGATTCCCTTTTACTTTCTTCATTTGGCATCTTCCTTCTTTCAGGTTTCTAGGGATCCCAGATGGGGAAGAACCTACGAGTGTTTCAGCGAAGACACTGAAATTGTTCGGACCATGACCTCTAGCGTTGTTGGCTTGCAAGGAGTACCACCTGAAGGACACCCCAATGGCTACCCTTATGTCGCTGGAAGGTAGTAAGAAGCAATTATCTCATATCTTGTTTGTGACATGATTAAATGCTACACGTAACAAACTAATTTGATTCCTAATGTGGGGTGGAGTTCCAAAATCAAAGCTGGAGGAGTTCAATAATGGTTAGCCAAAGACTCCTCTAGAGAGTTTGCATCTCTGAAAGCATGGCATATCTGAAGTTCTTCCTTAAATATATCAATGAACCCAATTTCCTATCCTCATTGTAGCCCACTGAATTCCATTTTCATTGCCTCTGCCAAATCACAAATGGAGCACACCTCAGACTGTTGCATAAGAACAAACGTATGACCATAATTTGAAATGTTATCAACCATCATTGATTCCTTGCTTCATTCTTATTTGTCGGATACTTTCAATTTAAGAACTTTCAGGTAAGGTTCTTTCTAGAGTATGATGTGGGCCTATATTTGTGAAGATTCTAGTAGAATTTTGAATCATGCACGGCAACAAAAATTCATGGAACCATAGTATCACAAACCATCTAATTATGGTTCCAGTCCCATCTTGTGATTCCTGGATGTATGACTCAAGGCAGTAAAACAGCTTTAACTTTTAATGGGATTTCTTTGATATATGCACCTACTTTTCCAAGTTTTGGTAATTTTATGACCAAGTAGATAAAGGTGTTTATATAGAACAGGGAGAGTATGCCAGATGTTGTGCCCGTGTGATGCATTCACAGTATCCAACCCATCCATCAGATGCGTCGCCTCAAGAAACCCCTTAGGCTCAATACTCAGCCCGGTCCATAACTGAAGTGGACTGCAGCAAAGGAAACAATCTGGGAGGAAACACCGCCCTTGAATTTATAAGGGGAACGCCTCGGTTGTAAAACAGTCTGATTTTTGGCCTGACCTTTCATCTGGCCTGGATGAAGAGTCTGAACGGACTTAATTCTATATAAAACAACATGGTGGGCCCCAATCTAATTAATAGTGGTCTTCCTCTCAACATTTTTCATGTGCTATGGCCCACCTGAGTTTTGGATTGGGCAGATATTGTGAACTAGGGATTTTTTGAGGTGATGCATCTGATGGACAGGTTGGATCTCGTGAACACATCACTGGACCCCACATCTGGCCAGTACCACCATAAGGTTTTGGTGGTTCCATGTACCACTGGAGTGCACCCCTCTGATATATGCACCTCTTTTACAAGTTTCAGTAATTCCGTGACCAAAGTAGAGAAAGGTGTTTGTATAGAATAGGGAGGGTGCAGTTAGTGGGACAAATGCAACTTCTAGAGATTCCAGGTCTGCAGTGAAATTGCTTTATATTGGGCTGCCTAACATTGATCAGCGAACTCATTGATTTGATTGCAGAAGAAATGTTATTGCCTGTGCTAAGCATTTTGTGGGAGATGGGGGAACGGATCGAGGGATAAATGAAGGCAATACCATCGTATCCTTTGATGATTTGGAGAGGATTCATATAAGGCCTTATTTGGATTGTCTTGCTCAGGGAGTCGCCACTATTATGGCATCTTATTCCAGCTGGAATGATACACAATTGCATTCTCATCGTTTTCTCCTAACCGATATTTTGAAAGAGAAGCTTGGCTTTAAGGTATGGGCGTTCCCAGTCAACGAAGTATGGCTTTATGTACTCTTGTTTTTTCAAAGCATTTACAAATCAAAGAAGAACTACAAGAAAGGATACGGAAACATGTATCAATACTGCTGATATCTCTGATACCTAGAAATGTAACATTGATTGAGGGAAACACGAGGAAATGGTGGAATTTCTCAATGAAACTTCAGGAGATGTTAAGATACAGATATTTAGAAATCAAATAATTGCAAAAAAAAAGAAAGAAAGACACATACATAATAAGTTTCTCGTTAATGGGGTCCAAAAGCATGTAAACTGACTCAGGGAAACATTAGAAAAACATGGGGAAAGTGGTGAATTTTTCAATGATACTTCAGGAGATGCTAAAATATATATATTTTTTCATAATTGGGAATCAAATAATAGCGAAAAAGATGTCTATGTGCATTTTCAGGAATCAAATAATAAGTTTCCCTTTAATGGGACCTAAAAGCATGCATTGTTGACTCAGGGAAACATTGGAAAAACATGGGGAAAACGGTGGATCCCTCCATCCATCTATGCATGCACATACATACATACAAAACACATGTTTGATCCAACAATCCATCCACCCATTTATGCATGCACGCACTTACACACACATCCATCCATTCACCATCCAATATCTCGCCAATACATTGGCAATATAAGCAACACCTGGAATTTACACAGTTGAAAAAATTGGCGATATCGATACATTGGTGATGCTTAGTTATATATCACCAATACCTAGATTTCTGATACTTCCAGTGTTGTTGGTATCGCCAAGCTTGAGATATGGTTAATATAGGGGATATTATTGATATACCAGGAATACTTCAAACATTGCATCCAAGTCCCGCATACTATAGAATTATCTAAACCATATGATCAGTTGCCCATCGCATTCCATGATTTGCAAGCTTGACTGCCTTTAAATTATATTCTCTATGATTGTGTGATGAGAATAGTTGAGTGTAATGAAAGGCTTCTATTGATTAGAGAATTGGGCTCATAGGCGTGGGACTCACCCGAGTCACTAAACCGGATCATTCACTGGCTCATTGGGTTGAGTGAAAATTGATTTTCTCAGGGTGTGGGCAAAACAAAACCTGGTTTGCTGGTCAGCCAGGGACTCATCTAACTCCCTCGGGTCAGAACAAATCAAGTGAGTCTTGCTTCTAGGAGCAAAGGTTTTTATTTCTTGGAAACCAACTAAAGCCTAAGGTTTTCTTCACCAAAGTCTTAAAAATAATAATAATAAAAATAAAAATCCCTAAATTCTCTTACTAAGTTCTATGCCCAACAACGCCGGTAAGAAAGGAGTAGACCTGCATTGCCTTTTAAATTTTAGTGCATTTATAGAACGAAAGTTAAGGGCCTGTTTGGTTTTCCAATTACAATGGTAAATGGCTGTAAACGGGTAATGATTACTTTTGTAATTGTGTGGTGATATCACTTACATTTGACTGCAACGATGATTTTGCTACATTGTTTGTTTCACCTAGAAATCACTCTAAAGATGGTAGTTTTATAATGTGAAAAATGTAATGATTACAATATACTTTACCTATTTCCTTTACAAGTGTAGTTGACTCTTGGTTTGTGGCCCATAATTCATGTTTAAACAGACACCTTAAAATGATAATGATTACTTATTTACTTTGCATTTCATAGGAAATTGGAAAACCAAACAGGCCCAAAGTGCAAAAAATAAAATAAATTATTATTATTATTAAATAAATAAAATCTTGACCCACCTAATCGACTGGTCGAGTCTCGGATCAACCCGACCAAGTGACTGGAGTTTCGAGTCCAGGCTGTGTTTTGAATTAAGCACCTTGTGATATCATATTTTTGGTTTTTTATTTGAAAACGTGTTTCCATAAATTAACAATCTTAACCTTCTTGGCTATATTACAAGTTGAAATTACTCCTGAGAATTCTGTTGCAGGGGTTTGTGATTTCAGACTGGGAAGGTATAGATAGGCTCAGTCATCCTCATGGATCGGACTTCACCTATTGCATTTCTGCTTCGATCAATGCAGGAATGGACATGGTAGACATCAAAATTCAAAAGCTTGCAGCTTTCTATGATTTATCATCTCACCCACTTTTCTAGCTAATGAACTTTACAGGTGATGGTGCCTTTCAGATATGAAAAATTCATCGAAGAACTGATATATCTGGTGGAATCAGGGGAGATACCAATGGCCCGGATCGATGATGCAGTGGAACGGATCTTGAGAGTTAAATTCGCCGCCGGGATTTTTGAGCATCCTCTCGGTGACAGATCTTTGCTAGATACAGTCGGTTGCAGGGTACCTCACATAACTACATGCATTTGCAGTGTTAACTGTTTGTGTTTGGATAATATTAGTTATTATTTTCAACAAGAGTTCATTTTTCTCTGTCGTGACTCAGGATCCAGTATGTGTTGCCACCCATTGGGGCCCACATACTGAGATGGTCGGATGATCGTCCATATTTGTGTTACCATCATAAATAAGCTATTGTCCCATAAATCATTCTTCAGTGATGATCCTGTGGTAGCTGACACATCATGGATCCTGAGTTGTGACAGAGGCCAAATGAAGTCTTCTAACGAAGCCAATTGTTTGTTGTTAGAAAATGTTCCGAGGATGGCTATGTTCCTGATAAGGATAATCTTATGAGAGCTTTGCTAAGCACATATGCGTGTGCAATAAAGCTCATGTGCACACCACACATGTGCCAACATGACAAGATACATCCAAGATCCAATCCATCCATCGAAATGGAACCACTATATCAATACCCTATCCCATTAGTCAGTTTGATCCACTGGTCAGGTAGGCCACAGTTTGCAAACAAAACATACATACCACTCTGAAAAACTTAGGTTGAAATTTTATAGCCCATCTACTTGTTTCCAATATTGGGGCCCCCATGCTGAGTGGACCAGCTTAATTTTTGGGAAACTATGTAGAATGTCGGACCAAACTTTTGGATGAATTAGATCTTGCACTTATGTGCCATGCTAGCACACGTGTGGTGTGTACATGTGTTATCGCACATGCATGAGCTCTTAGCAAAGCTCTTCTTATGAATAATGGAGGCATGTGGGAGAAGGATGGGGATTGTTCTCACAACTTTACAGTTATTAGTTCCAGTCGTCATTGTGTAGTTATTAGTTCCGGTCGTCATTGTGTTTTGGGTGCTGGATATATTGATTATGTAGCTTTCTAAGCTCTCACACGTGTATGGATCATCCATGATAGTCAACAGATGGGCCTACTGTATGGATGACCTGACCAAAAGATCAGGCTAGTCTACTCATCAGTTGGGTCACACAAAAAGAAGAAGAAGAAGAACGGAGGTTTTAAGAAAAACCACTGCTAATTCACATTCAACTTACACGAAGTAGTAAATTACACATATAGGGTCTGGTTTGGGTTGCCGGAGGCATCAACCCAATCCCAACCAGACCCAGTTTTCCACCCAGAGCCTAACCCAACCTGACCTAAAGTTCAGGTCGAACCCGACCCTGGCTGGCCCCTAGTTTGGACTGCCTTCTGCTAATTGATATCTTCTCATGCCTCTTATCCAACCAGATGCATAGGGAACTGGCACGTGAAGCAGTTCGCAAGTCCCTGGTCCTGTTAAAGAATGGAAAGGATCCAAAGAAACCATTTCTTCCACTAGACAGAAATGCTAGAAGAATTCTTGTCGCAGGGAGCCATGCTGATAATCTTGGGTTCCAATGTGGAGGATGGACAATAGCCTGGCATGGAGGCAGTGGTAGAATCACGATTGGTAGGTTTGACTATGCTGAAAACATGAATGTTTCCTTGCTTTCTGATATGGTGAAAACAGACATCATGAATTTGGCGACTTTTACTCAATTGTTACTTAAATCGCCAAACCCCCTACGTTTTCCATTCAGAATCGTAGGTCATTTAAAATAAAAAAATCTGGATCGCTATTTTTAGCAACCGAAATTATGGTTTTGCCCTCTTACTATCGATTAATTTGTAATCCAAATGTACATCTACAAAGTTAGAGATTTATACTTCTATTTATCCAGTAGTGTCCTTGTAATATGATAGTACACGACTCCCACTAGTTAGATGAGCTGGTAGAGACTGTAGTGTGTGTGAGTGATCCATGGTTCAATCCCCGGTAGTGTTACCTTTAAAAAATAATAAAAATAATAATAACACATGAGTGCCTATATAATAACATTCATCATATCATCATCACCATCATCATTCATCATATCACATAAACTGCAATGTGAATTCATATATAGAAGTATATTGTGTACATTTAGTGAATGTATTGGAGTGACCCACATGATCCTACCCCTAAGGTGCCATGTAAACTGCAAGCGTTTATAAGATTAAAATACAAAACATCAATTAAAATGGATAGATTTCTATAGCGCATGAGTGACAATGTATATAGGTAATCAAATCATGGGTTAATATCATTCTTTGCCTCTCTAAGAAAGTAATCCATATATAGCAATCCTCTAAAAAAATTTCACCTTCTACTCAATTATTCTATCAATGGATGGTGACCGCCAATCTCTGTTTTGAAAATCATCCTCAAAAGTGTTTTTTTTAGTAAAACACATTTTGAAAATACACGTTCACTTCGGTTTGCCCCTAAATGAGTTTTTTTTTTTTTTTTTTTTCATCTTCTGAAATACACCAAGTTTTAAACATCATGAAGAAATGCGTCCCCTTCAAATGGGACGAGGTGTGTCAGAATCCCTTTGACACCATCAAGAAGCTGCTCAAACATGCTCGAGTCCTAGTAGTTCCGATTAAGGGTAACCCATGATCCTCTACATTACAGCTTGGGAAAACTCCCTCAGTGCTCTTCTGGCTCAGAACAATGAGGCAGGAAAGGAGAATTCTCTGAACAATGAGACATTATAGGAGTTTTTCCCCCCTTCGTAATACAGATTTTAAAACAATGTTATGCATACTATGGTAATAAGAACTAGTTGTATTAGTATGGTGTTTTTTGCTCATATAATCATGAGAAACCTGTGTGTTTAAATTTTGTTGCAGGCACTACTGTATTGGACGCCATTAAACAATCCGTCGGAGAGGAAACCGAAGTGATCTTTGACAAAAACCCATCACTTTCCACGCTAGCCGGCCAAGACTTCTCGTATGCAGTCCTTGTTGTAGGAGAGCCTCCATATGCAGAAGGGTTGGGTGACAATTCAGAGCTCAAGATACAATTTTATGGGCCCCATCTGATCAACATCATCGCTAGTCGCATTCCCACATTGGTGATTTTAATATCTGGGCGGCCACTAGTCTTGGACCCCGAGCTGTTGGAGAAGATGGATGCTCTGGTTGCAGCATGGTTGCCAGGGAGCGAGGGAGCAGGGATTACAGACGTTGTGTTTGGAGACTACAAATTCGAAGGTGTGCTGCCAAGGACATGGTTTAGAACTGTTGATCAGCTGCCCATGAATCATGGGGACCAGTGCTATGACCCTCTATTTCCTCTTGGCTTTGGGCTGAGAATGAACATGAACAATCCTACCGGGAATGTGTAGACACTTGTGCGAGGACACCTTCCAGACACCTGTGGCTCAAGCATGCTCAAATGTGGCACATGAGTGCAGAAGGTGGGACCGCCGACGAAGATGTCCTGCCCCGAAAATCAGGCCATTTCGCTCATCTTGTGGGCCAGGTGTACAAAAGGAATGGATTGGAGCAATGTTGTTTTGCTTAAAACTATATGGGGATGAATATATAACTAACGAAATCAGTATGACTTGGCCGAGTTGACACAGTTTCAGAATGTTGTGATTAGTGGAAGAACCAGGTCCCGAAATTGTTTGTATGCTCTATTCTCTTGCCGTTTAGGCTCCTACTTGGGCTGTCTCAATACAGATTTTTAAATATGAACTCATGTCTATTGTCGCTCAGGGTGGCAATGTGCCGGGCGACACACCCGTCCGACAAGTCCGACCTGGCTTTGTATTGGACTTGGACCTATTAGTTTGTCCCATGGGCCAGGGTTGCATGACCTGATTAATTTTTGGGCTGGGTTTGGGCTCAAGTCATTTTATCCTAGCCACTCCACTTCATATGTTTATGTTTTATTCTCCAAATGTCATGGTGTGTCGTAAAGGTTGTTACGTAAAAGTAACGGTAGTAATCATTATAACTTACACGAGGTCATAAAGGCCATTATGAAAAAAAATGACCCATAAAGGTTGTTACAACTATAGGTGCACACGAGTCAAACCGAGTCGAGCTTGGCACAACTTGACTCGGCTCGGCCACTTGCTGACCTCAGCTCAAACTCGGAATGGCTTAGTCCTCAAGCCTGACTGGCCAGTTCAGCTTGAACTCGGCACAGCTTAGTCCTCAAGCCTGACTGGCCAGCTCAAGTCGATTCGGTCAGTAGCTTGGGCGAGTTCGAGCCGAGTTTCCCTTGTACGGCATTTTCACAAACATGCCGTCTGCACCTTCAAAATCTCACTATATACAAAACAACAAAAATGGTTTTATACGTATTTTATCAAATACCTTGTAAGCAACATAAAAATCAAGAAAAAAAAGGGTATTTATTTCATATACGTACCTTCTTTGCCACCAGCCACACTTCATTGAGTCATTTCATCAAACACTTGGTGAGCAACAACAATATCAAAGTAACCGAGTCACCGAATTGAATCGATTCGAGTTGGGTTCAATCTGAGTCGAGTCGACCTTGGGCAAAACTCGAACTCGATTTGAAATTTTTTCAAGCTCAAAAAATCAACTTGACTCATCTCGAACTCAGTTTCGAACTGAGTCAAATCGAGCTTTTTCTAGTTGAGTTGAGCAAGCTACCGATCTAACTATGCTCGTGTACAGCCCTAGTTACAACCACTAGGCTCTAGAGCTCAAATCTATTATAATTACTGCATGTTCAAATATGTGTTTATTCCTTTAAATCTTAAGGTGCTGAATTTTAATACTTACAAGTATTAAAAAATCTATTTAGTAATTTGTCTAGAAAAAAAAAACTCCTATATATGAAAATAAGTGATTTTTTCACAAAAATGTATTTTGTTAAACACAAACTATAAATGCTTGAAAATTGCGAATATTGTCTCAATTTTTATCTTTAGTCTTCGTCCATACGAAACCTGAAATTGTCATGTTATTAAATTTGACACACCGATACCCAATTCAATAAAAAATTAATACTTTCCTCTTGTTCATTCTGGCAAGACAGTGTCACTCAATTTATAAGTTTTAACCTTCACTATCTTAAAAAGTTCAATGGAAAATCATGGTTGAGAAGAGATTGAATGTCAATTGAACGTATGTGTGTGATATGCGCCAGATATCTAATGAATGGCTCAAATATTTGGTAAGTGTGCCATGCCAATCAAAATTTTCCAAATATTGGGCTTATTCTGATATGTTATCATTTGATCTTGCCATGCAACGAGCCTAAACGTTCACAGCCTACATCTTGACTGAGTCACCATCTCACCGTTTTGAACCATCAGATGTGTCCAACAGGCATTCATTGGGCTAGATAACGATTTTTAGCCCAATCTAACATGAATTGAATTAGATATATCGAAAACAATATCGAATGGACATGATCTCATCTGGCTGGATCTGGTCAGCCATGATACATCCGACCAGACCGCCTCGAAGAACACACTGAGAAACCAATTCAGACCAAATTTTGTCTATATCCTATAAGCAGGTGAAGAGATATGGCACACCATAGCAATGTGTCATGTTAATCGTTATTACCGCACATGTAGCCCGAACGTGCAGCAAAACACCAAATTCGCCAACCAAGATCGCAGGACTCCAATCTCGATTTGAGACGTGCGGTTTCAAAAGCTATAAATGAGTACTACAAGATGTGTGGTCCACATCTCAAATGGAGAATAGAAACATTGGCAACAAAGTTAAATCATTTTTACCACACACTAACTTCGATATTTGAGATCTCAGTACTCTGATCTCTATTATGGGTAAGTGACTACTTGTTTCGAAGCTATCAATGAATACTACAAGATGTGTGGTCCATATCTTAAAAAATGAGTAAAACACCCAAAAATATTGGCCACAAGGTTAAATTATTATTACTGCACATGTGGCCTAGATGTGCATCAGCACACTAACTTTGATATATAAAATCTCAACACTTAATCTTTATTTGGGACATGCGACCACTTATTTCGAAGTTATCAATGAGTGCTGCAAGACGTGATGTCCACATTGCGAAAGGAAGTATAGAAACACCTCATTAATTAGATCACAAAGTCAATTATTAATTATTCTATTATAAATAGTATCCTCGATTAAACCATAGATCATCAAGCCTTTTCTTACTACATCTAACAATATTTTTTTGAGCCTTCTTCTTGTCCTTTTAGATACATTAATATGAGCCAACCCACTCCTACTCCTTTTAGAGCCACTAATAAAAGCCGACTCACTCCTAACCAATTTTTAGAGCCATTAATATGAGCTGATTCACTCCTAATCGATTTGATTCTTGGTCTCCATTCCACATGGTTGAACCATTTGAGTTTACTTTGTCCCCATCTTATTACTTGTAAGTTCTGTTTTTTTGTTTCTGTTTTTCTTTTTCTTTTTAACACGCGCATACACTGCCATGCACTCACACCATAGTGGGATTTCAGCACCTATGGGTACTCCACCTTTGACCAGGTGTTGAAACTCCTAAGAGTCTACCACTGGAGAAAGATCAAGGACCCTATTACTTGTCAGTGTTGATACTCAATTCCCTCATTCTATCCTTCCTTTCTTGGCCACTAAACCATCTAGACACCCTCATTTCCACTACACATCTTATTAACATGTTGTTCCCTGACCATTTATTATCCTATAAAAGTTTCACTTCAATTCCATTAATACACAACAATTTATTTAATAATAGGGATTATTATGGAAAAATCCCTCAGTAATTCAGATTTTCCCAAACCCCCACCATGGAAAACTATCATGGGGTGCTTTTTGAGGTGGTAAATTATCAAAATACCTAATTTCTTTTTTTCCCTTTCAAAAAGTGTTGAAGTGGGGAATTGTGAGGCTCATGGATGCACCCCACCATGATGATATGATATACATAAAATATGGTGGATCCAATCATTGAGTGGACCACACCATAAAAAATAATTTACACAACCCAAAAACATCCAAGTTCACTTATAAACCATCCAATGATTTGATAGGCTTATTTGGGTGCAATTTTTAACCAGACAAGATGGCCCCTATGATTCCAGACTTTATTGCTTTATTATTATTATTTTTTTTTAAAAAAAAAAAAAAAAGAAAAGCAAATGAGGATATTTGGGTAATTCTATCACTCAAAAAGCACTTCCCATTGACATACATGATAATTTGAAACTGAAATTCCTGAGGAATTTTTCCATAAAACTACTTTAACAACAACAGCAGCTGCAGCAATAATAATAATAAGTAAATAAGTAAATGCTCACCCTTCTTTGGGCCTTTGATTTTAAGCCAAGCATTTGGATTTTGCTAATGGGCCTCCCATTTTGGGCCCATGCAATCCACCACACCATAAAGAAGCTTGATCTTGTCATCAGCCACGCCTTTATCACTCTGATCACAAGTGGGCCCCACTAGAAATACTAGTAATGGATGTTGGGAGATTTTATGCATCTTCTCTTTCTTTCTAGGGAAATGCAAGAAAAGTTTTTTTTTTTTTTTTTAAAGTAAAAAAGAAAAAGGGGTAATATAAGATCCTCAAAGGCCAATGGAGAAGCCATTCAGAGTAACAAAACTAGGCCCCACACAAGCCCACTAGAT
Source organism: Magnolia kwangsiensis (assembly GCA_037074715.1). Classification (NCBI taxonomy): domain Eukaryota; kingdom Viridiplantae; phylum Streptophyta; class Magnoliopsida; order Magnoliales; family Magnoliaceae; genus Magnolia; species Magnolia kwangsiensis. The sequence continues at coordinate 127,468,305 of CM073578.1, read as the reverse complement.
TTTCCTTTACAAATGCTTCTGAGATATTGAAAGGCAACCCCATCTACACACTCCCACACGTGTATACATGGAACACATGCAAGATGCAAGCCACCCATCATGCCGGGTCCCACCATATCGACGCCCTTGCCTAGAAAGGGCTGTTTACGAAACAAGTGAATGGCTAGGATCATCTTGGCCTAAGTTCTCTTATGCCATCCATCCGTACAATGAGAAAACTTGATCTTCACACAGGGTAGCTGCATGAGTGAGGCCCACCTGATGGACGGCTTAGATCTAAAACAAGTGTGTATCTGTTGGCAAATGTGTTGGGGGGATGGCCAGCCTTGTACACGCGTGTGGGCTTAGGAAATCTACCTGAGAGCATATTAAAATTGGAATAAAGTGGCCAAAGTGCCCTCAAAAGAGGCAGCTTCTTTCAAAAAGAAAGTGGCCTGTTTTGTCATTTATCTCACAGCAATTTTAATAGGAATGATCATTTGCTAATCCCAACAAACTACATGTGGGGCCTACCTTCTGGTGGGCTGCATTGGCAGAATGGTAAGCACCGAGTTGGATGAGAGATACACCCATCAGGGAATCCCAACCGTCAGATTTGTCTCCGTGAAATGCAGACGGTCGGATCGTGCATTTTCAATCTGACGGATAGGATCATCTTATATACAAGATACTAGTGCGTGGCCCGTCCCACAAACAGGGTTTCACCAGATCAACGGCTCAGATAACTGAAAGATGGTGTTGGCCCGTTTTCCTTGACGGATCGTCATATGATGAAGGTGAGGTCCCCACCCTAGAATTATTTTTCCAATGGGTGCTGCACCAGAATTCGTGATAGTTGCAGCAGCACTAACATCAACATAAATTGTATCAGTGTAGTAGCAACAACAACTAAAGAAAAGAAAGGAAACAGACAAAAAGACACCAGCAACAACACTAGCACTTTATGAGGTTTGCTTGATCCACACGCGTGTGAAACCCTGCCCATCCACACGCAGGCGCACGTGCCGGTATGGTCCACCAGCCTACCCTAAAGCCCCACCTTATCAAGGGATTAGATTATCAAAATGTGTTACAACTTGGATGTAATATAACTTATCTTTGAGTGTGGTAATTCCCATATGTTGGAGCTGTGTGGGGCCCACCGGTGATGTTTATGTCAAATCCAAACCATGCATCTACTGTGTCTCCTCATGTTTGTCATGAATGCTGAGAAAAACCCTGATCCAAAACTCAGGTGGGACACCCTACAGGGTGCAATGAAAAATGGCACCTAAGACCTATATAGTCGTGTGGTGTGGCCCACCAGAGTTTCGGAATGGGTCGAGTTTTGGAGTGTCCCTCCGTGGTGGTGGGGCTCACCTGATGACTGGCTTGAAAGACACACAGAATGTCCGCCATCATTCCCTTTGGTGCGGCCCACCTGAGTAATGCATCATGCTGGATATTGCATCTAGCCCTAACATGGTGGGCCACATCCAATGGACTAGATGGATAGCAGTCACACATCACAATGGGCCACCCCATTACCATGCCTCCAAAATGCAGGTGATCATTCTCCCTCATTCAGAATCATGTATCACCTGCATTTGATGACTGAAACAGGCCAACATCTCTACACCAACCATCCAAACATTGGCCTTATATCTCGCCGCTACCTAACCCATAGATGGGACGGCCATGGTCGTCTGGGCTGGTCCGCATTCGACGGGTCCCACCCGCGAATCGCTTTTAGCATCATTAGGTGGAATTCAATAATCAAAGTCATCAGTTTCAATGCTGCATGATTAGCAACATGATTCTAGTTTAGTGAAAGGTCTAAAAAGCAAGACATGGTCATAGGATATTTGATTTTTTCGACCACTTGCAGAGAGAATCTGCAACCCCATTCGAGGGTATTAAATTATATAAGCTTCTTTGATTAAGAAAAAAGGCGTATAGATCCGATTCACTTACATGAAGAAAAGCAAGATCCTCCTGCCTGTCCTCGCAGAAAGGCCCACGAATCCCACAATGCGAGCGGTTGTACAGGGTTCACAGAATCCAGTCAATCCAAGTCGGACAATAGAGTAGATATGCTGCAACAAAAGAAAAAAGAAAAATCACAATCATAGATTAACTATAGAAGAAGAGGAAAAGAAAAGCATAAAACAATGCAAGTAACCTAACATGGGTCTCTCACCATTCCATCGTCAGCTTAATCTATTCGCTAATATGTCTGATTTGGGATCTTTGCCTGCTGCAGCATGCCTTCCTTTCAAGGAAAAGTAATGAATAAAAAGGAGACCGAAGCATGAGATGCTTAGTGAGTGGAATGCAGACTCGGACCCAACTAAAGGTTTCGGTGGTCAAGTTCAGTCAAATGGGCCATGTTGGAGGTTATAGTAACCTTGAAATGCTGAAAAGTCTATAAGAAAAGTTGATTATATGGGAGACATTATAGAATTCAAAGAGAATGCTCGATGAGTCAGCCATGTTGGGCAAGCATGGTAGTTTGGTGAGTTGTCTGGCTCGAACTAGTGCGCCTGGGTTTGGCCTAATGAGTGCTCAAAAAGTGCAGAAAACCAACTCCTCGAATGGAATGAAGTTGAGAGATTTGTGCCGCACCGCCGCAAAGCGCCAAGTATGCAGAATGGATTGCTGGATCATATGACCTCTTGGGTTTTTTGGGCATGATGCGAATTGCAACATCGAAGTGAAAAGAAATAAATGGACTGGTGATCATGTTCAAACTAAAGTGAAGTAGGGAATGCTAATTTCCGATGCCCCCATTTTCAAATGGTGAACACAAACACACACCACACATGCCAATGTGGCACATGTATGTGGAATCCAGGGTGTTAACAGGGCCGTCCCCATGGTGAAAGTGTTCCATTACAAAAATTCAGCCAACTCATTAATCAAGCAAGCAACAAATGTGGTTTGATGAACTTAAGATCATCTGTTCATTTCATCACTCAACATGCAGCTGACCTGATAGATAGACTGGTTGGACTCTTGGGAAATTTTACAATAGGGACCACCACATGAATTGCCAGACCCCAAACTTAAATGCACCATTTCATGCACATGGCGTGGTTGTGTTCCACCATTATTGATGGGGCATCTGGAATTAGGACTTCTAGTTGAAGTATCAGACACCCACAAGCTTAAATAGGTCAACCCATGGAGAATAGTACTACTACATACAGGCAAAAAATAAAAATCCACAAACCATGTTGGGAATTCAAACATAATCAACCATGTTTCAGAAATTAATATGAACAATTTAAGAATAAGCCCACAGATATTCTACCACCACTCCATTTAGCGCCTTATAAATGATTGTTCATGATACCTCTGAGGGATAGCAAGAGCTAATATGACAAGGCCACCAATGTGTACCTCTAGAACACTATCTGTAATGCCATCACTCTACATGAATTCACAGCCTCGGCTTCTTTTCTACACGGGGAGAGAACTTGGACTTGCGTGCTGCATCCTGACTTCGAATTATTTCAAAATGTTCCATATGCTCCATGGCATGGTCATAACTTTTGTAGAGAATCTCATACCTCAGAATGGTGATAAACATAAAAGCTTCCAACATCTTTTCATGCCGACACTGTCCTCTTCAAGCAAACAGCGACCACATCAATGAAAGGGAAAATCTCAGATTTCACACCGAATTCACCGAAAAACTTCAATTCAATGAGAACTAATCTCAAAATTAAGAATTTGAACTTCAATGCACAATACAATTCTACCACCCTCGTAAGAAGTCCAAAGACTACAAAATATAAAAGCTTCCAACATCTTTTCATGCCGACAATACAATTCTACCACCCTCTTAGAGAATCTCATACCTCAGAATGGTGATAAACATAAAAGCTTCCAACATCTTTTCATGCCGACACCATCCTCTTCAAACAAACAGCAACACCATCGATGAAAGGGAAAATCTTAGATTTCACACCGAATTCACCGAAAAACTTCAATTCAATAAGAACTAATCTCAGAATTAAGAATTTGAACTTCAATGCAAAATACAATTCTACCACCCTCTTAAGAAGTCCAAAGACTACAAAATACCTCTAGTCCCGTTAAAATATTCACATAAAAACCAGGACAAATCCATAGACAGTGACCAAACTGAACGGAATACATTCGACATTTCAATGTGATCCTGAATTTAAGGAAAAAAAAAAGCTGAAAAAAAATCATCGTGTTATCCATGACGGTGGTGGTGTGAAGATTGCAACTGAAATACCGAATTCTGGGGTCCGACAGATTCGTGGAGGGTGCCTCTTTGATAATTCTGCACTTGCATTTTCAGCCCATAAGAAGGCATGCCATAAGAATGTGGCATGAATGGATTCCCATGTGTTTGAGGTGTCGGTGGGCTGAAAAATGGTGCTCCTTCATTCCGACGGTTTGAATCAAATGACATCGAGAACTGGTCTGCCGTTTTTGGCACATTGGCTGGACTAGACTGCACGGAAAGCGTGGAAGATTGAGATGGTGAAGGAGGTCTGCTGTCCGAGAGATTGACGGTCGTGATGTCGTGAATGCTTGATCTTCTTTTATCTTTGCCCCCCGAACACTGCCTTATGAAATACTTCTGAGCGTGGCTAGCCACTTGAGTCGGGGTCCTTGTGATGACGAGATTGCGGGAAATGTTTCTCCAGTCTCCTTTACCGTACTTTTTAAGACCGATCAGAAACCGCCTGTGAACGATCAACCGAATTATGTGTCAAACCAACTGGCCACAAAATCCCAAGCATGGTTACAAAAGTTCCTAACCAAGCCAGCCTAATAGACTTCGAAAAGAGGAATGATATGATGTTTGATTGATTTCTTATTATTATTATCCAAACCAGATATCCTTTGGCTTATACTTGTGAAATCATTTGGCGAAAGATGAACCATAGACAGACAGTTGAATTGAATTGGACCATAGGCTAATCCGCTTAGAGGCTGTGCCCAGCGTATGGTAACCAAAGCCATAGATACGGTGGGCTCATCACATGCGATAAGATCACCTATCTGAAATGATTCGAGCCATCCAACAGAAATGGGCAATGACAACTGTCGTTCACATTTAATGGGGCCCAATTGAATGGTCAGGATCATGTGGTGGGGGAAACTCTCCATCCACATGAACCATTTGGATCGCCAAAAGGTGAAACAGCACATGTATAGTTCGTTGGAGTTAGTAAATACTTGACCAAATATTGCATAACTCTCTTCCAAAAAAAAATGTAATCTACCAGCAGCACAACCCATACTATAAATAATCAGTAATAGCCAGTAACAGATTATAGTGAAAATTCAGATCATTATCATAGAATACATAACTATGCTCAAAGTAAAAAACAATTACAATCGTTTAATAGCTGTAAAATCAGCAACTATGCTCGATGTAAAAACAGATTATAGTGAAAATTCAGATCATTATCATAGAACACCTAACATGCTTGATGTAAAAACAATTACAATCGCTTAATAGCTGTAAAATCAGAAAAATTGTATTGATCATGAAGCCCAAAAGTGTACAGATCAATAACATGATGTTTTTTCTAACATCTATTTGTTATAGTGTTTATTGGAAAATGCTGTGTTTGGATGCACAACTGCATCGAAATGCGAAAATTCAATTCGATATGGAATAAATGACCAACATGGAGGCAGCACGTAATGACAACCAAACCCCTAAATGCATCCCATGTCTTCGAGTTGGAACTGCAATAATCATAATTTCTATTTTGGGGGCCATTCATTCATCATGAACGAAGTGGGGACATCCCCGTTTAAGTCGCTTTCACTTTATTAAATTCAATTCAATTGAGCAACCAAATATTACAATTCAATTGAGCATCCAAACATGGCCTAAGCTGAGATTGAAAGAAGAAAATAATACAGTTTCTCAATTGGTAAATGGAGAATTACCTGTGCTCATCTTCCGTCCAAGGGACTCCCTTCTTCCTTTCCTGATCAGGTCTGCCCGCTGTCCTCTTTCCACCAACAGCATATGTAGGTTTCAACACATCGAATCGGCGATCATTCACCCATTCAACTGTGAAAGACGAGGTGCTGTAACCCGGAATGGGGATCAGCCCGGCTTCTATGTCGCTAATGTCATCCTCCAAATCCCTGTAATGGCTGATGACATCTTCAACTGTCTTTCCAGGTATCATGGCAGCAACATTATGCCATCGATCGGGGGTGTCCTTGTCGTGGAGGGCGAGAGCATTCTCAAACTTCTTGTTCTCTTCGGGGGTCCAGTTTCCGCTTTTGCTATCCTCAAGCAACCAACTTGAATTAGAAAGATATGAAGTAGGCGATAGAATTTCCATTCCCCACCTCATCTTTTCGAAATTAAGTAACGAATTACCCCCAAAAGAATCAGAACATATATTTCACAGTCCCACAATTCACTGTTTTTTCCCCGAAGATCCTAAATTTGTATGATTCTATAATTCGGACGAATCGGTTTGAGATTTTGGATGGAATAACTACAGAGAGAGAGAGAAAAAAAAAACCCAGAAAAGAAATGCACAGATCCTGGGGTTTTACAAAGTAGAAATGGGTACTAAATCAAGAGGAAGCACTTCTCGAGAATCCGAATACCTTTTTTATATAAGCATCAGCTGAAGAATCTAAAAAAGACCCACCTTTCCAAAATCACCATAAAATCAAAACAGAGAAAAAAAAAATCAACAGATCTCGCTGCTCAGATATAAACCATCAGTCATCAGATCTGAAAACAAAATACAAAAACCTAGCAACACCCGGATGAAATTTCTAGAAATAAAACCCAGAAAAGATGCTGAAAGTTAAAGAAATTGACCTTTTTTAAGACATCCCAACACCCTCTCCTACCAGCTAAACTCCCCAAAACCCCCGCAAAACCTCATAAAATTAAAACCTACAAGCAACCAAATCCAAAAAGCCAAATATTCAAAAACCCAAGTGAGAAATCCTTCAATAGAGAGAGAGAGAGAGAGAGAGAGAGAGAGAGAGAGAGAGAATCTGAAGAAAAAAAGCAAGAAAGAATCTTTGGTTTCTTTGAGGCTTGAGCAAGGAGGAGAAAAAGGAGAGAGAAAAGAGGAGGTAGTTTGAAGAAATGAATCTATCAACTCCACCCTTTTCTCCTCTCCTTGGGATCTACACAGACACAAGAGAGGAGAGAGATGACAGAGAAAGAGAGGGAGAAAGGTGTTGGGTTTTGATTGGGCGTCTGTGGAGTTTATGGCCACTGCAACAGAAGGACAAAAAATGAAAGAGATTTTTTTTTTTTTTTACCACAAATTTTGGAGATATGATTTTCCCTATGTCGAGAATAACAAAAATACCCCTACTTTTTTTTTTTAAAGTAAAATAGTAACGAAATTGATAATTGTGGGACCCACATGGCATGACTTCTCTATCAGATGGGACCCACAAAAGGAATCCAACGAACCAAAATTCTCCTTGATGGGACCATTAAATGGACCACATATGAATTTATATATTTTTAATAGTATATTTTATTTTCGTCCATCTGATAACCATGATCCACTGCGCCTGTTGAGCCGGCTAGGTGTCAGACACATGAGCAATAGCCTTTACAGTTCTTAGTACAGCAACGGCATTTATTATTTTCTTTAGAAGTAAAATAGTAATGAAGTTGAAGATTATGCTACCCACATGCTATAGCCTGTTTAACATGTGGACCCCACCTTGGAAATCCAACGAACCAAAATCCTCGTTGATGGGACAATCGGATGGGCCCCACACACACATATAAATGTTTTTAATGGTGTATATTAATTTATATAATTTGGTAGAACGGTTATATTTTTTTCTCCATTTGATGAGGTGGACCCGTTTAGCAGGCCAGCAGTTAAATGGCCGTACAGTTCTATTCACGATGAGGATTTTTATGTAATTTCCACCGCAAAACAATATTTTTGGGTATTTAAATTCGTCTGGTAAAATCCCTATTCACCTGGAAATTAGGTGTAAAAATCTCAAACAAAGAAGGAATAACTAAAAAAAGTTTCCCGTTTAAGGGAAAAAGCATGATACTCAGGCAAAGAGTGATGGGTGATACGCAGGCTTCCTGTAAGTTTTTAAGAAATTATTTTTGAGGGGTATAAATATTAGAGTTAAACGGTTCAGATTATGTTACACAGTTTGGGTGTGTAATGAATTAAAAATAATAGAGTTATCCTCCCCTGCGCACCTAGGCACGTGTGCACCTTTGCACACGTGACATAGATGTCTAATCTGAACGGTCCATGTGATGCGGAATCCCATGAAATCCCATGGGACAAATTTTCATCCCGATCTAAAATTCTGGTGGGCCATAGCAAAGAGAAATGAAAATCAAAGAGGCAAACTGTTACTATTTTTCAGGTGGATTAAAGTTTTAGATCAAAGTAAAACTTGGACTCGAGGGGTTTCACGAGGTGCTGCTTCACATGAACGGTTCAGATTTTAGATCCATATCACGTGTGATGGGTTCTCAAAAAAGTTCGTACGTAGTACGTACGAACTGGTTCGCAGGCGAGCGTTCCGCAAAAATAATAATCTTATTTGATTATTAGAAGGATGAATTGATGGACATTTATTTGGACGGTTAAAAATGAAAAACATATAATAGTTCTGTTTCCACAAACAAGTGTCCACCGATCAACGGTTAGAATTGTTCAACCAATTGGATATTGTTCTGTTTACTTAGAAAATATTCTAGTCGGTTTTTATTTGAGTTAATATATGCCACGTGTATAATTTCTAAGCGCCTGTTTATCAACGCAGTACATAGCCCGAGTATCATATGACTCCTTGGACATAACTAATAAGGGACGCGGATTAGGTATTCGCCGTACTCCCCCAACCAGAACGAACCGGGCGAGAGATGGACGGTCCTGATGATGAGTGGGTTTTATCCACTCTGTCCATTCATTTTTACAGATTATTTTTGGGGCATTAGCCCAAAAAGAAGCAAATTGGAGGCTCAAGTGGACCACATCACATGAATCATTGGTGACAATGGATGACCACCGTTGAAACCTTTCTAGGCCCACCGTGATGTTTATTTGCCGTATATTCCTAAGGTCACAAAGACATGCACGAAGGAAAAACATAAATATCAGCTTAATCCAAAACTTCTATAGCTCCTTTCAAGTTTTTAACATTTAAGTGTTCAGCTCTCATGGTTTCCATGGCGTGGTCATTCATGCTCTAGGTCTGTGTATTTTTGGATTCATCACCTGAAATGTTCTTAGCATATAAAATACATGCATCACAGTGGGTTAGAGAGCCCCTTATAGGACTAGTTGTGGCCGAAGTTATGTGGGGCCTACTATGATGTATATGTTTTATCCATTTTGTATATATTTTTTTTTTCTCAGGTAATTTTATGGTATGAGCTCAAAAACTGATACAGATCTAATGGTACACGAACCAAGCTAGCTCGGTTAGCTTGCTTGACCCAAAAAAGCACAATTAGAAATTGAGTTTGAGCCGAGTGGGGCTAATTTTTTGAGCTCGAACTTCGAAATGGCCCCAGCTTGACTCGACTCGGATTGAACCAGTTCGGTGACTCAGTTACTTTGATATTGATGTTGCTCACCATGTGTTTGATAAAATGACTCAATGAAGTGTGGCTGGTGATAATGAAAGTATGTATATGAAACTAACACACTTTTTTTTCTTGATTTTTATGTTGCTTAAAAGGCATTTGATAAAATATAACACCTCGGGTTTTCAGGGGTCGTGTAGGAACTCGGCTCTTGAATTCCTAGGTGTCACAGGTGTCCTAATGGGCTTCAAATTTTAATTACATTTGGATGATCTAATAAACAATGGAGAGATTAGCAAAGCATGAAGCATAAGTAAGTCATAAAGCAGTATTAAGTGCCACTAAATATAAAAATATGCAAACCACAAATCTCAAATCATCTAAATAGGGAACTAGTCCCACTCATATATCACCTAAAGTGGCTAGAGCCCTGTCCCATACCCCGCAGTAGTTCGAACTTAGACTAAAAAGATTTGCCAAAAGTCTAGAAGCAGAGAAGCTCCTCTTCCTTATCCATGCTCATCCCGCTCGGCTAGTCGAGCTTCACATCACCTGCATCTAATAGAATATTTGGTTAGTGTTTTAAAACACCGTCCCAGAGTGGGAGTGAGTAGCTAACTCAGTGGGTATCATTAGGTATAAGTTACATCAAATAACAATTCCATAATGAATTTAATGAAAAGCATACATTCACAAATCTCTAATTAATTTTCGTGGGTACTTATGCATGGATTATGATATGATGCGTAGCCTCACCGACGACACTCCCTCAAGCGACTTCGTCGTTCGATCAAGCATGACCAACACTCCCTCATTACGACTTCCCGAGTCGCCAACTAACTAATGCAATGCGAATGTAAACATGTTAGCCAATTTTTTAGTTAAGTCCGTTCATCCAGCAAATTGGAGAAACTGGTGCGCCCCGACGATATCAATGCCCTTATCCCTTTTTGCAAGACCGTGACCCCTCAACGTGTGAAGTCAAGGTCTCACGATCCTTGATCTCATTGGATTCCTCATTCCTGAATACAAGCACGTGAGGAGTTCTAAAAAGCATGATCGCTCGCGGAACACTACGGGAAGGCTCGTCACCCCAGCGTAGGCCGACAGCTTAGACACAGTGTCTCATTCTACCATGTCTGACTCGCAGGACTGTGAATCAATTTATTAGCCGTTATCAGTGGGCGACGGTGGGCAAGGGGTATTCCAGGTTCCAAATAGGCGTGAGCAAACATGGTTAACAAACATGGTTGGTCAGTCAGTGGACTAGATAACCATAGTTCTGGCGAGCACGAAACGCACGACATCAGGTGCAAGCAACCCATATAGTCCTACCACTGTCGCCCATTGGCGTCTGTCCGCACCAGTCAATATAGTCACAGGGCGGCCCAACTAACAAGACTACCCTTACAAATCTTAGATTCCTAACCAACCCAGAGGGTGAGCTATATTTGATAATATTCTAAGTAGTCAAGAATTTATCTTCAAGTGCAGAAGGAATAAAACGTACAACACATACAAGCATAAAATTTTAGGATATTAACGTGCATGTGACTATTCTTAATAGCATAAATTAGATATGTGTGTGGGTGGTGTTGAACTACCTAAGAAGCAAAGATCACATATTATCCATAGTACGAGAAATTACAATCAAGCATACAATATGGAAAAATGTGCAAAGATGTTAAATGCAAGAATGTATACACAATACGAATCTCATGCCCAAATATTTTGAGAATAACGATCAAACAATTCATTTATCATTTCATGTATGTTGGGTGTACTCATCATATGGATTCCTAATTTAGAATTTTTCTTAGATTTCGTATGTTCATCAATCTAGTATCCAAAATCATTAAATTTAGCCTAAAATTGGTACTTGGCCATCTAAGGATAATGGTCTGCACCTACGGATCGTTGAGAGCTTGAGGAATCGACATAGGGTTGCCGAACTCGCGGGTTGATTTATAGAGATCGTGAGTCAAACATACTTGCATGTTATAATACATGCAAGACCTAACTTAACATAACAGGTTTCTAAAGGAGAAGAATGGTTACTTACCTAATCGATTGAAAATCGTGTTTGTAGTTGTGGATAGGGGGTTTCTTGAGGAAGAGGGAAGAGGGGTTATAAGATTCTACCTCCCTCGGGCCCACCTTTCTATCCCTTCTTCTTTTTCTCCTTCTCTCTCTCTCTCTCTCTTCTCTTTCACCAAGGTAGGGCATGAAATTTGTATGAGAGAAGGGAGTGCCCTAATGAGGCCCTTTTATAATGTCAAATTTGGTGTAAATGGTCCCAAGGGTTGGGTTTTTACTATACTAGCCCTATGGGTAGGTTTTTCTAACCTCTAAGGCCTATTATGGGGTGTACATATTGATATATACCGTAGGATAATTAGCCCTAATGATGATCTACGTATAAACATGATTGGCCCACCATTTGTATGCGTCAATCGACAGATATGATTAGAAGTCTGTTTAACAGTCACCGATGGTCGATCGGGGCCGCGGTTATACGGATATGAGTAGGAAAATATCCTTACTCTACGTGTGAAGTTTGGTCGTAAACCGACGGTCCGAAATTCTCAACTTTGTGCAAGAGTCGACAACCCAATTCACTTAAGTTTCAGCTTATTGCTTTAGAGTATTTGTACTTCTCATGCACTCGTCCCTTAGCTCAAGTTGAGCGGTTCTAAACATTACACATGTCCGACTCCCGCGATGGACGTCTAGCCTAGTAAGACGGACATTATTCTATGGTTTTTGAACTAATGATCCACTAACGAGTGACCTAGAGCTTGTTCGAAAAATTGGGACATTTCTGAAATGAATTAGGTATTGAGATTTCTCGCGAGTAATGATTAGATTTTAAATTAACTATGTTCATAGTATGACTTTTTCATAATTAGTGAAAGTGGAGATTTGGTTATGATTACTTTAAATCGTCCGTTTTAAGCTAAAAGAGTGACGGGGTTGATTTGGTCCATTAGTCAAGATCTGGGCCGTATGTAACTCGGCTTCGAGTATATCTTTTAATTTAGTTATGATTGTCTTGATTAATTAGTGGTAGATCGGTTAAATTTAGGCTGTGTGAACAAATCATGTGACGAAATTCGGTGTTTAAGTGATCGGACAGATTTATTGACTTCATACGATTGATTAATCAGACACGTGCAGTTCTTTACTGGTACCACTCGTGTATATACTAACACTGAATACTAATGGTTAGTAAGTGATAATATAAGTTAATTATATAAAAAAAATTCAAGGATTTTTGGAAATCCAAAACAGTAAAAATTCAGGACGTTATATAAAATACCTATAAAACCATTGCTGCTTACTTAAATACAGTGAGATTTTGAAAGTGTAGGCCAGGTGTTTGTGAAAATGTCGTAATGGTGAACTCGGCTCGATCTTGGCTCGAACTGGCCCAAGCTATTGACCGAACCGAGCCGAGCTGCCCAATCAGGATCGAGGACCGAGCCAAGCCAAGTTCGAGTTGAGGTCAGCTAGTGGCCGAGCCGAGTCAAGATGAGGCCAACTCGATTCGATTTGACTTGATGTACACCCCTAACCACACCAAAGAAAATGATAGGAACTGAACGCTGTTATGTTAAATTGCACAAATTCAATTAACCAACTATAAAAAGCCAATAAATTTACCCATGAAGTCTAGCATAAGGGAAATCCACTTCATTATTTATAAGAGAGATATGACCAGATAGTATCCTAACCTTGTGAACCTTCACATGCAGCTATCTACTTTCCATAGACGTATCATATTTCTACAGTATCCCATCCGTTCAAAGGGTGGGGCAGAGCATGATGATTAACTTTCATGAAAATCAAGCCAATCCATTCATTGGCAGATCAAGCAGTTTACTTAGGCATACCACTGGCTTTCTATTGTTTTGGTGTTGTATCACATTCGATGAGTGTATCTGTGTAGCTTAGGTAATATTTGATGGTATGGCCCACCTTTTGGACAGATGTGATACTATAAATATCGACACTTTAGCGGGAAATAATGATTTTAATATAGTTACACACTTCTAATTACTTTTCTCAAGTCCATACTTATGGCTAGATTTTGGTGCAAACATTTTTAGCTTTCATGAAGGTTCATAATCGTGTAGACCGTTGGATCCTGTGGGCCTACTTTCCAACTTTAAGGATAACTATTAGGATGGATACGATCATCCTATCTATCTTTATCTTGGACCATTCATCAAGCATGATGGGACCCACTAGCTCTAACATCTAACCCTATCACATCTATTGCAGCGAGATGACTCTGCTGCATTGTCTTTTAATATCTTGGGTTAGATCTTCACACGAGCTGGTTACCTTGCGTAGCTCACCGAACTCTTCTCGAAAAAGCACGATTGGACTCGGTTCAAAACTAAATTCAAGCTGAGTTAAGCTGTTTTTTTTAGCTCAAAAAATTTCGGGTTGAGCTTGCCTGAGCTCGACTCGACTCGGATCGAACCCCAACTTGAATCGAGTGACCTAGTTATTTTGATATTGATGTTGCTCATCAAGTGTTTCCTGAAATGACTCAATGAAATATTAGCCAGTGGCGAGAAGGTACAGATATGAAACAAATACCCTTATATCTTGATTTTAATGTTTCCTATGAGATTATAATGAAATACATGTGAAACTACTGCTGTTGTTTTACTTGCTATAATAAAGTGAAGGTGCGTGCCATTTATTTATGAAAATATCGTACAGGTGAACTCAGCTCGAACTCGCCCATGTTGCTGACCGAATAGAGCCGAGCTGGCCCGTCAGAATTGAGGATTGAGCCGAGCCAAGTTGGAGTTGGGGTCAACTAGTGGCCAAGTCGAGTCTCGACTCAGTTCAAATTGTGTACACCTCAGTTTGGCCTGGATTCGATGGTCTTAGAAGGAATTGAAAGTTAAATGTCGGGATTGGCCAAGCGTGCCCAACAAGATGGGTGACCTGGCCTCGTGATATACCAATCCCATGGATCTTAATACAATCCACTGACAACACCTTCGGTACCTTTAAATCCCATCCAATCCACCCTAATCCTTCAAATTTGCCCAAGACTTGCTTGGTTCGAAGGATGGGAAGGTATAATCCCAATATTTGCTGGGTGTGCCATACAGACTCCAAACAACCTCGATACAGCAATTCCAGGATATATCAATCCCACGGATCTTAAGACAATCCACTGACAACACCATCATTACGTTAAAATCCATGCCATCCACCCTAATACCATTCAATCCCTCCCAATCCACCCGGCTAAACGGCCGTACGCAAGACCATTGCAATATTGGTATTGGATGTGGATTTATACTGACCTCTGGGCCCATTATCTCTTGTATCCATGCCGTCCATCAAAATTTATTTTAGAAAATGACAACAAAATTAAGGAAGATCCAAATCTTAGGTGGACCACACCACGAGAAACAGTAGTGATTGAATGCCCACCGTTAAAAGCTTCCTAGGACACAAGTTTTGGATCAAGTCGAGATTTGTATTATCCCTTCATCTAGGTCTGCGTGACCTAATCAACAGGTTGGATGGAAAATAAACATTATAGTGGGCAGTACGAAGTTTTTAATGGTGGGCGTTCAATCCACACACTGTTTTCTGTGGTGTGGTCCACCGGAGATTCGGATCTACCTCACGTCTGCACACGTCCTAAAACGATCTGGAAATGGATGAACGGTGTGGATAAAACACTTACACTATGGTGGGGCCCACAGAGAACCGATCAGTAGGGACGTTGAATACGCACAGAATACTCGACTTTCACTTTGCCCCAGTTGGCCCCATGTCTTATTATAACAAACCATTGTTCTGTTGGGCCCACATTCCAGCCACCGTTCCCCAAAAGTCACCTCGTGGAAAAATCTTATCCTTTCAATCTCTGGCCTTTAAATAGAGAATTTAGAAGAGGAGAAAACATCAACCGTCCATATTCAACTTAGGCCGATGATTAGTTGCTAGGATCTTCCCATCTGGAATGTTCTTGGGGCATGGTCATTCGCGGTGGATGCCATCAAGATCCAGTTGTGATTTGTGTACAAGTTGGGCCATTCTTCATTGATCCAAACCGTTGTTATTCCAGCGTCTGTGAATCCATGCACGAAAATATTAGACCCAACTTAATGGCCCATAGAATAGCCGTCCATTGAGTTTACACAGCCAAGTACGTACATGACATCAGAGCCGTCCCATCTTTCATTGGGTGATAATCCGATCCATTCATGAGGTAGTTGGTAGTGCAGAAAAACACTGGATGGCCTCTGATTGATGTAATATAAATGTGGCCCCACCGATAACTGAATTGGTCAGATTATAAAATGGATTTTGAGCCTTTAGTTTATGTTAGTGGAGCCCATCAATCAATGATCCAAACCGTTGGTGTGACAACCCTGACCATGAACCACCCATGTGCCGAAAACTCCTGGATTGAAAGATCCCAGCCATGGAATGTTTGCCTTAAATACATATGATCCTAGCTGCAATTTGTTTCTTAACCGTCTAGGCATGGGACATCCATGACGATACCCATCATATCAGTCTAAATCGCTGAACTGTGGGCTCCACTTGTTGTGTCTCTCTTTCGTAACTATCTATTTTGCAGGCCACAGATCGAAAGGTTAGAATTAGTCCATGGAGCAGGAATGCTGTAGCTACCATACGGGCCATACCCCTCGGACAGGATTAGGTTAGGCCTTAACTTGCAACATTATGCGTGGGCCCACCGTTATGTATGCAAACATCCAATCTGTCTCTCACGTCCACCTCCTATTTCTCTCCTTGTTGCTAAAAAATCAGCCTGATGCAAAACTCATGTGGACCACACCATTGGGAAGAGTTACAATGGAGATGCCAACCATTAAAACCTTGCAGTTTATATGTGGGGCCCACTGTGATTTTATATGCCATCCAACACATCGGAAGAATGCATCCCACCAGGATAAATGTACATCCCAGAAATCAGACCATTAAAAAACTCAAGGTAGCCACACCACATGATTTTAGTGGTTTTAGGCATGGCCCACCTAAGTTTTGGTCCTACCTCACTTTTGGGCGAGAATGACATCAGGAGACGCACATAATGAACGGATTAGATGTTATGCATCCATCACTGTGGGGCCCACATTGTAGGTTAAGCCTCGCAAATCCATCCGCCACAATGAATTCTTCTTGCATATGAGAAGCGCTTGAATACAACTGGTTGGCCCGATCAGTTACTACCCAACCAGTGCACGAAATCGGGACCATCCAAATGCTAGGCCCCAACATCAAGATCACCTAATACAATAATCAGGCTAGCTCGCTTATCACGAAGCTTGCATTGCAGAAAACAATAGAATTCCTTATTATCCAGTGCAATTTACAGAAAATATATATTTTTTTTTTTGCCATTTTCTTTCCTTGCCTTTTCTCTCTCCTATCATTGGCTGAATAAACACTAGAATAATAATAACAAAAGAAAAACATTTTACATGAAAAGGGCATTACCAAATCCTCAAAATCGTCCCACTTTCTTTAATAATTCAAAAAATGAATAATGCTTAGGTGGCAAAAACCTTCCCACCAACGGGAACGGATGGGCTCCTCCCCTCCCCCCAGCCAATGGCTGATGGTCGGTGCTCTGTGGGCCCCACCATGATGTATGTGTTTCATCCATTCCGTGCATTTATTTTTCTAGATCATTTTATGGTATGAGACCAAAAATGAAATATATCCTAATCTCAAGTGGACAACATTACAGGAAACAGTGTTGAATGAACTTTTACCATTAAAAACTTTTTAGGGGCCATAAAAATTTTGGATCAAGTTTATCTTTGTTTTTTTTCCCTTCGTCTGGGTCTGCAAGACCTAATCAACAGATTGGATGTCAAGTAAACAGTACAGTGGTTCTTAGGAGGGTTTTAATGGTGGATATCCAATCACTATTGTTTTCCTGTGGTGTGGTCCAATGAGATTTTTCTCCCTCTAATTTTTGGGGTAAAATCATAAAATGATCTTTAAAAATGGATTAACGGAACGGATGAAACACATACATCATGGTGGGGCCCATAGAGCACCGACAAACAGCCATGGGGCTGGTGGCAGGGGGAGTAGCCAATCCGTTCCCCCCACGCACATAGGTGCCTCTGGACTAGTTTGCAACCAAATCACATATCTGGACCGTCCAATATGCCCAGCCACTCTCCATAAATCCTACGGATTGATTTTACCAAACAATGCCCGGACCAAACCAAATTTCGTGAGGACCTTTGGATTGGTGAAAGTACCAAAAGATCTTTTTTTTTTTTTTTTTAAGTCAGTAAAGTTTAGAATTGCGGAGCTCACATGGTATGTGAATGATATCCAATCCGTTAAAAATGTGAAACCTACCATGATGTTTATACTGACCAAAAATCTAGCCGGTTGAATTACTGAATGGGCTACACATCTATCTGGATGTTTTTATGGATTTGGCCCATTTTATCATTGGATATGCTAGATTTTCGGTCCTTCTTGTAATCATGGTCTGTTGCATCTGTTGGACGGGTTGGATTGCAGATATAAATCTCATGGGCCCTCTATTCTAGATTGACCACTTTTTAAAGAAAAACTAAGACAGGACAGGAGTGTTTAAGTAATTTCTCTCTTTAAGAAGCATTTATTTATAAATTTTGAAGATTCGAATTTAGATTAAGCTTATTTTGCAATGTTAAGTGCTCGGCCAGCTTGATGTAGGGTCCACATCCATTCTATCCATAAGGTGTTCCCTTTCAATTTCATCCCGTGTCCCAAAAATCCAGTCGATCCAGAACACAAGTGGTTCACGCCGCTGTGAATAACAGGGATGGGTCCTCGGGATGCCCGCCATGAAAACGTTTCAGATCGTGTGTGGGGCCCACAGAGTATTTTATTTCATCCAATCCATTCATAAGATGTGAACCACCAGGATGAAGGTGTAAAAAAAATATCAGCCCTTTCTGAGGCTCAAGTGGGCCACGTCCTGTAATCTTAGATGTTTTATGCATGATTATGCAGAGCTTAGCCCACCTGATTTATATCAGTCTGATTTTTGGGTTCTAAGGAAAACATGGGGGGTATCACATGATGGACGGAGTGGATGATGTGAATACTTCACGGTAGGGCCCACATACAACGTTTGAACTAGCCTCTTGTGGGAAATAATAAAATAATAAAAAGAGAAATCAATGAGTATTCTCTCCTTTGCCACCCAACAGCTCACGTTTTCGCCGCCCTTCTTTTTTTTTTTTTTCCAACTGCAGGAGAACGGGTCTCTTGCAACCAATGCCAGGTGGGCCACACATGATGTAACAAACCGCTGGCAGCTCTTGTCCACTCTCTCCCTCTGTCTTAACCATGGAGATTCATTGATGGGTTACACGACATCCACCATACATGTGGGATAAATATAGAGCGATCCACACCGTTTATATTGAGGGTCCCAACATGGATGGGCCATGTCCCAAATTCAATCGTAGCGGATGAACGGTCAAGAACGGAGCCTTATATTCGGTTCAATTTCATATGGAAAAGTTAGACCGTCAGGACCATCTGATCATCTTCAACATGGGTTATTCTCCATCCATTGTGGGGTCTACCTACATGGACGTCACATGCAATGGAAGTGTGCGTGAGTATGATTCACCGTACACTTGCATTGTATCAATGCATTCAAGTTCGTTTCAGACGCGGATTAGTGGGTGAGGCACTGACCGTGGGGCCCACATCAATGTATTTGTTGATTATCTACACCGTCTATCCATTTTTCCATATCATTTTAGGGCATGTCCCTAAAACCGTGATAGGTCCAACTTTTAGATGGACCACACAGCAGGTATTGAATTCCCACCGTTAAAAAATTCTTGGGGTATAGAAAAGTTTTAGATCAAGATGATATTTATTTTTTTTCCGTTCATCCAGGTCTGGGTGACTTATCAACTGGTTGGATGGAAAATAAACATTACAACGGGCCCAAGAAGTTTTTAATGGTGGGCATTCAATCATCACTGTTTACTGTGGTGTGGTCTACATGAGATTTTGATCTCCCTAATTTTTCTTAACATGCCATAAAATGATTTTACAAAGCGGATGGGCGGTGTGGATATTAGTCACATACATCGTGACAGCTCCCATGGGCAGGGCCTCACCCATTGAGTTGTTTCCCCTTCCTCACCTAATCTGCACTAGGTAGCTATCTTATTCAGCGGACAGATTAGCTGCCTATAGAGGCACGCATTTTCCTACCTCCAGGTTGTGTTCCACGTACAGTGGCACGTGTATGATGATCTGAACCATACACCCTCTGGACTCATCTATCGATTGATCATTAACCATTTTTTTCTTTGATTATACTATCTCAACCATTTAATAGATGGGCCTTTTCTCACTAAATAAGAGCCGTTGCTGGTTTTTATCCTTTTCTATTCATTTGTATGCCGCCATGTAAAGGGCTGGAACTGCCTATTCACCTGTTTTTTTTTTACTATGCTACGATCACTACACCCAGAGAGAGTAGTGCTCGCATACAACTAGCTGGCCGTGTGGGGCCACCATAGTGATTCTACAACATCTTGTCCGTACATTTAGATTATCACATTGTGAAAATAAGATGCCCCAAAAATCAGGGTGATCCACCTATTGGGTGGGGAACACAATAAAAAGCCATGAAACTACCCTTAAAAGCTCCACATTCATATGCAATATTCCATTTACATGGTTGGATTGTCTCAATTTTTTAGGCATCTTATTTTTATTTTTATGGTTGGAAAACATTGTTGAATGGACCAGATGTTTATATATATATATATATATATATATATATATATATATATATATATATATACACACACACATGGTGGTCCAACCACTATTTGATCGAAGCATTGAGATGGACAACTTCTATTTAATCATGTGTCTATGTATTAGGAATGACATCAAGGTAGGAGCCAACTTTCATTGAGAGCCACGGAATCTGCTTTTTTATGTATATTAGTTTTTATGAGAGATATTTATTTACATTTTTAAAATCAGATTTGATAAAGTTTATGTAGAATATGGATAAGGACACACCCGGATCCGTAGCCTACGGTAGACTGATTAGAGATACCATGTCTCAACACTTGAGGTCTGGGTATCAATCCCTTGTGGGGGTGGCTAACATAGAGTGTGTACAGAACCCAAAAAAAAAAAAAAAGAATAAAAAAAGAAGAAGAAGGAGAAGAATTTGGATAAGGATGTTAGAAAAGTTGGTTATCATAAATAAATTGAATAGAATGATTTGTCTAACTTATTTATACACTCAAAATGAGAAGCATTTGTATCTTTCGTATTTAAAACACTAAATAAAATATAAAATAGAGATACAAAAAGCTTATTTTTAGCTTGGAGTACATACTAACACAATATTACATGCACATGAATCACAAATGCTAATGGACCACATGTTTTTATTATCAATATTCTTATACCTTAAGTATGCTACGTTTAGCCATGTAAGTCTAAAAGCATTAATGTATCATAACTTTATGTGTTAATGTAGACATGACATTAGCCATAAGTGTTACATGTGCCATCATCTATCTCAAGAGGAAATTTGGCCACCTAGGGATTGATTGAGGTATTTACATCATTAGAGGGGATTTAGATATGAGATATATCCAAATCTTAAAAAATAGTTTTTTTTTTTTTTTTTTTTTTTTGTTGCCTCTAATTAAAATCTCTGATTTCAAATCTAATGAATTTCGAGTAAATTAATCTACTTAATTTTAGGAGGATTCAAATCCATATTGCTAAATGAGTTCTAAGCTCCTTATAAGTGCCATAGTTCACTTTTTATCTACATTTGAGGATGTTTAGTAGACCACAAATGAAATAGCTAATTCAATAGTTACCTTATTTAAGATAAATCATATGCTATAGTCTATTCTACCCTGTATTAATGCTTACTTTAAAGCTTATATTTTTTCACTAGTTATTTTTATAATATAAAGGAAATGTGCCATCAATTATTAAAGTAATTATACAAATTATTAAAAAATATAACCTTTTAAAGGAAATGTGCCATCAATTATTAAAGTAAATATACAAATTATTAAAAAATATAACCTTTTCATTTATAAAGAGAAACAAAAGAATTAATAATAATTACACCTTTTAATAGTAATATAAAAATCTTAAATCCAAATAATGACATTTATTATAAAATGCAATTAGCATTGGTTATGTTAATTTATAGTTATGTTTGAACACTAGGTCAATAGTTTGAGAACCCATGGGTGGTGAAATCTTCGTAATATAATTCAGTTTATCCATCACAAAAAATGAAGTGGTTCCAAAACTTGAGTGGGTCACATGACAGGAAACATGGAAGATTAAACAAGCACTGTTGAAACATTCATATGGTCACAAAAGTTTTGTATTAAGATAAGTTTTTTATGTTTTAAGTTCATCCATATGTAAATGACTTCATAAATGATTTGGACTGCATATAAATATTAAGGTGAACCTAGAAAATTTCAACGGCAATTTCCCCTCACTTTTTCTCTAGAGTGTGGTCCCCTTGAGTTTTGGATCACTTCATTTTTTATCTCACGTAATAAGATAGGCTGCAAAAATGGAATGGACGGAGTGAATTTATCACAAACATAAGAGTGGGCCCCACTTAACTTTCCAGCGCACGAACTTCCTGTTTCGTGCAATCTGCGTCCAAATTTCATCTGCATTACGGTGGTCAAGGGGAACGGATTGGCTCCAAACCCCGGGCCACCAGCCAACGGCTGATGGTTGGTGATCTGTAGGCTCCACTATGATTCATGTGTTTCATCCATGCCGTCCATCTATTCTTCCGGATCATTTTATGGTGCAAGACCAAATATGAGGAATATCACAATCTGAAATGGACCACTCTACAGGAAACAGTGTTGAATGAGCATTGACTATTAAAAACCTTTTGGGGTCTATAAAAATTTTCGATCAAGCTGATTTTTGTTTTTTCTCTTCATATGGGCCTGTATGAGCTAATGATCTGATTTTTGTTTTTTCTTTTCATCTGGGCCTGTATGAGCTAATGAACAGATTGGATGTCAAATAAAAAGTAAATTGGGTCTTAGGAGTATCTTAATGGTGGATATCTAATCACTATTGTTTTCTTATGGTGTGGTCCACCTGAGATTTATATCCTTTCTGTTTTAGGATCTAACCATAAAAGGATCTGTAAAAATGGATGAGCCGAATGGATGAGACACATACATCATGGTGGGGCCCATATAGCACAGAGCACCGACAACCAGCCACCCGGCTGGTGGCAGGGGAGTAGCCAATCCGTTTCCGTGGTCATGGGTGGCACAAACCCGCCCTTAGCATAAAGACCAATGTTACCCTTGACATATAAAACAAGGACATGGACGTGGATTAGATGGTTACAAATGTGGTGGGCAAAAATGTCATTTTACTCTCGTCATGTCCTAACATTCAATGGAACACTTGATAGGGCTCGGATTTCGAGCCATATTTAATAGATGCGTAGCACATTGAATCACCTAACAGTGCCATATGACCATGGGGGCTGCCACATGACCATATCGCCCCTATGGTAGGACGACGTCATCAAAATGCTAGAAGGGTAATATCGTCATTTTAACGAAGGTTGGTGGTACATTATTTTTGACGGTCCATTGATGACCTGTCACAATTCCTCCAATCAGACGGCTTGGATTATCCACTTAGTGAGACGGATTGGCTGCTCCTCCTGACACCAGCCCCGTGGCTGTTGGTCGGTGCTTTGTGGGCCGACCATGATGTATTCGTTTCATCTGTTCTGTTCATCCATTTTTACCGGTCATTTTAAAGATAGAAAAATGGCAGGAATATAAATCTCAAATGCACCACACGACAGGAAAATAATAATGATGGATGTCCATCATTAAAATTCTCCTAAGACAGGGTAGTGTTTATTCGACATCTAATCTATTAATTGGATCATAAATAGCAAAAGAAAGGAAAAAAATAAATATCAGCGGGATCCAAAACTCTCACGCCCAAAACATTTTTAATAGTCAAAGTTCATTCAATACTATTTTTTATAATTTAGTTTACTTTAGATTTTGACATCGCATATTCTTTTTCTCATAATATAAAATGATCTATAAAAATAGATGGACAGCATGAATAAAACAAACACATCATGGTGTGGTTCACAGAGTACTTACCACCAGCCAATTCACAGAGTACTTACCACCGGCCATTGACTGGTGGTTGGGGAGTAGCCGATTCGTTTCCAGTTTTTGTGGTATACGTGTACAACTACCGACCTTGTGCCCACCAAATGAATGATTTGGATAAATGTGCCTCAAGAGTCTGAGTGAGGGGAAAGAAGCCAGACGCGGGGAGCGGATAGGCAGGTGTACCTCACACCAGCAATATGTCTGC
Organism: Magnolia kwangsiensis; assembly: GCA_037074715.1. NCBI lineage: Eukaryota > Viridiplantae > Streptophyta > Magnoliopsida > Magnoliales > Magnoliaceae > Magnolia > Magnolia kwangsiensis. Next base: position 127,444,316 of record CM073578.1, on the reverse strand, counting down.
TTTACTAACGTTGGCAACTTCTGGCACCATTCACGACGTATTTGTTATTTTCAAATTGTCCAATCATTTGATGAGCTCATCAAAAGGTCTGAAATTAAAATTAAGGTAGGTATAACTTTCAAGTAAATCACACTGAAAAAAGTAAAACAGAATTGAACATCTATCATTAAAACTTTTTCTGGAGTTATAAAAGTCTTAAATTAATATAAAATTTATTTTTTCTTTTCATTTTTGTATTTATGGCTTTGTAAATAGATTGGATGAAAAATAAACATTATAATAAGCTCTACAAAATTTTAAACAGTTAAAATCATTATCTCCACTATTATTTGTGAGGGTGGTCTAGATAACCTTTTGATATTATTTAATTTTTAAATAATGCTCTAAAATGTTCTCAAAAAATTGATGAATAATATAAAAATAGTAAATACATCAATGTGGGGCCATGTAAATTTGACCTCTTTTGTACCATTCGTACAACGTGGAGCTCGAGGAGCATCAGTGCTCGTCTTCGCACGACCCGTATCTACAACAGTGTATATAGCTGGTCTGTGGTACACCAGCCAATCCGCTTCCCCAGACGTGGTTCATTTCTTTCCGTTGGGTGCGTCGCGCTGTACGGCATTTCCAGCTTTTAAAGGTTGGAGGCCATTTTGGGTATAAAAAATAAAAAGGTGCTTTGCGAAGCCCTCGCGCTGAACGCCGTTTCGATGGATAGGGGACCGCGGAGGTCGGTGGATCCGTGACTATGAACCCACATTGATTTATGTGTTTTATATCCAAACCGTTCATGCGTTTTTAAAAATCAATTTACATTAGAAATTTAAAAATTAAGTAGTTGCTACCTTAGGTGTACACATTATAAGAAAATGGTAATTGAACGTTCACCGTGGAAAACTTCCTAAGGTTTTATGTTTTTGGTTAGCCTGTTAGTTCACCCCATTGTCAGTTGACACTTCACTTTTATCTACCCCCACTAGTGATCGTTATCAAGACCCCAGTGTTGTAACAAGTTGTCTTTCACTTAGTCTGTTACTTGAAACTTTCTAAGGCTTTCTTTAATATTTATCTTTCATCTAACTTGTTGTTAAGATTACATATACCTTAATGAAGGGAAAACACAAATATAATCTTGATCCAAAACTTTTGTGGCCCACAAGGTGTTTTTAATCGTGCGTGTTTAATCGCCATTTTTTTCTATGGTGTTGTCCACCATCAATCTACTTAATTTTTGTATTCATGCCCTAAGATAAACTAAAAAAATGGATGGACAATGTGGATAGAGAAAACATATATCAAGGTGAGCCCCATAGTCATGGATCCACCAACCATGGCGGTTCCTCAGATTCACCGAATGTCAAGCAGAATATTAGCCGAGTTAGCTCCATGAGCTTGCTTGATTTGACTTGAAAAAGCTCGACTCATCTCGACTTGACATTAGATTTAGACCGTGTTGTGCTGGTTTTTGAATCTCGGGAAAATTTTGAGTCATGTTTGGGCCTGCTTAAGCTTGACTCAACTCAAATCAAGCCTCAACTTGAATTGACTCGAGTTGAATTAGTTTGGCGACTCAATTATTTTGATATGAATGCTACTTTCATTGTTTGATGAAATAACTCAATGAAGTATCGACAAGGATGGAATTGATAGGTTAAGTATTTAATTTTGATGTTGCCCTTTAGGTGTTTGTTGAAATTCGGTTAAATATTATTATTGTTTTATATTCCGTAAGAAATTGAAAATGCATTATTAGTGTTCAAGAAAATGCCTAACGTGCTCAAAGTAACCCAAGTTGCTGATCAAACTGTGCCGAGCTATCAAAACAAGTTCAAGGATCAAACCGAGTTAAGCTTAAGCTGAAGTAAGCTACTGGCCAAGCCGATCCAGCCCAGCTGTGACAAGCTCGATTCAGTTCAACTCATGTAAGCTCTAACCGAATGCTCGTGTAACAGAGCTAATGAGCATGCCACCAAATTTGCCAGCTGGCATAGATGTGAAATATCAGCCATCCATCACGTGGACCACCTTGAATAGGTGCTAATGCCAAAGATAGGGGTAGTCCGCTTAGCACGTATGCCATGATATCATAAATAAGTCTCCTTATTAGAAAACCTTCAGGGATTCTTCACAACCGTACTTTTTTTCAAGTTAATTCTGGCCCACCTCATAGACATGAATCTTGATAAATGAGTCTAAATATTATTTCCATTCTGATGAATGGCTTGGATTGCTCCTGTCTGTTACGCTGGCAAACGTGGTAGCTTGTGCATAAGCTGAGTCGTACACGCGTGTAGGCTTTAGCAAACCCCTATAAAAAGAGCAAGGATCCCTCCAGGCGAGGGAGGTTGGTGAATTGTTGGATGGCAGAGATTTACCGAGCACATAAATATCCACGGCGCTGCTCATATACGGAAACGGATCAGCTACTCCCCCTGCCACCACCCAATGGCTGATGGTCGGTGCTCTATGGGGCCTTAGGAGTGTTTTGGATCGACCATTAAAAACCATTACATGAAACAGTGTTGAATGAGCATCGACCATTAAAAACCTTTTTGGGACTATAAAAGTTTCAGATCAAGCTGATCTTTGTTTTTTTTCCTTTATCTGGGCCTGTGTTAGCTAATCAACAGATGGGATGTCAAATAAACAGTACAGTGGGCCTTAGGAGGATTATAATGGTGGATATCCAATCAATATTGTTTTCCTGTGGTGTGATCCACCTGATATTTATATAACTCTAATTTTTTATATCAAGCCATAAAATGATCAGTAAAACTCGATTAACGGAATGGATGAAACACATACATCATGGTGGGGCCCACAGAGCACCGACCATTAGCTAGGGGCGGGTGGCAGTAGTAGCCAATCCGTTTCCCTCGTATACACGCCAGCACAAGTGTCGTATTGGCACGTGTGCCACATCCAAGCTTTCTTTGAAACGGCGTGTTGTTTAATTAGATCATCTTACCCAAAAATCAGCCTGATTACTTAGGGCCCGTTTGGCCAGGCGGATGGGAAGGGATTGGAAGTTAAATCCCGGGATTGGCCGGGCGTGCCAAACAGATCGGGTGATCTGATCCCGGGATATATCAATCCCATGGATCTTAAGACAATCCACCGACAACACCATCATTACCTTTAAATCCCATCCAATCCACTCTAATCCGTTCAAATTTGCCTGATACGTGTTTGGTTTGAGGGATTGAAAGGTTTAATCCCGAGATATATTGGGCGTCCAAATAGATTCGATATAACAATTCCATGGATCTTAAGACAATCCACTGATGACACCCTTAATTATTACCTTGAAATTCATGCCATCCATCCTAATATCATTCAATCCCTTCCAATCCACCCGGCCAGGCCCTTATCAAATAGACAAAAGTTATAAATATTGTCTAAATGATACTTTTCTAACTGTCCATATGTTTTTTGTGTGCCGTGGTCCATGTGATGCGCTGATCAGATTGGCCACGCAATGAATGTAAAGCAGAAACATGGCCCCACATGATGCGTAAACTCGCCTAATTTTCAATTAAGATAATTTTCAATGTGGGGTCCACCTGATTAATTAATGGCTTGGATGCCAAACACGTGTACCCCAGTTCAAATCACCTCCACAATCTCTCCTTAGCCAATCGCCACAGCATCTTTCCTCAAGGTTTTGCTCATAAAATTCTCAATATGTTACATGAAATCCTCTCGAAACTTAGGGTTTTGTAAACTAAATATTATTTTATAGGCACTTAGGGTTCATAAAAGAAAGACCTTTTGACGCTGGCACTCTTTTGTCACCAGTCTCTCTACATTGGTATGGATTATTTAACTTATGTGGACAACTTTAAAAAATGTTTGTATAGTAATTAACAAAATAATCTTTAAAATATGAGGAACCTTTATTTGTACTTAAAATAATACTAATAATAATTAAAAATAGAAGTGTTTACCAATGTCATCCATCTTACCTACAATCTCACTAAGTGGTTGGCTCTACTAATTTAAATAATGCTTCCAAAAACTAATAATCAACTCATACAAGAATTGAATTCTCTATTCAATAATCAAAATCTAAATTATATAATTTTTAAAGAAATTGCCAGTGCTTTCTAAGTCCAAACTTGTGTGTAAGGTGGCCCATGCAGTTACATGATCTAAGTCGTCCATTAACTTGGATCTGGCATCCATTTTCCATGGAGGCAGTTGTTGTGGCCTGCAGATAGTTGTCTTTGATACATGCGTTTGCTCATCCATTGCCTCCAGAATCTATGAAATGGTTACTAGGGCTTCATTAATATGTATTGTATTGTATCCATGCAAAAGGTGGGCCACACCATGATGATCATCCAATGTGAATTGGGTCAGCCCCAAAGTAAAAATCTAAGAACAGATGATGGAATGAAACTCAATGTGTTGAAGTGGCCACCCCAATAACTGAAATGATCCGATTTTCATATCAGTTGATAATCATGGTGTGGTCCACCTTTTCCACGGGCAAGATATTCTACAAATATGACCCATTGCAAGGATCTCGAATCACCGAGTGGACGGTATCACACAGCTGCTGTATCTAATCATTTTTACACGTGGGAATATATCGGTGTACTTGAAGACCGAAATTATAATGTTATTACAGTACAAAACATAGATACAATGAGGGTATTGTTGCAGTAGATGTTGTATTAAAAAGGAAAAGGCAGCGAAGAGTCCTAAAATAGCTTGTTAGTACGCAGGGCGCCTTTTATAAAATATAACTGTAGTACCTTGGTGCACGTGGCAAGCATGTAGTGATCTGAACAGTTGCTCTGATGGGCCATAATAGAATGGACTGTTGTGGTCATCTGATAAGTGTACTGCAAAATAATAGGTCAGAGTCATCCAATGATTGTGGAATTTTTTGTCTATGTACTATCTACACGTTATCCTACCAGATAAACGGTCTTGATCAGTACATTCTTGCCACATGTATCTTGAAGAGAGAGCTGCACGGAGCTTTATGCACTGCGCGTCGTACCATCATTCCACTTATAGAATGGTAGAGCGGTTTATTTTCCATCTTTGACCATGTTTTCGGCATTGGCGGGTGGTTGCGGCCTTCAAATGAAAATGCTAAGATATTTGCACAAAGATACATTGAAAAGGCAATTAGAAGGCAAATGTCAACATGGCATACACGTGTGAGATCGGAGTCATTTATTAGGTGTGGCCCACCATGACTATCTCAAAAATCAGGGCGGTCTACCCATAAGTGGTCCACAAGTCTCTGCTATAAAGGACGTGCCACGTTCAATTCCCAACAGTCTAGCTGATCCAATGAATAATCCAGCCTGTTTTCTAGGCCAGGTCATATTTGAAGTGGCCCCCACATGGTAAATGGTCCTGAGCGCTCACACATGTGCCAGAGTGGGAAGTGGTCTCTGAATCGTCCTTTCAATCTATACTCGCGCGAATCGCTCTCCGTCTCTAGAAATGATGTGACAATGTGTACTAGGGTGGCAGTGACCCTTCATTTTCCATTAATGGAAAGAATCTTTCCTAAAGTCAGACGGTCGGCCCTTGCCGTTGGGGCACTTCAAAGGTAATGGGTCCAAGGCCGGGGCTCATGTTCACACTTGAAAAGGATACACACGTGTGAAACTTCACACGTAAGAAAATGTGCCAATATGGAGATTCGTGCAAGGTGGGACTTTTCTAAAACGCCGGACATGTAAAGAGAATCCAATATTTCATAATACAAATGACAAGATCTAACACTATCTCTCAGCTATCTTCTGTGAGAGGAAACGTTCCTTATATATAGCAAACAATCCTTCTTTTAAGAACGGTTACAACTAACCATACTTTATTAACAGCAATTTGAATTTAAATATATAATTTAAAAATTAAATCTTTATAGCATCTCTGATCAGTTGAATCTCCTTTTACAAGATACGTTGTTTAGATCTTGTCCTGTAAATCAGTGTTTTCTTATTAGATAAGTGGTTATATATATGCAAAACCAATGGATGATTTTTAACCTTCATTTGTTTTTTGGTTTTCTAAACGTTGTGGCCCACTTTTTATTTATTTATTTATTCTCACACACACAACGTTGGGATTTCTCCATAATGGGTATTCGAACCTATTACCTTGGGTTGAAACTCATGTGAATTTACCATTGAGGTATGAGTGAGTGAGGACCCGCCATGGCCCACTTAAGGAGTGAAACTTATTGAATTTTAGTGAGAGTATTTGTGTAGTGTGATCCATGTGATGGATGTTGGATTCTTTTATTTTTCCTTTTATTGGCTATTATTGATTAGGAGTGCATTTTTTCGGTGGATCCTTAGGCTGGTGGATCCCTGTGGGGCCCGCTTTGATGTATGTGCATTATATCCACACTTTTCATCCATTTTAACAGCTAATTTTAATGCGTGATCTAAAAAATGAGGCAGATCCAAATCTTATGTGGACCACACTACAAGAAACAATTGTTATTGAATCCCCACCATTAAAAATTAATAGGGGCCATGGGAATGTTTATTTTCCATCCAAACTATTGATAAGGTAAAAAGAAAAAACCTAGATGAAGAGACTACATAGATATCAGCTTGATCCAAAACTCTTGTGAACCTTGAGGAGTTTTTAACGTCGATTACCATTGTTTCTTGTACTATAGTCTACCTAAGATTTGGATCTATTTCATTTCCTGGATCATGCCCTAAAATGAGCATGTGGTGGCCCCACTTCTAAGTTGCTAGCAACACTAGTACTGATAGATGAGGACTCCAGCGAGCTTCATGTATGGTCTTGGACTTTACAACTCTAAAATTCTGCAAAATGTGGAAGCACAGCTGAATGCAGAGAATTGGAAATCTGCCATTTCAGTGAAAAACTCATTACTTGTGCAATGAAAAACTAAATACATGCACGCGTGTTGTTGACACGTGTGCTAGCGTGTGGATCCTGGCACGCCTTAACGGTCAGATGCAAATAGCAAAAACCATTGATACCAGAAATATTATTAAACTGTACTTTTAATTACATAAAGGGAAACATCTCTCTAATTAAAAATAAATAAAACAATAGGATTTCAATACCACTTGTTGCCGGCCCCTAAGTTGGAAGAGGGTACGTAGTTTCATCTAAAAAATGTGGGTTTCAGTGAAGAAGGAATCGATGCTTTTATTTATTTATTTAAACAAGGAGAAGTGGTGCTGATCACTGCCAGTGGGCCATGACATGGATTAGCATGTTTTGGGCCTCAGTTAAAATAAATAATGGAAGTTATTTGATACTCTGGCAGGACATGATGCTTTGATACTCAACATGCATTAACTCAAGCTAAACAGACTTTGTCGTTGAATGGGATAATCCATCCATGCAAGGCTCTGTGGGGCCCACCGTGATATATGGGTTTTATCTATGCCGTACATCCGTTTTTAAAGATCATTTTAGGATATCAACCCCAAAATAAGGCAGATCCAAGGCTCAAGTGGATCACATGGTGGGGATTGAACTCCCACCATTACAAATTATTGTGAGTGGCAGAAGTTTTGGATCAATCTGATATTTGTGTTTTCCCTTCATCCATGTTTATATGACCTTATGAACAGGTTGGATGCAAATGAACATTTGGGTGGCCCTTAAGAAGGTTTCAACGGTGAGTTTCATCATCGCAAATATTTCTTGCGGCGCAGTTCATTTGAGCATTAGACCTACCTAATTTTTAAACTCATATCTTAAAATGATATGAAAAAAATGGATGGACAGTGTGGATAAAACTCATACATCATAGTAGGCCCTAGTCATGGTCCTCTAATCAGACTGGCTGAGCAATTTCATCCGCCGATTTTGAGGACGTTGCTTCTTGAAATAAGAGTACCGTTGGATATTTATACATCCACCAACTGATATTTAGATAATCAAATAAAGGACTGTTTGGCCGGGCAAATCTCATGGTTTTATGAAGGATGGGATTGTGATATCCCCCCCGTCCATCCTGCGTCCTTGTTTGGGTTGGGCTATATCCCTCGGAACGATGCAGTCCCACGGGATCAACTGAGGGAGAGTCTTCTGGTGAGGGATTGTAATCCACGCCAAAGCGTTCCAGTGCGCTTACATGTTAGGGTTTCTAATCCACACATGCGTAGGAACCAACCATTAACACATAGCATACGTTAGAAATATGAGAACATGTGAGAGATTTGAGTTTTCCATTTGATAGTATATAATACTTGGATCTTTTGGCCTGAAAATAAGGCCATTTCATAGGTCAGGTGGCCACAACATATAAAATAATTGGATAGTCTTAAGAAAAGTTAGAACCGTCAGTTTAATTGTAATACAATCTGAACCGCATGATGAGTTCCCAATCAGATGGAAAGACATCTTCTATAAAAGCACGTACGTATTCGTGTAGATGAGAATTCACATGCATATTTAATGAGCATACCATTATTCGCATGAGTCATCCCAATCTGGACTATGTGCTGCCCCTTATAACTCGTTGCATCACCGCCTACATCCCACGGATGTCCCAAACAAACCGTTTGTTACGGTTCGGGATTGGCTCATCCCATGGGATTCCCAACAATTGACTAACACCACCATCATTATCTTAAAATTGATCACATCCCTCCTAATATCATGGGATTTGCCCGGCTAAACAGGCCATAAGTGTATTTTTGAATTCATGATAAATCTAGGCTGGACTTATAATGTAACAGCTGTGAAATTTTACTACTATTACTACTAATAATAATAATAAAAGATTTTTTTTAAAATATTATTTTATATTTATTTTAAATATATCTTATCTCCTATCCTATCTATATCATTAACTCGTATAGTTTAAATATACCTCTAACTTTTTCCACACCTCTCAAGATAAAAAGAGTTTTAGTCAAATTTAAATATTAACAAAGAGGCTACCTGTGACAACAGAGAAAAGGAGAAAGAGAATTTTGGAGCGCTTAGATCAGGTATGTATATTATCCTCCTTTTAGTGTATATATATATATATATATATATATATATATATATATATATATATATATAATATAATTTAATTCAATGTATGCAATGAACGGTATGGATTGGTCACACGTTCATTGTATTGAATTATGGGTGGATGCCATTTAAAGGTGAGGAGAATCTAAAATTTTATAATTGTAGTTGGTATGCATCTGACCAAATTAGATTAGATCTGTACAGATTATATGATCTCCAAGGCTAAAATACACAAGGCCTCTAATATTCAGATCAATTTAACTATCAGATGAGCTACATTAGTTAGATTTATAAGTGTTTGATAAAGAAATCTTAGATATTTTATACAAGTGTTGGTATTACTTGGTGTATAAGGTCGAGATGGGCCATTGGTGAAAGTGTGATTAGATCCACACTATTCCTCCAATGCAAGAGGTAAAACATGACAAGACCTCAAGAATCTGAATGATTTGACCATCCCCGATCAAGTAATTTCAATTCAATCTTATAATATTAAAAAAAAATAAAAGATAGAATATAAATTTTAATTATTTGATTATTTTGGATTTAGCCACCTAGAGTGTTAATCAAAGGTGGGCCCCACCATTTAATACAAATAAATGCATAATAATATCATTGATATAATTGATAGGATTTCGAAATTTAAATCAACCTAATTACATTGCAGATTCAATACTACTAAACTCAGGTGAGTAACCCAACTTGTCTCATAATTTATTAAAATTAAAATAAATATTTTGTGATTGTTGGATTGATTTATTAATTTGAATATTTTGATATGATAATTGTACGCTAAATTCATAGGTGAATATCTGATCAAGATAACTATGCCAAATATGAGAAATATGCATTTACATATCATCTATCATTCATTACATTGCATGATGCATGATCGATCTTAGGGGCCCTCCCTGAAAGAAATGTCGATCCTGGTAGAGCGTTACCAGATGCAGGCTATGCCCAAGCCTACCGATAGGTGGAAGCCTACCCAACGGGTGCATGTAGGTTAACGACTTCCAACCCAAGCAGATGGATGATCATTCCATCTGATGCATTCATACACCATTTTATATTCATATCATTATACATATATTTTTGTATTATTTTAATTGATATTATTATGAACCATGCTGGGTTATTTCACTAAGCCTGACCAGTTTACATTTTTATTGATGAAAAAATCGTACAGAGGAGCCATTAGTAGATGATGTGGTGCAAGAACCGGAAGGATCTACTGCACCTGATGTAAGACCCGTATCTTAGTCCGTACCATTCCATAGACTTCCGCGGTCTTACCGGTCAAATTTCAGCAACCTTCGACCCTTAACCGATAGTTATGCGCGACCCTGATTCATTTGCCGTCAACCTGAGTTGACTCAACCCGAGACCAATACCATAGCGACCGCGCTGTCGCTGCGGTTCCAATGCCGCGACTCGCGCGCCGAGGCGATACGCTGGTCAAGAGATGTGGGCCAATGTTCGGTGCGAGGAAAACGCCGCGCATTGCGAAACCCAAGAGAATCTCTACGATGTATCACATCAATCACATCAATCCCATCAATTAATCATCCATCAATCCATCACATGTCAAGTACATGTCAAGTACACATCATTTTCACTCCTTTTTCCAAGCAAGCCACAAAAGTCTTCCATGCCCATACCTCTCTTACACAAAAGGCCTCAAAAGTCAAAAAGGTCTTACACACCATCACCACCACATCCATCACTCCATCCATCCATTACTCTCTCTCTCTCTCTCTCTCTCCCTTTACAACTCTCTCTTTCTCTTTATCATTTCAAACTCAAAAAAATTCCAAGCTCCATACGTATGAGAGCTCTTCCAAGCACTCCCAAAATTCTAAGTGTGACCCACCTTCCCTACTCCATGATCTCTCCATCCTAACCTTCCATTCCCCATCTCCTCTATTGAAATCCAAGCTAAGGAGCTAAGGAGCCCATAGGAGCAAGAAGATCGGACGGTGGGTGCTTGATCATACTAGATTTTCATGTTTTTGAGATGGGCCAAGTGAGGCCAACCGATCAATGGTTTGGATCTCACTTGGGACCCTAAGATGTGGCCGATGGTCCACTGGATCATCATGATCATTCCATGATGGGGCCATTCTCCATGGACCCCATCATGATGTTTATTTCTTAGAAAATATCATCTAGACCGTCCATATTGGTGGGGAAAGAATCCCCACCGTTGATTCTAAATTTTGATGGTCCCATGTGTTAAAGGACCCACTTGATTGTATGATTCATTGCAAGGGAGGGCCCATAGTATCGGGGTCCCTCCATCAAGTGTGTCCAACCCTCTATATATCTCTCTCTTTCTTTTTATTTCTTTTTATTTTATTTTATGTAATAGGGTTGTGTGGCCCACTTGAATGGACCCCACCTTGAGGTATTTATTTGGTCCAAGTGTTCCTCAAGTGGGGCCCACCTTACATGCTGTACCCACAACATTCATCTGTGGCGGCCCACTTCAACAGGGCCCACCATAATATAATTTTAAAAGCCAAACCGGTCCAGCGTCTGGGACGCTGGACGTCCCTGTAAGAAAGAAAAAAAAAATAAAGAAAGAAAGAAGCTTTTGGGGTGGTCCCCTTGTGTAGGCCCCACCTTGATGTATATATTTAATCCAAGCCATCCATTATATTCTCGGGATCATTTTAGGTGTTGAGTGGAAAAATGAGACCGATCGAATTATCTGGCGGGACGTGACATTAAGAATATTAGTATTTTCCTTTAAAATTTTAAAAAAATGATTGCTGGGGTCCACCAGAAGCTTGGACCCACCTGAAACTTGTCTTGGACCCCTATTTTTGTGGGGCACACATAATGGATAGGTTGGATTGCAAATAAACACTTTGGTGGGCCCTACATGGGACCCACTGCGATATGTGTGGCTTACCACACCGTCCACAACAGTGGGTGGTGACACCCACCGTGATGCAAGTATTTCACTCACGCCGTCCGTCCACGGCAGTGGACGGTGGCCCCCACCTAGTGTATGTATTGTGTCCACGCCATCCATCACTGTGGGCCCTGGCCCACATGACGTTATGAACAGGTTTGGATGGCATTAAACATTACAATGGGCCCATGTTGGGTAGAAAATATATATTTTGGTGGGCCCTGGGTCTATATGACCTTATCAACAGGTTTGAATGGAAAATAAACATTTTGGTGCCCCCCCCCCTTGCCACATGGCCTTATCAACAGGTTGGATGTAAAGTAAACATTACAATGGAGCCCTTGCTCACGTGGCCTTACTAACAGGTTGGGTGGTTAATAAACACATGAGAGCCTACCATGATGCATGAGTTTCATCCAAACCGTCCAACCATTTTGAGATCATCTTAAGGCCATTGTAGAGGCCCATCTTAATGTATTTGTGGCCCACCCACTAAGGCCCACTTTGTTATTTATGGGCCCATGTGTGTAGGCTCATTTGATGTATTTGTGGCCCATTGTTGAGGCCCACTTGATATGTTCCAAGGCCATGAGACTAGGCCCATTTGATATATTTTAAGGCCCATGGGACTAAACCCATTTGATATGTATAAGGCTCTTGAGATTGGGCCCATTTGATGCAATCTAAGGCTCACGGGTTTTGACCCATTGCAATGCACATAAGGCCCATTGGTGCGGCCCATTTATGTGGCCCATTTGATGAATAAAAGGCCCATATGATATGGCCCATCTGATATATATGTAAAGCCCAATAGGATGAACCTAAGGTCCATTGCAATGAGTAAACCCAACTCGGAGTATGTGATGATGTTTACGACGATCGTGCCTTGGAAGAAATGTTGGTTTGACGTCCACATTTCGAGTGTAATGCTGGTTGGATGTCCACATTACGACTCTCCTTAGAGCCCATTATTAGGCTCGTACTTATTGTGTATAGGCAGCCCAGGCCCATTTGCATTGTAAGGATAGTTCATCTCATTATAACATGTTTAATATAGCTTCATGACTCATGATCATACGCATCATATGTATGCTTGACATGAGAATTGACTAATCATAGCATATGCCTTCGGGTAGGTTGTTTATGGGCTCCCGGTTAGGTGGTGTTACCCTACATGAGCGCACGATATGCGCAGAATTTGTTGCATGACTGGATAAAGTGATTCATGCATTTCGCATTTGTGTGACATGGTTAGTGTACGCCCTAGCGACATCAGTACCGTAGCCTCCACAGACGCATCGTGGTTGGCAGGATTGGATACCGAAAATCTTGTTCTACATGGGGTGCTATAGATATCCCTGGGTGAAAGTTCCTAAACCCTTATGGTACCAAGAGGTTGCTCCAACGTCTAGACCGAGTGGGTAGATGAGCACTAAGTGTCGATTACCAGTTAGCTGTGCTCTCCACTGTGTCGTGGTCGCTTGGAAGGGGGTGCGGCCTTACCCGCCCGAGAGTTGGGGGCAATGCTAGGCTGAGTTTGACCAGCTCGAGAAATGGGTCCGCTATCAACGAGTCGCGCCCGATATTGGCAGATGAATAGTGAGGTCTTTTCCACTTACCTTATTGCGCGCGATGAGGCAGCGATCTGGTTTAGAGTGTATTAGACCCCGGTGATATCCCAGATTTGAGCAGTATTGATGTGTGGACATAGATGAGGATTTGTATGCTTGAGTTACATTTCACATCGCATGGCCTTGGGATGGCCGATATCATTCATGTCTTGTATCGCATAGCCTTGGTATGGCTCATGATATTATGGATCCATCTGCATATTCTGTATTACTCTTATATTACATGATCATATTACTACCTTGCGCACACACTTTCACCACCCTCTAAGCTTTCTATAAGCTTATGCACGACCGTTGCGTGCAGGTGACGTTGGTTCTCAGCAGCGCTGAGGTAGGAGCACGTTGCAGATCGTTTTGGAGTTTTTGTTCTTTACCATTGTATTTCTCTTTATGCTCATTGTACTTGCAAAGTTTTTGATCATAGTGAAAATGTAATGGAGTTCTTGGTTGTTGTTTGTGGGTTATGCCTTTGGTTATGCTTATTACGAATCAAACTGACGTTGAAAATCCTCCTCGTAGCATCCCAGGATCGGAACATGGTGAATGGGTGCTAGGAGCCGAGAATGGGGTTCTACGGAGGCTGTCGGCGCTGGATTCGGTGATTGAAAATTTTGTGAGCTCGGTTTTCGAGTTTGGGGCGTGACACCTGAACACGATCCACTTGAAATATGGGCATACTTATCTGAAGACGAAATGACGACATTAGAAAATTTTTAATCATATGTTTTATTTTGTTAGCATAATTTGATTAACATATAATACATACTGATATTCATTTTGAGACTTTAAGAAATTATTTTGCTTTATTTCTTTGGAATAATATTAGCATGAAATAGATATCATTATAGAATAATGGTATAATAAATGAATGATTTTAAGATTTATTTTATTTTAAGGGTTGTTAAGGTTTATATATGTTTGGTTTATGTATGTGTGATTCAGATTATGGTGGATCTTATGTTGAATGTAATTATCACATGAGATTATACTGATTAAAGAATTAATTTAGTACATTTTGTATATGAGTTACGAACCGAAACTCGGGTTTGAGGGCACACACTCTGTACCTGAATTTTGGGGCGTGACATATAATTTGGGTAGTTTTATTTGAATTACCTATATGCCACTTATGCATTTTCTTTATTTAAATAATTAGTTGCTGCCTGTATATTATCCATCATGTTCTTTCAGAGTATTAAAGTGTTTTCATATAGATAAAATAGATTTCTGGGAGGGTGAAAGTTAAACTAATCACATGCAATGTTTTATATTTATTTAACATGCAACCTTATTATTTTCTGCTCATGTGTCACTTCAATAGAACACCTACCTTGAATATCACTTGGAGCTCGAATTAAAACAATCTACTCATGAGGAGAGCCACATATGCAACATTGAGTCAATGGTGTAGATGGTATGATGAATGGGCCATCCTGGTTTTTCTCCCATGTAATCTTATGATGCAGCCTACCTTTTGTGGGGCATAATATCAGTGGATAAAAAACATTACATGTTAGGTTAACATATAATGTTTTGAATATGACCATTTATTAAGAAATTTGACCATGGGACTCAACTTGAGAGTGGAGTGGAGAATTGAAGCTTATATCAATTAGGATTTAGGGTCAGCTTGAATCAAGTTGGAGGGAATTTTTGGTAGGTTCTTGAAAATTTGAGTTCTTATGATTTAGGATCGAAAGTTTTTTAGGATTGATTTTAGACTTGGTTTTGAGGGATTACAAGTCATATATGGTTTGGATCTTGTTGCAAGTGGTCATTTCGTTCAGGATGGGTTACCCATGTACCTATTAATTATTTATTTTATACCTTTTATTTATTTAGGGCTCTTATTGTAAGAACCGTTGCATATCTATCATTACCCAAAAATTACATTAAAAGAGAGTGATCCTAACTTACCAATTTGTGGACATAAGTATGGAAGAAATTAATTGGGGTTGTCTAATCAATCAGGGCTCCACAGATTTGCCATTTCTGAAGTGGTGCCCTCTTTTTCAAAAAATTAGTGTAAAAATTTTGAAGAGCCAAATAGTGGACTACATTTGCATGCTCTGCCATGAGAAAGCCAAGAAATCAGGGTCTCTTATCAGGTGGGTCATAATCATAGTACAAACTGTTCATCATTTTGTTTTGTCTAGCTATTTTCTTATATCATGTGGTCCATCTAATGAATGGATGTGTTTGACTTTTGGGCCATGTCATGTACACAACCTTAATAATACTATAATTAATTAAAGGAACCTTGAATCTACAAGATATAATCACTCTTTAAAATCGAGAATAAAATTCATTAACAATCAATGAATTATTTTCTTCAATGAAATAGGTGTAGCTTACCTAATAAAAAAACGTCCATGATATCCATTTCCCGCATATAAAATGTTTGGGGAAGTTTCCTAGTGAGCTTAATTAGGAGGTTTTTTTTTTTTTTTTTTTTTTTTTTTTTTTTTTTTTTTTTTTTTAAATTTATTTATTTAAAACATGCACCCACACCCTACACACACATACACACACACGTGCATTCATACCATAATGGGTACTCGAACCTATGACCTCTTGTTGAAACTCTTCCAAGTCTATTGATAAGGCATGAGTAAGGACCTAATTGAATTAGAAATTCTGTTCTTTTTGCTTATATAAGACTATTGTTGGAAAAATATGTTGAATTAAATAGACTATTAAAATCAAGAATCAAAAAAGGAAAATAAATTTAGAGAAAGAAAAACTTATTGAATTGAGTTGAGGCGTGACTGAGTCACTCGACTTGAAATCGAATTTTCTCCCCTTGGATAGCGTCCCAAGTGCAACAGGTTTCCAGAGCAATCGACCTCCAGGATACAACGACTATGACCCGGTCCCAGCGGTGCACTCACTGTACACGGGATCGAACCACTTGCAGTTTAATCCGAAAGTGCTGAGTTGACTCAGCGATGAACTCAGTAACAATGGTAAAACCGTATCAAAGAGAGTTTTATAAGACAGTATTTTTGTATATTTTGAAACTGGAATCGGAAGTCCATATATAGACTCCGAAATGGTTCATAAGGACCCTTTACAAAAGATTAGGTCCGTTGGGTTTAAACCTAACAGGGGCGACCAACCAGAAGGGAAGCATCTCTCAGGTTTAAAACGAAAAGGCGCAAGTGCGAGTACACTCTCGCACATACAGTCCTGCGAGTACCCATACACACATACACACCCACGCAAGTACACTTATACCGCACCCACACCAGCACCCGCACCCGCACCCGCGCCCACGCCCACACCCAGCTTGTCCTGTCCCGTCGCGTCGCGTCGCGCACGCGGACACGGACACGGACACGGACACGAACACTGACACGAACTCGGCTCGGCGCGCGCGCGCGTGTGTGTGGTCAATGACATAGATTAGAGTTATTGACATAGCCCCCCCACAGGACCAAATTCACATGCCCCCTGAAAGGGGCTCAAGCCCTAGGTAAAAAGACTATCTTATATACAAGATAGTTTACTTTGTCAAATCCGATGTGGGACAAAACTCACAACTTAAAAGTACTTTAACTTTTTAAATTTGGAGGGAAAACATCAAAAATTTAAAAATTTAAAATTTATTATTATTTTAAAATAAAATATAACAATCCCCCACATGTTTTAAAATAAAACACTTTTGGATTAAAGCGTAATGGTTGTGCAATGATGCCGGTGTCACCATAAACTAAACTGACATTAGAGTAAGCAGGACAGGTCTACAGGAATCAGGTGACATCATAGTCTTGAACGTGAATCCTTTTAATGTAGATCACAAGTACATGCCACTCACATAACTCTTCCTCTGCAAGTGATTCTGCGGTTCGGTGCGTTTCGGCCATACACCATTACCTGAATTTCATGAGTGCTCTAGAGAATTCGCCTAGATTCTTATAAGAAGTGGCCTCCACCTTCACACCCATATAGGTGAATTTCATCAAGTGTATGCAGCAACTGTATACACCACCAAATATATGATTATGGATCCATTAAGAGTTCTAAAAACTCATCCTTCTGCGTTGCTGCTTGCAATGTACACCATATAAGGGGCTTAAACAACTCAGTGCAATCGTTTACATCGTGTCTTGTTGTTTACCCATTGAACCTATCTCATGGGATCTCCACTTGTATAGGTTGGGTTGCCGACACTGGCAGCTCATATATTAGGCTTAGCCCCATTCCCTTCGATGTATCATTGACTAACTTTTTAGATAGTCCTTTGGTCAGAGGATCTGCTAGATTCTTTTCTGACCTCACAAAGTCAATAGATATGACTCTATCACGCAACATGTGTTTCACAATGTTGTGTCTGAGTCTAATATGCCTGCCTTTTCCATTATATATTTTACTTTTTATTTTCGTTATAGATGCTTGACAGTCACAATGAATAGACACGACCGATACAGGTTTTGACCACAATGGTATATCAAGTAAGAGATTTTTAAGCCACTCGGCTTTTGATCCAGCCTTTTATAAGACAATAAACTCGGATTCCATAGTTGACAGAACGATACATGTCTTCTTAGTAGACTTCAAAGAGATTGCTCCTCCACCTAAAGTGAAGACATATCTACTAGTGAATTTTGTCTCATCTGAATCACTGATCCAGTTAGCATCACTATATCCTTCTAATACAGTAGGATAACCATTATAATGTAAACCATATGTTATACTGCTTTTTATGTATCTCAAAATCCTAGACAAGACATTCCAATGCTCTTTTTCAGGGTTATGTGTATATCTACTTAGCCTTCTTACTGTAAAAGCTATGTCAGGTCTGGTGTAGTTTGTTAGATACATGAGGCTACTAATTATTCTGAAATATTCTAATTGAGACACTATTTTCTGTATTCTTTATGAGAGTCACACTATAATCATAAGGAGTACTGACAGATAAACAGTCAAAATGGTTAAACTTTCTCAATATCTTCTCAATGTAATGAGATTGTGATAATACAATAACACCATTTTTCCTAGTTACTTCAATACCCAAGATTACACTAGCCTCTCCTAAGCCTTTCATGTCAAACTTAGATGACAAGAATTTCTTAGTTACATTAACTAATTTAATATTAGTTTAAAAAATAAGCATGTCATCAATATAAAGGCATATAATAACATAATCATTTTCAGAAATTTTACTATATATACATCTATCTACATCATTTATATGATAACCATTTGATTTTAAAACACCATCAAAATTTTCATGCAATTATTTAGGAGCCTGTTTTAAGCCATATAGTGATTTAATTAGTCTACATACTTTATTTTCTTTACCTGATATTTTATAACCCTCAGGTTGCTCCATATATATTTCTTCTTTTAAGTCTCCATTTAGAAAAGCCGTCTTAACATCCATCTGGTGTACCATTACTTTATATATGGATGGTAGCGCTATTAAGACTCTAATAGTTGTAATCCTAATTACAGGGGAATATGTATCAAAGTAATTTATCCATTCCTTTTGTTTAAAGCCTTTCGCTACCAACCTAGCCTTAAACTTATTAATAGTCCCATCTGATTTTAGTTTCTTTCTAAACACCCATTTACAGCCTATTGGTTTGTTACCAAGTGGTAGATATATAAGTTTCCAAGTATTATTAGATATAATAGATTCTAACTCATCATTTATTGATTCCTTCTAAAAGGTTGCATCTGGAGAGTTAATAACTTCTATATAAGTTGTAGGATCATCTTCTACTGAGAATGTGAAAAAACCATCTCGTAAGTTAGTTTCTCTTCTAATCCTAATACTTTTTCTTGGTTGTATCTCTTCTACTATTTTCTCATAGGTATTTATACTATTAGACGCAATATTTGATTCATTAACTTCTTCTATTCCTATAGATCTAGATTTCATAGGGAATACGTTCTCAAAGAACTCTGCATCCGTAGCTTATATAATTGTATTAAGATTTATAATATTATCCTTAGTTTTTAAAACTAGAAACCTATAAGCCGCACTGCTTTGTGCATATCATATAAATACACAGTCGGTCGTTTTAGGACATAACTTTCTTTTCTTAGTTTCAGCTAATCCTACTTTAGCATACCCCCACACTTTAATATATTTATAACTAGGAACATGATTCTTTATAAGTTCATAAGGTATTTGTTCAGAAAATTTAGATGGAATCCTATTTAGGATATAACAAGCAGACAAAATTGCTTCTCCCCATATATTTAAGGGTAAGCCTGAACTATTTAACATGGCATTCATCATTTCTTTTAGAGTTCTATTCTTACGTTCTGCTATTCCATTCTGTTCTTGTGTATAAGGAGCTGTAGTTTCGTGAATTATTCCATTCTTTTCACATAATTCTTTAGATTGAGAAGATTCATATTCATCTCCTCTATCTGTTATAAGTCTTTTAATTTTATATTTAATTGATTTTCAACTTCAATTTTGTATTTAGAAAAAGTATCTAAAGCTTCATCTTTGTTCCTTAATAGATATACTCTAGTGAACCTAGAGTAGTTATCTACAAAAGTTATATAATATCTTTTTTCACCTCTAGACATGTGATTTCTAAAATCACCTAAGTCACTGTGTATTAACTCTAATAGAACAGATGATCTTTCTATTTGTTTAAAGGATTTTCTAATGAATTTTGATTCTACACATGTTTCATATTTTTCAAACTCTGCATTAAATATATTAGGTAATAAACCTAATCTTTTCATTTTTTTTAAGATGCCACATTCACATGACCTAATCTACTATGCCATAGATAGAAAGGTTCAACGATATAAACAAAACTAGATATCTTCTTATTATCATTAGATACATTTACAATGAATAAACCATCGCTACAGTACCCCTTACCAACAAAGGTTCCATTTTTAGCCATTACAAGCTTATCTGAATCAAATACTAACTTGACACCAGCCTTATTGAGGAGCAAACCAGAGACCAAGTTTCTTCTAATGTCAGGCACATGTAGGACATCATTTAACATTAGAGTCTTTCCAGAAGTGAGTTTCAGAAGTACTTTCCATTTCCCTACAACTAGAGACGTTCTAGCATTTTCCATGAACACCTGTTCATCATCTCTTGATACTTGGTAGGAGGTAAACATGCTACGATCCTTGCACACGTGCCTAGTTGCACCAGTGTCTAACACCCACTCCAAGTTGTTTATAAGGAAGACTTCTGACACCACAGCTACTACCATGTCAGACTCATTACCTATTTCTGTAAGATTAGCCTGCGGCTTATATTTGTTTCTCTTAAGCCTGCATGTTTTAATATGATGCCCAGGCTTTCCACAGTTGTAACAGTTTCCCTTTTTCTTAAATTGATTGTTTGCATTTTTCTTTTTGAGCCTACATTCATTTGCATAATGTCCAGGTTTGCTACAGTTATAACAATTGCCTTTTTTCTTATTATTTACCCGACTTGATTCCACAAGATTCGCTTTTGAATCTATCTCATTTTTTTTTTTTTTTTGGTTCCTGATTCTATTGGCCTCCTCTATTCGTATGTGTACGATAGTGGTTTCCAAAGAAACATCGTTCTTCTTATGTTTCATTCTATTTTTATATTATTTTCAGGAGGGTGGTAACTTTTCTATTAGCGCTCCTGACAGAAACAGTTTATCCAATTTAATTCCTTCTGTCGATAGTTCGTGAACTAGACCTTGAAAATCGTGAATTTTATTTGTGACAGATTTATCGTCTGTCATTTCGTAGTGAAGGAAATTAGCAATTGTATGTTTCTTAGCGCCTGCATCTTCTAATATGTATTTCTTTTCTAAAGCAGTCCATATGTCTTTAGCAGAGGCGTAAGAAGCATACACATCATATAGTTCGTTGGATAAAGAGTTTAGAATATAATTTTTGCAATTATTTTCATCTGTTACTTCATTTTGATTTGCTGGATCTATAGTAAATGATTCAGATAAAATGTATGAAACTTTCAGGGTGGTAAGAACGAACATCAATTTCTGTTTCTACCGTTTAAAGGATTGTCCAGCGAACGGTTCGATTTTGGCTAACTCAGTAGAAGCATTTACTGTTACTGTAGCCATAGTCTATGTAATTCAACAAATTCGATTTCTAGATTGTTGAAAAAATATGTTGAATTAAATAGACTATTAAAATCGAGAAAAAAAAGGAAAATAAATTTAGAGAAAGAAAAACTTATTGAATTGAGTCGAGGCGTGACTGAGTCACTCGGCTTGAAATCGAATTTGCTCCCCTTGGACAGTGTCCCAAGTGCAACAGGTTTCCAGAGCAATCGACATCAAGGATACAACGACTATGACCCGGTCCCAGCGGTGCACTCACTATACACGGGCTTGAACCACTTGCAGTTTAATCCGAAAGTGCTGAGTTGATTCAGCGATGAACTCAGTAACAATGGTAAAATCGTATCAGAGAGAGTTTTATAAGACAGAGTATTTTCGTATATTTTGAAACTGGAATCAGAAGTTCATATATAGACTCTGAAGTCCGTATATGAACTCAGTAACAATGGTAAAACCGTATCAGAGAGAGTACACTCTCGCACATACAGTTCTGCGAGTACCCATACACCCATACACACCCACGCAAGTACACTTACACCGCACCCGCACCCGCGTCCGCTCCTAGCCCGTCCCGTTGCGCACGCGCACACGGACACGGACTCGACTCGGCTAGGCGGGCGCGCGCGCGTGTGGTCAATGACATAGATTAGAGCTATTGACATAGCCCCCCACAGGACCAAATTCACATGCACCCTGAAATGGGCTCAAGCCCTAGGCAAAAAGACTATCTTATATACAAAATAATTTACTTTGTCAAATCCGATGTGGGACAAAACCCACAACTTAAAAGTACTTCAACTTTTCAAATTTGGAGGAAAAACACCGAAAATTTAAAAATTCAAATTTTATTATTATTTTAAAACAAAATATAACAACTATTAGGTATGATAAAATTAAAGAGCACTTCATTCAATAATATCAATTTTAATTTTTATTTTTTTAAAGTTTCTTTCTTTTCTTATAAATCTAAGGGCTACTTTTGGTAAGAAGATGGTGATATTCTTCCTTCATCCATGCACCCGCTGCACACAGGCTACTAATTCAAATCAAGCTAATGGGCCTTTTTGAAGTTGCAATAACTTGCTAAAAAAAATAAAGTCACCTAAGCTGAATTAAACTCATTAGCCATACTTGGCTAAACTAAATTGGGACTCTGAGATGAGTCTCAACTCATAAAATTCTAAAATTGAATGAAAAAAAATTAAATTTGGAACTTATTAGAAATAATAAATTTTAATTTTGTATTGAAATTTGACCTCTAAAATAATTTTAATTTGAAAACTGTTATTTAATCAATGACTTATTTATAGCTTTTCAACGATATCTTACAAAAGCGATTTTGAATAACTGATAATAAAGTTCTGGTGGTCCGAATCTATAGTGCATATTATGCCGTTTATGCCGAATCTTCCGTCTCGGTTTCCTTTGACACGGCTCTCAATAAAGCCATCCACAATCAGTTCTAAATTAGTAAAAGATTGCATTAACCTTTTAAATACTATCTCTAACCAATAACTAAATAGAATATTGGGCCACTCATTTCTTAGTTGATTTATTAACATTCCAAACAGGAAGGTTTGAGTGGGAAATTTGGCCATAGAACACAGTTCACACAAATGAGATGTGTGAATGGCCGAATCCATCACACGTGTTGTATGATGGATATTTGACACGTGTTCCACACCCTCACACGATGGGCCACTCCTGAATCAAAAGAAAGTGATCAAAGTGAAATGATTTAAAATAGGGTTGTCTAAAGTCGCATCATTTTCAAAGAGCTGTGCTCCCCTTTATTTCATCATAGGAGCATGGACTTTGAGCCACTTGCAGTGAGCTTTTTTGGGCTCTTGAATGATTGAATTTGCTCTTTCCATGCCTTAGGTTGAGAGAGAGAGAGAGAGAGAGAGAGAGAGAGAGAGAGAGAGAGAGTTGCAGTCGATATAATTTTCTTTAGAGTTGCAGTCTATATAATTTTCTTTGACTCCAGTAACTTGGACTGACACGTTTGATCCTGAGTTGACTTGATCAAATGGACACCAGCCAGATAGCTAGCGTCAAAGTTCTGTGGGCCCCACTATGATGTATGTGTTTTATATATACTCCATCTATTTTTTAAGATAATTTTAAGGCATGAACACAAACATGAGGCAGATTTAAAACTCAAATGGATCACACCATATGAAACAATGGGGATTAAAGGCTCTCCGTTGAAAACTTGTTGTAGGCCATGGAAGTTTTGGATAACCTGCTATTTGTATTTTCTTATAAATAGGTTGGATGGCAAATAAACATTGCATGGCCTTTTAGAAGTTTTCAACGGCCAGTGTTCATTCCTCACTGTTTCATGTGGTGTGGTCAACTTAAGCTTTAGATCTACCTCATTTTTGTGCTCATGCCCTAAAATGATATGGAAAAATGGTCTTAAAAAATAGATGGATAAAACAAATACATAATAATGGGGCCCACAGAGTTTTTGAAACCAGCTATCTGGCTGGAACCGGGGTCACCAGCAATCCACGAAATGGGTTACCTTTGTTGGTGTTGTTGAGTGCTTTAGTGAAGGTTAGAGCACTCCAGGGCCTGAGCCATGGCTGGGCCTTGTTCTAAATCCAGCCCACAAAGTAAAACTTAGGCCCGCCCTGAAATGGGCCCATGACAGGCTAAAAAAATAGGTGTGCCCCCTTGTTAAGTATGCATGGCAGAGATTGTGTAAGATTTGAGCTATCACTGATAGTTCTTAAGCAATACCCAGAGCCCGGCAAAGCTATTAAAATGGATTGAATTTTGGGCCTGGGCCTGAACCAGAACTGGCCCATTAACAACCTGACGAGGGTATTTTGTTGTTGTTGTATGGAATTTCCTTCAAGGTGGGTTTGGATGTACAAATAATTCTAATTGTGGGAGTTGTTGTTGTGGTGCTAAGCATAATATGGTATTTTCCTTTAGCGTGTGTTTGGATGCACAAGTGAATTGAATTGCAAAAGTCCGGGAAGCGTATATTCGAGCATATCCTAATGAGAAAGTAGACCTCAAACTACAATTACATTAGTTTCAAATCCAACTTGACTTGGCACTCCGAGTCAAATCAGAACAGCTCCTGGTTCGCAATGCTGTCTTGCTCGAAAGTAACTCAATTGCAATATGGAACCTATACCATTCAAATTTCGTAGTGTAGGTATGATAGTGGATTCTTCTTCAATCTCCAAATGGTAAAGACAAAAACCATGTGGAAAATGTGAAGTCCCTCCCTTTAGGGTTATAGAGTCACTTTCACTTTAAGTGGGGCAATTCCGTCAGAGCTTGGGCCCTAAAGAGGGGCTTCTTAAAGGTGCAATGGCTTTGAAGCTAGGCAGCCGAAAAAGCGTATGAGCGCGCTAGCACGCAACTCGTTTTCAACAGCGATTGCTAGCTGGGATTACAATTACAATTCAATCAAATAGTGCATCCAAACACACTCCTCAATTACTCATTAATCAGAATGTTTCCTTTTTTTTTTTTTGAAGATGTATTAAATTGATGGGAATGTACTAAATCTGTCTCAATTGGGTTATAGTACTATGTTAACTCTAGGGATAGGTTCTTATCAAGCTGCTTTAATCCATTTAATCACTCATGTCTATTCGAAAGCATAACTAGTGCAATTCCTTGAAAATTTCCAATCCTACAATGCAATTTTACAACCCAAGATTTCAATTTGAAGCACGATTTTGAACTAATCAATATAATTTCTACAAAGATCCTTTGGAACTTGAATACATGCATTAAAATACATGTATAATCAGGAGAAAATAAAAGAACAGAAATGAAGCTGCAAAACTCTCTCTCTCTCTCTCTCTCTTGTTGGGGATTTTGACATGCGGAATCACACAGATCTAGATCTAGGATAGCAATCCAATGACACCAAGCACATAAGAGAACACACAGATTTAACGTGGAAAACCCTTGCGGGAAAAAACCATGGCACAAAGCGACAGATCTCCACTATGAAAGCATCAATTACAAAGAGAAAGGACTTACCTGATTCGAACAACCTCGAATCTCACCCTTGCTAAACCCTTTGATAACCTTAGAACTCTTTAGAAAGCCCTTACCATACCTTAGAATAACCTCAGGGACCCCTATTTATAGTTTAGGAAACTTCCCTTCCGCATCCCAGTTGCAAAAGAATTCAAATCTGCAGTTTCGCATAAAATTGCGGAACAAATTATGTAACCTACGACTAGTCCTAGAAATTTCAAGACTGGTCTTAGCCTCCTACGATTGGTCGAAGCCCACCTACGACTGGTCGAAGACCGCGGAGAAAAACAACAAAAACTTGCTGGACTTTGAGTCGTGCCAGGGCTCGAACCTACGACCGGTCGAGCGCCTCCCACGACTAGTCGAAGCTGTCCCACGACTGGTCGAACGACCTCAAAAACTTCAGATTTAAGACTTTTCTCAACAATCTCCACCAAGTCTTCAATCTTCAACCGTGTAGCTTCTTAACCTCTTATCTTATCTCTGCATCACATCATAACTTCTTGTGCACACTCCATCTTTCTTTTTTACCTCGCCAAATCTAGAGAAGTTACACGTAACTTAAACTTCTCTGCAGGAACGACCTAGGCGAGTATGTCTGCCGGATCAAAATTCACGTGCTCAACCACCTTTGCTTCTGTTTTCTCAAAAAGAAAAAAACGTAGTCTTCTTACCATATCACCGCTACCCAATATTGCTTGCCTGGGTACTTTCTCCCAACATTGACAGCTTGTGAAATAACTGATCTAAACCAGACCATGACATACACTGCCCAGTGCATTCAAATAAGGCTCATGAGATATCCTACTTTTTCTCATCTGTTTTGAGACATGTCCTAAGAAAAACTTGAAAAGAGACACGTAGGGAATGCTCTCCAGCTTTACCTAGCCCATCACATCCTAGATCAATACGTACACACAAGGTATTTCTCCTGTGATTATCAAAACCTACTCCTCCTTCAGTCTCAACGCCAAGAACCATCTTTGCAACCCCCCGATCCTTCATCCTGAATGTTTCAATTGACCGAGTCTTCAGTACATTGATTTCAGACATATCACAATTGACGATCCACACGTCATCAACATACAATACCTGACCCACCATGAAGGAATCAAACCACTACCTAGGCGACAGGCCGAACAACGACCTCCTGTAAAGTCTTTTCTCAGCCCCTTTCACTTTGAACCGCCCTGGTTGCTTCATGTAGATATACTCTTCACTATTCCTTGTAGAAGTGCAGACTTTGCATCCTTCCTTCCAGCTCAAGATCACATTGGCCAACCAGTGTCAATCACGAATCTAATAGATACCTGCTATACCGTCAGCGCAAATATCTCTGAGAAGCCGATCCCTTCTCCCTGAGCATAACCCATTGCCACCAACCTCGCTCTGTATCTATGTTATATCCTCCTGAAGATCCACCTGCATCCAACTGCTTTTCGGCCCACTGGAAGCTCCACCCGCTCCCATATGTCAGTCTGGTACAACGAATCCATCACATCGCCGATAGTCACCTTTCACTACTCAGCAGCAGACTCACCTAGATCCATCTGAATAGAAGATGAATACTTCTGTGATATTGGAGTCGTCCATGCACCTCACCGATATCCCGCGATCATGCCGTGTGTTTCTTCTCATAGGTGGCTGTTCCACCTGCTTTGTATCCCTGTACGCGCGTCTCAGCCTTCCTACCCTGCTCGCTCATGTAGCCATGCCCAACATGCCATACACGTGCAGAGGTAGAATCCGCTACATCCACCGTAGCTCCACCTTTTGAAGTGCTCCCGATCAACTTGCACAAGTTACGGAGTCGTTGTGCTTTCATAATTACCCGTGCCCCCTTAGATACTTTAAGTGCACCATCAATACCTGTGTACTTATATCCTTTTACCTCAAGCACAGCAAGAGAAATCAGATTCTGCTTTAAATTAGGAACGTGCCTCACATCTGTCATGGTACGCTCCATCTCATCAAACATCTTGATGCGCACAGAACTAATAGCCACAACATTACAGGCAATGTCATTACCCATAAATACCTATCCACCATCGTACTTCCTGTAGTTGGTGAACCAACTCCGATAAGGAGTCATGTGAAAAGATGCCCCTGTGTCTAACATCCACTCTCCTTACGATCATTGTATGACCGTCTGAGCGAAGAAATAGATAAAACATCACCATCACTTCCATCTGACGTGATAACGTTAGCCTCCCTGCATGAAGCCTCAGAATTTTTACTCTTCGATTTAGGATTTTCACAATCCCTCTTCACATGTCCTTCCTTCTCATAATTCTAGCACTTTACCTTTCCTTTACCCTTGCCCTTGGATTTGGATCTAGAACCAGAAGAACCTGTACCTTGTTCAGAATTCCTACCCACTGTAAACAGTGCATCAGAAGACGTCCCCATGTCGCTGTTTAGTTGTCTCATAGCCTTCCCTTGAAGGGCTGAGATAACTGTGTCGACACTCAGGATTTTATTCATGCTGCACACAGTGTCCTTGAATGCCTCATAGGACGCCGGGAGAGAATTCAGCAACATACATGCTTGTTCTTCATCTTTCATCACTTCCTCCATATCCAGCAATTTGTAAATCAATTTATTAAAGTTGCTGATGTGAGCCTCCAGATCTCCACCCTCTGCCATCTTGAAGTTATACCACTGCCGCTTAAAGTGTAGGCGATTTTTCGAGGATTTCTTCGCATAGACATCCTCTAACTTCGCCCACAAACCAGCCGCAGTTTTCTCCCTCATGACATTGTAGAGAACCTCATCCGTGAGACATAAACGGATCGATGATAATGCCTTCTTATCAAGAGTATTCCATTCATCATCTTTCATGGTAGACTTCCGCTCCTCAAGAGCACCATCCTCGCCTTACTTGGTTAACAGGTTAATCATCTTAACCTTCCATAACTCAAAATTATTTTTTTCTGAGTACTTTTCAAACTCATACTTGGCACTCGACATTATTATTAATCCATCAGATTCAGATCTGTGCCCCAACGATCGCTCTGATACCAGTTGTTGAGGATTTTGACCTGCGGAATCACACAGATCTAGATCTTGGATAGCAATCCAATGACACCAAGCACACAAGAGAATACACAGATTTAACGTGGAAAACCCTTGTGGAAAAAAATCACGGCACAAAGCGACAGATCTCCACTATGAAAGCATCAATTACAAAGAGAAAGGACTTATCCGATTCGAACAATCTTGAATCTCACCCTTACTACACCCTTTGATAATCCTAGAACTCTTTAGAAAGCCCTTACCATACCTTAGAATAACTTTAGGGACTCCTATTTATAGTTTAGGAAACTTTCCTTCCGCATCCCAGTTGCGAAAGGATTCAAATCCGCATTTTCGCACAAAATCGCGGAACAAACTGCGTAACCTACGACTAGTCCTGAAAATTTCAGGACTGTTCTTAGCCTCCTTCAATTGGTTGAAGCCCACCTATGACTGGTCGAAGCCCACCTATGACTGGTCGAAGCTCACCTACGACTGGTCGAAGATTGCGGAGAAAAATAATAAAAACTACCTAGACTTTGAGTCGTGCCAGGGCTCGAACCTACAACCGGTCGAGCGCCTCCCACGACCAGTCAAAGCTGTCCCACGACTAGTCGAACGACGTCAAAAACTTCAGATTTAAGACTTTTCTCAACATCTCTCTCTTCCTTCTTGAAGTCTTCACATTATATGATTTTGACGCGTTTGGCATGACTAACAAGTACGAAGGTCATTTGGGAGTGGTAAAAGCCATTCGTTGGGGTCCGTCGCTTTCAATTTTTAGTGGGGCTATGATGTAGAGTGTGTCGCGGACAATTTCATGGCCAAGAAGGACAAGAGAAGGCCCTATTGGAGGCGGAAGTGTTTTGGACCGATGATGGCCAAGATGGGGTAGGAGAAGCTACTTTATCCAACCAACCCTGCTATATTGGGTTGCCCATGCCAAATTTGCATGATTCTATCGGATCGACGGTCAAAAATCCATTTTATTGGTGTTTTACTATTTATAGTAAATTTTAGTTCAATCATAACTTTTAATCCATTAAGTTATAGGAGTCGTGTCCAACATGAAAAGGGCTTAGAAAAATGATGGAAATAAGGTGGTTAGGCTGAATTAGACATTTACTATTTTTGTCCTCCTTCCCTACATCAGGCTACTCTATCAAAAGCTTGGGCCATAAAGGGAGACTTTTTAAAAGTGCGACGGCTTTCATGCTAGCCAGCTAAAAAACATATGAGGGTGCTAGCATGGAACTGTTTTTCAGCAGCCATTTCTAGCTGGAAACATAACTGGTTACTTCCACTTTCTTAAGAGTTACAATTACAATTCAACGAAATAGTGCATCCAAACACACCCCTCAATTACTCAACTAGTGCAATTCTTGAAAATTTCCAATCCCAAATGCCAAGATTTTCAACATGAAGCACAATTTCGCATATATCAATATAATTATTACAAAGATCCTTTGGAATTTGAATGCATCCAAACATACATTAAAATGCGTATAATCACAAGGGGAAAAAAAAAAAAACAGAAATGAAGCTGCAAAACTCAGCCCGAACTTATTCAATTCATCCATACTCATCACCCCGCTCGTCTCAAGAACGACAGAACCTTAAAAGCTCTCTTGGTTTCTCTCTCGATCTCTCATTTCTTGTTCATTCTCTTTACTTGAAGAATCTTCACATTATCTGATTTTGGCGTGTCTGGCACGCCTAACAAGTAGGAAGATCACTTGGGGGCGGTATAAGCGATTCATTGGGGCCTTTTCCATTGTCCACTAAAAATGCCATTTTCAGACCCCATGTCGTGTGCACTTCCAAATGACAATGCAAGAACCAAACACCTACAATCATAGAATACAAATTCCATAATCAGAAGATGTAATTAAGATCTAATCTATGGATGATACTTAAAAATGAATTAGATACAAATGATTTTTATTGGAATAGAGAAAGGATTAGGAGCTGAAAGGGAAAGCGGCCCATGGTTCGGAGATCCAGACCATTGATCTGATGGGCCACATTTTAGATGTGGGTGCGTCAAAAATCTCCATGATTGAAAATCCTCATGCTTTCATCATTGGACATTAAAAAAAATAAAAAATTCTTAGAACATGGAGATGGTTCATGCGTTGCTTATTAACCATCTTTTTGTAGGCCACTAATCAAATGGTATAGATCTTTGATGTAGAGTGGGTCATGGACACTTTCATGTCCAAGATAGACTAGAGAAGGCCAGATCGAAGGCGGAAGTGATCACGATCGTCATAATATTAAAATAGGCATATCTCACAAACTGGAATGAGTTATTCGACATACCATATAATTTTATCATATAGGGTAGGATAAGCTACTTTAGCCAACCAACCCTACTATGCCGGGTTGCCGAGATTTCATCAGATCAACAGTTGAAAATCCATTTTATTTCTGTTTTTACTATTTATAATAAGTTTTAGTTGGATCAAAACTTTTGATCCATTGGGTTTTAGGAGTTGTGTCCAACATTAAAAAGGCTTAGAAAATTCAGGAGAACAACATGGTTAGGCCCAATAAGACACTTACTACCTTTGGCCAAAAACCAAGAAGTCAAGTAGAAATCATGGCCATATATAAATAGTAAGTTTACTGTTTATACTAAGTCACAGTTTTTAGGGAGTTTGGGTTAGAGTTTGATTCTTAAACTCTTTGATAGGTTTGTCATCACTATTAAAGGATTGTAAGTTCGTTTTTATCCATCAATCAATTTATTTTCGATTTTATTAGGATTTATTTATATTTTCTATATCTTTCTGTGGATTCGGGGAATCTATATGAGTTCAGAGAAGCTATGTGGATTCGGAATAATTATCCCCCGCGGAAGATGGTGCTCGACCCTGCGTCAATCCTCCAATGGGAAAACACAAACAAGCATGTCAACAGGGTTTTTTTTTTTTTTTTTTCCTGTTGAGAGAGGATTTACCTGGATTATCAGCTCTGAATCGGATAGCAGTCCATCCACCTGACGGGACCCCAATCGTATTCCTCTCGACGGGGTCGACCAGATTGAAATTAGCAGGATCGGTGGTCGCATTGAAATTCCCCACCCCCCTTCCAACCCCAAAGAAATTGAACCCATGCAAATGGATCGGGTGATTCTCGGGGGCGATAAAACCCGTATCTTGTAGGACGAGCTGAACCGTTGAATTGTATGCAAGCTTGTATACTTTCGTCCCGTTCCGTGTCTGAAGGTTTGTAGGAAGTGTGCCGGTGTAATTGAACGTGATCAAAGGGTTGCCTGGAAAATCAGTGGTGTATATGCCGCTTATGTTGAAATAGTGAGCTTGAAGAATAGCGGTTTTCGGCATCACAAAACTCACATTGTTCATAGCGGCTACGGCCCGGCTCCC
This sequence comes from Magnolia kwangsiensis, assembly GCA_037074715.1. Taxonomy (NCBI): domain Eukaryota; kingdom Viridiplantae; phylum Streptophyta; class Magnoliopsida; order Magnoliales; family Magnoliaceae; genus Magnolia; species Magnolia kwangsiensis. The sequence goes on along the minus strand of CM073578.1, from coordinate 127,412,299 downwards.
ATTTACGCACGTCGAGCATGGATTGACTCCCATGCCGACGGTGAAGAAAAGGGAGTGATCAATGGTCAGTGGAACATTGGCCGGGAACGCCTTTGAATTCAGGCTTCGAAGGGCTAATACGAAGTTGTTCGCTACCGGAGTGGCATTTTGGGGAGGTGGGGTAGTGAGTGTAATTGCTGATGTGGCAAGTGTGCCTGAGTAGTGTACGGTGGCGGTGGCGGTCATGTTATCGACAGCGACGATTGGAGTGTCCATGAATGGGGATGCGGCGATCAGGTACCGTCCAGAGCTTTGATCGGCGGTTAGGAGGACGTTGGTGGTCTGGCCTGGTGCGACGAGGATGGTGTCGATCTTGAAGGGCTTGACGTAGATGGCGTCTACCTCGACGACGGTCAGTGAGTGTCCAGCCACCTTGAAGAAAAGCTCTTCATTGAGGGCAGCATTGATGATTCGGAGGAGGTATGTCTTGCTAGGCTCTACTTGTAACTTGTAACCCCCTAGAAAGCGCGCCAATGTTAGTTTCAAATATGTATTTGGTAAATGGGCTTGACCCATTTCAGAATTACCAAATTGCCAGTTTGGTCTGTAACTCGGACTGAGTCAACTCAGGAAATTTATATAATGATGTGGAAGACCTGGTGATGTTGTTATTACCTTTTTGAGAGCAATTTGAGAGTGGGCCAGGATGACCGTTGATCGTGTGGGCATCTGATACGTTTGGCGCCTGGCCGGCCGCCATGGCTGTATTGACCACAGCTTCAACATCTGATGTCCACCATTCGCCTACAATTTTGGAAATAAAAATAGAAAATTACATCCAATGAGGGCCCCTAGTCGAGCAGCAATGATCGAGTGTCATGAATTAAAGACTCAACGACTCAGATCGACTCGTCTAGTTCTGATGCTGAATTGGATTAGACTCGACCAAGATTGAGTCGACTCGGACGAGTCACAACTGAGTCACACGAATCGTCAATCCATTGTAAGAATGACTGAATTCCAAGGGTGCAATTCACTGAGGGCAGAAAGCCCACTAATTGCCCGTCCATGAGTTTTCAGGCCCAATTATCAAGTGGGCCCACCTGAAAATTTGTACTAGTGGGCCATGATTTAGTTTGGGCCTATCACAAACTGGGAATTGAATTGCACGGTACTCACCCAATATGATGATTTCTTCCTTATCGGGCTTTGGGAACGGATACGGAACGCCGAGCTTAGGTAGGATGACGATGGCGCCATGCACGGTGGCCCGTAGCCAGAGGACGTGAGCATGCCACAGAAGCGTGCCTCTTTGGCCCGTGATAGTGAAGTTGTATACGTAGCTTTGACCGGTTTGGATCGGGCACTGCGTTATGTATGCTGGCCCATCAAACCAACCTGTTCGGAGCTGTCGGACTCCGTGCCTGCATCAGTCATAATCATCCAATTTCTTCATCTTTGATCATGCAGGAGAGATACATAAATAGGATTGGTTGGTCCATTGGGTTTGGGCCCCGCCCACCTCAAGGTGCGGCTGAAACTTTAGTTTCAGTTCTAGGGTTGAGTTGTACATGAGTTGAACCGAGTCAAACATGGCACAGGTCAGCAGCTCAGCTTGGCCAGTAGCTATCCTTAGATTGAACTCGGCTCAGCTCGGTTCTAAATCCTGACTGGCTAGCTTGGTCTAATTTGGTTACCAACTTGGGCTAATTCGAGCTTATGCAATATTTTCTCAAACACATAAAGTAAATTTTTAATTTCTCACATAATGTAAAATAGTATTATCAAATACTTATCGGACAGAATCAAAATCAAGATTTGAAGGCAATTTTATAATGTAAAGATTTTATTTATTTATTTACAGTGATTTGTTTCATATCCATTCATTCCTCCCCACTAGCCGATCCTGCAGAGAATGCATGCACTCGAAATAACACTTCGTTGAGTCATTTCATCAAACACTCGGCGAACAACATCAATATCAAAATAATCGAGTCACTGAGCCGATTCGAGTTGAGGTTTGATCCGAGTCGAGTCGAGCTCGAACTTGGTTTCAAATTTTTTTGAGTTCCAAACGTTAACTCGGCTCGGTCCGATTCGAGCCGAGGCGAGTCAAGCTTTTCCGAGTCGAGTTGAGCAAGTTGACTGAGCTAATTCAACTCGTGTCCAACTCTAGACTACGGGTTGGACCCGTAACCATATTGGCCCAGTTATATACAGACTCCATCCAGTCCTGCCCCACTAGTGACCCATGCCTTTAAATCAAGATCCATTAGTAAGTGGACCATGAGTGGGCCTAAATTCAGGCATATTTGATAAACGGGCTAGGAATGAGGAGAGTAAATGAGATAGGCGCAGATCAGACTCCGTGACTGGCTTGTGTGGTAGCAAACAATGCCCCGAGAAGGCCCAGATGAGGCCCAGTGGCCTACTAGCCAAGTATCCATCCTGACTTAGATAGATAAGCCAACTCAGTGACTCGTCCGAGTTGGGATGAGTCAACCCATTCAAGCCAAGCCACCCATTTTTTCAATACTGACTTTGAGTGATTGGACTTGAAAGAGACTGAGACAACTCGGTCGAGTCACATCCGACTCAGATGAGTCATCCATACAATGGTTCCTCTGATGTGAATCCTCACCAGTGAATGGTAACGTTGTATTTGACGTGATTAGTGACCTTGACAATCACGTTATCACCCTCCCTTGCATAGAGAGTGGGCCCTGGGAATCGACCGTTGACGGTGACGATTGGCTTCGTTTGACATAGCCGCGTTTTATTCCTCAACACCACCTGCGCACGTTAGCCATGCAACTTGCAATAATTATTTCCAATATTACTAATGATATTATATGAGAGGGGTTGCCAACCATTAAAACATTCAAAATCATTTTTTGGGCCCACCAAGATGTGGTTCACAAATCCAGCCCATCCATTATATGTGTCCCACTTGGATGAGGGGTCAGACCAAGTTTCAGATGCATCCAAATTTCAGGTGGACCCCACCAAATGCTTTTATATGTTTTAAGCACGTATTCACATGATTTTAGATGTTATGGATCACTTGAGTTCAATATACGGATGATTATTCAGATATCCCTTAATTTAGAGGAGACCCATCAAATGCTTAATGTTTGACATACATCATGGTAGGGCCAGGCCATGAGCTCGACGTTATATACACCGAAACGCTCACCTGCAAATCAGTCCGTACCAACCTTTTTGAGAACCTATCATATGTGATGTGGATCCAAAATCTGAACCGTTCATGTGAAGCAGCACCTTGTGAAACTCTTTGGGGCTGAAGTTTTACTTTGATTTAAAACTTTCATGGGCCATGAAAAATGAAACAGTTTTGTCCCTTGATTTGCATTTCTCTTTACTATGGCTTACCAGAATCTTAGATCAGGATGAAAATTCAACTCCTTAAGTTTCATGGGATTCCGCATCTTATGGACCGTTCGGATTAGGTGCGTAGGGGAGCATGCCTCTCTCTATATATATACATGCCTAGGGGAGCATGCCTCTCTCTCTCTCTTACGTACCCAGAGTTGTGTACACACCCTATTCCACCAGACGGTACGTAGGGATCTCTCAATCATTTATAAATGTTGATTTTTAAAAATCCTCATTTGAAAATGTGTGCTGAGATTCCTGCCCTTCATAGATGGATGGTGAGAGATGTGTACACATTGTGCCCATGCAATAATGCCTCTACGAACTGGAAAAAAGTAGTTTTTGGGATTTTATAGAATAATGCTTTCATGTACCGAAGCGCCAGGAAAATACTTTTTGAGAACGAAAATGTTAGTTTTTGGAAATTAATAGGATAATACCTTTATGAACCGACATGTCAAGAAAGTACATTTTAAGCAGTGAAATTATAATAATGGCTAGAATGTGAGGCCCACATGATATTTTTATGAAATCTAACTGCTCTAGTAAATGTAACTTTCCGTTATAATGTTCAAATGAATTAAAAAATAAAAAACATTCGGTGATTCGGTTAGAAAGATTTTTGGTCCATGCTATCATTATGATGGGATGTGTGTTTAATAAGATAGATGTTATACATGTATATTGTAAAAATTTCTGACTTTATTAATTTTTAAAGAAAAATAATATATGAGAATACTTTAATAACTTCACTTTCCATAGAATCATTTGGTAAATTTGAAATTTATGAGTAATTCTTTAGTAAAAATCTTACATATACAGGCACTTGATTGAGTGCCTTAGTGAAATTTCTAAACCATTGGATAGCTGGGTGGGCCACAATGTTAAGTTCATCCCAACCGTTGGTATGCTTCCAACATGCACATGGGAAAATGCATTAAAACACATTGTTATATACTAGCACCCAAACGCATCTTAATTTTTAATTTGTTTGTTGGAAAAAATAAAATAAAATTCAAGCTTTTCCAACCATATCATCAAATGGTAAAAGGACAGCACTTTTTTTTTTTTTCTCACTACCTAGTGGAAAAAGGACAGCACTTGATAATGGGTGTAATTTTGGCAGAGAAAATGGTACACATGAAGGAAAAAAATGAATAGTTTGAAGGAATTTGGTCAGTGGTCCACATTCGACATCAACATGTGGGCCGGCCCCTCCTGATAACTGGACTTGCCAACTTTCCAATTATTACACTTATGTCATGTGGCCCACTAATGAATGGCCTAGGTCTCTCACACATGTTCACATAATTTCATTTCAAAAAACCAGGACCCGGGCACATCATATCATGTCATGATACTATGATCATCTTCCTTAATTTCCAAAAAATGGTTTGGCGACCCATGTGAGACTTTGTGCATAAGAAGCATCCCGCATGCATAACGGGCCAGACAACATGGCCTCTATATATATATATATATATATATATATATATATATATATATATATAAAGAGAGAGAGATAGAGTGTCTGTCATGCTCACCTGCCTACTTTCTTATGCCAGTACCCGTGTGTACTTTTGCATACATGTCATGGGCGCAAAATCTGAACGGTCCACGCGATGTGGGCCCAACTTTAAGCCTGATCTGAACTCTGCTGGGCCATAGCAAAGAGAAACAAATCAAGGGAGTAATTGTTTCCTTTTTTCGTGGCCAACCAAAGTTTTGGATTAGGTTTAAAATTGGAAACTAGTGGTTTCATGGGGGGCCGCATCACATGAACGGTTCAGATTATACACTCACATCACATATCAAAAAGTGATCACGGGTTCTAGTGAGAACGTTGAGCATTAAAAAAAAAAAGATACACACAATCCACCATGCATGTGTGCACCATTTCAAACATGACCCAAAAACAATCTACACTTACATTGAACTTGTAGTGCCGAACTTTGCATTCTACAACCGTAGGAAGAAGAAGGCAAGACACCAACACCACAGCTCTAACCCAAGACTCCATGTCTGTCTCTCTCTAGATCTCTCTCTCTTACACACTATGTATGTATCTATATGTCTTAATGTGCATGTATGACTGACCAACGCACCCTTATAAAGAGATGCGACGTTTTGGCTGCCAGGTCGTTTTTCCTAGTTAGGTGAAGTTGGGAGTCTTCAGGAACAAGGTTTTGTTTTTGTGGACAACTATACATTTTTCTTTTTCATTTCGTTTTCTGGTACACACCTTTCTTGCATATTACATAAAGCTGATCACTCTCACATTATACTAATACAATTCCTTAAGCTAACTTAATTAGGACAATTTCAATTTTTGGACCTTAATCAAAATGGGTTGGTGAAAATAATGTTTGCAAATGTCTTTCCTAAGTAAGATCTTACATTGAAATTGTGTTTTGTTTTCTAGATGATGGACTTTTGTTTTTTATTTTTTGTTAGGTCTATGCCACATGTGGGAGATCCTAGGCTGTTTGTCACGTGGGATACGTTGTGCAAGGTGCCGCCATCGAGGTGTTTAGGTGGGACGTGGGATCGGGGGAGGAATGTTTATGAAAGAAACGACGGTTCAAGGGAATATACGTACCGTTAGATTCTACCACCCCACCTAGAGAGATGCCGAATGATTTTCAGAAAGGTCACATGTATGGAAAGCTGACGAGACTGTAGAACTGTAATTTAAGGTTAATAGAGAGATTAGAATTCTGTCACACTCCTTTCTCTAATTTATATTAATAAACTAACAGGAAAAAAATATATAATGGCTCACCTGAGTTGGGGCTGAATCGGTTTGACTGGCTCGAGTTTGGGGTGACCGGTGGCATTGAGCCGGATTAGGTCGGACCAAAATTCCCAGTCTTAGAACCCTGTTTGTTACAATTATAAATCCTGACCTTGTTCTTCCTTAAAATCCATTGGCACCATACTCATTAGATTTGGTTCATATTTCAAAGATTCAAATTGCATGCATGGTGGGCCATGCTGTGGATGGTGATGGGCCTTGCCATAGATGGAGGGTACAACAAAAATTATTCAAGATTAGAAGATCCTATCAATGGCCCATTAAACAATGGTTAAAGAAGATGGCCATGTTGGTGTATTATATCAAACCTCTTAATTGTATATTCTAATTATGAATTACACTTGATGTGTAGGCACTTTAGAAATTGTATGCAAGTCAAACATCAACAGCCTTTAATCCATTTAAAGGTCCACATATTATTGAATTAACGTAATTAGCAGTCAAGTCCTTATTAAGACCTTAGGTCCTCTCAAGTTTATAAAAAAATGTGTAACTTAATACCATATAATAAAAATCCAACCTTTTAGATCTATTGGTGTATATACATGCACACACTTATGCATGTATAAAGACAATCTCCCACGATACCGTAAAGGGAATTTGGTATTATATGAAAACCAATATGAGATGATCTGGAATTCATGGATCCTTTGGCATTTATAAACTGATAGATTACAATAACCTTTGAATAAACTACATATTCAAATTAAACTTAAATTTGAAACCGCCATACATATCTTGTTACATAGCCATTTGGAGGTACTTGTGGCATAGATGTGAATGGTCTTAGTATAAACTATTGGACTTATCTACCCAGCTATGATTTTCATAAAAATATTTTAGCTCTATAAGAATGGAAAAGTCATAAAGACAAACTAGAATTCAATGAACTCTCTTTTGTAACTTCTCCTACTCAAGGTTAATTAAGTTGTGAGAAATCTTTTAATCCCTGTTTAAAAGATAGATTATAGTTTATGTGAGAGGAAGATCTAGATGCCTTGATATTTCCCTTGCATGAGGATCTGATGGCTTGGATATTTGTCTTGCATGTGGGCCATTAGTAATCACGTGTGACATGTGCATGCACACGGCCATTTAAAGAGGTACTTAAACATAATTACGCTTTTTTCATTAAGGATTTAAACACCCCAAAGAAAGAAATTGCCTATTAATTTGAAATGGCATAATCTTCAATAAATAAATAAATATAGAGAGGAATGCCCCGCTGTGCACTATTTCTTACTAGATCTCCTGAGAACTTTTTGAGAACTCATTTAAAATAATATGAGCTCAAAATCTGAACCTTCTACCTGATGCATCACCCATGAAACCCCTAGTGTCCAACTTTAACACGGATCCGAGACTTTGGTGAGTTATGATGAAAGAGAGGCAAATCAAAAGATGAAACTGTTTTCTTTTGCCATGGCCCACCAGAGTCTTCGATCATAATAAAAGTTGAGCCTTAAAAGTGTTTTGGGGTGGTGCATTAGGTGGACGGATCTGATTTTGGACTCATATTCTCAAAAATGAGTTACATGTGAGAACCGTGCGCAAGTGATCATTCCTATAGAGAGAGGAATGCTCACTTGCGCACTGGATCAAACGGCCGTAAGTGCGAACCACGACAATGTTGGAGCATGCTAGTTACTGACAGTGCTCTATGGGCCCCATCATGATGTATGTATCTTATCCATTCCATCCATTCATTTTCCATACTATTTTATGGCATGAGCTCCAAAGTTGAGTAAGATCTAAATCTCATATGAACCACACTATAAGAAAGAGTGGTGATTGAACACTTATCATTAAAAGCTTCTTAGGGTACACAAAAGTTTTGGATTAAGTTGATATTTTTGTTTTCTCTTCATCCAGGTGTGCGTGGCCCACGGCGTCTCCTAGGAGGTGGCTACCGAGAGTGCTATGTTGGCTACGCATGCTAGCCTTTTTTTTTTTTTTCATATTAATATAGATTACTACTCAAAAATGAAGGAGATCCAGATCTCGAGTGGACCACACCACAAAAAAATAATGACAATTGAATGCCCACCATTAAAAACTTCCTAAGACTCACTATAATGTTTATTTTTCATCAAACCTGTTGATTAATTTTGGCTGGGGCCCACAGAGCACCGTAGGTAGCCGCATCGTTACCAATGCTGTCAATATTCAATCCGTGTCTCACGTGGAGTTTCGAACCAAAGGTTGTGCTAGCCGCTTAGGTGAGCATTTGTACATCGAGTTGAACCGAGTCGAGCTGGCCTTAGCTCAACTCGGCTCGGCCACTAGCTGACCTCAGCTCGAACTCGGCTTGGCTTGGTCCACAAGCTTGGCTGGCCAATTCGGCTCGATTTGGTCAACAGCTTGGGCCGAGTTCGAGCCAAGATCAAGCCGAGTTTTCCATCGGGGCATTTTAATAAACACTTGGACTGCAATTTCAAAATCTCACTATATATAAGACCGGAGCAATGGTTTTATAGTTATTTTATCAAACACCTTTTAAGCAACATAAAAATCAAATAAAAAAGGGTGTTTGTTTCATGAACATATCCTTCTTGCAACCAGCCACACTTCGTTGAGTCATTTTATCAAACACTTGGTGAACAACATTAATAACAAAGCAATCAAGTCACCGAACTAATTCGATTTAAGTTCAATTCAAGCTAGATTCGAGTTGAGTGGAGTTGAGTTGGATCAGCTCCAACTTATTTATGAGCTCAAAAAATTAGCTTGACTCGGTTCAAACTCAACTTAAAACCGAGTCAAATCAAGGTTTTTCGAGTCCAGTCAACCTAGCTCCCGGTTCACGGTTCATGTATACCCCTAGGTGAGCATTCCTCTATACATACGTACATACATGGTCTCACCTTTACACATGTGCCATAAGAGTCTAGTACGAATGTTACATGTGATGCCGCATCCATTAAACTAATATATATATATATATATATATATATATATATATATATATATATATATATATATATATATAACACTCACGCACAATAACTTGTATTTAAATGCGGGACCGCATCTCTTAAGATGGGTAAGGTACCGCTCCTTTAAAGGCACGCATACGTATCCGTGAACAACCCGCATAATCTACATCTGTTTTACCCCGAACACAGAACAACTCATCTCCTTAAGCCAACGATGTTGTACATGTGTCATCCACTCCGTCCATCAGGTGATAAATATTTTATTCACGGTAAGAACAAAATATCAGCCTGATAATATATAAATATGGGTCACACCAATGTTAACAATGGAAAATTGTGCCTAAACCCTCTAAATTCACGCTTTGTGGCCCACGAAGGTTTAGATCAAAATGAATTTTTTAGTATTCACTTCATCCTTGTGATTATAATCCGATAGATAGGTTTGATGAAAGATACACAATATGGTGACCTCAAATACAAACCTATGGATGGGATTCCTTCTCCATTGTTTCCTGTGGTGTGGCCCAAATGAGTTTTGGATCTATCTGAATTTTTTCCATGATATGTAATATCTAGTATCGTACCTGATGGATGGAGTGGATTTGACATATACAACATGGTGGAGTTCTGATGACTTACGGGCTGGATGAAACAGGTACAATAGAGGATTCCGGTCATGCACGTCAATGGCGTGCCTGCATGCAATTGAAGACGTCCTTTCTAAGCCTACTGGCGAGAAAGGAATGGAATCCTACTCGCCAGCACAAGAGGCAGAGCATCACTCATATGTCAGATCTGGACCGTTCATCCGACGTTTCCCACAGTCCGTTTTGCCCAATCATAACGACTGATTTACTCATAAGTCAGGCCACACTACAAAAATACGGATGGTTAAAAAATTAACCAAGGGCTCAGATTTATTTTCCTAGTGGGGCCAGCTGATGATCAGGGTAGTCGCATTTTTTTTTTTGGATAATCCCTTAAAATAGGGTGGCCCACCTAATGAACGGCGACGATCTCATGTTCCCGCGAGTAAAGTCACAATCTTTGTGCGATCGGCCTTCTCGTTCGTGTTTCCAGATCAGTGCAGGTTCGTCAAAACATTTTTGCTTCTGATTTGCCAAGTGGCACGTGTATGTCATGGCCCGGTAGCCAAGTTGTGCCATCATAGGATAAATAGCACGTGTATATGATGGACGGTTAAAATCTATTGACAGGAAGTCCACATTTCTTCGTACACTTAGCCCACCCGATGTTTGCGTGCTACTCAATCAAACACGAGGAAATATATATTAACTAACGGCTCATTCAATTAAAAGCGTGTGATGAAGATAATATTTGGCCTTGTCAGAGCTGTGCTTGAATGTATGGTTATCTTCCAGGTCAGCTATACCATTACATCTTTAATTGTTTTGACATGACTAATCAACCACTAATATTATAACATTCACGCAATTCAAAAGTCAAAGATTAGTTTTAATTTTTAATTTTTTCCCTTAACTAGTTAAAGACTTTTATTTTTCAACATTAATTATAAACCTTAGATTTCTCAATAATACAGTAATAAATGAAAATAATTAAAAAAAGGAAAGTTGGATTATCAATTTTTATGATTTATAATGAAGTTTAGTAAAATTAGCGAGAAAATAAGTAGAGAAATAAATAAAAATAAATACATGAAATTGCTGGTATATATACACAATCAAGACAAATGATTAAGATGATGTGATTAAGGTGTAATCCTTTAAGTACTTAATTAATTGAGGATTTGGCGATGGTGGGTCTTAAATATTTACATTACTGGTATGGTACTATAGCGATGTCACTAAACAATAGTGATCTAATTAAGCTACCTTAAACTCCATATGTTCTTTAACAGTGTTGGAAAAAAGTAAAGAAATCTAAAGCTAAAACTAAAATAAAATAGTATTGCGTTGTGAGGTAGTATGCCATGGTTTGGTTGGTGTCTTGAGTATTTTTGAATGATCCGGTGGAAATGGAATTGGGTGATAAGCATTTTTTTTTGTATTGAATTAGTTTTAAGTGACAAGTCTGCACCTTTGAATTAATTGTTCATACTCAGTGTTGGGTGACGACACGTATCGTGTTAATGCCTTTATATGGATCAAGGAACACTAGTGAGAGGCCGTTGCCTACTGCAACGAGCCATGTGATCTGGATAATGACTCATGATACAATGACGATATCCTAACTTCATCAACCTGCTGTATGAATTGAGACTAATAATCACTTGGTTAATTATATATACGTACGTTAGATTGTGATTAGGCATTAAAATTGCTTGTGCGGGAGTATTGACATTTGCAAAATAAGCATTAAAGTCACTTGTGAGGGAGTGCTGAATTGTAAGAGCATACATTATTTCATCACAGCATTAATATACTTACCAACTAGATTATGAAATTATTTATTTGTTATGCTATCATTTCTTGTGCATAATTGTGTTAATAATATGTTTAACTTGTAGGTGTTTGACACCTTCTATTTGGCATATACAGATAACTCAGGAATATAATCAGTTGGTGATGTGCTCAGGAAGCCTAATATACCTCTAACTTCTTCCCGCTGGTCATCACTTTTGGAACGCTAGCTTTTGGGTAGTAGCCATATTTTTTAGATTTGGATATGTTAATCTTACTTTAGTTCTGTTAAGTTAAAATGTATTATTCTAATTACTTATATATGAAATGAATATTAATATAAATGAAGATATACGTACATTTTTGTTAAGTTAATACCAAGTAGCCTGAGATCGAAATCTTCATACTTAAGTGTTAATTTTCAAGACGTTATAAGAATGTCTTAAATCTCATAACATTCCACCATCCACTCCATAGTGTAATAATAGACACCAATTTCATACAACAACAGGGAAGGAAGAGGGAGGTAACAAAAACCTAAGCAAACCAATAGTGATGTGTCATTGACATCTGCTCCATCTATCATTCGAGCCAGCTTTGGTTAAGACGTAAACCCATACATCGGGCAAATTAAAAAGTTAAGTGGACCACACCACATGAAATAGTGGAAACCCAACCTTGAAACCTAACGCCCACCATAACGTTTATATGCCATCCAACCCCTTCATAAGGCTTGATCCAAAACTTAGGTGGGTCCACGCAGGTTTCAATGGTGATCTCCAACCTACTATTCCTTGCGGCGTGGCCCACCTGAGTTTTGGATCGACCTGATTTTTAGCCTCATGTCCTGACATAAACTAGTGCAGTATGCCATACAAACATCACGAAGGGTCCACGAGCGTTACGTTGGCGGGCTACTAACAAGGTTAGGAAGGAATTTCTCATCTTTCTGACCATAGGAGAGCCCTCTCTCCACAGTAGGCTAGGTAGGGCCCACCATAATGTTTGTGATAAATCCACTCCGTCCATCTGTTTTCTAAGTTCATTTTATGAAGTGAAACTAACAACGAGGTTGATACAAAAATCAAAGAGGCCACACCAAAGGGAAAAGTGGGAAAAAATTGCTTACGGTTGAAACTTTCTTGGGTCCACCTGGATGTTCCTATGCCATCCAAACCTTTATAAGATCATATTCACTGGATGAACTGAAAACAGACCCAAAAAACTATCTCAGGTACAAAACTTCTGTGGCTACAAGAATGTTTTAACGGTGGTCGTTCAATCCCCACTGTTTCCACTCGTGTGGCCCACTTGAGCTTTGGATCCTCCTCATTTTTGGTTTCAAGTCTAAAATAATCTGAAAAAAATGGATGGACGGGGTGGATATGTCACAAACTTCACAGGATCCTCCTGGCTTCTCTGTGCAGGATCTTCCTTCCAAAGCGTTTGGCAAATAATCCGCGTCCGTAGGTAAGGGAGTGGTACGTATTCATCGGGTCCGTCCATCTAGTGGTGCTTATCGTGGACGTCTTACTGTTAAAAACTCACTCCCATCAGAGAAGTTCTAGTAATCCATTGTCACCACTAGTCTACTTGCATTCTCACCGTCCCTTTAGATTCCAATGATTGGTGGTTAGGATCATCCGATTGGTGTAGTTTCTGAAAATAAAAATAAAAAATCAACCATAGGTGTGACTTGATCAACGGACAAGATTAACAGTTTCTCTAGCACATGTATGATGAAGAGAGGAGCCCACCAGATGAGCCCACCAGATCCCGGTTTGACCAATTCTACCATACCACGGCCCCTAAAACTACCGCCAAAAACATATTTGTGGGACACCGTGGACTAGATCAGAACCATTCATTTGATGAGTCAAATGCTGAATGACCTATATTCCAGAAATCAGACTGTTTCGGACAATCCCATCCCTTCAATCAGCTGCACACTAATAGCCACTAATCAAGAACTGTCCATTTATGAAATGGTTACTACATTCCAATCAAAGCTATCCGTACGTAGACAATCAACATCCAGGCCCACAAGATGACTCGTTGAAATCATTATCCACACGTGCCACGTGTATGTTAAAATTGTGGTGGGCCACATGCGAAAAAAAAAAATAAAAATGGTTGTGCAGTGGTTTTCATTGAATGGTTAGGAGAGAGGTTAGTTGTTTGAAAGCTAAGATTAGAAGTGGGTAAGAGCTGACCAACCTTTCAACAGCAACGTTAGATTTGTGTCCTTCTACATGTAGGATTCATATTCTTCAATTGGGTCTTTGTAGAGATGATTGATGGTTGTGGTTTGCTTTGAAATCAAGCCAATACAAGTTAGTAGATGTTGGTTTTCCAGGTTCTGTAGGGCATTTAAGGTTTTGGGTGATGATGTGTCACATCAGGGGTGTGTTTGGATGCACTATCAATTCGAATGAAATGCTCCATTGCTCTTAGGGAAATGTAAGTTATGGTGTAGCTAGTTGCATTTGTGATATCTTAGTCTAATCTATTGATCTGAACCGTTTATTAACTTCGGAACACATTTTATATGCTATTAGGCAAAAATTATACTGATCGTATGATCCAAAATTATACTGATCGTATTTATCAATATTTTTATAGTGGTTCGCTTTTTGAGCCATGGATGGGATGGTTGGGATTTCATGATAAAAGTGAATGTTTGGAATAATAAGCAATCTAGGATGGGATTGAACAAATGGATCAATTGAATTGTTGATTAGACCTATTCTTATGTAAATGATCTAGACCGTCCAAACTAAAGGTTAATGATTAGATAGTTGTGGTTGTCGGGTATTTCTGATAATCACATGGTAGCCCATAAAATCTGTGTTGGACCTAATGTACGGTCTAGATCAAGCGATTGGATTGTCTCAATGTCACAATGTAGCTAGGAGCATTAAACTTATGCTTTGAGAGCACTGGAGCATTTCTATCACTGGTTTAAGATTAAATTCTCTTCGGCTCTGTGAGCGCTGTCAGTGCAATGAAAGTTGAGAAAATGACCACTGTAGACAAAACCTTTTACCCAGCGGTTTTTATCGCGGAATACAAACTTAAGTTACCAACTTAGACTAGCACGTGCGGACAGCGACTTTGAGGACGAAACTACCCCTTCTTTTCACTGCCGTTGCTTTTCCTCTCCCTCACTTCTCTCGCTTTTTAAAAAAGGACGAAAACTCCACCGCTGCATCTGTTGCTTGGATCGCACCACGCTCTAGCTGGATCCCACCTAGGGGTGTACACGAATCGAGCTAGCTCGGTTAGCTCGCTCTAATCAATCTGAAAAAAGCTCGATTCAGTTCGGTGTTGAGTTCAAGCAAGGTTGAATTGATTTTTTGAGCTCAAAAATGAGTTCGAGCAGGCCAGCTCAACTCGACTCGGATCAAATCTAGCTTGAATCAAACTTGGATCGAGCTAGTTCGGTGACTTGGTTACTTTGTCATTAATGTTGCTCACCAACTGTTTGATAAAATGACTGAACGACATGTGGCTGGTGGCAATGAAGGTTTGGCTAGTGGCAAGGTGGAAAGGAAGGTATGTACATGGAACAAGTACTTTTTTTTTTTCTTTATTATTGTTATTATTATTTAAAAGGTGTTTGAGAAAATACCTATAAAATCATTGCCTTTGTAGGTAAAACAGTGAGATTTTGAAGTTGCAATTAAGGTGTTTGTGGAAATTACTCAATAGCAAACTCGGTTCGATCTTAGCTCGAACTCAACCTGAGCTGCTAATTGAACTGAGCTGAGCTGGCCAATCAGGCCCGAGGACCGAGATGAGCCGAGTTCAAGCTGAGGTTAGCCACTGTTCGAGCCGAGTCGAGCTGAGGCCAACTCGACTCGGTTTGACTCGATGTACACCCCTAATCCCACCCTCTCTATTCATCAACATTATCTCGTTTTTCTTGAAAATGTTCCCTCCACGGAAGACAGTACACATGACAGGTATGATATGCATTTACCTAAACGGCGTAAATTTTTTGTGGGCCATTGAAATGCCGAATGAAGCTCCCATCTTGGTTTTTGGTTCATCCATGCGAAAATCATTCTATGGACATAATGGATTACAAGTAAAACATCATTGTAGGGGCATAAAAAGGTTTCCACGGTGGAAACACTGTTTCCTGTGGTGTGATCCACTTAATATTTTAATATGCCACCATTTTGGGCTGAAACCCTTGCTTTAGATGGAAAAATGGATGAACGTCATGGATAGTCCACATACATTCAAGGTGGGCCCAACTCAATATTTTTAATTTTTTAATTTTTTAAATATTTTACTATTAATTTTTTTTAAAAAGTTTTTTTAGGTTAGCTTGTTAGTACACACCCATGTCAATACACACACTCCATGTTAGCCACCCCCCGCTAGGAATCGATACCATGACCTCAAGTGTTGATATGAGGTATCTCTACTCAGTCTGCCAATTGAGCTATGGATCTGGGTGTGCCCAACTTAGTTAACTCAGCACTATAAGTGCGTACTGAAAATTTTATGAACCGCTCGGTCAATTTCATTAATTGCTCGATCAAATTCACCGAAGAGAATTTCATGTAAATCTCAGTCAATTTCATTAATTGATCGGTCAAATTAAACAAAGCAAATTGTTAGGCTAGGTCAATTACATTTAAAGTTCATTCCAATTCATGTTAGCCTCACCCAATTTCAAGCTTGCCTCGCGCAAATTGATGTTTCCCTTGCTCAATTTCTCGGTTGCCTCGTTGAATTTTTTCGTTGCCTTGCTCAACTCCTAGGTTCCCTCGCTCAATTTCTAGGTTCCCTTGCTCAATCCTCGCTCCAATTTCTACGTTGTCTCGCTTGCCTCGCTCAATTTTTAGCTTTCCTCACTCAATTTCTAGCTTCCCTCGCTCAATTCCTAAGTTGCCTCACTCCAATTTCGATGTTCCCTCGCTCAAATCATAGGTTGCCTCACTCAATTTCTAGTTTCTTCGCTCAATTCATAGGTTGCCTCGTTCAATTTCTAGGTTCCCTCGCACAATTTGTAGCTTCCCTCGCCTCGCTCAAATCCTAGGTTGCCTTACTGAATTTCTTAGTTCCCTTGCTCAATAACTAGAATTCCTTGCTGAATTTTTACGTTACCTCGCTCAATTCTTAGCTTCTTTCGCTTAATCCCTACGTTGCCTCGCTCAATTTCTAGGTCGCATCTCTCAAATCCTAGGTTCCCTCGCTCAATTTCTAGCTTCCCTCGCTAAAATTCTAGGATTCCTCACTCAATTCCTACGTTGCCTCGCTCAATTCCTAGGTTGCCTCACTCAATTTGTAGGTTCCCTCGCTAATTTTTAGCTTGCCTTGCTCAAATGCTAGGTTGCCTTGCTCAATTTCTAGCTTCCCTCGCTCAATTTCTAGGTTACCTTGCTGAATTCCTATATTGTCTCACTCAATTCCTAGGTTGCCTCGCTCAATTTCTAGGTTCCCTCACTCAATTTCTAGCTTTCCTCGCTCAAATCCTAGGTTACCTTGCTCAAATCCTAGGTTGCCTCGCTCAATTTCTAGCTTCCCTTGCTCAAATCATAGGATTTCTATCTCAATTCCTACGTTACCTGCTCAATTCCTAGGTTGCCTCGCTCAATTTCTAGGTTCCCTTGCTCAATTTCTAGGTTGTCTCGCTTAATTCATAGGTTCCTTCGCTCAATTTATATATTGCCTCAATGGATTTCTAGCTTCCCTCGCACAAAAGCAACATAGCAAAAAAATAAATAAATTCAGTTTGCCCCGCTAAATTGAGCGGGGCAAACTGGAAATTGAGTGGGGCAAGCTAGAAATTGAGCGGGGTAAACCGAAATATTTTTTTTTTTGCTTTTGTAGGTCCCATCATGATGTATGTCTTATATCCAAACCGTCCATATATGAGCGGGGCAAACTGAAAATTAAGGTTTAGGGTGTAAGTTTAGGTTTAGGGATTTGAAAATTTAGATTTAAGGTGTAAGTTTAGGTTTAGGGATAACAATTTTTGATACACGTTAGCTACGGATTATAACCGTAGCTATAATTGCGTTGATATAATTTTTGAATTTGAGAATGGGTTCAGGTTTAAGTTATAGGTTTCAGTTTAAGTTATAGGTTTTTGAATTTGAGAATGGGTTCGGGTTTAGGTTATAGGTTTTGGGATTTGAGAATGGGTTCGGGTTTTGGTTATAGGTTTTTGGATTTGAGAATGGGTTATGGTTTAGGTTTAGGAAATCGGGTTCAGGTTCGGGATTGGGTTTAAGTTTGAATTTTTAAGTTTAGGTTTACATTTATGTTAGGGAATTGAGATTAGAATTAGGTGTAGGTTTCACTTTAGGAAATTGAGTTTAGGTTATAGGTTTAGGAAAAGGTTAGGTTTAGGTTATAGGTTTTGGGAATAGTTTTAAGTTATAAGTATAGGTTTAGGTTAGGTTATAGGTTAAGGTTTAGGGATAGGTTATAGGTTTTGGTATTCGAGAATGGGTTCAGGTTTAGGTTATAGGTTTTGGTTTTGGTTTAGGTTATAGGTTATAGGTTTAGGATAAGGTTTAGGTTTAGGTTTAGGTTATAGGTTTTGGGATTTGAGAATGGGTTCGGGTTAGGTCATAGGTTTTGGTTTTAGTTTAGGTTATAGGTTTAGGTCAATTTCATGTTTGTCCCGCTCAATTTCTCGTTTACCCTGCTCAATTTCTAGTTTGCCCCGCTCAATTTCAAGTTTACCCCGCTCAATTTGCAGTTTGCCCCGCTCAATTTGCAATTTGCCCCGCTTAATTTTCAGTTTGCCCCGCTCAATTTCTAGTTTGCCCCGCTCAATTTTTAGAGCGGGGCAAACTGGAAATTGAGCGGGGTAAACTGGAAATTGAGCGGGGCAAACTGAAAATTGAGCGGGGCAAACTGGAAATTGAGCTGGGCAAACCGGAAATTGAGTGGGGCAAATTGAATTTTTTTTTTTTGTTATGTTACTTTTGTGGGTCCCATCATGATGTATGTGTTATATCCAAACCGTCCATATATTTTACGAGCTCATATTAAGGCTTGAGACGAAAAATAAGATAGATCTAACTATCAAGTGGACCACACTGTAAAAGGCAATGGGAAATTGAACGTCTACCATTGAAACCCTTTTAGGGGTTACAGAAGTTTTGGATCATTATGAAATTTTTTTCCTCTTCATCCAGGTCTTTTTGACCTTATGAATGAACTTAGACGAGGAGGATTTCTCACAAACATCACAGTGGGCCCCCTAAAGGTTTCTAATGGTTGACGCTCATTCAACACTATTTCCTGTAATGTGGTACACTTGAGAATTGGATATATGAATTGAGCGAGACAACCTACGAATTGTGACAGGGAAGCTAGAAATCCAGTGATCTGGAAAAATAATCTGGAAATAGTGATCTGGAAAAATATATGAATTGAGCGAGACAACCTACGAATTGTGACAGGGAAGCTAGAAATCCAGTGAGACAATATATAAATTGAGCGAAGGAACTTAGGAATTGAGCGAGACAACCTAGCAATTGAGCGAAGGAACCTACGAATTGATCGGATGGACTTCATTTTTTTGTTTGTTTTTGTAAATTTCTTGAAAATGTCATTTCCATTTCCCTCATTTCCTGAAAAATGCCCCCTTTTAGTTTCCTTGCCTAGACTGGCAACAAATTTTCCATGAATATATATTTGTAAATGAAGAAATTTTTTCATGAAAATCTTGCTGAAAGACAATCGTGGAAACAAATTTTCATTTTCGACTGTTTTTTAGATTTGGAGTTTCCCAAAAAACTCCATTTTCTTCAAAAATAAAAAAGAAAAAATTCACAAATCCAAACAGTCCTTAAAGTAGGCTTGAAGAGATTGCTCGATTCATTGATAGTCAGTCAAATTAGATTAAAGAGTTTGAAGCAGAGAGAGAGAGAGAGGCTGATACAATTGCATGATGATAAGAAGACAGAGCTGAAGTGGAGGTATTTGGAAGAAGAAGTGGAACTGGAGAAGGAATTTGATGCTAAGCTGACCCAACTGATGGACAAGTGACTATTGTAAATAGGTCCAATCTTTGTCTTTTTTCTATCAAATTTCGATTGTTGTTTTAGCTTTTTCTTAACCGTCTGTTTGCAAACCATCAGTTAAGAAAACAGTTGGTTAGGAAAAAGATGCAAGAACAGTCCCTGGTTTGGTGAGCTAGGCTGTTAATCTGAGCCAGCTACAGATGTGCTAGCTGCAAACAGATCATTAAGAAAATGCTGCAACAATATTAAATCTCCCATTTATTAAAGAAAGATCGAGTGATCTTTTTTTAAAAAAAAATAAAAAATTTACTGTTAGTTTTGTCTAGAAATTGATCGATTTCACTTTTAACACAATATTGAACTTGATATGTAATTATGGATCCTGATGTATGTCAAAACAATATGACTTGTGGGCCTTGGTTCTTGGATGCTCTCTAGGTTAAATGAGTTCAAGTCATGAGACAAATTCATTCATGTGCAACGCTTGTTTTCTTTATTCAGGCTAGTATATATCAGGAGGAGAAAAATCTCATAGACTTGTCTATTATCCTTCTCAGATTTTCAAGGTAAAGAAAGTATCATTATGGAAGTTTTGCTTGCCTTTTCCTCATTTTTATTGTCACTTTCTCATTGTTATAGAGTATTGCTTTTTGAATATTCTTCTTTTTATAAATTTTGTAAGAATCATATATTTTACAACTCAATTGAATGGAGCCTTGCTGCTACCTTGAGGTTGTGCATTCAATTTGAGACTATTATCACATGTTTCATTTGTGATTTTAAAGATTGTGAGAGTTTGAATTTCCTTAAAAATTCAGTTCTTTACTATCTGTTTAGCTGGGTTTAATAATTCCATATTTGCATTTGGACAAGTATTCAATCTTTCCAATTTAAAATCTTCCAATCCAATCTTCCCAATTTATTATCTGCAATCTCATTCATTCAATTGCTCTTTAAATTGAATCAGTTTGATAATGCACCAACCTTTGCTCTATCCTTTGGTAGTGCTTATTTCCTTTGATTCTATTATAAATTTTGTTTATTCTTTTTGTCATTACAATGATTGTTTTAAAGATTTTATTTGGAATGGAGCTTCGATATTAGGAACATTGTGTGATCTAGGCTGTATGAATGAATACTTAATGTTAACCATCATTTTCAGTTGCAAAGTTACAATCAGGATCTATTCCTGTTTCTATACTTTCTAGTTTCAGCTATAACTTCTTTCAAAATTCACCATGAGGTGGGACTGCTTGAATGTGGTTGAAGATTTATTCGTTCCTGTGTAACTTGGTTAACAGACCTGATTTCTAGTTTACAATTACATATGGAAATGGTCTTCTAATGACTTAACTTTGTGCTGTGTATAATAGATTTGAAGGACAATATCTTAAGAGTAGGGAAAAACTGGATGATTTCAATGCCATTTTTACAAGGTTTACAACTTCAAGAGGGGTGTTTTGTGTGGATGTTGCTGATATTTATAATATAATCTCCCTCCTGTATTTCATGCATGCTAACTATTTGATAAAATGGCTCAACAAGGAGTGTTTTGTGTCAATGTAGCTGATATTTATAATACAATCTCCCTCTTGTATTTTGTGCATGCTAATTGTTTGATGAAATGGCTCAAGAAGGAATGAGAAGCTAGCACTACTATCATTAGGCTATGATCTGACTAATCCTTGATCGTGGGTGTGTGGAAAAAAGTTTATTAAGATTGAGTAGGTTTCAATTTTTATAGTGATGCCTCTTATAATAGCTATTTCTTTCTTTGTATTTTGAAACACTTCTTACTAAGACTATGATGACACCTGTAACTTGATTGGACTGGCACTATGTGTCTCAACCTTAAGATCATGGGTCGGATCCTAGCTTATCTACTGAAGCACATGATTGCACAAAATTGGTAAGGAAAACTTTTGCCTATATTTACATCACTAAATCTATAAGGGCTCTTCCATTTACCATAGACCTTTAGAACCTCATTGCCATATATTGAAACCTCCCAAGTAGAGAAGGCATCTTGCACTTTTTCCTTGGTGACTAATGAATAAGGCATGCACCAACGTTCATTATGCAAGTACTCTGGCATATATAAATGTATATATGGTTTACTGTTCCATGATTTTCATTTTTGATATCTTGTTTATAGTTGGCCCCATGGCCAAATATCCAAGTCACTATAACAAAATGGAACATGGTTTTCAGGTGAGATGAACGATTTTCAAAAGAAAATAGTAAATGCACGAGTTTCAAAAGAAAACAGTCTGCGATTTTGAGAAGCGATTCCTAATGCCATTTTATGTTTAAATGCATATTTCAGATTCAAGCATCTGGTACGTCTCTTGACTCAAGAATGCACATGGTTGGAGTGGTCTGGCCATTTGGACAGACCGTGTTTATGTATTTGCTCAAAATTGATGGAGCAGACCCGGATGTGCGTCGGAGCTATCTGGAAGAGCGGGGGTCCCTGGAAGGTGGGAACCGCTGTTATGACCATGATGAAACTGTCCATTTCCTATGGACAGCATTGGAGGGGCTTGGCCATTTGAATAGGCAGTGTTTATGTATTTGCTCGAAATTAACGGAGCGGACCCGGATATGCGTCGGAGCTATCCGGAAGAGCGGGGGTCCCTAGAAGGTGGGAACCGCTGTTATGACCATGATGAAGCTGTCCATTTTCTATGGAGGGCATTGGAAGGGCCTGACAATCTGGACAGGCCATGTTTATATTTGTAGTTGCAGGTACCATACCCTTAACCTAAACCAGAACCGATTTTCAAACCCAAAAACCTATAACTTAAACCAAAACCAAAACCAAAACCTATAACCTAAACCAAAACCAAAACCTATGACCTAAACCCGAACCGATTCTCAAATCCCAAAACCTATAACCTAAACCAAAACCAAAACCTATGAACTAAACCCGAACCCATTCTCAAATCCTAAAACCTATAACCTAAACCTAAACCTAAACCTATAACCTAAACCCGAACCCATTCTAAAATCCCAAAACCTATAACCTAAACCAAAACCTATAACCTAAACCCAAACCCATTCTCAAATCCTAAAACCTATAACTTAAACCAAAACCAAAACCAAAACCTATAACCTAAACCTGAGCCGATTCTCAAATCCTAAAACTTATAACCTAAACCAAAACCTATGACCTAAACTTGAACCCATTCTCAAATGCCAAAACCTATGACCTAAATCCGAACCCATTCTCAAATCCCAAAACCTATAACCTAAACCTAAACCTATGAACTAAACCCGAACCCATTCTCAAATCCTAAAACCTATAACCTAAACCTATAACCTAAACCTATAACCTAAACTCGAACCCATTCTAAAATTCCAAAACCTATAACCTAAACCAAAACCAAAACCAAAACCTATAACCTAAATCCAAACCCATTCTCAATTCCTAAAACCTACAACCTAAACCAAAACCATAACCAAAACTATAACCTAAACCTAAACCTATAACCTAAACTCAAATCCCTAAATCAAAACCTATAACCTAAACCCGAATCCATTCTCAAATCCCAGAACATATAACCTAAACCTGAACCCATTCTCAAATCCCAAAACCTATAACCTAACCTAAACCTATACTAATAACCTAAAACTATTCCCAAATCCCAAAACCTATAACCTTATCCTAAACCTATAACCTAAACCTAAACCTAAACCTATAACCTAAACCCGAACCCATTCTAAAATCCCAAAACCTATAACTTAAACCAAAACCAAAACCAAAACCTATAACCTAAACCCGAACCGATTCTCAAATCTTAAAACCTATAACCTAAACCAAAACCATAACCAAAACCTATAACCTAAACCCGAACCCATTCTCAAATCCAAAAACCTATAACCTAAACTTAAACCTCACCTAAAACCTATAACCTAAACCTAAAACCTTATCCTAAACCTCTAACCTATAACCAAAACCAAAACCTAAGACGTAAACCCGAACCCGTTCTCAAATCCAAAAACCTATAACCTAAACCAAAACCATAACTAAAACCTATAACTTAAACCCAAACCCATTCTCAAATCCTAAAACCTATAACCTTATCCTAAACCTATACTTATAACCTAAAACTATTCCCATATCCCAAAACCTATAACCTTATCCTAAACCTATAACCTATAACCTAAACCCAAACCAAAACTTATAACTTAAACCCGAACCCATTCTCAAATCCCAAAACCTATAACCTAAACCAAAACCAAAACCTATAACCTAACCCGAACCTATTCTCAAATCCCAAAACCTATAACCTAAACCAAAACCTAAAACATATAACCTAAACCCGAACCCATTCTCAAATTCTAAAACCTGTAACCTAAACCCGAACTCATTCACAAATCCCAAAACCCAAACCCAAACCTAAACCTAAAACCTAAATCTAAACCTAAACCTATAACCTAAACTCAAATCCCTAAACCAAAACCTATAACCTAAACCCGAATTCATTCTCAAATCCCAGAACCTATAACCTAAACCAAAACCTATAACCTAAACCCGAACCCATTCTCAAATCCCAAAACCTATAACCTAACCTAAACCTATACTAATAACCTAAAACTATTCCCAAATCCCAAAACCTATAACCTTATCCTAAACCTATAACCTAAACCTAAACCTATAACCTATAACCTTAACCAAAACCTATAACCTAAACCAAAACCAAAACCTATAACCTAAATCCAAACCCATTCTCAAATCCCAAAACCTATAACCAAAACCATAACCAAAACCTATAACCTAAACCCGAACCCATTCTCAAATCCCAAAACCCAAACCCAAACCCAAACCTAAACCTAAACTTAAAACCTAAACCAAAACGAAAACCTATAACCTAAACCCGAACCCATTCACAAATCCCAAAACCTGTAACCTAAACTCGAACCCATTCTCAAATCCCAAAACCCAAAAATCAGTGGGGATTACAACAGGGAAAAGGAAAAAAAAATAAAAAATGAAAAAGAAGCCAGCAAGTTGGGGTCGACCGGGTCAGGCCGGTCGACCGGCCTATGGCTACGGATTATAACCGTAGCCATAGCTATAATGCTCTGCACTTTTTTTTCTTTTTTCTTTTTTATTTTTTACATGGAGAACTTTATTGTACCTACATTTTTCTTTAATACATGTTTATATAAATGTGTGTGTGTGTGTGTGTGTGTGTGTGTGTGTGTGTGTGTATATATATATATATATATAAATTTTTCTCCTTTTTTTTTTTCATTTCTTTCTTTATTCATTTAACAAGAATATCTTCTAAACTAAAATTAGTTACTTGACGTACCACATATGATTTTGGGGTAGGAGAAGCTATTTTAACCAACCAACCTAGTTATTTTCCAAGATTCCATTAGGTCGATGGTCGAAAATACATTTCATTCACTTCACGGTCAATTTCAATCACTTCATGGTCAAACTAGAAATTGAGCGAGACAAATATGAAATTGAGTGAGTAAATTGAAAATTGAGTAGGACAAGGTATGAATTGAGTGAGGGAAGCTAGAAATTGAGCGAGGTTTAGGCTACGTTGAAATTGAGCGAGGTTTCCTTGCTCAAATCCTAAGTTGTCTCGCTGAATTTCTACGTTGCATCGCTCAATTGGTAGGTTGCCTCGCTCAATTCCTAGGTTCCTTCGCTCAATTTATATATTGCCTCACTGGATTTCTAGCTTCCCTCGCACAAAAGCAACATAACAAAAAAAATAAATTCAGTTTGCCCTGCTCAATTTCTAGTTTGCCCCGCTAAATTGAGCAGGGCAAACTGGAAATTGAGCGGGGCAAACTAGAAATTGAGCCGGGTAAACTGAAATAATTTTTTTTTGCTTTTGTAGGTCCCATCATGATGTATGTCTTATATCCAAACAGTCCATATATGAGTGGGGCAAACTGAAAATTGAGCGGGGTAAACTGGAAATTGAGCGGGGTAAACTGGAAATTAGCGGGGTAAACTGAAAATTGAGCGGGGCAAACTAGAAATTGAGTGGGGCAAACTGGAAATTGAGCGGGGTAAACTGGAAATTAAGCGGGACAAACTGAAAATTGAGCGGGGCAAACTAGAAATGAGGATAGGTTATATGTTAAGGTTTAGGGAACTGAGAATAGGTTAAGGTTTAAGTTTAGGAAATTGGGTTCGGGACCGGATTTAGGTTTGGGTTTTCAAGTTTAGGTTTAGGTTAAGGAGTTAATATTAGGATTAGGTTAAGGTTTAGGTTTAGGGATTTGAGAATACATTTAGGTTTTAGGTTTAGGTTATAAGTGTCGGTTATATGTTAAGGTTTAGGGAACTGAGAATAGGTTAAGGTTTAGGCTTAGGAAATCGAGTTCGGGACCGGATTTAGGTTTGGGTTTTCAAGTTTAGGTTTAGGTTAAGGAGTTGATATTAGGATTAGGTGCAGGTTTATGTTATAGGTTTTTAGATTTGAGAATGGGCTTGGGTTTAGGTTATAGGTTTTGGTTTTGGTCTAGGTTATAGGTTTTGAGATTTAATAATGGATTCGGGTTTAGGTTTAAGTTTAGGTTTATGTTATAGGTTTTGAAATTTGGGAATAGTTTTAGGTTATAACTATAGGTTTAGGTTAGGTTATAGGTTAAGGTTTTGGGATTTGAGAATGGGTTCGGGTAAGGTTATAGGTTTTGGTATTAGTTTAGGTTATAGGTTTTGGTTAAGGTTATAGGTTATAGGTTTAGGTTTAGGTTAAGGTTAGGTTTAGGTTATAGGTTTTGGTTAAGGTTATAGGTTTAGGTTTAGGTTAAGGTTAGGTATAGGTTATAGGTTTTGGAATTTAATAATGGGTTCAGGTTTAGGTTATAGGTTCTGGTTTTGGTTTAGGTTATAAGTTATAAGTTTAGGATAAGGTTTAGGTTTAGGTTTAGGTTATAGGTTTTGAGATTTGAGAATGGGTTCGGGTTTAGGTCATAGGTTTTGGTTTTAATTTAGGTTATAGGTTTAGGTCAATTTCATGTTTGTCCCGCTCAATTTTCAGTTTGCCCCGCTCAATTTTCAGTTTGTCCCGCTCAATTTTCAGTTTACCCCGTTCAATTTCCAGTTTGCCCCGCTCAATTTCCAATTTACCCCGCTCAAACTGAAAATTGAGCGGGGCAAACTAGAAATTGAGCGGGGCAAACTGAAAATTAAGCGGGGCAAACTAGAAATTGAGCAGGGTAAACTAGAAATTGAGCGGGGGAAACTGAAAATTGAGCGGGGCAAATTTGAAAATGAGCTGGGCAAACTGAAAATTGAGCGAGGTAAACTGAAAATTAAGCGGGACAAACTAGAAATTGAGCGGGGTAAACTAGAAATTGAGCGGGGGAAACTAAAAATTGAGCGGGGCAAATTTGAAAATGAGCTGGGCAAACTGAAAATTGAGCGAGGTAAACTGAAAATTAAGCGGGACAAACTAGAAATTGAGCGGGGTAAACTAGAAATTGAGCGGGGGAAACTAAAAATTGAGCGGGGCAAATTTGAAAATGAGCTGGGCAAACTGAAAATTGAGCGAGGTAAACTGAAAATTAAGCGGGACAAACTAGAAATTGAGTGGGGCAAACCGAAAATTGAGCGGGACAAACATGAAATTGACCTAAACCTATAACGTAAACTAAAACCAAAACATATGACCTAAACTGAACCCATTCTCAAATCCCAAAACCTATAACCTAAACCTAAATCTAAACCTTATCCTAAACCTATAACTTATAACCTAAACCAAAACCAGAACCTATAACCTAAACCCGAACCTATTATTAAATTCCAAAACTTATAACCTAAACCTAACCTTAACCTAAACCTAAACCTATAACCTATAACCTTAACCAAAACCTATAACCTAAACCAATACCAAAACCTATAACCTAAACCCGAACCCATTCTCAAATCCTAAAACCTATAACCTAAACCTAAACCTAAACCTTATCCTAAACCTATAACCTATAACCTAAACCAAAACGAAAACCTATAACCTAAACCCGAACCCATTATCAAATCCTAAAACCTATAACCTAAACCTAACCTTAACCTAAACCTACACCTATAACCTATAACCTTAACCAAAACCTATACCCTAAACCTGAACCCATTCTCAAATCCCAAAACCTATAACCTATAACTTAAACCAAAACCAAAACCTATAACCTAAACCCGAACCCATTATTAAATCCCAAAACCTATAACCTAAACCTAACCTTAACCTAAACTTAAACCTATAACCTATAACCTTAGCCAAAACCTATAACCTAAACCCGAACCCATTCTCAAATCCCAAAACCAATACTAAAACCTATAACCTAAATCAAAATCAAAACCTATAACCTTAACCTGAACCCATTCTCAAATTCCAAAACCTTAACCTATAACCTAACCTAAACCTATAGTTATAGCCTAAAACTATTTCCAAATCCCAAAACCTGTAACCTAAACCTAAACTTAAATCTAAACCCGAACCCATTATTAAATCTCAAAACCTATAACCTAAACCAAAACCAAAACCTATAACCTAAACCCGAACCCATTCTCAAATCCAAAAACCTATAAAATAAACCTATAACCTATAACCTATAACCAAAACCAAAACCTATAACCTAAACCTAAACCAAAACCTAAACCAAAACCTATAACCTAAACCTAAATAAAAACCTATAACCTAAACCAAAACCAAAACCTATAACCTAAACTACAACCCATTATCAAATCCCAAAACCTATAACCTAAACCAAAACCTATAACCTAAACTTGAACCCATTCTCAAATCCAAAAACCTATAACCTAAACCTAAACCTTAACATAAACCTATAACCTAAACCAAAACCTATAACCTAAACCTAAATCAAAACCTATAGCCTAAATCAAAACCAAAACCTATAACCTAAACCGGAACCTATTATCAAATCCCAAAACCTATAACCTAAACTAAAACCAAAACCTATAACCTAAACTCGAACTCATTCTCAAATCCCAAAACCTAAACCTATAACATAAACTCAAATCCCTAAACCTAAACCTAAACCTAAACCTAAACCTAATCCTATAACCTAAACTCAAATCCCTAAACCTTAGCCTATAAACTAACCTAAACTTATACTTATAACCTAAAACTATTCACAAATCCCAAAACTTATAATCTAAACCTAAATCTAAACTTGAAAATCCAAACCTAAACCCAATTCCGAACCTGAACCTGATTTCCTAAACCTAAACTTTAACCTATTCTCAATTCCCTAAAGCTATTACCTATAACCTACACCTAAACCTAACCTAAACCTATAACCTTAACCTAAACCTAAAACCTAAACCTAAACCTAAAACCTAAATGTATTCTCAAATTCTTAAACCTAAACCTACACTTAATCCTAATCTCAACTTCTTAACCTAAACCTAAACTTAAAAACCCAAACTAAACCCGATCTCAAACCTGAACTCGATTCCCTAAACCTAAACCTTAACCTATTCTCAATTCCTTAAAGCTTTAACCTATAACCTAGAACCTATAACCTAAACCTAAACCTAAACTTTAACCTAAACCTAAATCAAAACATATAACTAAATTTTTAGTTTTGCCCCGCTCAATTTCCAGTTTGCCCCGCTCATATATGAACGGTTTGGATATAACACATACATCATGATGGGACCCACGAAAGAAAAAAAAAATAGAAATTGAGCGGGGCAAACTGGAAATTGAGTGGGGCAAACTAGAAATTGAGTGGGGTAAATTGGAAATTGAGCAGGGCAAACTGGAAATTGAGCGGTGCAAACTGGAAATTGAGCGGGGCAAACTGAATTTTTTTATTTTTTTTGGTATATTACTTTTGTGGGTCCCATCATGATGTATGTGTTATATCCAAACCGTCCATATATTTTACGAGCTCATATTAAGGCTTGAGACAAAAAATAAGATAGATCTAACTATCAAGTGGACCACACTGTAAAAGGCAATGAGAAATTGAACGTCTACCATTGAAACCCTTTTAGGGGTTACAGAAGTTTTGGATCATTATGAAATTTTTTTCCCTCTTCATCCAGGTCTTTTTGACCCTATGAATGAACTTAGACGAGGAGGATTTCTCACAAATATCACAATGGGCCCCCTAAAGGTTTCTAATGGTTGACGCTCATTCAACACTATTTCCTGTAATGTGGTACACTTGAGAACTGGATATATCTCATTTTTAGTCTCATACCATAAAATGATCTGGAAAAATATATGAATTGTGCGAGACAGCGTACGAATTGTGCGAGGGAAGCTAGAAATCCAGTGAGACAATATATAAATTGAGCGAAGGAACTTAGGAATTGAGCGAGACAACCTAGCAATTGAGCGATGCAACGTAAAAATTCAGCGAGACAACTTAGGATTTATGTAACCTAAACCTCGCTCAATTTCTAGGTTCCCTCGCTCAATTTCTAGCTTTCCTTGCTCAAATCCTAAGTTGCCTCGCTCAATTTCTAGATTCCCTCGCTGAACTCCTATGTTACCTCGCTCAATTTCTAGCTTCCCTCACTCAATTCATACCTTGTCCTGCTCAATTTTCAATTTACTCACTCAATTTCATATTTGTCTCGCTCAATTTTTAGTTTGACCATGAAGTGATTGAAATTGATCGTGAAGTGAATGAAATGTATTTTCGACCATTGACCTGATGGAATCTTGGAAAATAACTAGGTTGGTTGGCTAAAATAGCTTCTCCTACCCCAAAATCATACGTGGTACGTCAAGTAACTAATTTTAGTTTAGAAGATATTCTTGTTAAATGAATAAAGAAAGAAACGAAAAAAAGAAGAGAAAAAAAATACACACACACACACACACACACACACACACTTATTTATATAAACATGTATTAAATAAAAATGTAGGTACAATAAAGTTCTCCATGTAAAAAATAAAAATAAAAAAAAAAAAAATAAAAAAGAAAAAAAAGTGCATAGTATTGTAGTTATGGCTACGGTTATAATCCGTAACCATAGGCCGGTCGACCGGGTTGACCCGGTCGACCCCAACTTGCTGTCTCCTTTTTCATTTTTTTTTCCCCCCTTTCCCAGTTGTAATTCCCACTGATTTTTGTGGGTCCCATTATGAGGTATATGTTATATCCAAACCGTCCATCTATTCGGTGAACTCGTATTAAGGTTTGAGATGAAAAATAAGACAGATCTAGCTATCAAGTGGACCACGCAGTAAAAGGTAATGGGGAATTGAATGTCTACCATTGAAACCCTTTTAGGGGTTGCAGAAGTTTTGGATCATCATGGAATTTGTTTTTCCTCTTCATCCAGGCCTTTGTGACCTTATGAATAGATTGGATGGAAAATAAATGTTATGATGGGCCTTACAAAAAATTTTAACGGTGAAAATCAATTTCCCCGCTGCTCTTTGTGGTGTGGTCCATTGATTTATGGATATGATTTTTTTTTTTTTGGATAATGCTCTGAAATGATTTTGAAATATGGATGAACGTTGTGGATAAGATAAATACATAGCTGTGGGGCCTTGTAACTTTGATCTCTCCTAAGCCGTTCGTACAACTCTCAGTTGGACGAGCGTCAGCTTTCGTCTTCGCAGTGAAAAGGAGGGGTAGTTTCGTCCTCAAAGTCGCTGTCCGCACGTGCTAGTCTAAGTTGGTAACTTAAGTTTGTATATCGCGATAAAAACCGCTGGGTAAAAGGTTTTGTCTACAGTGGTCATTTTCTCATGAAAGTTTAGCCCTGCCAAGCTTACACGCTTGTGCAATAAAGCTCATGTACACACTGCACATGTGCCAGAATGGCATGATAGGTCTGAGATCCATTCCATCCATCAGAAAGGAATCACTATATTGATGTTCTAGACCTAGAATCAGGTTAATCCAGTGGTCAGGTGGGCTACAGTTTGCAAAACAAATGAACCACTCTGAAAAACATGGCTGCAGTTACTAATATTGGGGCCAACATATTGGGTGGTCGAGATTTATAATTGAGGTAACTAAGAAGATCGGAACAACCTGATGGATGGATTGGATCTCTCATATATGTGCCATGCTGGCAGATTTGTGGGGGTGTACATAAGCTTTGTTGCACACACGTGTGCACTTAACAACGCTTCTATGAGTGATATTGCTCGTAGTTGCATCTTGACATTAGACAATCCAATCCATGGATCCAGACCGTCCATTGGGTCCAACACAGATTTGATGGAAAGCCATACACATATCACACTAATCTGACTACCATAACAATCTGATCATCACCCTTTAATATGGATGACCAAGATCATCTCCACAAAAACAGGTCCAACAAAATTCTATCAATCCATTTGTTGGGAACATCATAAATTTCTTATGATTCTAAAGAGTCATTTTTTAAGGAAATGCTAACCATTCCATGCATGGTTCCCAAAAAGAACGTAGGGCAGCAAAAACAAGGAAAAATCAGGGATGGATGGGCCCATCTGATCCCTGTGATTTTTTCATCATAGACCAAAAAATATTTTCTAGACTTAATAGACAGTTCAGATCAATGGACTGGATTGTCCAAGTGCCAGGATGCAACTAGGAGCACTATAACCTACAGTGCTCTGCCAACACTGGTGCATCTCTCGTAGTGAAAACGATCAAACTGTCATTACTTTGGTATGCCCACGTGAATTTGAAAATCCTGGGGTAAATGTCCGTTATTTTCTACGGTGTGGCCCACCAAATAATTTTATAAACTTGGTTTTTAAGGCATACCAGCATCACCATCTGACACGTGAGTTGAATGAACGGCGTAAACACAACTCGGTGGACCCACTCAACGGTTACATAACGTTTACGTGGAGCGAAATGAGTTATACGCATGTGAATACCCTTATAAGCAAGTTAATAACTTTTCTAAGATTGAAACTTTGATACTCGGGCAGTGTGTGATGCATGATACGCATGCACTAAGAAATTACTGAGGAATTGCATATATTAAGAATACCATTAATTCAAATTAAATTGTCCAAAATTTGGGTAATAGTTTAGTTGTATTAATAACAAAAAATTATGCTTATACTAATTAGATTTGTGGCCTTCATTGGACGGTTAAAATTGAATTTTTTTGACTAAGTCTTATTTAAGTAAACATGTGCCTACCAACCAGGTGTTAGGATTGTTTGAAAAAAAAAAAAAAAAACTCATTCTAGACTTTGAATTGATGAAAACATAGCTTCTACTATTTAATAGTATGATTCAAGTTAATATATGACACATGTACCATTTCTAAGTACCTGAGTATCGAGTGTAATACTCACCCAAAGTATCAAATAAGCCCAGGGAAGCTAATTGCAATTTGGTTATTTCCACTCTATTGAACTAATTATGGTTGGAGAGGTGGTTACCTACAGCTAGAGGCGGGCATCAAACCGAGTCGGATTGGATTGGGTCCAACCCGATTCAATTTGAAATATAGCTGGGCTGACCTGAACCCGATCCGATCTGGGACCGAGTCTGGGACATACGACTCTATCAGATCTGACACATGGTTGGCCTGACTCCAACCGAGTCCAACTCATCAGGGAAATCGAGTTGGATCGGGTTAGGTGTGTTTCGGATCAACTTTTTTAATAGTGAAAATCATTATCACTGTTGCTATTTTCAGTGTGGTCCATTTGAGCTCTAGATATGATTCATTTTTTATTTTTTTTCAAATGATCTAAAATGATCACAAAAAATGGATAAATGGTATGGATATAATAAATACATCATTGTGGGGCCAATGTAACGTTGATATAATTTAAGCTGTTCGTACGACTTGGAGCTCAAGGCATTACAGCTGTGAATGTGTCGTGCACGACAGCTGTAACGTGTTGTGCACGAAAGTATTGACCTTAGCAAGTTCTGTAGGTCTGATCATGGGATATATGTTATATCCAAACCGTCCATCCATTTGGTGAGCTCGTTTTAAGGCTTGAGACGAAAAATAAGATAGATCTGACTATCAAGTGGACCACACTGGAAAAATCATTTTCAATTGCTATTTGTGGTGTGGTCTAGATGATCTTTGGATATGATTTATTTTTTGAATAATACTCTATAATGATCTCTAAAACTATATGAATGGTGTAGATATAATAAATACATCATTGTGAGCCCCATATAACTTTGATCTCCTTTAAACCGTTTGTACAACTTGGAGCTCGAGGAGCGTCAATGCTCGTCTTCGCACGACACATGCCTACAACTATAAGCCTATAGCCCACAACAGCAGGATGGGGATTGTGTACTACCCCTGCCCGTCCCTACTGTGATGTATCTATACATCCAAACCATTTCTCTTTTCTCAGATTATTTTAAGGCATCAAAACAAAAATTAGGTAGATCCAACGATCAAATGAACCATACAAAGGAATATTTCTTATTATGGTACATGAATGAATATTTCTTATTATGCTGATTAACCTGTGTTGGGGCCCAATGTGAATGAATTTGGTTTATCCATGCTGTTCATTCATTTTTTTAGATCATTTTAGTGGTCGAATCCAAAATTGATGCATATCCAAAGCTCAAGTAAACCATACCACAAGTAAAAGGTAGAATTATTGATAAAAACCACTTCGAATCAGGTTGGATCCATTTAAATCGGGTTTTCGGATTAGATCGTTCCGGAGTGACCATGACCCGATCTCCAATCGAAAAAAAGTTGGATTTGATTGACCCTACCCGATCCGCACTAATCCAAGCTGTCGGTTCAGTTCGAAACGGGTCGGATCGGGTCTGATCAACCGAATCGGGTCAGATATACCCCACTCTACCTGCAACTGAGTACCATAGTTCTTTGTGTTGTACCATCTTTTCTGCCAACATACCATTAGTGTAGAAAATCAGTAGGCCCCACTATGAGAATTTCATTAGTTGGGCCACACTTATATGTTAAGTCAGACCGACGTGCCACTTGTGTAGAAAATCAGTAGGCCCCACCGTGAGAATTTCATTAGTTGGGCCACACCTATATGTTGAGTCAGGCCAACATGCTACTTGTGTAGAAAATCAGTAGGCCCCACCATGAGAATTTCATTAGTTGGGCCACAACTATATGTTGAGTCAGACCAACATGTCACTTGTGTTGAAAATCAGTAAGCTTCACTACGAGAATTTCATTAGTTGGGCCACACCTATATGTTGAGTCAGACCAACATGTCACTTGTGCAGAATATCAATAGGCCCCACCATGAGAATTTCATTAGATGGGCCACACCTATATGTTGAGTTAGATTATCAGTTGTCCATTGATTTCAAAGGTTTAGTCTCTTAATGAGGCGACCATCTTGATTCATGTATCAACTGATTTTCACGGTGGGGCCTACTGTTTTCTTATTACAGACATTCTACACAAGTTGCATGCAGGATGGTCCCCTAGCTGTGGTACCTTGCCTGTTGGTGGTCAGTTCACTTGTAGCAATTCAATTTGACAGTGCATCTAAATTCAAACCTATAAAGTGTTTGAGATAGCCTAGTGACTAAGTTATCCATCTAGAGCGCAGCCCACCTGCAAAGTAAGAAAACGAAAACTTGCTAATTTCTTGCATCCGAAGGTTTTCGGTGGTTCATTTTCTTCTCCTCATTTTCATCAAGGGCCGGCACTAAACGACAGCTGAGATGTTGGAGTGTCATGTGGCGGCCCGCATTTTTTGGTAATGGATAAAAACATGTTTGAAAACGTAATTCAAACCAAACACTCCACTTCAAAACTTCAATGTCTAATTGAGTCGGATCGTGTGGAAGACCGTAAAGAGTCTTTACTTGACTCGATTCGGTATTTAAATGGTTAAATTAAAATGTTAAAGAAAACAATGAATATTTGAAATATATAAGATAATATAAATAAGCAAATTGAGTCACACTAGTCAAGTATCAAAGTCTAGTCGAACCAAGTTTGGAGTTGAGTCGTTGAGTTTTAGAAGTACAGGACTAACCGATGATGAGCACCACTCACATGTACCCTTTCCCACATGTGAGATTGCGTCTCATTGCCCCTTTTTGCCATTTCCTCTACAAATGTTGTATACCAAGGTTATTCTATGGCTATTATTCAACTGTATTATAAGAAGAATATGATGATCCACGAAAAGAGGTTTTACTAACAATTAGTATGAATTAATAGATCAAACTATGTGAAAAAGAACCATTGGCTGGGCAGAGCCGACCAATAAGATAGCTTAGCCTGATCATAGGTTGGTCGAATCATAGGTTGGCATGACTATAGCTTGGTCTGACTATGGGTCAGCGCGACCTTCAACGACTTTCAGTAAGGAAAGTCGTAGCTACTGAAACCAACGATTAGAAGGACACTACAAGCTTATAGACATCAGGATGATGCCGACCTAGAAACTGCATGTAAAATTTAATCAACTGCCTATGTTGGGCCACCATTCTGTATGTATGCCATTCAACATGAGCATCCACTAAGCCTCTCCAATGATGATGCGTTCGATGTGTATGATAAATTTAAACTTTACAAATCATTATGTGGGTGGCACCATGGACAAAAAATGGGCCGTGGCTCTAAGACAGGTCCCCATATGATGGTTGCATGCAGCCCCACTGGATAGTATGGATTGCATACACATGCCATGGTGAGTCGCAAAAATAACATTTTCATACTAAATTTATTTCCAGAGAGAACTTGTTTAGGGTCATTTGGAACTATATCCTAAACTTTTGAGAAAATGTGGAGGAGTTGTTAAAGGTCATTTGGATACCACCCAATAAAGAACTTTTACAGTCAATAAGTCAACTTTTTTTTTTTTCCAAATTTAGTTTAATAAGTATAATTGTATAAGTAACTCATGTGATAAAGTTAATTCCATGAGTTTACCTTTTTAAGTTAAAGGTCATTTGGATACCACCCGATAAAGAACTTTTTAATTTAATAAGTCAACTTTTTTTTTTTTTTTTTTCTAATTTAGTTTAATAAGTATGATTGTATAAGTAATTCATGTGATAAAGTTAATTCCATAAGTTTACCTTTTTGGGATTTTAACTTTTGACTTCCCTCTCTTTATGTGATGGATGATACATGTTAAAGGAGGCTCCACGTGATTGGTGGTCCACATCAAAGGTGGGGCCTGCACACCCATATCAAGGTGAGACCACATAATGGATTGTCTGCATTGAAGGTAGGCCGCTAATAATGAATGGTCCACATCTAAGGTGGGCTTTTGCATGATGGATGATGCACAATGAAGGTGGGGCTCAAAGATGGATGGTACATATCAAAGGTGGGCTCCACATGAGGGAGGGTGGATATTGAAGGTGGTCCCACATAATGGAGAATGACAATGAAGGTGGGCCCCACATGATGGATTATCCATATTAAGGTGGGCACCACATAATGGTCCATATCAAAGGGAGTCGCCTAATGATGAATGGCCTACACAGTGGACGGTCCACATCGAAGATGGGCCCCACATGATGGGTGTTGGTAATTGAAGATGGGCCCCACAAAGGTGTCAATGAGGAATGACCTACATCTAAGGTGGGCCTTGCATGATGGGTGGCTCACATTGAAGGTGGGGCCCACATGATGGATAGTCCACATCAAAGGTGGGCTCTGGATGAGGGGTGGTGGATATTAAAGTTGGCCCCACATGATATATGACTCATGTCATGGTGGACTCTACATGAGGACATTCACATCAAAAGTGGGCCCTGCTTGATGGATAACCCACTTTAAAGTTGGGCCTACATGATGGATGGTCCATATTAAAGGTGGGCCCACATGATGGACAACCCACATCCAAAGTAAGCTTCACATTATTGGTAGCTCACATCGAAGAGGGGCCTCACAAGGTGAATGGTCCATGTTGAAGGTAGGCCCCACACGATGCATAGTTCACATTGAGGAGAAGGCCAAGGTGGGCCCAACATAATTAGTGGTCTACATTGAAGGTTAGACCACATCATGACCGGTGGATGTTAAGGGTGGATGAGTTCGAGGGATAAGTAATTATGTGATGTTAGAAGCCATTAAGGGATAAATTAAAGTAACTTAATGTGTTGAGGTGGCCCCGGTCGAGTAACCTGACCCACTTAAGAGACAAGCTTGGGTTGAGCTTATTTGGGCTGTGGTCGGAAAACACGGGCCATTTAAATGGGTCAAGTTCAGGTTGTACTTGGGCGCTTATATATATATATATATATATATATATATATATATATATATATATATATATATATATATATATATATATATATATATATATATATATATATGGGAAAAGGTTCTATGCGGTCGGGCCCCAATGTGATGCGTGTCGAACATCTACCCCATCAATCATATGCACCATTTTCATGGTGGGCCTAGGGCTTAAAAATCAAGTCAATCTGTGACATGTGTGGGTCACACCACATACAAAAGTAGAGAGGGGTTTCCATCCATTAAAACGTTCATAATCATTTGTTGGGCCCACTGAGATGTGGTTTGCAAATCCAGCCCATCCATTATGTGTGTCCCATTTGGATGAGGGATTAGACCAAGTTTCAGATGCATCCAAATTTAATGTGGGCCCCACCAAGTGCCTTTATACGTTTTAGGCATGTCTTCACATGATTTCAGATGGTACGGCCCACTGAGTTCCGGCTGATTTTTAGGATATCCTATAATTTAAAGGAGACCCATCAAATGCACAGTGTTGATGTTCAACATACATCATGGTGGGGCCCACACTACACACACACACAGGTGCATGGTCATATATGGTTTAACATGTTTGATGTGTGTGGGGCTCACCCCTTGATGTGAATGTATAATCCAAACCATACATCTGACGTGCCTTCTCATTTTCATTGCAACCCTAAAGAATAGTAACGATCCAACACTCAGGTGGGACACACCACAGGGATAAATTTCCAATCGTGCCTAAAACTTATATATTAGCTTGTTGTCGCTCACCTAAGTTTCGGAATGGCTTCAATTTGAATGTGACACGTCGTACCATTTTGAATGTGACACTTCGTCTCGATGGGACGCACCTAATGATTGGGTTGGATGATATATAAACAACATGGTGAAACCCATATTCCATCTAGAAGTTTCCATGATGCGCTACCCACCTACAATAATGCCTAAAACTTATATATTCACTTGTTGTGTCCCACACAAGTTTTGGATAGCTTGAATTTTGCTGTGTCCCTTCATCCTGATGGGGTGCACCTGATGATTGATTGGATTGGTTGGATGACATTTCCACAACAAGGTGGACCCCACTTTCCATCTCTAACTTTCTATGGCAGGCTTCCTCCTCCCCACCCATTCTCCCCTTTGGGGTGGACCGCCTGAGTTATAGATTAGGTTGGATTTTGGGAAATAGGCCTAACATGGGCCCCTCATCTAATGGACAGGTAGGATGGCCATCAAACATCAAGGTGGGCCCCACACAACTCGAAAATATATGATCATTCCTGGCGTAAAAAAGAGGAATTCACAGGTTTTGCGTTTGAGCCAAGTGGGTTGGGCTAGCGGGCCTGAGCTAGATAGTTTGATAGTGGGCCTGGTCATCTCATATCAGACCACTGGTTGAGCCTTCTTTGGGCCTGTCTTGGGCTGAGATAATTTTAGTTTATTTATCTGTCCGGACTCGGGTCTCGTGTAAGATCCCCTCAGCCCGGAAAATTCCCAACGGGCCTTGTTGTTTCAGACAGTGGTGTCCCAGACCAGACCAAACCCGGCCCATTGACGGCCCTTCTAATCAATGACCTGCCTCGGCACGGCCCAGCCTGGTCCGTCATGTGCATTCTATCAACTCCCAACCACACAATTCCAACAATGTGGCGCAATCTCCATCGTTGATCTGGTTGGACACCCCTGCACCTAGACACGGCCAACTATTGTAGCTATTTGGGCCACTAATGGATGGCTGTGATTGCTCGAAAGCTTGCCTTTCAGGCAACCGCACGTCTCCATTTTACCCACCAAATCAAAGGCCCTGATGACCATCTACAAGTGCTACGTATACAACCGAATGTTTTGCATCCGCATTGGCAGGTAGTAGATAAAGCTTGAGAAAGCATATGGTATACCCATGGCTCTATTTCCACAAATCGGAACACTCTTGGGGCCCACCTATTGGACGGGTTGGATTTAAACGAACATGACATGTTGGAAGTTATCAGGTCGGTGGACGGTCGCTTATGGTCCAACCGGTTGCACTATGTAGGAGGCGGATCGCGTTGATCCGTCCGGGCAGGGATCTGTGGGGCCCACTGTGATGTAAGTGTTTTATCCACGCCGTTCATCGATTGTAAACACCTACTCCTATTGCAATTACCTCTTGTATCTATAGACGTTTTTAAGGAATCTTGATCAAATGGCGAAAAAAATTAGCTGTATCTGCGTGTGGGGCCACTTTCATGTATGAACTTGATTGCGCAGTGACTCTGTGAAGCCCACTGTGATGTATGTTTTCATCCACGCCGTCCATCCATTTTGCTAGCTAATTTCATTGCATGATCCCAAAATTGAAGCATATCCAAAGCTCAACCGGACCACAACATAGAAATGGTAGGAATAAGATGTCGACCGTTGAAACCTTCCTATGTCCACGAGTATATTTATTTGTCCTCTAAACCTGTTTATAATGTCACATAGACCTAGATGAACAAAAAACATAAATATCAACTTGATCTAAAGCTTCCGTGACCAAGGAAGGTTTCAATGATAGGCATCCAAGCCCCCCACTTTCCTGTGTATGGTACACTTGAGCTTTGAATCTGCTTCAATCTTAGGGTCATTCCCTAAAAATGAGCTGGAAAAACAGATCGGAGTGAGCCTCAGCGTCCGTAAACCATTACATAGTGTAGCCAGGTGGTGTTGGGGTCACCGTGTAACATGTCCCTTTATGTATAAATAATATCCAATCCTCTAGCATGGTTCTTACACCATGAATATTGGACCTAAATTTTAGGAAAGAATCCTTGTAACCCTAAGTTCTATGAGTAGAGTTGTACACGAGTCGAATTAGCTTGATCAGCTCGCTCGATTCCACTCGAAAAAGCTCAACTCACCTCGGCTCGAAATTGAATTCAGACAAAATTGAGTTCGTTTTTGGCGTTGGAAAAAATTTTGAGCTAAGTTTGAGCTTGCCTGAGCTGACTCGACTCGAATCGAACCGAGTCAGATCGAATCGACTTGGTGACTCGGTTATTTTGATATGAATGCTACTCATAAAGTGTTTGATGAAATGACTTAACAAAGTGTTCGAATCGACTTGGTGACTCGGTTATTTGGTATGAATGCTACTCATAAAGTGTTTGATGAAATGACTTAACAAAGTGTTGGCAAGGAATGAATGGATATGTTGACTGTCTGATTTTGATGCTGCTTGCTGTTTGATTTTGATGCTGCTCTCTAGGTGTTTGATGAAATACCTGTGAAATATTTTTATTATTTTACATTCTATGAGAAATTGAAGATACATTCTACCTATTTGAGAAAATGCCGAACAGACTCGATTTGGCCTGCATTGCTGATTGAACCAAGCTGAGCTAGCAAGACATGCTTGAGGACCAAGCCGAGTCAAGTTCAAGCTGAAGTTAGATACTGGCTGAGCCGAGCCGAGTTGTGCCAAGCTTGACTTGATTCGACTCGTGTGCAATACTATCTATTAATTAGGCCCACCATGATGTATGTTATATTCATTTCATCCACCCGCACAAATGTTAGGATGCAATCTTAAAAAATGAAAAATATTGAGAACTCAAGTCAACTACATCACAAGAAAAAGTGAAATTGAACACCAACAACCTAAACCTTATATGGCCATAGAAGTTTTGGATTCGCTTGATATTTATGTTTTCCCTTCGTTCAAGTGGGAATCATCTTATGAATGGCAGAAAAGTTTTAATGTTGAGTGTTTTCATTCTCACTATTTCTTGTGTTGAAGCTTGCTGACCTTTTGAGTGTATATAATTCACCTTTGAAAGATTATTTTCTTAA
The DNA here is from genome assembly GCA_037074715.1 of Magnolia kwangsiensis. Classification (NCBI taxonomy): domain Eukaryota; kingdom Viridiplantae; phylum Streptophyta; class Magnoliopsida; order Magnoliales; family Magnoliaceae; genus Magnolia; species Magnolia kwangsiensis. The sequence continues at coordinate 127,370,837 of CM073578.1, read as the reverse complement.
TAGATGAATTTCTTGAATTTGAATGTATATCTCAAAATAATAAGATATTGCGGTTGTTACTTCATGGTCTGTCTCATTTTTCTTGGCTCAAATCTTAAAATGAGCTGGGAGAAAGATTGACATAACACAAACATCATAGTGGGCCTCACAAAGCTTGTGGTTGCAAGCAAGTTAGTGAACGAAAATAATAAATATTTTTATGCTAATATTTAATATTATTTAAGTAAAAATTCTCATTTAATTATATTTTTTATACATTATTAAATCAATAATTTCTAAATTTAATAATAGTAAAAATAATATTTTATTTAAATGTTTTCATTATTAAAGTTTCAATAAATTTATATTTAGAATTATTAGCTAGAAATAAAAAAAATAATTATATTGTTAATATTTTTTATAACGAAACAATGATTTATCTTACATGCATGTCTAGTAGTCATTGGGCATCGATTTTAATATGTTGGATATAATGTAAGTAAATAGGGTGATCGTGTCTCTTGGGTGTAAGATCCTAAAGCCACAAAGTATGACGATTGTGTCCCTTGGGTGAAAGACTTTATAACCCACTGGATCCTTTGGAGTCTCCTTTGTGTATGGCGTGTGAGTACAATTGTGTACACATATATAAGTCAGAGGTACAAGTGGAGCAGTAGGCTAACTAGCTAATATATGAATGGGTCCATCACCATGAGATACCCGTGTATTGGTGTTAATGCAATATAGTCATCTACCTGAGTATGATGTTGTAAGAAATGATATACATTGTCTATGAGAATTCATAGAAAGTATCACATGCATCATAGTTTTACAATTCTATTGCTTAAATTCATGTTCTTTTATTATCTGTAATTTATTTTCCTCCATTATTTATAAAAATTTGATATAATCTAAACATGTTAAATTTTATGTAAGAAATGATCCTACTGGGCTGTTATGCTCACCTTATTATAAAAATGTACGAGTGCAGTGCTGGAATACTACAAGCAAGCCTCTACTATTAGTTTTAATTTTCTAGAAAATTAAGTTTAGTTTAAATTTCAATTCAGTTTTTATTATTTAGATTTAGTTTAAATTTTAAATTTCGATGTAGAAAAAAAAATATCAAGAGAGTTGAATTTAACAAACATTTCAGCAGTATTTACCTTTTAGATGATTTTGAATATCTATTAAATTTGATTGAATCATGTAGATTGAATAAATATCAATATATTAAAACTTACGAACTTGTGATTCGGGTCCGAATACCCTATTTAGATACCCGAATGTTGGGGCATGACACTTACAATGAAGCAATCATATGTTAAATGTGGTCCTGCAAATGAGCTTCTACAAGAAGTGTAATCTTGTCTTTTGGTACAAATCATCCAACTTCGTTGAAATAGAGGTACCTGCAGTACTCCGAAACGGGGGGCAAGTACAATAGTCCTAAAGCTGAGGGGGTTACCTTCTATATGATAAGCAGGATTTGCCAACAATAATCTATGTGGGGCCTAATTTTTTGTGATCCAGCCGTTGATCTAATGTGCCTGCTGTAGATGGACCATTCTACAAACATTGCGCAGTTTGGAAAATTCAAATTACATAATTTTGGGTTTTTTTTTTTTTTTTTTTTGTTTTCTTTTTTTCTTCTGGAGAATGAGAATCAATGATGTGCTTGCCTCAATCGCAACCATCTATTTGCAGGCCAAAAATTCACAAGTTTAAGATTGTTATAACGAGAAGATTTGTTGGGCATCGTTGGGGCAATCCTAACCTTTCAATTAGTAACCTGAAAATAGGCAACATGGGAAATGTGTCAGATTTCAATGGATGAGATCGGGCAATTTTGATTTTCCTGAACTTGGGTCCCAGGCCTGGTTCGGGAACCAAAATATCAACGATCTGAATGTAACACCCCGAATTTTTGCCAACCTGGAGTTAGACGTCCTTAGACAATGGGTCAACCATAACACCTTGGTAACTTCTCATAACTCAATTCTAAAGCCAAAGAAATCACTTAGAACCAAATCCCTTAGAAATCTAACTTGTTTTAGCCAGCACTAAACTAGATTACTTATGGAATTAGCACCAATAACTTTCAATACGATCTATAGGACCCAAAACCTATAGAATCGTTGACGCTACGTTACCCTAAAACCTAGGATCAATCTCTAAGCCCAGTTGTCCTCGAGATCATTTGGAAACTTCGTATCGGATCTGGACCGCACGTCGCAAGTCCGATTTCTATGAATTTAGAAGGTACTGACCGCCTAGTTGGACTTGACTATCACATCAAAAATAAGCCCAAATGATGTCCTGAGACCATTTCCTTGAGTCCGGAGTAAAAAGAGTGAGAAAGCGAAGATTTTTAGAAAAATTAAATATAGTTTTAGGTAATCTGGAATGATTCACTTACGCGCCTTTTATAAGCGTTCTGACCGTTAGATTTCGACCCAAATTCACCCTCGGATCAGGATAGGTGGCCCTTACATGTCATAGTACTTGTACCTCTGATCGAGCTCCCATAACCGTTGAACTGAAACTGGTCTACCACGGTCGATCTGGAAATCCGACCGGACTGAAAACTTAGATTGACCTAAATTCAATATTATAGAGCTTAAGTCCGACCGCATTTAGTAACAGGACCTCCAGAAGTACTCCGTTGAGACGGAACAGTCTGTATTTGGACATAACCTAAGTATACCATGGCCCTGAGTTTAATTTGGAGAGTTTTGGGCCTATATAAGGACCTTAAACCCTCACTCCTTCATCCCATACGAATTTGGAAAAACCTAGGAGAGAGAAGAGAGAAAAGAGAGAGAAAGTGTAAGAGAAGTGGGAGGATCTTCCTGCTATTCTACCCTGCAGCTCCATGTGCTTCAACACCACTAACGTATCGCTATTACGGTGCTTCTGATTCCATTATTGGGTAAGTTAAGCTAACCCTAACCTATTTGGAAGCCTAGAATAGTTTAAATGAAGTTATAGCTAACCCGTTTCATGCCATAGGTAGCGTATCCACCGTTGATGAAGACTTATCGTCTGAATCATATCTTATATGCATTTTTTGGTTTAAGGTGCGGACTATATACGTTTAGGTTATGGTTTTCAAGACTTTCAATGTTGGTTAATGATATATAACTGACGTGGATGTTATCTTACATGTATAAAGTGTTGTCCGTTTCGTTTTTCAGTTATACGTTAACTATGTTGAATATACTGTATTCCTCGTATTTGTAAAAAATACCGTATACGTATGAAATATGAATTTGTGTTTGCCATGATTAACTGCCGTCTATGTATGCTAGATATATGTGTAACAACTCCTGGGCTAAAGGTTTAATCCAAATGCATGATATACCAACATATGATATGTAATTAGTATGTGTAGCCTAAGTGTATGTGAAAATGACTGAATGAGTATGGAATTCGCTTTCGTGCTCGCCGTGACAAACTGTCATGGATACATGATTGTTGTATAGGCAATAACCCTTTGATGAAAGGATTTGCCCTAATACGTATGATAATGAATGCAAAATATGTATGATATAATGTGTAATCTAAGTGTTTGTATAAATGTCTAAATGAGTTAATAGTTAGTAAAATGTGATTGTCAAGGTTGTTGAAATTGATTCCCGATCACATTAATTGTGTGTATGATTTCCTCCATGAATTGATTAACCTAGACGAATCATGTTTCATGATGTGTATGATTTCCTCCATGTATTTTATATTGCATATGTGGATTCATGTTTAAGTTGTATACCATAACATGTAGAAACAATGCCACGAAGGGTGATGGGGGAGTGGTGTAACGATTCCGTGCAACAGCCCTAGCAGCCCTAAGCGGATAATATCGGACCTTTGATTGTATAATTTGAAATATGATCCATTTACTGCTTTGCTTATATCTTTGGATAATATGTCATAACTGAATGTGATTGGGGCTATTGTATAGTCCAGGTAATCGGTAACCATTCTTCAAGTGATAGTTGAGTTTGTTTCGTCACACAGGATGTGTTCAACGAATCTGAGTCGTACGTGGGATGTTCGACAATGGTTAGGCCACACGGAGTGCTTATGCATTCCATGTCGTTCAACTCAACGTGCGCTTGGCCTAGTTGAGCTTATCAACTAACCCGATTGACCGATGTTTGTTTACCATGTTTGGACACTACTGCTTGAACCTAAGGCACCAAACTTACCAGTGAAAAGCTCCTCTAACCTTGGTACCTCGATCCGCTAAGACTCATGAGCGTTTGGACACTACTGCTTGAACCTAAGGCACCAAACTTACCAGTGAAAAGCTCCTCTAACCTTGGTACCTCGATCCGCTAAGACTCATGAGCCGATTATGGTGGTATGTGACACTATATTCGTGCTGTCGGCCTACTCTGATTGGTGACGAGCCCTTTGTAGTGACCAGTGAGCACCTATACTCGTGAGCAGATTATAGTGGTATGAGACACTATATTCTTGCTGCCGGCCTACATTGATTGGTGACGAGCCCTCTGTAGTGACCTCGAGTATATCCTGATAGTGCATAAGGGCGACGAGTCCTGTTGTAGTATTTGGGATATAACTAGGCCTGTATTGATTTGGTGATGGGGGAGTGGTGTAACGATTCCGTGTAACAGCCCTGACAGCCCTTGCAGCGACCTAGAACCGTAACATTATATGAGATTATCTCGGACTGATGACCCGAGAATGGATCACCGTTTGGGTAATGATACAAGGGAGGTACCTTAGCTTCTCAATCCTGCTGTATGAAAAGGACTAATAAGAACTTGCTAATCATACTCATTTCATCGCATTGCATGTGCTAACGGGGCTGGTGATAGAGTACTGAGGAAGTGATTCATGCTGTGATCGTTAGATGATGTCGCAGAGGGGTTGTGGTGAGGGCATGCATCATTCTTCATAACATTCGTGCATTAACAAGAGTATCTATGACATGTTTGATTATACTATTTTGTCATTACTACTTGATTGGATTGATAACATATTAACCTTTGCTATATATAGTTTATACTGAGTTGATCACTCACTCCCATGTTACGGGACGGTGTTGGCTACACCAACCAATCCCTATTTTAGTTTCAGATGATGGTGATGCTTGCGAAGCAGAGTCGGACTTGATGATGTTGAGGAGGATTTCTCCTATATGCAAGTTCTGATCGATGGGGTTATAGGGTTTCTGATTAGATGGTAATACACTTGTGTAACATCCCGTCTAACCAGCATCGCGTCCTGGGGCGTCCACGTAAGACTTGTCGCAGGACCCTTCGATTAAAGCCACTTATGGTGAGGTACCACATCTAAATTAATCTAGGATTAGTCGTACAGAGTAGTCTAGACAGGTCATGATAGAACTTAATGCGGGCCGCCAAGGCAAATGACCGTTTGTACTTAGCAACAGCCGTGTGGGCCATACCGCGACGCAGGAAGGTCAGAAAATTATAAAACTTTAGGAAACACTAGATCTCACTGGGCTTGAGGTCCATCGCGGACCTCAGACCCAGTGGATACCCAGAACTGAGATCTGGCACTGGCCAAATGCACCCCATCAATGTCAGAATTTAAATTTGACACTTGCAAATGAAATCGAGACTCCGGGATTTTCAACCGTCGAATTTCTTTTAAATTTATGGTGAAGGACTAATGTGTGGGCCTACGCTTGTCAACAAAACCTGGGCCCCGATCGTGGCACGGTAACCGTTGATCGCACATCGGACTCGTACGATCAAACCAAATATCCGATCGACTCCAAAATTTGAATGGCCCTTCATCGGGCCATGGTCCACCTATCCTATTAGTTTCATGGCCAGGGGACCACTAGAACATCTTCAATCAACAGGACGGACCCCACAGTGCCACTTAAAGGCCAGGATCGTATAACCACATCCCATAACCATTGATCCGATTGTTCCCAAAATTTACATGAACTCTCATTGGGCCATGAGACATGTACACACCGAATTTGGTGGCCACAGGAGTGTTGGGGCCACCACAACAACAATAATAGCTCTAAGAGGCTATTTTGGGAATTCATTGAAACATGAGGCCAAGGGACCCAACTCTAGAGAGTAACCCTAGCTCTCTCTCATAACCCCTCCATTCTTTCAACAACAAACCCCCTCTCTCCCTCATAACTTTCTTCAATTCCCAACAACTCATCTCTCTCGTTCATAACTTCCTCCAACCTTCCATAACCAAATCTCTCATCCTCATAGCTTCCACCCTTATCCAACAACTAAGGAGAGTAAAGGAGAAGGTGAGGGTAGAGTAGTGCTTGTGTGGACCCTAAATCAAGGTGGGGCCAAAGGGCATCAACCCTTTCAACTCTCAACTTCTCCTCCAAGAAGGAATTCTCCGCCACAACCCCCAAACTCGTCCGTTGGCCATTTAGGTAAGAACCTCTCCTCATTTCTTCTTGAGATCCAAGTATTAAGAAGGGATTGACATGAGATTTCTTACATGCAAGGATTTGATTTTAGGAATTCCGGCAGGTCAACCCTCAAACCACATTTCTAGGTCGCTTCCGAGCCTCCATCGAATTCAAAGGTGAGGACTATTAATTTTAGGTGGCCTAGCACCACTTATACCATGAATCTAATAATTTTGCTTGATTGGGTGAGACACTTGTAGAATCTGGAGAGACCCTACGGTTTGAGTGATTTGTTTGGGAATGGATGAAATTGTATGTTGTGTATTACTTTTATGATGTTATTTGTGCCACTCACATGTTTAAGTTGTAGTGGATGATTGTATATTCATGTGTTGCATGATCTCCTCATATGTTATTGCCTATGACATGTTTGATGCTTTACCCTTGTGCATTTTCATTCCTTGAAATGTAGGAAGTGTTTCACCTCCTTACTAATCCACACGACTCACACACACCTTGATTATGATGATATAATATGATTGTTGGAAATATTTGAACTGCATGATGGAATGTATGCAACATGCTACTGTAGGCTAGTTGATAACCTTGATGTTGGCATACTATGAATCATTATCAACCCTTGATTGAGCAGGAACTTAAGGTAAGACGGTAGTCCCATTGGTTGGACTACACTACGGCTAAACCCGCGAGTTGGGTGGGTGCGAATGGGCGGCAGTAGTTCGACTACATGGGTCTCTTATACCTGATGTCTCTCGTCACGTGCTCGCCTGACTCGTGCGGTCTGGCTTACTTACTGTCAATCCCGATTGTTAACCATGTTTGCTCACACATGTATGGAACCTGGAACACCCTACCACCGTTGTAGCCCACCGACAATCACTTGAAGTTGATCCACTGCCTTGTGAGCTAGACATGGTGGAATGAGACACTGTGTCCGAGCTGTTGGCCTACGTTGGGGTGACGCGCCTCCCCGTAGTGACCGCGAGCGATTCTAGTTCTCAGCACTCCCCATGTGCTTGAAGTCGGGGATGGAGAACCCGACGGGATCAAGGATCGCGGAGACTTGGCCTCACACGTTGAGGGGTCTTGGCCTCGCAATTAGTTCAGGGCATTTGATTTGTGGGGTGTATCAGATTTTCAAATCTGTTGAATGAATAGACTTAACTAATAACTCGGCTAACACGATTGCACTGCATCGCATTAGTTAGGGTGGCGACTCGGAAGTCGAGGTCGCAATGAGGGAGTGTTGGTATACGCGATCGTTAGATGTTGTCGCTCAAGTGAGCGTTGTGGCGAGGGCATGCATCATATCATCTCGCATTCATGCATTTAAATAAGAGTTATTAGGAATTGATGAATGTTTGTATTTCATTAAATTCATATTATAATTGATATCTGTTGTAACTTAAGACTAATAGCACCCACTGAGTTGATCACTCACTCCCACCCTGGGACGGTATTTTAAAACACCAACCAGACCCGTACTTAGATGTAGGAGAAGCAGGATAGGAGGAGCCGGGTGATGCGAACTACGACGAGGAGGACGAGATATCTTATTTTCAGCTGATGGATGGCTCATCGTCAGTATGATGGACAAGATCGCACCGCCGAGCAGTGGGCTCGGCTCCATTCTTTTGGTCTTACTATTTTTTGTGATTTTGTTAGGTTTCGCCATGAGCGACCCATTATTCTTTTGGACATGTATATATCGTATATTTAGGTATTTGAGTTGCTTTCATTTCAGTGAATTATATGATTGTGCTTCATGCTCCAGGTATTTTCAGGTTGCGTAAATGAATCAAATTAGTGCATATTAACGAAATCGATTATAAGTGACACTCGGGAACTCGGGAGTTGAGCGTATGCGCGACCCCCGATTTTCAGGGCGTTACAACTTGGTATTTCGCCTTTTATTTAAACACCTATGTATATCATTTTCTTTTCATTTTTGGAGTATACATGTATTTAGTTAACCTAGTAACATGTTCACACTCTAAAGACTTACAATCAATTATACATTTTATATATTTATCACAGTCTTCCGCTTGCGAAATTTAATTGTCTCTGGAGTATGATATGCTGTTTTAGCTTAATCCACTTCATGTTTTATGCACTAATAGAGTCGTCATTCATCCATCATTGAAAATATTGCATAAGTGATGTTCTGAAACTCGGGAGTGGAGTTTATGCTCAACCCTTAATTTTTCGGGATGCTACACTGAATCATTGGAAAATAGGGCACGGATTAACGGACCGGGTGCATCAGGGCAGTAGATGGGTTTATGGGCCCTCGAAGGATAAGATAAGATCGTAATATTGGCAAAAATGGGGGTCATTGAAAGAGCCGGCAAACATGATATTTGTGAACTCATGGCAGACATACTTAGAAATGCAGTTACTGCGAATCTGCGAAAGAGCCAACGCCCCTGTTTTAAGGACCGGAATCGTCTAGAACACCGGCTTTGCACAGCGTGTAAAATGTCCAAAGTTCTGTGGGTCTCACAATGTTGAATATTAAAATCCACTCCGTCCATCAAATGGGAAACCTTATTTAAGCCATACGTAAAAAATATTAGCTGAAAATATTCTTCATTTTGCACACAAACTGGAAGAATGTGAAATTTCTCGCCACTTTCTATCTTCAAGTGGTGTGGTACGCCTGAGTTCTGTATCATGCTAATTTCCATACCTTCACCACGTCTTCTTGATTTACACCTTATTAACGGATTTGATGAAAGATACATATCATGATGGCCTCACAGACCAACCTATGGTTAGCATCGCAATCCCATTGTTCCCTTTGATATGGCCCACCTGATTTTTGGGTGTGGATGATTTGTTAGTTTCGGTATCTAGGATCGAGGATAAAACCTGATGGACGGATTAGATTTGACATTTTCGTTATGTTGTTTCCCACAGAGCTTCCGTGTTTTAGGCGCTGCCCAGAACAGGTGTGGCAGACTGGTAGAGGATTTTCGATCCAGGTGTGGAGACACAGCAGGGAGGAGTAAATATCCTGTATATGGAAAAAATAAAAGACCCTTGACTGCTACAGCGTGGAAGCTTTATAGCCACTGATGGGATATTTTGAAGGGACTTGAACTCAGTAGTGACTAATGGGTGCTGTCGCCCCCACTATGATATATGTGTTTTATCTACGCTGTCCATCCATTTTATCAGCTCATTTCAGGGCATTGGACCAAACATTAGAAAGGCATAAATACCAAGTGGACTACACCACGGGAAACAATGGTGATTGAAGGCACACCATTAAAAACTTCCTAGGGGCGACTGTAATGTTTCTTGATCATCCAACCCGCTGATTAGGTCACACAGACCTTAATTAAAGGAAAACACAAATATCAGGTTGATCCAAAACTTTCGTGGCCCATAAGAAGTTTTTAACAGTGGGCATTCAATCACCACCATTCCTGTGGTATGGTCCACCTGACAATTGAATCTGCCTCATTTTTTGGCTTTTGACGTGGAAAAAATGGATGGACGGCATGGATAAAACACATACACTATGGTTTTGGCTAGGCTTAGCTAATAATTGGTTGAAAATATTAAGATCATGCAAACTTGTCTTAAGATAAAAGTATTATCAGCAAATTGGTTGACTACGGAAAGATCATGAAGACTCGTTTTAAGTTGGAAGTAGGATTGACCATATGGGAAATTGACCGTACTCACCTCAAAGTTTGGGCAAATTACCTATAATGCTATGTCACTCCAGCTTTTGAAGTTTGTTTTGGATGAAAATGCCCCTGATTTAGTTCAATAGTTGCAGGGAAAGAAGAAGTTACATAGTATTTAATGCCAGAAAAGTGATGTGTACCGAACCCTTTTTGCACGTGGGCAAGGACTAAACTTGTGGGGCCCGTATTGATGTATGTGTATAATCCATGCTGTCCATCCTTTTTACTGTGTCATTTTATGGCTAGTGCCTAAATATCAGCCTGATCCAAAGTGGGTCACATAATAGAAAATAATGGTGACAATGGAACCCGTTGTTGAAACTTTTCAGACTCACCGTGATGTTTGTTAGAAGTGGATACTACCCAAGTCAGGACTTTTTGGGCCCACTCTGAGCTGGCCGACATGATGGACAGAACGGATCTCCCCATTGTTGGCCTCAGACTATTCTACCAATGGCTATCTTTTCATTTGGTAGTAAATGAAGTGAGAAAACAACAACGCATGACAACCATGACCCATATAACATGAGAACTACGACCCTTACTATATTATAATCACGACCCTTACCACATTACAACCACGATCCAGGTATGAGTCATGGTTGACATGTTATACGGGTCGTGGTTTTCATGAGGAAAGGGTCATGGTTGTCATGAGGTAGGAGTGTGGTTGTCTCGTTTTCTTTCTTTCCCAGTGTCAGTTCTGCGGGAGAGAGGAAATCAGATTGAGTACTCGGTTGGGCCCACCTTAAATGTATGTGGTCTATCCACGCCATCCATCCATTTTTTCATCTAATTAAAGGGGTTGAGCCCAAAATTGAAGCATATCCAAAGATCAATTGAAGTACACCACGACCTTAATCTGTAGCCTTCAATCCATTTACACTACCAAAAATGGATCGTGGTTGTCATGGGTTGTAGTTGTCATATTATATGGGTCCTGATTGTTATTTTATATAGGTCGTAATTATCATGGGTCATGGTTATCATGTTATATGGGTTGTGGTTGTTATGTGGTAAGGGTTATAGTTATCATGGGTTGTGATTGTCATGTTAAATGGGTCGTAATTGTCATATTATATGGGTCGTGGTTTCATGTGATATGGGTCGCGTTTGTCATGTTATATGGGTCGCGGTTGTCATGTGTCATGTTATATGACAACTACGACCCATGCAAACTACGACCCATATAGGTCCATATTGATGTATGTGTATAATTTATGCCGCCCATCCTTGTTGTCGTGTCATTTTAGGGGTATGGTCCAAATATCAGCCTAATCTGGTGCTCGTGTGGGCCACAAAATAGAAAATAATGGTGACTATAGAAACTTTCCATGCTCACAGTGATGCTTGTTAGAAGTGAATATTACCCAAATCAGTACTTTTTGGGCCCACAATGAGCTAGTCGATAAGGTGGATGGATCGGATCACCTCATCGTGGGCCTTAAGCTATGGTACCAATGGTTTGGTAGAAAAGGAAGTGAATACATTGCAAACCACGAACTATACAACATGACAACCACGACCCATAAAACATGGCAAATACGACCCATACCCAAATAGGTCCACATTGATGTATGTGAATAATCCATGCTACCTATCCTTTTTATTGTGCCATTTTAGGAGTAGGGTCAAATATCAACCACGACCCCTTGTGGATGAAAAGCACGATCCAATGTGCATGTGAACCACGACCCTTCGAATGGATCATGGTTATCATGTAGTAAGGGTTGAGGTTGTCATATTATATGGGTCGTGGTCGTGAAGTTATATGAGTCGTGGTTGTCATTTTATATGGGTCATGGTTGTGGGTTGTGGTTGTGGTTGTCATGTTTTATGGGTAGTGGTTGTCATGCTTTATGGGTCGTGGTTGTCATGGTTCGTAGTTATCATGTTATATGGGTCATGGTTATCATGTTATGTGGGTCGTGGTTGATATAGCTCGTGGTTGTCATACCCCAAAAGGTTTTCAATAGTAGGTTTTCAATTTCACTGCTTTCTATGGTATGGTCCACATGAGCCTTTGATATGCCTCATTTTTTGGCTCATTCCTTAAAATGATCTTTCAAAATTAATGGACGGCATAAATAAAATATATACATCACAATGGGCCCAATAAGACTATTCATCTCTACATATATTGAGATGGGTAAGTCGAGTAACGTGACTTACTAAAATAGTCTTCCCGAGGTCTTGAGAATCTAGACTCATCGAAGACTCCTACAGCTACATGTAAGTCTAGTAACTTCTAATCCGCGTCGAAAGCGAAGCGGATTGGCTGGTGTGCCACTGTGAATGTATGAGGTTTATTCACGTTGTCCATCAGTTTTTCTATCTTATTTTAGGAGTTGAATCCAAAATTTAATCATACCCAAAGATCAAGTGGACCTTATAACCACGACCCATATAACATGACAACCACGACCCTTACTACATTACAACCACGATGCATATAACATGACAATCATGACCCTTACTAATCACAACCCATATAACATGACAACCACTACCCATGATAACTGCGACCCATATAACATGAGAACCATGACTTCATATAACAGGACAACTACGACCCACCCATGACAACCACGATCCTCTTCTTATCTAATCCGGAATGGATTGGCTACTCTCCTTCCACCATTCCCGTGGCTATTGGTCGGCGCTATGTGGGCCACACCATGTCATCCATTCCATTCATACATTTAGCCTTATCCTTTTAGAGCTTTATAACAAAAATGAGATGGATATAAATTTCAGGTTGACCACACTACAGGAAAATAATATTGATTGGATATCAACTATTAAAATCCTCCTAAGGTCCACTGTACTATTTATTTGGCATCTAATCTGTTGATTAGGTCGTACAGACCTAGATGAAGGGAAAACGCAAATAATCTGGAAAAAAGGATGGACGACTTGGATAAATAGATACATCACAGTCGGTCGGCCCACAGAACTGCCCGTTCCGATCGAGCGGGGGTAGGACACAATCCACGTCCATCCGGGATGGAAGCGGATTGGCTGGTGTACCTCACACCAACTACGTAGCTACTGTTGGTTGGTGTCGTGTGGACGCCGATTTCCTGCAAAGCCTTCTGCATGAAGTTCCTACCTGGAAACACAGATGGGGCCCACTGCGATGTTTGATAGAAATCCTCATCATCCATACATTTTTTGAGTTCATTTTAGGACACGAGGCCAAAAATGAACCGTATACAATGCTCAGGTGGGCAACGTGATAATTGAACATCCAATGCTCAGGTGGGCAACGTGATAATTGAACATCCGCAGTTGAAATATTTGTTAGATATTATTCATTGTTTGGATAGTGGTATAAAATGATATCTAAAAATAGATGAACGATGTAGGTATTATATATACATGACTGTGGGGCCATGTAACTTTGATCTTCTTTGAACCGTTCGTACAACTCGGTGCTTGAGGAGTGTCAGTGCTCGTCCTCGCACGACTCGTAGTCGGACAGGAACAGATTGGCTACTCCCTTTGACATAGCTGTGGTCAGTGCTCTGTGGGCCCCATCATGATGCTTGTGTTTCATCCATTCCGTTCATCCATTTTTATAGATCATTTTAGGTCTTGATACAAAAATTAATAGGGATATAAATCTTAGGTGGCCACACCACAGGACAAAAATAATGAATGAATATTCATAATTAAAATCCTCATAAGGCCTACTGTACTGTTTATTTGAAATCCAATCTGTTGATTTGGTGTAAAGACCCAGATGAAGGGAAAAAATAAATATCAGCTTGATCCAAAACTTTTATGGCCCCCAAAGTGTTTTTAATGGTCAAAATTCATTCAACACTGTTTCCTATAATGTGGTTCACTTGAGATAGAGATATACTTCATTTTTTTATCATATATAAAATATAAAATTATATATAAAAATATATGGACGGCATGGATGACACACATACATCATGGTGGGCCCCACAAAGAGCACCGACCACCAGCCAATGGGTGGTGTCAGGGGGAGTAGTCAATCTGTCCCGAGTTGGACGTGGATTGAATACTGACAGGTTGAGTCAGTGGAGAGACGGGCTACTGAAGTGATGTCAACACTTTTGTGGGTCCCACCATGATGTATGTGTTGTATCAACACCGCCCATACATTTGGAGAGATCATTTTAGTGCATGGTCCAAAGAACGAGGTAGATCCAAGTTTGGGTAGACCCACCAGAAAACCGTGATGAGAGTGACGCCCGCCATTGAAACCTTCCGAAGGTCCAACATGATGTTTATTTGAGATCCCACCAGTTCATATGTTAAAGAAGACATGAAAGAAGGGGAAAAAAATATTAGCTTAATCGAAAACTTTGGTGGCCCTTAGAACTTTTTAACGGTGGCGTCAATCTCCCTGTTATTTTTTGTGGTATGGTCCTCTTGAACATTGGATCTGATTCGTTTTTTGAATCATACTCTAATATGATCTTTCCAAATGGATGGACGATGTAGATACAAAACATAAAATCATAGTGTGGCCCACGAAACTTGGTGATGTCACTTCAGTGGGGAGTCGCTACTCAACTCAGCCCGTAGGTAGCTAATCCATGTCCCAAGGAGTCGGTACGGATTGACTACTCCCCATTGGCTGGTGGTCGATGCTTTGTGGGACCCACCATGATGTATGTGTGTCAACTATGCCGTCCATCTATTTTTATATATGATTTTATGACATTAGAAAAAAAAATGAAGTATATCTCAATATCAAGTGGACCACATTACAGGAAACAATGTTGAATGAATTTCGACCATTAAAAACATTTTGGGGGGCCACAAAAGTTTTAGATTAAGATGATATTTATTGTTTCCCTTCATCTGGGTCTTTATGACCAAATTAATAGATTGGATGTCAAATAAACATTACAGTGGGCCTTTAAAGGATTTTAATGGTGAATATTCATTCATTATTTTTCTCCTGTGGTGTGGCCCACCTAAGATTTATATCCCTATAATTTTTTGTATCAAGCCATAAAATGATCTGTAAAAATGGATGAACGGAGTGGATGAAACACGTACATCATGGTGGGGCCCACAGAGCACTGACCACCAGCCACGGGGCTGGTGTCAGGGGGAGTAGCCAATCCGTCTCCCAAGGAGTTAGAGCTGAGCATTTCATTACCGAACCGGTGGATCCATCCTGATCAAACCTTATTCGACTCAATTCAAACAGAACCGATGGCCAGGATCGGTCAGGATTGGGTAGCATAATTCAGATCCGAATTATTTTCGGGTCGAATCCGGAAAGGCCTTGTTTCAAACCGACCTGATCCGGAACCCGATCCGATTGGATCCGATTCGGACCAACCCGAACCGGACTGCATATATTAGTGTGTGTGTGTGTGTGTGTGTGTGTGTGTGTTTACTTTTACCGCCTAGGCTTTACGATTCGGTGCTAAAAAATCCTACCCAATGTACACTTGAGCTCATCCCTATGTCTCTATCTCTCTCCATCTTTCTATATCTGTGATTCTCTCTCCATATCTGCTTCTCTATTTCTGTTGAAGAAGAAGACAAGAAGAAGGTTTTGGAGCTTGGATTTATCTGCTGGAGAGAGATATACTGAGAAATGATTTATACTTGTGTTTGGAAGAGAGAAAGAGGGAAAGAGAAAGAGAGTCGCAGCTTGATCGGTGTACGAAGCGGATGGACTCAGGTAACGTTAACAAGTTTTGTGGGTCTGATCATGAGGTATGTGTTATATCCAAACCATCCATCCAGTTGGCAAGCTCATTTTAAGGCTTTAGACAAAAAATAAGACAGATCTAACCATCAACTGGACCACACTGCAAAAACTAGAGGGAGATTGAACGTCTACCATTGAAACCCTTTTTAGGGTCACAGAAGTTTTGGATCAATATGAAATTTGTTTTTCCTCTTCAATCATGTACTTTTGACCTTATGAAATATGTTTTTTTAGGTACTTGTGACCTTATGAACAGACTGGATGTAAAATAAATGTTATGGCGGGCCTTACAAATTTTTTAATGGTGAAAATCATTATCTGCGCTACTATTTATGGTGTGGTCTAGATGATCTTTGGATATGATTCATTTTTTGGATAATGCTCTAAAATGATCTCTAAAAATAGATGAACGGTATAGATATAGTAAATACGTCACTGTGGGGCCATGTAACGTGGATCTCCTTTGAACCATTCGTACAACTCGGAGCTTCAGTGCTCGTCTTCGCACGACACGTACCTAGATCAACTATATAGCTGGTGCTAGCTATACTTGGAGGGAGACGGATCGGCTACTCCTCCTGATGGTCAGTGCTCTGTGGGCCCGTACTCATCCATTTCGTTCATCCATTTTTACAGATCATTTTAGGGCTTGATAAAAATAAGTATAGGGATATAAATCTTAGGTGGGCCACACCACAGCAAAACAATAATGAATGGATATTCACCATTAAAATCCTTCAAAGGCCCACTGTACTATTTATTTGAAATCCAATCGGTTGATTTGGTCATAAAGACCCAAATGAAGGGAAACAATAAATATAAGCTTGATCCAAAACTTTTATTGCCCCCAAAACGTTTTTAATGGTCAAAATTCATTCAACACTGTTTCCTGTAATGTGGTCCACTTAAGATTGAGATATACTTCATTTTTTTTTTTTCATATCATAAAATGATATATAAAAATAGATGGATGGCATGGTTGACACACATACAACATGGTGGGCCCCACAGAACACCGACCACTAGCCACTTGGGAGTTACAAAGCTTCTTCAAGAAGTCTTCTGTCCATGGTGTAAAGCTTCTTCAAGAAGCTATCTGTCCGTGGTGTAGAGCTTCTTTAAGAAGCTAACTGTCCATTTTTTTCATACTGAGTAAATTATGTGGGGCCCATCTTGAACTTTTTTTGGTTTATCCACACCGTCCATTAGTTTTTTATCCGAACCTTACTCAATCTAATCCGACTCGGTTTTCCTGACCGAGTCGGACTCGGATCGATTCAGGCCACCAAGAATTCGGATCTATTCGAATTAAATGATCCAGATCCGGTCCTGAATTGGATCGAGTTCGGGTTGAGACTTACAAATTTCAAACCTGGTCGAGTTGGACCAAATTCGATCCGACTCGATCCAACGCCCAGCTCTACAAGGAGTCCTATTAAGACACGTACCTGTAATGAGTTTTGGCATAACTCATACCTACAACAGCAATGTAGCTGGTGTGTACACCAGCCAATCCATTTCAGCGTCCAATCCGATTCGTTGAAAAATAAGATAGATTTAAACATGAACTGGACCACACTACGAAAGTGTTGAATCAAGCATATATTTATTTTTTCCTTTCATCCATGTCCTTGTGATCATATAAAAATGTTTCAACGGTGGAAATCATTATTCCAACTTTTTCCTATGGTAAGGTCCACTTGATCTTTAGTTATGATTAAATTTTGGATTCAACTCCTAAAATAAGATGGAAAAATGGATGGACAGTGTGGATAGACCTCATACATTCACAGTGGTACACTAGCTAATCTGCTTCGCTTCCGACGCAGATTAGAAGTTACTCGATTTATGTGTAGCTGTAGGAGTCTTCGATGAGTCTAGATTCCTAAGACCTCGGGAAGACTATTTTAGTAAGTCACGTTACTCGACTTATGCATCCCAATATATGTACAGATGAATTGTCTTATTGGGCCCATTGTGATATATATATTTTATCCATGCCATTTATTCATTTTAAGGAATGAGCCAAAAAATGAGACATATCAAAGGCTCATGTGGATCACACCATAGAAAGTAGTGAAATTGAAAACCAACTATTGAAAACCTTTTGGGGCATGACAATCACGACCTATATTAACCAGGATCCACGTAACATGACAACCACGACCCATATAACATGATAACCACGACCCGGATGACAACCACGACCCATAAAACATGACAACTACGACCCATAAAACATGACAACTACGACTCACAACTATGACCGATATAACTTGACAACTACGACCCATGACAATCACGACCCATATAAAATGACAATGACGACCCATATAACTTCACAACCACGACCCATATAATATGACAACCTCGACCCTTGCTACATGATAACCACGATCCATTCGAAGGGTTGTGGTTCACATGCACGATGGATCGTGGTTTTTATCCGCAAAGGGTCGTGGTTGATATTTGACCCTACCTCTAAAATGACACAACAAAAAGGATGAGCGGCATGGATTATTCACACACACCAATGTGGGCCCATTTGGTTCATGGTTTGCATGGGTCGTAGTTGTCATGTTATATGGGTCATGGTTGTCATGTTGCATGGTTCGTGGTTTGCAACGTGTTCACTTCTTTTTCTACCAAACCATTGGTACCATAGCTTAAGGCCCACAATGAGGTGATCCGATCCATTTACCTTGTCGGCTAGATCGCTGTGGGCCCAAAAAGTCTTAATTTGGGCAGTATCCACTTCTAACAAGCATCGCTGTGAGCATGAAAAGTTTTTATAGTCATCATTATTTTCTACTTTGTGGCCCACACGAGCACCAGATCAGGCTGATATTTGGGCCCTATCCCTAAAATGACACGACAAAAAGGATAGGTGGTATAAAATATACACATACATCAATGTGGGCCCATATGGGTCGTAGTTGTCATATAACTGACACATGACATCCGCGACCTATAAAATATGACAAACGCAACCCATATCACATGAAACCACGACCCATATAATATGATAATTACGACCCATTTAACATGACAATCACGACCCATATAACATGACAACCACAACCCATGACAACTACGACCCTTACCACATAACAACCACGGCCCATATAATATGACAACCACGACCATGACAACCACGACCCATATAATATGACAACCACGACCCATGATAACTACGACTTATATAACATAATAACCACAACTCATATAACATGACAACTACGACCCATGACAACCACAATCCATTTTTGGTAGTGTAAATAGATCAAAGGCTACGGATTAAGGTCATGGTATACTCTAATTGATCTTTGGATATGCTTCAATTTTGGGCTCAACCCCTTAAATTAGATGAAAAAATAGATGGATGGTGTAGATAGACCACAGACATTTAAGGTGGGCCTAACCGAGTACTCAATCTGATTTTCTCTCTCGTGCACAACTGACACTAAGAAAGAAAGAAAAACGGGCCAACTACACTCCTAACTTATGACAAGAATGACCCTTTCCTCATGAAAACCATAACCCATATAACATGGCAACCACGACCCATACTTGGGTCGTGGTTGTAATGTGGTAGGGTCGTAGTTCTCATGTTATATGGGTCATGGTTGTCATAGGTCATAGTTTTTTCACTTCCTGTACTATCAAATGAAAGGATAGCCATTGGTAGAATAGTCTGAGGCCAACGATGGGGAGATCCGTTCCGTCCATCTTGTTAGCCAGCTCGGCATGGGCCCAAATAGTCCTGACTTGGGCAATGTCCACTTCTAACAAATATCACGGTGAGCTTGAAAAGTTTCAACAACGAATTCCATTGTCACCATTATTTTCTATTATGTGACCCACACGAGTTCTGGATCAAGCTGATATTTAGGCCCTAGCCTTAAAATGACATGGTAAAAAAGATGGACAACATGAATTATACACATACATCAATATGGGCCCCATGAGTTTAGTCCTTGCCCACACGCAAAAAGGGTTCTGTATACATCACTTTACTGGCGTTAAATACTACGTAACTGTTTAGTCCCTAGAAAACTGTGCAACTACTGAACTAAGGTCAGAGGCATTTTCATCTGAAACAAACTCCAAAAGATGTCGGAAGGCCCTTTAGGGGATATATGGAGTGATGTAGCATTATAGGTAATTTGCCCAAATTAACTTTGAGGCGAGTACGGTCAATTTCCTAAGCCATGTCTGCTAGCTAATTGAACATCTAAAGAGGATTGTAGAGATCGATTTTGAATATGTTTCTACTAATTGTGGACACTACATCCTGGGTGGATCATGCTCATGGGTGTCTTCTTGGACTTTCGTGTGTATTTGTCATGGAACCTAGTTCCTAATAACGAACAAGCAATTGTCACCAACGGTTGCCTCGCCATAAAACTATTTAAGTGACAACAGATGACCATTCCCACAAACCCCAATTGTCTCACCTAACGAAACCATTCGTGCAACAAATGGATTATCGTTCCAAATAATCGTATTACCTACGAAGCTAGCTTTGCAAGGAAACCAACCTTTTAGATAATAAGTAGATGAAAGAATGATTTATTTTATGTAATGATATTAGAATTGATATTATTTTCATGAATGACTGTATATTGATTAAATGAACCCCTAAAATATCAAACATACAACTTTAGATTACTTAGTCTTTTTGCCTATAATACGGCATTAAGATCAAATATACCCTGATGCTAAATTCCGAGACGTAACATGGGGTTGATTTGATTCTATAGCTACTTTCTGCAGAGGCAAACCTGCTTGTACACTGACGCATGGATGAACGTGATGAGGTCGATCACTGTCTTCCTCAAGGATAACTACTCTGAATCTACGGAGCTTCTTTGAACTCCTCACAGAGACTTCTCAAATCCACGAGTAGTAAAAAGTAAGAAAAATAGAAATTTCTCGAATCCACAAGGAAAAAGCAAGAAAAATATAAATAAATTCTATAAAATTCATAATTTGATTAATGATTTATTAAAAATGAATTTACAACCCTTTAAATAGGGATACCAAACCTAAGAATAAATTTCATAATTAAACTACAACTAAAACTCCCTAAAATTCGCAACTTGTTATTAATAGTAAATTTACTATTTATAATAAATGTCCCATGTGGCTTAACCATGTTATTCTCCTAAATTTTCTAAAAACTTTTCAGGTTCGACACAACTCCTTAAATCCAACTGATGAAGAGCTATCATCAAACCAAAACTTACTAAAAATAGTGAAAATCGGAAACAAACATGAAATTTGACCATTGATATGATGAAATCTCACAAATTCGGCTTGGGCTAAAGTAGCTCGCCCTACCCCAAAATCATATATGGTACGTCAAGTAACTCATTCCGATTTGTGAGATATGCCTGTTTTAAGGTTCTGACGGTCTTGATGACTTCGGCTTTTTATCAGGCCTTCTCTAGTCCATCTTGGACATAAAAGTGTCCGCAACCCACTTTACATCATACACATCACACGAACGACCGAATTTGAGCCAACAATACCATGTTAAAGTTACAAAAGAGACGTGTGTGCACAAATTACAACCTTAATGTTAGGGCTGTCCACGAGCCAAGCCAGCTCGAAAGCTCGCTCGGCTTGAATCGATCTAGCTCGGCTTGACTCGATTCAAGGTAAGCTCGCTTCGACTCGATCCACTAGCTCGCCTCAAGCTTGACTCAAAAGGTTTGGCAAACAAGCCAAGCTCCAATGGTAAGCTAGAGGCCGAACTCAAACTCAAGGAGAGCACGGACAAGTCAAGCCAATCTTGGCCCGCCTCAACTCGACTCGGTTCGATGTACAGCCCTACTTAATGTGAAATTACTTTAATAATTTGTGTTTGAAATTCCATTCCAAACATTCAAACACCTAATGAAATTTACAAACACTTGGATATGGGAGAAAATAAGTACAATCTTCCTACATAAAACACAAATTCACAAACCCAATTCAAAATGCATAAAAATTCCTTCCCCCCAACTACCCATGTACAGTCCCTGTAGGCGGCTTATACGTATACCACCTTGCAACCATAAGGTAAATGAAGAAATTCACCAAACTCATCACAGCCAAAAGCCAATAGAAATAGTCAAGGTGACCATGGTTCAGATTCTCCGGCAACCATCCAACCTTCCCGTCCCTAGTCGTCACATCTTTCACAATCGTAACAAGCAGCGAACTTAGATAACTCCCAAGAGCAGCCGTCGTAAGCGACAACGCCGAACACATGCTCCTCATCGCATCAGGTGCTTGATCATAAAAGAACTCAAGCTGACCAATGAAAGTAAAAACTTCAGCTGCTCCCACAATGAAATACTGAGGAACTTGCCAGAATATCGATAATGGTACATATTTCAAATCATAGTAGTTATTTCTCCTCACCATACGTAGCCTTACGAGTTCTAAAATACCTCCAGCTACCATAGAGAAAATTGAAATGATGAGACCGATTCCCATCCGTTGTAACTGAGTGAAGCCACGAACATGACCGGTAAAACGGCGAGCGATTGGGATGATGAGTCTGTCGTAAATTGGAACCCAGAAGATAACGGCGATGGTGTCGAAGATGGAGAGAGATGCAGAGGGAATTTGGAAGTGGGGTCCCATGGTGGGGTCCATCTTATTGCCTTGAAGAATGAACATGGTGCTCATTTGGCTGTAGACGGTGGCGAACATGATGCCGCTGGCCCATATGGGGAGTAGGCGTATGATGGATTTGAATTCTTCGATTTGGGTTACGGTGCAAAGCTTCCATGGATTGATTATGCTTTTGATGTCGTCAGTTCCGGTTACAACGGCTGCCTTGTCGAAGAATCTGCACCGTTAGATGACAGTGGTTAAGATGGGGCAAGAAGGATCATGTTGTGTTATAGGACCATAGTTTAAACCTTGTTCAGTACTAGAATTATGTTGTTGTCAGATGTCTTAAATATAACTTTAGAATTATGTTGTTGTCAGATGTCTTAAATATAACTTTCACTGTTCGATGTCGGAGTCAGTTCAATGACATGGAAGCTAGTTGATGCCATTGAGTTAGTTTTTGAATCTCCACCTCTGTTTGCTAGACATATTTTGTCATTCATCGATGACATCGAAAGTTGTTCAATGTCATTTATGCAGATTTTCTATAGAAACATGGATTTTATGGATGTTACTTCATGTTTCGTTTTGGTTTCTTTGTAAACTTATATAAAGAGATATATATGGGACTGGGAAGTATTCTAAGGTGACATAAGGTTTCTAAAAACGTACTAAAATTTCTAAAAGGAGTTTTAGGATTTCATGGGATGAGGAAAGTGAGGTAGAACTAAGAATGAGGTAGAACCATGATTTATGTATTTCATCCATGCCATCCATCCATTTTTTTATTTTTTATTTAGATCATTTTAAGATATGAAACTAAGAATGAGGTAGAACCAAATTTCAAGTGGACCACACTGTTTTAATTGAACGTCTACCATTAAAAACTTCCTGGGCCACAAAAGTTTTGAATCAAGCTGATAGTTTTTCCCCCTTTCATCCAGTTCTGGAAGACATAATCAACAGGTTGTATGTCAAATAAACATTACATTGGGCCCTAGGATGTTCTTAACGGTGGAAATTCAATCACTACTGTTTTCCGGTGGTGTGGTCCACCTGAGTTTTAGATCTCTCTCATTTTTTGGATCAAACCCTAAAATGATATTTTAAAAAATGGATGGCCGGCGTAGATAAAACATATAAATCATGGTGGGCCCACAGAGCACCGACCACTAGCCACCTAGCTAGTGGTAGCGCCACTAAAATTATAGACCAGAATCCTCTACAACCAACGGCTGTACGCAACGGGTACAACAACAACACTCTGTAGGGCCCACCGTGTTGTTTATATAATATCCATACCGTCCATCAAGTGCCCCTGATCCAAAACGCAGGAGGGCCACAACCTGATATTTGGGCTGGGGCGCACCTGATGGATGGAATGCATGTCCCACACACATGATACAACCGGGTGGTGGGCCCGAGCCATCCTGGCCCACCTTCACTTTCCAAGACATACTTCAATCCAATGCAGAGATACTGTTACTTGTTTATTTCACTGCAGGAAGAACATAATCCATCTCAAAACAAACTACCATTGGCCCACTGATGAATGATCAGGCCTGGATGGACCCCACAATTTCCATTAACCTTACCTGAACTGTTTGGTATGATCGAGCTTTCTACTTCCTTGAATTAAAGACTCCTCATCTGCATTCTCATACAGAAGAGCTTTATCTGCAGGCACCTCCACCTGAAATTTCCTAAAAGATGCAACCATGACCTGAAAAATCCTTGTTAATGGGCTTCCACCAGGTTTCTGGTGGCGGTACAACCGGGTTCCGGAGAAGAAGCTAATGACTGCAATTGCCATCGCTACCGCCGGAATTCCAAACCCCAATCCCCACCCTTTATTCATCTGTATCCACACCAAAACGGACCCTGCAATGAGTGCGCCGACATTGATAGAGAGGTAGAACCAGTTGAAGAAAGAGCTCTTCCTTTTCTTCTCAGACTCATCTGAGTCGTCGAACTGGTCTGCCCCAAAGGACGATACACATGGCTTGATTCCACCGGTCCCGAGTGCGATGATGTAGATTGCCACATAGAATACTACCTTTTCATTCGTCGTCGGGTGGCAAACCTTGTCATGGCAAGACGGTTTTAGTCCGTTGACGGTCGCCGACAATGTTAATAACGTCATCCCCTGCATTCAATCGAAAACATGCTATATGAGCTTGATGAATGATACTTGCCTATGGTGATCAGGTCTGTTGATTTGGTGGGCCACCTTGAACCGTATAACCCCTTCACTAGTGTTTGAAAATGACGCAGAGATAGACCTGCAATGACCTCAATCATCGACTTCCTCTAGGGATAAGTAATCCGAATCGATGTCTCCGGAATCCTCATAAAGATATCTTCAATACAAGAGTGAAATTTTTAAAAATAGAAAAAAATAAATAAATTTACAATCCTTTAAATAGTGATACCAAATCAAGTTTCATAATCAAACTCACTCAAATTCGTAACTTATTATAAATGGTAAACTTACTATTTATATATGGTCATGAGTCCTACTAGACCAAATTCATGACTTAATATAAATAGTAATCTTTCTATTTATAAAAGGTCATGATTAGAGCTGTACACAAGCAGACTAAGGCTTGAGTACTCGCTCGATTCGACTCGGAATACTCGACTCATACTTGACTCGTATGATTTTGAGCCAAGTACGAGCGGGTTTATAAGGCTCGTTTAGAAAACGAGTAGAGTACGAGTTGAGAAGTACTCGACTCGGTACTTGACTCGTATTCGACTCATGTACCCGGTATATATAACTCGCTTAAAAAAAAAACCCTACTCGTTTGGGTCGTTTTCAAACAGCGCCCATTCAAAAACGAAAACCCCCTTCTCTCTCTCTCTCTCTCTCTCTCTCTCTCTCTCTCTCTCTCTCTCTCTCTCTCTCCCAGCAACCGCTCGGCCGTCCCTCTTCTTCCCTCTCTCTCTCTTGTCCCTGTGGCCTGTCCGGTGCCCTGCACCGCTGCACGCAAAGAGTGGAGATACTCGTCCGTCGTCCCTGCCCTACACGCTCGTTCGGTGTTGCAAAGGGTCTCTGCTAGCCACTCATCCGTCGTCCTTGCCCTGCACGCTCGTCCCTGCCCTAGTCATCCGCAAAGAGTATGAGTCCCTAATCCCTATCCATACTTTCTTTTTCTTTTTATTATTGTATGCCTAATGTAATTCAAATCTGCCCAATTTTTTGCCATGAGAAGTGCCCACAATTTGTCCATTTTGGATAGCAAGGATGGCCTTAATCTATCCAATTTTTGGACTGTTAGACAGCCCACAAATTTGTCCAAAATATAGACCTTGGATGGCCTTAAATCTGGCCAATTCTGGAACATTGGATGGTCCAAAATATGTCCAAATATGAACCTCTTGGACGATGTAAGAAATTGACCGAATTTGGACCTTTGGACGGTCCATAAATCTATCCAAATCTAGACCCTTGAACAACCATATATATGTCCATTAATGACCCATAAAAATTGTCCAAAATTAGGCCACATGATGACCTTTAAATCTGTCCTAATTAGACTGTAAATAAGGCATAAGAATTTGCCCAAATCAGGACCCTAAACACATATTACTTTGTTAAAATAAGGGAGACTTTTTTACGAATGTTTGACTCTTGGAGGTGCAATTTTTTGTTTCTTTTAGTATGAATGTAGATGCATATACAGATGTAGATGCAGATCAATATTTAAAAGATATAATATTTTAAAAAAAAGGTAGCTAAGATCTTCCAGACTCGATTTCTGCTCGTACTCGAACTCACCTCGAAAACTCGGACTCGACTCGACTCGTTTACTACTCGTACTCGGCTCGTACTGGAGCAAGTAGAGTATGAGCAAGGAGTCCATGCTTGTTGGCCGAGTAGAGCCAAGTACGAGTAGCACTCGGGCATTAAGAGCCGAGTACAAGTAGGGCGATACTCGTCTCATGTATAGCTCTAGTCATGATTACTACTAAACTTCATGGTTTTCAGCAAAACAAAGTGTCTTATTTGGCTTATCATGTTGTTCACCTAATTTTTCTAAACACTTTTCATATTGGACACAACTCCTAAAGTTCAAAGGAACTTACTATAAATAATAAAAATGAAACTTAAAAGAATAATTTGGTAGGCAACCCAAGATGAGTGGCTAAAGTAGCTTCTCCTACCCAAAATCATATTTGGTAAGTTGAATAACTTATTCTGATTTGCAAAATACATTGTTTTAAGGTTCTGACGGTCCGGATCACTTTGACCTCCGAACGGGCCTTATCTAGTCCATCTTGGACATGAAAGTGTCCGCGACCCACTCTACAAAAATTTTTTTTTTAAAAAATGGATATGTTACTCAAAATGCTAGCAACTATCCATGTTCAAACTCAGCCCACTAACTCAACAACCCCAATCATGATGAACATTAACCTTAAGCTTAGCTAGCATATTCAAGAACTTAAAAAACTTGAAGCTACTCCAGCAACTGGAGTTGAGACCGAATCGACTCGGAACTCAATTGAGTACTCTATCCATTTAAATACTTCCAGCATAGCAAGTTGAATGAGTTTTCAGAGTAACCCGACTCGAGTTTATCTGAATCTTGATTCGATCGACTTGTATCAGTTCATCAAATGTGAGATCTTACAAAAACATAGATGGTTGAGAAAGTGGCAATCGTCCAATATCTTCCCAAGTAGGCATCAGCCACAAACGCTCCGATCAATGGTGTAATGTAGCATGTTCCAGCCCAGTTCGTAACATTGTTCGCTGCTGTAGTGGTGCCCTGGTTGAAATTACCCTCAAGATAATTCACCAGATTGGAGTTTACGCCGTAGTATGCAAGCCTTTCGCAGAATTCATTTCCTGCAGTATATGTGATATTACACTCCTTTCCATTATAAGATCTCAAATGATTAGGAATTAGATTTCAATGGATGAAAGTTAGGCTATGTTTGAACGTTTGCTTGAATTCACTTACATTTATTCAATGCAATAAAGTATAGATGACTGAAATTTCAGTTGCTGTATTTTCAAATTCAAATTGTGATTTGGGGTTTGGTTGTCATCACTTAACTGAATTTCTTTCAATCTCACTTTGGTCATTTCCTCTATAATGAAATTGAATGAATTGCAATTCAATTCGATTGGGCATCCAAACGCGTCCTTACCAAGGATGAATGGACAGGCTATCCAGTTCCCAGTCTTGCTCCTGATCACAGGCTTGTTATGAAGATCCACCGTCCCATCTTTCGTGTAGATATCGTTGTCTATGGAAGGCAGGCCATTTTTCGTGTAGATATCGCTGTCTACAGAAGGCGGCCCATCTTTCGTGTGGCCATTACTGTTTTCTTCCATCGATTTCTTGTGATGGAGCTATTCCTGTGTGAGTTGTAGTGTTATTTTGAGTACTTCACCTGCAATTTCTGCAATTTGGATGACTAAAATCAGTACTAGTTCAATGCAAGCACATAACATTTCATCATGTGAAGCCTGGTATCTATAAGTATCAATCACTGATCACTGTAATGCAGAAGAAATATCCAGCCAAGCAGCAATCCAAACCGTTGATATGATGAGTTTATTGAAAATCTCCCTGACTGGAAGATCCTAGCCATCATCATGAATGTGGTGATTGTCACTGTATTTTCTGGTCACCAAGGGAACGGTCACGAGTTTCTGGGTTGGGAGACTTTGGGTGTGCACGAACCATCCATCAACGGCTTGGATCAACATAATCCAATTGTTCATAACAACGGTTTGGCGGGTGGTTGATCTACTTTGGCCCGGTTTCTCTGGAGAAGAGCTGGGCGCAGTACGACTTAACTCGGCAAACTTGACTCGTTCAGATCCGACTCAATCTGAACCAAGTGGGAGAGTCGATCCGAATCGAGTTGACTTCATCCGATCAGAGCTCAAACCGGGTCCAGTTCGAGTCACACGGTAACTCGACTTGACCCGAAATCCAACTCGGTACCAACTCAACTCGATCCAAAACTCAACACGTGTGTGTGTGTGTGTGTGTGTGTGTGTGTGTGTGTGTGTGTGTGTGTGTGTGTGTGTGTGTGTGTATATATATATATATATATATATATATGGGAAAAGGTACTATGCGCTCGACCTCACAATAAGCTCTTCTGAGGTTGAGCTATGTGGGCCCCACCATGATGCATGTCGACCGTCAACACCGTGCATTTGATGGGTACCCTTTAAATTATGGGATATCCCAAAAATCAGCCGTATACGGAACTCAAGTGGGCCATACCATCTAAAATCATCTGAAGACACCGTTAAAACATATAAAAGCACTTGGTGGGGCCCACCTGAGTTTTGAATGCTACTGAAACTTGGTATGACCCCTCATCCTAGTGGGAAACACATAATGGATGGTCTGGATTTGCAAACCACATCTCGGTGGGCCATTAAAATGATTATGAATGTTTTAATGGTGCACGGCCCCTCTCCACTTCTGTCTGTGGTGTGGCCCACACAAGCCATAGATTGACTTGATTTTTGAGAGCTAGGCCCACAATGGAATGGTGCATCTGACTGATGGGGTAGATGTACGTCTGAAATGCATCACGATGGGGCCCACATAGCTCGACCTCACGGGAGAGACTCGTGAGTTCGAGTGCATAGTACCTTTTCCCTATATAATTATAATTATTATTATAATTACAACTAGAGAGGTTGCAATTCTGGCAAGTGAATCTAAGTTTTGAGTTGTGATTTTAGCCTGTGGATATATATCCACTGCATCTAACCTGACTCGATACTTGTGACTGCGTTGAACTCAATTTGGATTAGTCTACGTTAGACTCGAACTCGGGTCAGGTCAGGCATGTTGGACTCGGTACTGAGTTGGGTCGAGTTCGATCAGGCCTATTTTGAAATCAATGGAGTTGGTACCTCAGCCCTAACTCGGTTCAACTCGACTCAATGCGCAGCTCTACTTAGGACTCAAGCAAGGTCTAAAGATTCAGTGACTCAGGACTGACTCGTTTGGCTCTCGGCGAAGTCGGCAGGGTCACTCCATATTTTCAATGCTGACTCAGTGACTGAGTCAACTCAGACGAATTGAATCAGACTCGGACAAGTGGCTAATTCTTGGCTTGGTCACGACTCAGGTCTAGACTCAAGAAAAAGAGAAGACAGTGACTCAGTCGACAGAACTCGGTCTAACTCAGATGAAACTCGACAAAGCTTCACAAAGATGAAAAAAAAAAAAGAACGGAGATCCAATCTGTTGATCTGAGAACATGCACGGATGAAGGTTACTGACGTGAAAATCTTCAAGATTGGAAGATCCTAAATGGCCTGCAAAACAACAGTTAAGTGGACGGTGGATATTCAAAGTAAAAAATGTTGAATGATCAGAGTGTTAAATATTACAATCTGGGAGCATACTCCATCTACGGTGAGAGGCCCATCATTTAAACGGTCTGGATCACCAAAACATTACCTCATATTCTATATCAATGCCTTGGGATGTACTGTAGAAAACTTCATATAGACAGCTACGGTGGTCCAAATTTCAGGCTGTTCCACTCATCAGGTGTGCCAGTTTACCAAACAAATGGACGGCTGAGTGGGGTTTCACAGCTCATACTCTGTGGCCCACCTGATGGGCAGTTCTGATATGGCATGCGTGACACGTGCGGCCACATCAAAAGGTTTGTGAAAATGATCCAGAGACCACCTACGATCGTGTCCGACCATATGATAAGAGGGTACCTCCGTGGATTGCACATGATCATAAAGTCACCCCATCAGATAATCAAAGCCGTCCAATTAAGGGGCCCCAACATGGACCAACAGAACACGTTTAACGTTCATCTAAGCCTGGAAGGCTATGATCGATCTGATCACGGCGATCGATTTGTTATGTTTTTAAGCTATTTTGGACCGTAAAAAGGGAACAAGAATCCTAAATTCTCACCTGTTTCTTCAAAGAGTCATCACAACCGTCGGATTACACGTGACCACCCAAGGAAAGCTTCTGATGGAAGGGAAGGAGAGAAAGGAAGGATAGTAATGAAAGGAGATTCTCTTGTATCTTTGGACAGTATGAGGCGTGGGCTTCATGATCCCTTCCCTCTCATTTTATATATAGTACGTGAAAAGCACTGGGTGTGGCCCACCTGTCACGTTCGATGGGATTAAGGCCGTAAGTTCTAAAATGCTCTGCCATGTATATTATTAAATATAGAAGGGCATGATGGTACCCTTTTGTCCCTATATTTGGAGGTTTGCTCCACACACATGCACCATTACACGTTTGACAAGTTCTTTCCTGGCATATTCGTGGGATATCTGAGCCAAGCATTAGGTGAGCCCATAGTTCACATGGTCCAATGCGAAAATCGAGACTGGTTGGTTCATCATACCGGCCACACTTTTAATAAAACAATGGACGGTGGAAAGGAATTGCGGACGGTGCCCGCATTATAAATAGACTGGTCTGATGGCCCTGATCTTTGGTCGAACGGCGTCCCGCATTATGCACAGATCAGATCAGATGGGTCGATTACAACCGTCAATTTGGTGGGCCTTAAAACCATGGAACCTGCAAATCCATGGTTAAGTCCGTTTGACTAGTGTGAATAGAGTTAGAGATCGCTTTTGACCAAGTCCAACACTTCATGGGAACATGAGGCCGGTTCTTCTCCAACGTTTGTAGAATAGCTTATAGTACAACTCCATGTGTGGGGCCCACCGTGATGTATACATAACATCCAATCCATCTATCATGAGATTCACCTCATATTCTCTTGGATCCAGAGGACATTCCGATCTAAAACTCATTTGACCAACATCATCTAAAATTAAGCATAAGACCTCTTAAAATGCAACTAGTGTAAAAATTCCAACAGATTAGGCATTTACAACATCCAACACGTCCAAACGGTGGACCCCACCACAAATTTCACTTGATGGAAATATCAGATTGATCCACCAGTCAGGTTCGACGGACACATAAATTGAATAAAATTGCGGTCTTTCATCGTTTTCTACCGTTGTGCGCAACCTGTAAGTCATTCGAGCTGAACCTTTTGTACCAATCTTCTTCATTGTGGGGCCCATATTTTGGATGGCTCTGATAGCATATGAAATTGACATGTTGGTACCTAAAAGCTAGGTTGGACGGTAAGTTACAATTGAATTTGTTCGGCACGACGGCCCATCTACTCGAGTAGGCCCCGAATGGATGTTGGATGTAGACCGTCCATCTAGTGGGTCCTAACCATGGATGGCCAAAGTTGGCAGTCATTCCAGATGACCAACCTGTTCCCTAGATGGTGACCTTCAAATGATTTTCCGGAATGAAAATTGATGGATAGGATCATCCATCCTCCCAGATTTTCAACCAAGAGCCATCCACTCACAATTCTCACTAGTTAGTCGGTCCGGACTCCTCACCGACAAAAATATCACATATGGAATGTCTAATGCCCTGTCCTGATCGTCCACGACAAATCTGAGTGGGCCACCGAGAAACGGACCCTTCTTGGAGTGTGAAATGAAAGCGGATTGCGTACTGCGCAGCTCAGTACGCTATAGCGTACTTAGTAAATTCTTTGGGGCCCACTTTGGATGTATGTGTATTATCCAATCTGTCCATACGTTTTAACACATCATTTAAGTATTTGATACCAAAATAGAAGCATATCCAAAGTTTAAATGGACCACACCAGAGGAAATAGTGGGGACAACGACGTCCACCATTGAAATCATCCTAGGGCCCATAGTGATTTTTATTTTCATCCAACCTGTTCATAAGGTTAAAAAGATAAGTTTTAAGTTACAAAAATAATATCATCTTGATCTAAAACTTCTGTGGCCACCAAGAAATCTTCAACAGTAGGAATTCAATTCCTACTGTTTCTTTTGATGTGGTCCACTTGAGTTTTTTATATGGTTCAATTCTTATATTAACCGATATAATGATCTTATAAGACGGATGGACGTCGTGGATAAGATATATACATCACGGTAGGCCCCACAGAGTTTAATCAGTACGTAACCTGCTTCCGTGTGAAACAAACGATTAACAGAGGAATGGGTTGGAAAGGGGAGTTATATGTACTCTGGCTGCGTATGACGCTTGATATGCAGCCACTTACAAATGGTACCCGTTACAAAGTTATTTTGGAACACATCCCTAGTTAAAATTAAAAATTATATTGGTTGAACAATCCTAACCTCTGATTCTTGAAGACTTGTTTTTTGAAATAAGTCTATTGGAAAATTTTCATTTTTAACCGTCCAATAAATGTCCAGCAATCTGATAGTTAGATAAGAAAATAACAACAATATTCGGTATATGAAGCATCTAAACTGGTTCCTGTAATTTGGACGGTTTAGTTTGAAGTAATTGCATGCCAAGACGCGACTTTGCAGTAACTTCTAACTGCCTGTGTACCATCCATCACACTCTGCCGGAGTACCAAAGTATTTCTGGCTGATTTGTCTGCCCGAATTTGTTCTATTAGTAATGCCTTGCCATTCCCGTCTATGGCTGTTACTTTCACACGTCATCTATCACCTATCACCGTCTGTCCATCACAAAATATCAAATGAGATGGAAGACATCCAAACATTTTTCAGCCATAACTTGGGTTCGATATGATGAAGTGGGGCCCATAGTTTAGTGATCTGGACCATTCATTTGTTGCAATACACCGTAGATGGACCATGACCCAAATATTTCACAGATTGGAAGATCCTAGATACCGATTTTTCTCCCTCTTTCCAGGTGAATGTGAACTGCTGATGGGTTTGTGTTTTTTTACCATATTTATTGGCTAGAGATTGAAAGGTTAGGATTGTCATAGTGGAGATTTTGTGATCATACCGTCAAGGGGAGCAGACCAATTATCTGGATCGTTGAATAGTCGGCCCCACTTGTAGAAAATAAAAATCTGAGTATTACTTTCATGACGTGGGACGCAGAGGATCATGTAATACTCCGTGGACATCGATGAGGTACGAGCTGCAAATGCGCTGCACTAATCAGACGGTGGCTGTATAGAGGTCTCAAAGTGCAACCGGTTGGACCATAAGCGACTGTCCATCGATCTGATAGCTTCCAACCTGTCATGTTCGTTTTAATCCACACCGTTCAATAGGTGGGCCCCAAGGGTCTTCAGATGTGTGGAGACAGAGCCGTGGGTATACCATATGCTATCTCAAGCTTTATCTACTCTCTGCCAATGCTGATGCAAACCATGCGGTTGTTTACGTGGCACTTTTTTTTTTTTTTTTTAACGCACGCACACACACCCTCACACACTCACACCATAGTGAAATTTCACCATCCATGAGTACTCGAACCCTTGATCCGGTGTATACGTATCACTTGTAAATAATCATAAGGGCCATTGATTTGTTTGATAAAATAGAGACGTGCGGTTGCCTCAATGGCAAGCTTCTCGACCAATCACAGGCGTGGACTACTGGTTTAATATAACACTTCATTTCCGTATTATGAATTGTCATTTTTTTTTTAATTTTTTTAATATATAACTAGTCATGTCATCATTTATTGATCCTTAACGCTTGAGTTAAGCTTATACGTGACTGGTACCGAACAAAAACTGTACAAATAAAATTGATCAACAATAGAAAATCAATGAATTTAACCAATTACTCAAACATCGAATTTAGCCCTATGGTTTGTTCACATAGGGCTTAAATCTAACCGATCTACCACCGATTAATCAAACAGTCATAACTAAATTAGAGATCTACCCAAACCCGAACTAGCTATGGGTTGGACCTTAATTAATAAAACAAATCAACCCAGTTACTCTTTTAGCCTAAAATCAACGGTTTAGAGTGATTATTATTGAATTACTATTTTCACTAATTTCAGAAAAGTCATATTGTGAACTTAGTTAATCCATACCTCAACAACTGTGCCCAAGAAATCTCCCTACCCAATTTACTCAAGAAATGCCTCGATTATCTGAACAAGTTCTAGACCGCTCATTAGTGGGCTACCAGTTCCAAAATTATAAAGTAATGTTCATCTCACTGGGCTTGTGGTCCATGGCGGGCAATGGGCTCAAAAGATGCCTTAAAACGGACGATCTGCATCATCCAGCTGGCGCTTGTAAAACGTAACTCTCCGAAGTAATAATCTAAAATCTAAATTTTAAAAATAATTAGCCCCGCCACTTAGGACAATAAATTATGATATTTCATCCGTCGAATTTCACCCAAATTTACATCGTATGTTGAAGATATTTTCCTGCACTCGTCCGTCAAATTTGATCCTTGATCGAGAAATGGTGACCGTTAATCGCAAATCGGACCCTTACGATAAATTCTTGCATCCGTTTGCCGTCAAACCTTGGATAGCCCCTCATCAGACCATGGGGCACCCATCCCATAATTCAGATGGGTCAGGGGGGCCATCAAGGCAGCCCTGAAAGCCATAAGTGGACCTCAAAGGGGCACTTGATGGAATAATTAGAACCTAGGGCCATTTGAACTAAACTGCAGGGTATATAACCCTTTAAACCCTCTCTCCCTCACTCTCACAACAAAATTCCAACAGATGAGAAAGAGAAAAGAGAGAAGAGAGAGAGAGAGGGAGGGTGTGAATACTTGAGGAGCTAGGAAATTGGAATTCCCGCACTCCTACCTCCGACATTCGCCGGAAAGCTCGGCCTTACTGCCGTAAAGAGCAAGTGTGGCCGATCCAAGGTTACAAATTCGAGCTCTCTTCCATTTTTCTTTGCTAGGGCCGTATGCATGTGTCCTGATATGCGATTCCTTTGGCACAGGGCCTCGGTACATCAATTTACAAGGACTTCCAATCTACAATAGGTGTAGACCATTACCTCTAGGTGACTTGTTATCATGACTAAAGTGAACTTTAGTGATTTTGTGTGGAAATTTGCTTGCATGTTGCTATTTTAGTATGAATTTATTGATTTAGGACTTATGCCCGAAATTTTTCTAAATTGGGAAAGAAATTTCAATTTTAAGTTCCCTGATGTATGCATTGTTGAATTATTTGTCAATTTATTAAGTTGCATGTGCATTATCCCCAATCTTTCCGATTTCATAAGTTAGATCCTATTGCATGCAACTTACTCGTGTAGATTGGTGTATTACTGTTTGTACTATTGAATTGTTGAAATTTGTAGAACTCCTAACTAAGAATGTCCTTGAATTTACTAAGGGCCCGTTTGGCCGGGTGGAGTGGAAGGGATTGAATGGTATTAGGGTGGATGGCGTGGATTTCTAGGTAATAATGGTGTTGTCAGTGGATTGTCTTCAGATCCATGGGATTGCTATATCCCTGGATTGTTATATCCAGACCGTTTGGCACACCTGGCCAATCTGAGGATTAAACCTTCCCATCCCTTCCAATCACACGAACCGAACACTTCCCGGGCAACTTTGAACGGATTAGGGTGGATTGGATGGGATTTACAGGTAATGATGGTGTTGTCAGTGGATTGTCTTGAGATCCATGGGATTGGGATCTGATCACCGACTGTTTGGGTCGCACGGCCATTCCTAGGGATTCAACTTCCAATCCCTTCCAATCTGACCGGCCAAACGGGCCCTAAATGTACACTATGGACTAGTACACATGCCTCTCGTAGATTTGAAATGGGGGAATTCACTACCCACCCCCCACTACATAAGATGAATTCTCCCTATAGCTAGTTACGGTGTTCATTCCCAAACTGCGATCCTTTGAAACTTAGACTCACATACATGTATAACTAGGAATTCTCTAAATTATGCATAGTAATGTCTTGTGCCCTGATTACGAATGTGGACTATAATCACACTTGCCTGATTTTCCTCACAACTACGAGTAGATCGACTTCTACTTGTTGGTATTGCATTTATACATTACGCTCTTTTCGAATCGGCCAGCCAATCGGAACTTTCTTAGGCAACCCTTTTCGTTGGGTCAGCCCAGGGGCAAGTTTGACCCGACTGGCTAAACTGCAAGTTGTCGGTTGTAGTTGGACTACGTGAGACGTTGCTCTCAAGCCGTACAACCTGTGGTTCGTCTTGTGGGTACGAATTGGCCCATTGATTGGTCATCCTTGTATGTTAACCATGTTTGTACATGCCTACTGGAACCTATGGCACCCTGTTCCCGTTTGCGCCCACTGATAACCATTAATTGTTGCCCACAAGACTCATGAGTCGGGGATGGTGGAATGAGTTACTATGCCTGAGATGTCAGCCTACGATGGGGTAACGAGCCTCCTCGTAGTGACCAGTGAGCACTATAACTCGTGAGCCGAGGATGGTGGAATGAGACACTACACCCGAGCTGTCGGTCTACGCTGGGGTGACGAGCCTTCCCGTAGTGACCACGAGCAAGACTTTAATTGTCTTAAACGCCTTCGTATAATCTTATTTATGGGAATGACGAACCCAAACGGGCCAAGGGTCACGAGAGCCATACAGCCACTACCGCTAGAATTGCGCGATCAGATTAGGGCATTGATCTGTCGGGGTATTTCGATTTTTCCAAACTGCTGGATGAATGGACATAATTAATCAACTTGGCTAACATTCACATTACATTGCATTTGTTACTTTGGTGATTTGGCAATCAAGGTCGCACTGAGGGAGTGTTTGTCATTCGCGATCGTTAGATGTTGTAGCTCGAGGGAGTGTTGTGGTGAGAGCATGCATCACATCATTGAATATTTAGGATTCTTTGAATGTATGTCTTTCACTAAATTCGTTCTTGTGTATAATAATCTGTGTAACTTATTGTTAATTATATTATTGAGTTAGCTACTCACTCTCACTCCATGATGGTGTTTTAAAACACCAATCAGACCTCATCTTGAATGTAAGTACCATAGAGCCTGACGTGCTTGGATGAGGCGACCATTGCATAGTTTATTTTAATTTCAGAAATTACTCAAATGCCAGGTAAAATGAACTATAGAACTCCGCGTCTGCAGACCATAAATGTCACTCGGGATATCTGGAGTCGAATATCTTCTCGACTCCTGAAATTCGAGGTGAAATAAATATTGTAAATTATCCAGGTTGTTTGTGTCTGTATGCCTACTTTTAAAGGAGCGATGCCTAACCCATCTTAATGAATACGGTCCCACCTTTCAAAATAAGTAATTGTGTGTGCATTTGTGATATATATATATATATATATATATAGCCTTCATGCAAGTCAGAAGATAAGGAGAATGGGTCGGATTCAACTTCATTTAGAGAAAGAGAGTCCTCAGATTTTCAGCCCACTTGAGTTCCCCATCTAGATCATTTTTGGGCCCCATGTCGTAAAATGATCCTCACAAAATGGATGGACGGATTGAATTTCTCACAGACATCATGGTGTGCTAAGCTTAGTTTCCAGCGCAGGAACTTCTGGCTAAAGGTTCCAGAGGACGTGGTTTGGCACGTGCGCTGCCACCCACGTGGCTAGTGGTTGGTATAATATGGACCCCACCATGATGTATGTGTTTTATCTATGTGGGCCATATATTTTGAAAGATAATTTTAATGCTTGACCTTAAAAATGAAGTAAATCTAAAAGTCAACTGGACCACACCAAGGGAAAATAGTAGTGATTGAATGTCCACCATTAAAACCTCCTAGGGTCGTCCGTCATGTTTATTTGACATCTAACCTGTTGATTAGGTCGTACAAACTTAGATGAAGGGAAAAAATGTATATCAGCTTGGTATAAAACTTTCGTGGCCGTCAGGAAGTTTTTAATGGTGGGCATTCAATCAACATTATGCAGTCCACTTGAGATTTGGATAAACCTCGTTTTTGGGCTCATATTGTAAAATGATATGGAAGAATGGGTGGACGTCATGGATGAAACACATACATCTTGATAGGGCCCACATATCACCGACTACTAGCCATCCGTTTCCTTCCAGAGCATGCAAGAGGCGGATTGCTTTACGACAGTCTGATACAGGGTGTGTGTGTGCGAGCATGCGGAAATGGTTTTACGCGGTGGAGTTCGTGGGAACTACTCGTGAGGTTGAGCTGTGTGGGCCTCATCATGATGTGTGTAGAACATCAACAACGTGCATTTGATGGGTTACTTTAAATGATGAGATATCTCAAAAATCAGCCCTATAGGAGCTCAAGTGAGCCATACCATTTAAAATCATGTAAAGACATGCCTAAAATATGTAAAAGCACTTGCTGGGACTCACCTAAAGTTTGGATGCATCTAAAACTTGGTCTGACACCTCATCCACGTGGGACACACCTAATGGATGAACTGGATTTGTGAACTACACCTTGGTGAGCCTAACAAA
This sequence comes from Magnolia kwangsiensis, assembly GCA_037074715.1. Classification (NCBI taxonomy): domain Eukaryota; kingdom Viridiplantae; phylum Streptophyta; class Magnoliopsida; order Magnoliales; family Magnoliaceae; genus Magnolia; species Magnolia kwangsiensis. The sequence continues at coordinate 127,332,148 of CM073578.1, read as the reverse complement.
TGATTATGAATGTTTTAATAGGAGGGTAACCCCTCTCAACTTTTGTACATGGTATAGCCCATAAAAGTCATTGATTGACTTGAGTTTTAATACTGGGGCCCACAATGGAATGGTGCATCTGACTGATGGGGTAGATTTTTGAGACGCATCACGGTAAAGCTCACACAGCTAGACCTCATGGGAAGTTCCCATGAGGTCGACCGCATAGGACCATTTATTTTATATATATATATATATATATATATATATATATATATATATATATATATATATATATATATATATATATATATTATTAGCCTGAAAATGAAGGAGATCCAGATCTCGAGTGGACCACACCTCAAGAAAATAATGATGATTGAATGCCCACCGTTAAAAACATCCTGAGGCTCACCGTAATCTTTATTTTTCATCCAGCCTATTGACTAAGTCACGCACACCTGGATGAAGGGAAAACGAAAAATATCAACTTAATTCAAAACTTTTGTGGACCTAAGAAGTTTTTGTTGTATTTATTTTAAAATAATATTAAATTTTTGAATTTTCAAATTTCGGTATTTTCCCTCCACATTTAAAATTTTGGTGTTTTTGAGGTGTTGGTTTTGTCCCACATCGGATTTGACAAGAGAAATTCTCTTGTTTATATGATAGACTTTTTGCCTAGGGCTTGAGCCCCTTTCAGGAGGCATGTGAATTTGGTCCTGTGGGGGGGCTATGCCAATAGCTCTAATCTATGCCATTAACCACACACGTGCGCGCGCGTGCCGAGCCGTGCCGTGCCGAGCCGAGCCGAGTCCGAGTCCGTGTCAGCGTGCGCGACGCGACGGGACGGGATGGGACGGGCTGGGCGCGGGTGCGGGTGCGGGTGCGGGTGCGGTGTAAGTGTACTCGCGTGGGTGTGTGTGTATGGGTACTCGCAGGCGAGAGTGTACTCGCACTTGCGCCTTTTCGTTTTAAACCAGAGAGATGCTTCCCTTCCGGATGGTCGCCCCTGTTGGGTTTAAACCCAACGGACATAACCTTTTGTAAAGGGTGCTTATGCACCATTTCGGAGTCTATATAAAGACTTCCGATTCCAGTTTCAATATACGAAAAAATACTGTCTTATAAAACTCTCTCTGATACGGTTTTACAATTGTTACTGAGTTCATTGCTGAGTCAACTCAGCACTTTCAGATTAAACTGCAAGTGGTTCGAGCCCGTGTACAGTGAGTGCACCGCTGGGACCGGGTCATAGTCGTTGTATCCTGGAGGTCGATTGCTCTGGAAACCTGTTGCACTTGGGACGCTGTCCAAGGGGAGCAAATTCGATTTCAAGCCGCGTGACTCAGTCACGCCTCGACTCAATTCAATAAGTTTTTCTTTCTCTAAATTTATTTTCCTTTTGGTTCTCGATTTTATAGTCTATTTAATTCAACATATTATCCAACAATCTTGAAATCGAATTTTGTTGAATTACATAGACTATGGCTACAGTAACAGTAAATGCTTCTACTGAGTTAGCCAAAATCGAACCGTTCGCTGGACAATCCTTTAAACGGTGGAAACAGAAATTGATGTTCGCTCTTACCACTCTAAAAGTTTCATACATTTTATCTGAATCATTTACTATAGATCTAGCAAATCAAAATGAAGTAACGGATGAAAATAATTGCAAAAATTATATTTTAAACTCTTTATCCAACGAATTATATAATGTGTATGCTTCTTACGCCTCTTCTAAAGACATATGGATTGTTTTAGAAAAGAAATACATATTAGAAGATGCAGGCGCTAAGAAACATGCAATTGCTAATTTCCTTCACTATGAAATGACAGACGATAAATCTGTCACAAATTAGATTCATGACTTTCAAAGTCTAATTCACGAACTATCGACAGAAGGAATTAAGTTGGATGAGGTGTTTCTGTCAGGAGCGTTAATAGAAAAGTTACCGCCCTCCTGGAAAGAATATAAAAATATAATGAAACATAAGAAGAACTGTGTTTCTTTGGAAACCACTATCGTACACATACGAATAGAGGAGGCCAATAGAATCACGGACCAAAAAGGAAATAAAAATGAGATAGATTCAAAAGCGAATCTTGTGGAATCAAGTCGGACAAATAATAAGAAAAAGGGAAACTGTCATAGCTGTGGCAAACCTGGACATTATGCAAATGAATGCAGGCTCAAAAAGAAGAATGCAAACAATCAATTCAAGAAAAAGGAAAACTACTACAACTGTGGAAAGCCTGAGCATCATGTTAAAACCTGCAGGCTTAAGAAAAATAAAGATAAGCCGCAAGCTAATCTTACAGAAACAGGCAATGAGTCTGACATAGTAGTGGCTGTGGTGTCAGAAGTCTTTCTTGTAAACAACTTGGAGTGGGTGCTAGATACTGGTGCAACTAGACACGTGTGCAAGGATCGTAGCATGTTTACCTCCTACCAAGTATCAGGTGATGATGAACAGGTGTTCATGGGAAATGCTAGAACGTCTCCAGTTGTAGGGAAAGGGAAAGTACTTCTGAAACTCACTTCTGGAAAGACTCTAATGTTAAATGATGTCCTCCATGTGCCTGACATTAGAAGAAACTTGGTCTCTGGTTCGCTCCTCAATAAGGCTGGTGTCAAATTAGTATTTGATTCAGATAAGCTTGTAATGACTAAAAATGGAACCTTTGTTGGTAAGGGGTACTGTAGCGATGGTTTATTCATTGTAAATGTATCCAATGATAATAAGAAAACATCTAGTTCTGTTTATATCGTTGAACCTTTTTATCTATGGCATAATAGATTAGGTCATGTGAATGTGGCATCTTTAAAGAAAATGAAAAGATTAGGTTTATTACATAATATATTTAATGAAGAGTTTGAAAAATGTGAAACATGTGTAGAATCAAAATTTATTAGAAAACCCTTTAAACAAATAGAAAGATCATCTGTTCTATTAGAGTTGATACATAGTGATTTAGGTGATTTTAGAAATCACATGTCTAGAGGAGGAAAAAGATATTATATAACTTTTGTAGATGACTACTCTAGGTTCACTAGAGTATATCTATTAAGGAACAAAGATGAAGCTTTAGATGCTTTTTATAAATACAAAATTGAAGTTGAAAATCAATTAAATATAAAAATTAAAAGACTTAGAACAGATAGAGGAGGTGAATTTGAATCTTCACAATTTAGAGAATTATGTGAAAAGAATGGAATAATTCACGAAACTACAGCTCCTTATACACCAGAACAAAATGGAATAGCAGAACGTAAGAACAGAACTTTAAAAGAAATGATGAATGCCATGTTAAATAGTTCAGGCTTACCCTCAAATATGTGGGGAGAAGCAATTCTGTCTGCTTGTTATATCCTAAACAGGATTCCATCTAAATCTTCTGAACAAACACCATATGAACTTTGGAAGAATCATATTCCTAGTTATAAATATATTAAAGTGTGGGGGTGTCTTGCTAAAGTAGGATTGCCTGAAACTAAGAAAAGAAAATTAGGTCCTAAAACGACCGATTGTGTATTTATAGGGTATGCACAAAACAGTATGGCCTATAGGTTTCTAGTTTTAAAAACTAAGGATAATATTCTAGATCCTAATACAATTATAGAAGCTAGGGATGCAGAGTTCTTTAAGAACGTATTCCCTATGAAATCTAAATCTATAGGAATAGAAAAAGTTAATGAATCAGATATTGCATCTACTAGTAAAAATGCTTACGAGAAAGTAGTAGAAGAGATACAACCAAGAAAAAGTATTAGAGTTAGAAGAGAAACTAACCTAGGAGATAGTTTTTTCACATTCTTAGTAGAAGATGATCCTACGACTTATATAGAAGCTATTAACTCTCCAGATGCAACCTTTTGGAAGGAAGCAATAAATGATGAGTTAGAATCTATTATATCTAATAATACTTGGGAACTTGTAGATCTACCACCTGGTAACAAACCAATAGACTGCAAATGGGTGTTTAGAAAGAAACTAAAACCAGATGGAACTATCGATAAGTTTAAGGCTAGGTTGGTAGCGAAAGGCTTAAAACAAAAGGAAGGAATAGATTATTTTGATACATATTCCCCTGTAACTAGGATTACAACTATTAGAGTCTTAATAGCGATAGCTTCCATATATAAACTAATGGTACACCAGATGGATGTTAAGACGGCTTTCCTAAATGGAGACTTAGAAGAAGAAATATATATGGAGCAACCTGAGGTTTATAAGATATTAGGTAAAGAAAATAAAGTATGTAGACTAATTAAATCACTATATGGTTTAAAACAGGCTCCTAAACAATGGCATGAAAAATTTGATGGTGTTTTAAAATCAAATAGTTATCATATAAATGATGTAGATAGATGTGTATATAGTAAAATTTTTAGAAATGATTATGTTATTATATGTCTTTATGTTGATGACATGCTTATTTTTGGAACTAATATTAAATTAGTTAATGCAACTAAGAAATTCTTGTCATCTAAGTTTGACATGAAAGACTTAGGAGAGGCAAGTGTAATCTTGGGTATTGAAGTAACCAGGAAAAATGGTGTTATTATATTATCACAATCTCATTACATTGAGAAGATATTGAGAAAGTTTAACCATTTTAACTGTTTACCTGTCAGTACTCCTTATGATTATAGTGTGACTCTCATGAAGAATACAGAAAATAGTGTCTCAATTGGAATATTCTAAAATAATTGGTAGCCTCATGTATCTAACAAACTGCACTAGACCTGACATAGCTTTTGCAGTAGGAAGGCTAAGTAGATATACACATAACCCTGGAAAAGAACATTGGAATGCATTGTCTAAAATTTTACGATACCTAAAAGGTAATATGACATATGGTTTACATTATAATGGTTATCCTACTGTATTAGAAGGATATAGTGATGCTAACTGGATCAGTGATTCAGATGAGACAAAATTCACTAGTGGATATGTCTTCACTTTGGGTGGAGGAGCAGTCTCTTGGAAGTCCACCAAGCAGACATGTATTGCTCGGTCGACTATGGAATTCGAGTTTATTGCCTTAGAAAAGGCTGGATCAGAAGCTGAATGGCTTAGAAATCTCTTAGCTGATATACCATTGTGGCCAAAGCCTGTATCGGTCGTGTCTATTCATTGTGACTGTCAAGCAGCTATAGCGAAAGCAAAAAGTAAAATATATAATGGAAAAAGCAGGCATATTAGACTCAGACACAATATAGTGAAACATATGTTGCGTGATGGAGTCATATTTATTGACTTTGTGAGGTCAGAAAAGAATCTAGTAGATCCTCTGACTAAAGGACTATCTAAAAAGTTAGTCAATGATACATCGAAGGGAATGGGGCTGAGCCTAATATATGAGCTTCCAGTGTCGGCAACCCAACCTATACAAGTGGAGATCCCATGAGATAGGTTCAATGGGTAAACAACAAGACACGAGGTAGACGATTGCACTGAGTTATATGAGCCCCTTCTATGGTGTACAGTGCAAGCAGCAACGCAGAAGGATGAGTTTTTAGAACTCTTAATGGATCCATAGCCATATATTTGGTGGTGTATACAGTTGCTGCATACACTTGATGGAATTCACCTATATGGGTGTGGAGGTGGAGGCCGCTTCCTATGAGAATCTAGGCGAATTCTCTAGAGCACTCATGAAATCCAGGTAATGGTGTATGGCCGAAACGCACCGAACCACAGAATCACTTGCAGAGGAAGAGTTGTGTGAGTGGCATGTACTTGCGATCTACATTAAAAGGATTCAGGTTCAAGACTATGGTGTCACCTGATTCCTGTAGACCTGTCTTGCTTACTCTAATGTCGGTTCAAGTCTATGGTGACACCGGCACCATTGCACAACTATTTCGCTTTAATTCGAAAGCATTTTATTTTAAAACATGTGGGGGATTGTTGTATTTATTTTAAAATAATATTAAATTTTTGAATTTTTAAATTTCGGTATTTTCCATCCACATTTAAAATTTTGGTGTTTTTGAGGTGTTGGTTTTGTCCCACATCGGATTTGACAAGAGAAATTCTCTTGTTTATATGATAAACTTTTTGCCTAGGGCTTGAGCCCCTTTCAGGGGGCATGTGAATTTGGTCCTGTGGGGGGGCTATGCCAATAGCTCTAATTTATGCCATTAACCACACACGCGCGCGCGCGCCGAGCCGAGCCGTGCCGTGCCGAGCCGAGTCCGAGTCCGTGTCCGCGTCCGCGTGTGTGTATGGATACTCGCAGGACTGTATGTGCGAGAGTGTACTCGCACTTGCGCCTTTTCGTTTTAAACCAGAGAGATGCTTCCCTTCCGGATGGTCGCCCCTGTTGGGTTTAAACCCAACGGACATAACCTTTTGTAAAGGGTGCTTATGCACCATTTCGGAGTCTATATAAAGACTTCCGATTCCAGTTTCAATATATGAAAAAATACTGTCTTATAAAACTCTCTCTGATACGGTTTTACAATTGTTACTGAGTTCATTGCTGAGTCAACTCAGCACTTTCGGATTAAACTGCAAGTGGTTCGAGCCCGTGTACAGTGAGTGCACCGCTGGGATCGGGTCATAGTCGTTGTATCCTGGAGATCGATTGCTCTGGAAACCTGTTGCACTTGGGACGCTGTCCAAGGGGAGCAAATTCGATTTCAAGCCGAGTGACTCAGTCACGCCTCGACTCAATTTAATAAGTTTTTCTTTCTTTAAATTTATTTTCCTTTTAGTTCTCGATTTTATAGTCTATTTAATTCAACATATTATCCAACAGTTTTTTATGATAAGTGTCTAATCACCACTCTTTCCTGTAGTGTGGTTGATATGAGATTTATATCTTACTAATTTTTGAAGCTCATGCCATAAAATAGTCTGGAAAATCAATGGATGGCATGGATAGGATACATACATCATGATGGGACCCACAGAGCACTGTGATCTATTATTCTTTGGGCAGAATCTGATTGACTGTGATCTATTATCCTTCAGGCAGAATCCACTTACATGAGAAGAGTGGACAATTAAAAGAAATTATCAATTGTCTTTAATTTAAGAACACGTGTGGCTTACTTGACGAACGGCCCTGATCTGACGCAAGTGTGCCACGATTGCTGGTTGCCATGAACCCGATCTTCTTGCGTGAAGGAGAACCTTGCCAAGGATAATTGCACGCGTAGAGTTTGAATCTTACTCGCTGGAAAGGTTGCCCACGTGGATACATGTCATGATCTGAGACGTCCATCTTGTTCTCCATACTCATATGTAACACGCTACGAAAATGGAGCTACTCAGCTCATCAAAAGCGTGGTAAGAAAGGGTTATCGGCGGTTCAGATTATGATACATGATTGTTGCCGACTTGAGGAACAGACGTATCTAATTATTTTGGCCAATGCAACATACAATGGTAAACACCTATTAGACGGCCTTGATCTTGTCACAGAAAATTGAAAATTTAGAAATGACTGATAAGTATCAAAATTTTTGTATGGTCATCCATCCACCGTAGAAAATCCTCTAAAAGGACCAAGAATTCCTGCTTGAGACCGTCCAATCCAGTCATAAAGTGGGCCACACCTTCAAAATCATTGGACAGCCGATGGTCTGACTCTACATGCAGATTTGGGCCCCCTAATGAGTACATTGACCTGGTTATCGAGACAGGTGATATTCATGCTGGGGCCCACATTTGATCTCATCCACATATGGGCACAGATCAACCGTCGGGATTGCTAAAATGCATGCTACATGTATGGTGGATGTCCATTCACATGTTTTCACTGGGAGGCAGATGCTAATTTCCTGATACAACCGTTCCAGAGAGCCCATGCAACAAAAAGCTCTGGTGGGTCCACCTTGATGTGAGACATTGATTTTTGGGCTCACGACCTAACAAAAGCTGGCCGGAGTGGATGTAACACACACACAGCAAGGTGGGCCCCACAAAGCTTTTTATGCACATGCTCACTGCAGTTGTAGGAAATTCGGGAGCATGCAGTTTGAGTGGATGGCCAGATCCAGATCCCTAACTGTGGGTCCCACTGTGATGTATGTGCCTTCATCTACATTGTTCATCCATTTTGACAGATTATTTTAGAGCATGATCCCAAAAATGAAGCAGATCAAAAACTTAGGTGGACCATACCACATACAACCGTCATGATTGAATCCTCACCATTAAAAGCTTTTGATTTGCCTCTTTTTGAAGTCAATGCCCTAAAATGATATTTCAAAATAAGCGAACGATATAACACATATTGAAGAATTTGCATACATGCATATCTAATCATAATGAATAATTTATATGCATATTCATGGTTGGAAGTGGAGCTGTGAGGTGGTATTGAGTAGGGAAAATACCCTGTTTTACTTCCAACTATCGCATTAATGATGATCATTACCCATTTACACCACATTGCTAATCCAAACAGGCCTTAATATGAGTCAACAATATACCTACATGGATGAGACAGCAACATAGAGTTCTTCTTCACTTAAACAAAAAAATTAAAAATACAAGGCTAACTTTTCTCCCACTCTTTCTTAGTACACTCTCTTGCCAATAATGGATCAGAAGAATATACTCACTCTCAAGACATCTTCCCCTTGTATAAATAACACAATAGGAGAAAAGCATACAAAAGCCTAAGGAAACTAGGTTTCACCATACGTTAGTGTGAACATACATATACAATCATTTGGAGAAGAGATGTTTCCTAATTGATAGCATCCCTCGTATGCACCTAAGGACGTGAGACCACTACAAGAAAAGGGGCTTTAGCCTCAGTTCAAAACTGTGGCTAAAAAAGTTCAAAACTGAAGCTAAAGCCTTTAGCCTCAATTTTGCCTTAGTTATCCAAACCGAGGTTGAAACCCCTGTGGCTAAAAGTTTTAGCCTCAGTTTTAGCAACTGAGGCTAAAATAAGTTTTATAGTCTCAGTTCTTCAAGTGAGGCTAAAAGAACCTTTTTAGCTTCAGTTTTTTCGAAATGAAGCTAAATCAAAATTTTAGCCTCCATTGTTTCAACTGATGAGACTAAATCCAAATTTTAGCCTCGGTTGCATCCAATTGAAGCTAAATCTATTTTTAACCTTGGTTCTCAACAACCGAGGCTAAAACCTTTAGCCACGGGAATTTCAGCCTTGGTTCTCAACAACCGAGGCTAAATCCAAGCCTCGGTTACAAATTGAGGCTAAAAATGTTTAATTTATTTAAATATTTATTTAAACTACTAATCCATTCATTCAATCCACTCATGAAACAATCAATCATGAAAGCCATAATACCAACAAAATAGTTAACAACAGTCTATTTAAAGTTTTCAAAACAAACTCAATCAAACTATTACACAACATTATGTTTCACAAATAATACAAAGTCACAACTTAAGATTTGGGTATGACTTTTGCTTGGCTGATGAACAACTACAGCTTGTTCGGTTGTCTGAAAGCATCTGCAAAGAAGAACACCATTAGCAATAATTTATAGTGGAGTCCACCATATCGACAGTTTAGATCGCTCCACTGGCATGTCCCTGGTTCCTAATTTTACTTTTAACAGTTCTAGAGGATTCTTTCTCAGCATTTAAATGTCAAAAAAGCAAAGTTACCATATGAAGTCTAAAATAGATTTGTTTGACACATGTACAAGCATATGGATATCCGAGCAAAAACATATGAGAGCAAAAGAAATGAAAGAAACCTTCATTGCTACTTTGCAATAAGACAGAAACATTAATATCATTGTGATATCTGTCAAAAATGGTACAGATCTTCAGTGGGGGAAAATGTTATTCAATCCAATAGTTAGTTTATGGATGCTAGCAGAATATATCAACCTGTATGCATGCACACAAACATTGTACATGTGGCACAAGCATGCAGCAATTGAATGGTAGAAAGAGTACACTGACATTGCCAAGGTTTGGAAGATTAGACTGTCAATGAAGGGAGGGACAAAGGAGAGAGCATCTAAATTGTAGACAGAGATAAAGGCCTGTCGGTGGTGACATTCACCCAAATCATAGAGAAAAAAATAGCCATGTTGAAGGTGACATTCAACCTAACTGTAGAGAGAGAGAGAAAAGAGACTACCCACAACTACAAACAGGGATGACAAATATAGATGAATTCCTGTACTATTTGTGATATTCATATAGTCACCATTCAATGTAACGGCAACTTCATAGGACTCAGTTGCATATCGGCCAATATTTTAGATTCTCACATAATACTGTTAAGAAAACATGATTCGAGAGTCCCTCACCTCGATTATCCAGTTCCCCATCCAAGAAAAAAATCAAGAGACCAATATAATAATTAATAATATTGACGGGCTAGAATCTAGTCATGAAGGTATCGGAACTTCGAAAATCTTGTACCTCAACATACAGATCATAGAGATCACAGATCTTGTCTTCCATTGCATCATCCATACCATATCTTCCTTTTTCATCTGAACCATGATGCACATCCTGAAAATCATCGGATGATCCATCTTGTTGTATAGCTGCCTGATGAAATATAAAACACAGTGCACTTAGATATAGATTGAGATGCAATAACGTGCATGGCATCTTCCTTGATCGAAGTGATTTCTGAGTTATAGTCAATTAAAGATAGAACAGTACACCAGTTGAACCGGGCCGAACTCTGCCCAGCTCAGCTCAGCTCGTTCAAGCAAGGGGATTGGCTCAAGTTCGGCTTAACATGATCATCAAGCCGACTTTCTCAGTTCGGCTTGATTTGGTAATCAAATCGAACCGAACTTGAGCCAAGTTCAAGCCGACTCATTGGGTCAAGTTGCTGACTTAGCTTGGATTTTATTAGGGGATTTTGGGGTATTTAGATTTTTTAGGGGGGATTTTGGGGTTTTGGCTCGGGTTGCGGCCGCAGGCAAGTCGGGTGTGTTGTGTACGGGTCGGGTTATTGTGGAGGAGAGGGAGAGAGTAGTACAAGATAAAGAGAGAGAGAGGAGAGAGAGAGAGAGAGAGAGAGAGAGAGAGCAAATGGAAATTGGAGTCAGGTGTGGGGTTGGGCAGCATATGGCTCAGTCGGTCGGGTGCAAGTAGAGAGAGGAAGAAGAGATTCAAAGAAGGGGAGAGGAGAGGAAGAGAGGAGGGCACTCGGTCGGTTGTGTAGGGTAAATAGGAGGGAGAGGAGGTGAAGAGGGCACACATTGCTTGGTCGGAACTCGAGTAGGGTTGCAAACTTAAAAGTTAGGAATTTATTTTGTTTTATTTTTAGTATTCATACTACATTCATACTCGATCGAGCTAAACTGAGCCAAACCAAATCGAGCTGGCATACAGCTCGGGCTCAACTTGATTTTGAAATGAGCTGGGATTTCTGGCTTGGCCGAACTCGAACAAGCTATTCAAGCCAAACCAAACCGAGTTAAATTGGACCAAACCGAGTGAGCTAATCGAGCTAGGCTATGTTTGTGTCAGGCTCTAATTAAAGATAGTACCCACATGATGGATTGTCCAAATCAATGATCAAACTTGTTTCAACATAATTCATAAGACCATCCATTTTTCCTACCATTGATCAAATTGGCAAAATCACCTGATCAAAGTCATTCTTAATTAGATATCTAATTTTAATATAATCAATCTCGATAATCCAATTTCTTGACCATTGATCAAATAGTTATGATTACCTAATCATAATGGTCCTTGAGATTATGGTCAATGAAATGTGACACTTATATCATAGATGATTTATATTAATTTTTAGACCTTTTTTTAGTATAATCAATCTAGACCGTCCATTTTCCTAGCCATTCATATAAATATATATTGATAGAAACTTACGTTGTTGAAAACACATTGAAAATGAAATAGGATTTCCTTCCATTTTCTTGATTTGAGGATTCCAAGAGTTTAACCTTAGTTCCTATTTGGATGGGTGGAATTCAAAAAATAGATTTGGATAGAAAATGTCATGTTTGAAGATAACCGTGGATAAAAAAATTATGGAAAAGAATCATAAAAAGGTCATTTGTTTTACTTTTCCTAATTTTTAGAAAAATATGGAACAAACAATGGTCAAAAAGTAAAATCTCTCTATGAAAGTGTGGAAACGAGGATTATTACATTTTCTTCTTTTTATTGTGGAAAGATAATCAATTTTTCATAAGTTACTTTATTGTCAAAGGGGTGAAAAACTTTACATTTGTAGAAAATGTCTTGTTTTCTATGATTACTTTTTAAATTCCACCAATCCAAATAAACCCTAAAAGTGATACGAATCAAACCTATACGAGGAATAGTTAGTATAAATGATTTTTAATTATATGTAATTGAGATTAGAAAATCGAACAAAGAAGAGAAGAAAAATAAATACACCAAAAATGCATAGAGTTTAAATGAAAAGAAATGAAAAGAAAGAAGTAAATTAAGAAAAATACATTTTTTTGTACAAGCAATGAAAACGAAATTCATACAAGAAATCATAATGCAATTGGCTTTGCATCATATCTCATCAAAATTTCAAAACTCCTGAGTCAAGTACTGACTCGCCCAAGTCAGGGAATGACTCGTACAAGTCGATTTGAGTCGGGCTAATTTTCGCTACTCATGGTGCCGATCCGGATCCGATTCAACCTAGTCCGAGTTGCATCCCAGTACTCAGGATGAATGGGCAATCCACGTATGTGGCCTAGAAAAAGAATCCCTTTGATTTCATTGATCTATCTATTGACATGTCATCACAAGTGGGGCCCACATTTTGAATGGCACCAAATCCATTTGTACCATACATGTTGGCATTGGCACACCTATTGCACGTGAAAATCCCATGCAATGCATCATAGAAGAACAGTAATCAAATAAAATGCAATACAAATATCTAATCGTCCAAAACTATTAAATGAAAGCAAAACATACCTCAAATCCATCTGAGTATTCTCAATTCAACAGATTATGTACTAAACATATCAAGATTTGGTACCAAATAATTAAAAATAATAATAATAAAAGAAAAGAAAGAATATGTAAATTGTAGAGAATACCTTTGATTGGAAAGACTGTTTTAGCTCTGATGATCTCAGGTTCATATACATGGATAGATAGATAGATACTGCTACAAGGTTGCGTAAATGTTACTTGCATGCACTCATATATGTTGTAACCAGGGTTACATGAATTCCCTGCGACACTAAGGTCTGTGGGGTCCAGGTGATGTATTTTTTATATCCACTCCGTCCATCGATTGTGCCAACTCATTTTCGGAGGTAGTGTCAAAAATCAGGCAGACCCAAAATTCATGTGGGACACACCACAATAAACGGTGTAGATTGAATGCCTACCATTGAAACCTTTGGTGTGCCGCATAAGATTTGGATTAATCTGCTATTTCTGTTTTCACTTCATCCCGGTGGGAAGCACCTTGCGAACGGATTAGATTGCATATAAACATCACCCTGGGCCCCAGGAAGGGTTCAGATTTATTAGCCAAAAAATGAGGCAGGTACAGGGCTTAATTGGGATTCAAAAGGGAAGTGTGAAGAAAGAGGAGAAGGATCAGGGTATTTCTGGTTTTTGGGGAAGTGGTTTGGTTTGTAATTACATGAAAAGGGAGGGGTGATTATAACGGAGGGCAAAGGAGCGGGAGGGAGTTGCAGATGGTGTGAGAGGAAAAGGCGGGCCAGCGTTTTAAGTGTGAAGAAAGAGGAGAAGGATTAGGGTAGTTTTGGTATTTGGGGAATACGTAGCGTGGAGCGGCAGCATTTGGAACTTGTGCGAGTGTATTGCTGCATGTCACTCGTGTGAGACATCTGACCCGTTCATCACTCGAGCCACACTATGTACTTTGCTTCGCCCATGACCGCGTACGTGGATTACGTGGTGTTGCCAGCACCACCCCCAGCGGTGGTGCGTTGTATGTTGGACGTTGTGGGGCCCGGACGCGGATTGCGTCCTACCCGTCCGGGCAGGGCTCTCAGGGGCCCACCGTGATGTAAATTTTTTTTTTTTAATCCACGCCGTTACTCTTTTCTCTCGTATCATTTTAATGTATGAGACAAAACATGAAGTAGGTTCACAGCTCCTGTGGACCACACCAAAGAAGCTGCAGTCATAATGATACTCACCGTTGAAACCTTTATAAGGGCCACCGTGATGTTTTTTACCATCCAACCTATTCATAAGATCATGTAGGCGTGGATGAAACAAAAACATAAATATCAGCTCGATCCAAAACTTCTCCAGGAAGTTTTTAATGGTGAACGTTCAATCCCCAATTTGTGGTCAATTTAAGCCCTGTGTCTACCTCTTCTTTTTTATATTACAGCTTAAAATGATCTGAGAGAAAAGCTTAACGGCGTGGATAAAATTCTTACATCACAGTGGGCCCCAGAGGACGCAATCCCCGTCCGAGCCCCACAACGTCCAACACACAACGCAAGTTTACTAATGAATGGTCTGGATCACTAAACTATGGGGCGCACTTCATCATATCGAACCCAAGTTTACTAACGGCCGGAACATGGTTGGATGTCTTCCATCTCATTTGATATTTTGTATTTTAGATATTTTGTGATGGACAGACGGTGATAGGCGATAGATGACGTGTGAAAGTAACAGCCGTAGACGGGAATGGCAAGGCATTGCTAATAGAACATATTGATGCATACAAATCAGCTGGAAATACTTTGGTACTCCGGCAGAGTGTGATGGATGATACACAGGCAGTTAGAAGTTACTGCAAAGTCGCGTCTTGGCATGCAATTACTTCAAAATAAACCGTCCAAATTACGGTCACGAGTTTAGATGCTTCATATACCAAATATTGCTGTTTTTTGCTTATCTTACTATCAGATTGGTGGACATTTATTGGACGGTTTAAAATGAAAATTTTCCAATAGACTTATTTCTAAAAACAAGTCTCAAAAAATAGTGCTGACTAGTAATAGAATTGGGTCACACCATATGAAAGAGATGGCATGTAAACACCCACCATTAAAACCTTCCATGTTGTGTGTGCGGTCCAAACTGTTTTATATATGCCATCTAGTCCATTCATAAAATATAAGATGAATGTCTATGAAAAACATCAGACAATTTAAATTCTCAGGTGGGCCACATCAAGTGATTTTAAGAGGTTTTATGCATAATTTTAGATGATGTCGGTCACATAAGTTTTGGACCACACTGTCCTGTGGATCGAAGAGAATATGAGGCGAATCTCATGATAGACGGGTTGGATGTTATGCAGACATCACGGTGGGCCCACACAAGGAGTTGTACTATAAGCTATTCTACAAACGTTGGAGAAGAACCGGCCTCATGTCCCCATGATGTGTGGGACTTGGTCAAAAGATATTTCCAACTCTATTCACACTAGTCAAACGGAATTAACCAAGACCCACCAAATTGACGGTTGTAATCGACAGCCACAGATTAAGCATCCTCAACATCTGATCTGTGCATAATGAGGTACACCATGCGACCAAAGATCAGGGCCATCAGACCAGTCTATTTAAAATGCGGGCACCGTCCGTAATTCCTTTCCACCGTCCATTGTTTTATTAAAAGTGTGGCCGGTATAATCAACCAACCGGTCTCGATTATCTCACTGGACCATATGAACTATGGGCCCACCTAATGCTTGGCTCAGATATCCCACGAACATGCCAGGGAAGAACGTGTCAAACGTGTAATGGTGCATGTGTGGGGAGCAAACCTCCAAATATAGGGACAAAAGGGTACCATCATGCGCTTCTATATTTAATAATATACATGGCAGAGCATTTTAGAACTTACGGCCTTATTCCCATCGAACGTGACAGGTGGGCCACACCCAGTGCTTTTCACGTACTACATATAAAATGAGAGGGAAGGGATCATGAAGTCCACGCCTCATACTGTACAAAGATGCAAGAGAATCTCCTTTCATTTCTATCTTCCTTTCTCTCCTTTCCTTCCATCAGAAGCTTTCCTTGGGTGGTCACGTGTAATCCGACGGTTGTGATGACTCTTTGAAGAAACAGGTGAGAATTTAGGATTCTTGTTTCCTTATTACGGTCCAAAATAGCTTAAAAACATAACAACTCGATCGCCGTGACCAGATCGATCAAAGCCGTCCAGGGTTGTTAAATGGACGTTAAACGTGTTCTGTTGGTCCATGTTGGGGCCCCTTAATTGGACGGCTTTGATTATCTGATAGGGCGACTTTATGATCATGTGCAAGCCACGGAGGCACCCTCCTATCATATGGTCGGCCGCACGTGTCGCGCATGCCATTGCCATATCAGAACTGCCCATCAGGTGGGCCACAGTGTATGAGCTGTGAAACCCCACTCAGCCGTCCATTTGTTTGGTAAACTGGCACACCTGATGAATGGACCAGCCTGAAATTTGGACCACCGTATCTGTCTATATGAAGTTTTCTAGAATACATCCCAAGGCATTGATATAGAATATGAGGTCATGTTTTGGTGATCCAGACCGTTTAAATGATGGGTCTCTCACTGTAGATGGAAAATGCTCTCAGATTGTAATATCTAACACCCTGATCATTCAACTTCTTTTACTTTGAATCTGCACCGTCCACTTAACTGTTGTTTTGTGGGCCATTTTGGATCTTCCAATCTTGAAGATTTTCACGTCAGTAACCTTCATCCGTGCATGTCCTCAGATCAACAGATTGGATCTCCGTTCATTTTGTTCATCATTGTGAAGCTTTGTCGAGTTTCATCTGAGTTAGAACGAGTTCTGTCGACTGAGTCTGTCTTCTCTTTTTCTTGAGTCTAGACCTGAGTCGTGACCAAGCCAAGGATTAGCCACTTGTCCGAGTCTGATTCAATTCATTTGAGTTGACTCAGCCACTGAGTCAGCAATGAAAATATGGGGTGACTCGGCCTAACTTGGCCAAGATACAAACGAGTCAGTCCTGAGTCACTGAGTCTTTAAACCTTGCTTAAGTCCTAAGTAGATGGTTTTAAACCATTCTTGATTTTCTGCGACGCCTCATTTAGGAGCGGTATTAAGCCATTCTTGAAGCATTTAGGAGCAGTTTAAAACCATTCCTAAATGACGATTTTGGTGTAGTGAGAGCTGGGCATCGAGTCTAGGCGGACTAAGTTAGGGCTGACCCGACTCGATTTGGTTTTGAAATAGGCCTGACCTGAACTCGACCCGACTTGGTACTTAGTCCAGCATGCCTGACCCGATCTGAATCTAGGTCTGGCCAGGACTAATCCAGACTGAGTCCGACCTGATCACAAGTACTAAGTCAAGTTGGGTGTAATGGGTATCCATGTGTTAAAATCACAACTCAAAACCTAATTTTTTTAAAAAATAAAAAAATAAAAAATTTATATATATATATATATATATATATATATATATATATATGCGGAACGCTCACCTACGAACCGGTTCATATGTACTACGTACGAACTTTTTTAAAAATCCATTATACGTTATGTGGATCC
Organism: Magnolia kwangsiensis; assembly: GCA_037074715.1. NCBI lineage: Eukaryota > Viridiplantae > Streptophyta > Magnoliopsida > Magnoliales > Magnoliaceae > Magnolia > Magnolia kwangsiensis. The sequence continues at coordinate 127,314,735 of CM073578.1, read as the reverse complement.
AAAATCTGAACCGTTCATGTGAAGCAGCATCTCGTGAAATCCCCCAAGCCGAAGTTTAACTTTGATCTAAAACTTGACGGGCCATGAAAAATGAAAACAGTTTCCTCCCTTGATTTGCATTTTTCTTTACTATGGCCCACCAGAATTTTATATTGCGGTGAAAATTTGTCACATGAGGTTTCATGGAATTCCGCATCACATGAACCATTTAGATTAGACATCAATGGCACGTGTGCAAAGGTGTGCATGTGCGTAGGTGCGCAAGGGAGCATGACTCATATATATATATATATATATATATATATATATATATATATATATATATATATATATATATATATGGGGAAAAGGTACTATGCGACTTGACCTCATGATAAGCTCCTGTGAGATCGAGCTGTGTGGGCCCCACCATGATGCATGTCGACCATCAACACTGTGCATTTGATGGGTACCCTTTAAATTATGAGATATCCCAAAAATCAGCCATATACGGAACTCAGGTGGGCCACACCATCTAAAATCATGTGAAACACCCTTAAAACATATAAAAGCATTTGGTGGGGCCCACCTGAGCTTTCAATACTACTAAAACTTGGTTTGAACCCTTATACAAGTGGGACACACATAATGGATGGGTTGGATTCGCAAACCACATCTTTTGTGGGCCCCAAAAATGATTATGAATGTTTTAATGGTGCACGGCCCCTCTCCACTTCTATAAGTGGTGTGGCCCAAAAAGTCACGGATTGACTTGATTTTTGAGACCTAGGCCCACAATGGAATGACGCATCTAACTGATGGGGTAGATTTTCGAAAGGCATCACGGTGGGGCCCACACAGCTCGACCGCATAGGATGGAGTCGTGAGCTCGATCGCATTGTACCTTTTCCCATATATATATATATATATATATATATATATATATATATATATATATAGACATGAGTATAGTTTCGGATCAAGTCGAGTCAATACTGAGTTGGATTTCAGGTCAAGTTACAAGTTACTGAGTGACTCGAACTTGACGACTTAGTTTGAGTTTGGATTGGACGAAGTTAACTCGATTCGGATTGACTTACCCACTCGGTTTGGATCAAGTCAGATGAGTCGAGTCGAGTTTTCCGAGTTGAGTCGTCCTGTGTCCGGCTCTAGTCCTGAGAAACCCGGCCAAAGTGGATCAACCACCCACCAAATAGTTGTTATGAACAATTGGGTTTTGTTGATCCAAGCCGTTGATATGATGGGCCGCATTGTGGATGGTTCGTGCACACCCAAAGTCTCCCAACCCAAAAACTCGTGACCGTTCGATCAGTGACAAGGAAATACAGTGACAATCACCAGATTCATGATGATGACTAGGATCTTCCAATCAGGGAGATTTTCAATAAACTCATCATATCAACAGGTTGGATTGCTGGTCAGCTGGATATTTCTTCTGCAATACAATGATCAGTGATTGATACTCATCGATACCAGGCTTCACATGATGAAATGTTATGTGCTTGCATTGAACTAGTACTGAGTTTAGTCATCCAAATTGCAGAAATTGCAGAAATCGCAGGGGAAGTACTCAAAATAACACTACAACCCACACAGGAATAGCTCTTTAGCAAAAAACTGATGGAAGAAAACAGCAATGGCCACTCGAAAGATGGGCCGCCTTCTGTAGACAATGATATCTACACGAAAAATGGCCCACCTTCCATAGACAACGATATCTACAAGAAAGATGGGACGGGACGGTGGATCTTCATAACAAGCCTGTGATCAGGAGCAAGACTGGGAGCTGGATAGCTTGTCCATTCATCCTTGGTAAGGATGCATTTGGATGCCCAATCGAATTGAATCGCGATTCATTCAATTTCATTATAGAGGAAATGACCAAAGTGAGATTGAAAGAAATTCAGTTAAAAGTGATGACAACCAAACCCCAAATCACGATTTGGGTTGTTTCAAATTTGAATTTGAAAATACAGCAAGTGAAATTACAGTCTTCTATTCTTTATTGAATTGAATAACTGTAAATGAATTCAAGCAAACATTCAAACAAGGCCTAACTTTCATCCATTGAAATCCAATTCATAATCATTTGAGATCTTATAATGGTGAGGAGTGTAATATCACATATGCTGCAGGAAATGAATTCTGCGATCGGAAGGCTGGCATACTATGGTGTAAATTCCAATCTGGTGAATTATCTGGAGGGTAGTTTCAACCAGGGCACACAGCGAACAATGTTACGAACTGGGCCGGAAAATGCTACATCACACCATTGATCGGAGCCTTTGTGGCCGATGCCTACTTGGGAAGATATTGGACGATTGCCACTTTCTCAACCGTCTATGTTTTTGTAAGATCTCACATTTAATGAACCAATACAAGTCAGATCGAATTAAGATTCAGATAAACTCGAATTGGGTTACTCTAAAAACTCATTCAACTTGCTATGCTGGAAGCATTTAAATGGATAGAGTACTCAATCGAGTTCTGAGTCGATTCGGTCTCAACTCATCTTCCAATTGCTGGAGGAGCTTGAAGTTTTAAGTTCTTGAATATGCTAGCTAAGCTTAAAGGTTAATGTTCATCAAGACTGGGGCTATTGAGTTAGTGGGCTGAGTTTGAACATGGATAGTTGCTAGCATTTTGAGTAACATAACCATATTTATTTTATTATTATTGTTATTATTTTTTCATGTAGAGCGGGTCGTGGACACTTTCATGTCCAAGATGGACTAGAGAAGGCCTGTTCAAAGGTCAAAGTGATCCGGACCATCATAACCTTTAAACAAGTGTATCTTGCAAGTTAGAATGAGTTATTCAACTTACCATATAAGATTTTGGGTAGGAGAAGCTACTTTAGCCACCCAACTTGGGTTGCCTAGCAAATTATTGTTTTTAGTTTCATTTTTATTATTTATAGTAAGTTCCTTTGAACTTTAGGAGTTGTGTCCAATATGAAGAGTGTTTAGAAAAATTAGGAGAACAACATGATAAGCCAAATAAGACACTATTGACCGTTTATAAATAGAAAGATTACTATTTATAGTAAGTCATGAATTTGGTCGGGTAGGAATCATGACCATATATAAATAGTAAGTTTACCATTTATAGTAAGTTACGAATTTTAGTGAGTTTGATTATGAAACTCAGTTTGGTATCACTATTTCAAGGATTGTAAATTTATTTTTATTTTTTTTCTATTTTTTAAAATTTTCACTCTTGTATTGGAGATATCTTTATGAGGATTCTGAAGACGCTGATTCGGATTAGTTACCCCTAGAGGAAGACGATGATTGAGGTCATTACTTCTATCCCTGCGTCATTTTCAAACACTAGTAAAGGGGTTAAACAGTTCATGGTAGCCCACCAAATCAACAGTCCTGATCACCATACGCAAGTATCATTAATCAAGCTCATATAGCATGTTTTCGATTGAATGTAGGGAATGGCATTATTAACATTGTCGGTGACGGTGATTGAATTTCCACCGTTAAGAACATTCTAAGGCCCAATGTAATGTTTATTTGACATCCAACCTGTTGATTATGTCTTCCCGAACTGGATGAAGGGGGAAAAAAATATCAGCTTGATTCAAAACTTTTGTGGCCCGCAAGAAGTTTTTAATGGTAGGCCTTAAATTAAAACTGTGTGGTCCACTTGAGACTTGGTTCTACCTCATTCCTAGTTTCATATCCTAAAATGATCTACAAAAATGGATGGATGGCATAGATGAAATATATAAATCATGGTTCTACCTCATTCTTAGTTTTTCCTGGATGGCATAGATGAAATATATAAATCATGGTTCTACCTCATTCTTAGTTTTTCCTCACCTTTCTCATTCGTTAAAACCTATAGCCCATTTTAAAAACCTCACGATGCCTTAGAATACTCCCCAGTTCCATATACATCCCTTTATATGGGTTTTAGAAAGAAACCAAAACAAAAGATGAAGTAAAATCAGTAAAATCTGCATTTCTACAGAAAATCTGCATAAATGACATGAGCAACCTTTGATGTCATCCAAGAATGATAAAATATGTTCAGCAACCAGAGGTAGAGATTCAAAAATAATTAGATGGCATCGACTAGCTTCAATGTCATCGAACAGGCTTCAATAACATCGAAGCCTATTCGATGTCATCCAACAGTGAAAGTCAGATTTAAGACATATGACAACAACATAATTCTAGTACTAAACAAGGTTTAACTATGGTCTTATAACTGTACATGATCCTTCCTGCCCCATCTTAACCACCATCATCTAACGGTGCAGATTCTTGGACAAGGCAGCCATTGTAACCGGAACCGACGACATCAAAACCCCAATCAATCCATGGAAGCTTTGCACCGTAACCCCAGTCGAGGAACTCAAATCCATCATATGCCTACTCCCTATATGGGCCAGCAGCATCATGTTCACCACCGTCTACAGTCAAATGGGCACCATGTTCATTCTTCAAAGCAATAAGATGGACCCCACCATGGGACCCCACTTCCAAATCCCCTCAGCATATCTCTCCATCTTCGACACCATCGCTGTTATCTTCTAGGTTCCAATCTATGACAGATTCATAATCCCAATCGCTCGTCATTACACCGGTCACATTTGCGGCTTCGCTCAGTTACAACGGATGGGAATCGGTCTCATCATTTCAATCTTCTCTATGGTAGCTGGAGGTATTTTAGAACTCGTAAGGCTACATATGGTGAGGAGAAATAACTACTACGATTTGAAATATGTACCTTTATCGATATTTTGGCAAGTTCCTCGGTATTTCATTGTGGGTGCAGCTGAAGTTTTTACTTTCATTGGTCAACTTGAGTTCTTTTATGATCAGGCACCATTTCTTACGTAGATCGGCTGCAGAAACAAGTCTTCAGCTCCCCTTAATTTTAGGAGCTCATGAAGTGGTCCACTTCGAATCTTGATCACATTTGTAGAACATTGAAACTGCCCCATGATATCTGCAGTTATGAGACATGTAAGGAACTGCCCCATGATATCTGCAGTTATGAGACACGAAAGCAACTATCCCATGATATCTGCAGTTGTGGGACATTTAAGCAACTACCCCATGATATCTGCAGTTATGGGACATGTAAGCAACTACCCCGTGATATCTGAAGTTGTGGGACACGTACCCACCAAAGCTTGATGGAAGCTTTGGCTATAAATACACACTGTTTGGTCCCCAAACTCGCTAACTTAATCCCCTTCAGTTTTACACCATCAAATAGAGTGAGTAGAGTTTGGAAGTGCCAAACCGAGAGAGAGAGAAGCAGTGAAGAAGCACTAAATAAGCATCAATGGCTGGACGTATATTTTCCTGTGTATTTCAGTTTCACTTTTGCTTCTAATTAAGTGAATCATTCCGCATTATAGAATCATTATTACACCTTCATTTGGTATCAGAGCCCCATTTTATCTCTGCCTTGGTATTTATTGAGATCCTCTGTTTGTCTCTATTTTGGCTGAAAACTTTTAAATCATTTCCACATGGCGTGATGGTCTACAGTATGGGATTTAGGCCCACATCCTTTCGAACCAGTATAATGTCTAGTGATCCATATGATTTTAAAAAAAAATAAAAATTAGAGAATAGCTATAGCATCTTTAATTAAATAAAATTCATGTATTATGCTTAATTCAGATCACATAAATGATATTTAGACATTAATTATAATTAATCATACTTAATATAATAAATTTTATCCCACAGAAAATTTTATTATATTTATATGATTAATTAGGGTAAAATCTCAAATTATTCATAACTTACCCACAGGAATTATGAATTAATTAAATAATTTGATAGTTTTATCATAAAGTTTAACCTAAGATAAAATATATATCAAATTATAATCATAATTTACCTTTTAGAATTATGTATTAAATAAATAATTTGATAAATTCTATTGTAAAGAATAATTGAATCTGCTTGGATTAAAAATTTAGCCAACAGGTAATTTTTATGTTATTAGATTCAATCTTTAAGCATGATTTACAATGGTAAAACATGATTTATGTCATTAGATTCAAGTTTTTAGTCCTCAGTTTTAACACAAGTATGCAATCTATAATTTTTTCTTTTGCAGTTGTACAACCTGCAAATTTCTCTGGTGTTCATTATGATATCCCTGAACTTAAGGGAGATAACTATAAGGTCTGGAAGGAGAGAGTTCTTCTTCATTTAGGGTGGATGGACATAGACTATGTTATTAGGAAAGATGAACCACCAACACTCACTGATACTAGCACTGCAGCGGACATCACGCTTTATGAGAGATGGGAGCGATCTAATCGCCTCAGCATGATGTTCATTAAGACTAGAATTTTTGCTTGTATTTGTGGTTCTGTCGATCAGCATGAAAAGTTTCGAGACTTGCTAAAAGCCATTGATGAATAATTTGTCACTTCAGACAAGGCATTAGCAAGCACCCTAATCATGAAGTTCTCATCTCTAAGGCTCACTAGTATGAGAGGTGTGCACGAGCACATCATGCAAATGAGGGACAATGTGGCTCAATTGAAGAAACTCGAGGTTAAAATGTCAGGGTCTTTCCTGGTGCACTATATTCTGAATACTCTTCCGCACCAATATGGACCCTTTAAAATCTCATATAACACACATAAGGATAAACGGTCAATTAATGAACTTATGACCATGTGTGTTCAAGAGGAAGGGAGACTGATGATGGAACAGGGAGAAAGTGCAATGCTGACAACGCATGGAAATGACTAATCTCAAGCCAATAAGAAAGGAAAAGATAAAATACCTCTCCAAGCTAGTATCAAGAAAGATTCCAAGTGTTTCTTCTGTAAAAAGAAGGGACACATCAAGAAGGAATGCGCGAAATTTTAAAAATGGCTTGTGGACAAAGGTAATCCAACCTCATTTGTATGTTATGAATCTAATATAGTTAAAGTCAATATTAACACATGGTGGATTGATTCTGGATCAACAATCCACATTTCGAATTCCTTGCAAGGTTTGCAAAACCTAAGGAAGCCAGTGGCAATTGAGCAAAGCATCTTATCAGGAAACAAAATGGGCTCGCATGTCGAAGCTACAGAAACTTACAATTTAATTTTAAGTAGTGGTTTTATTTTAAAGTTAGAAATGACCTTTTATGTTCTAAGTTCTTCTAGAAACTTGATTTCAGTTTCAAAGCTTGTACCTTTTGGGTATTCCTTTAACTTTTCAGATTCATCATTCAGTTTATTTTATAAATCTGATTGTGTTGGGAATGGTATTTTATCTGATGGTTTTTACTGCATTAATTTATAAAATAATGCCACCTATAATTCAATGCATGTTCACACTGACACTAAGAGATGTATTATTAATGAGGATTCCTCAAAATTATGGCACCGGAGATTAGGTCATATCTCCATAGAAAGAATTAAAAGATTAGTAAATGAAGGGGTACTAAATACTCTAGATTTTACTGATTTTGAAACTTGTGTGGACTACATAAAGGGAAAGCAGACCAACAAGTCAAAGAAAAGTGCTACAAGGAGTTGCGACATATTAGAGATCATACATACTGATATATGTAGTCTAGACATGGACTCTCATAGTCAAAAATACTTCATTTCTTTTATAGATGATTACTCATGATATATGTATCTCTACATGATTTATAACAAGAATGAAGCATTAGATGCCTTTTAAAATCTTTAAGGCTGAAGTAGAGAAACAATGTGGTAAACAAATTAAGATCGTGAGATTAGACAGAGGTAGAGAATATTATGGTAGATACACAGAGGATGAACAAGCACCTGGGCCATTTGTAAAGTTTCTTCAAGAGCATAGGGTTGTTGCCCAATACACTATGCCTGGCTCACCGGACCAGAATGCTGTAGCGGAAAGAAGAAACCGAACATTATTGGACATGGTGCGGAGTATGCTTAGTAGCTCCAATCTTCCAAAATCCTTGTGGGCTGAAGCACTTAAGACGACAGTGTATATATTAAACCGAGTTCCAACCAAGGTTGTTCCTAAAACACCATTTAAATTATGGAAAGGTTAGAAACCGAGTTTGTGATATATGCGCATTTGGGAATGCCCATCTGAAGTGCAAATTTATAATCCACAAGAGAAGAAGCTGGATCCAAGGACCATTAGTGGGTATTTCATTGGATATACTGAAAGGTCTAAAGGTTATAAATTTTACTATCCATCTCACAGCACTAGGATTGTGGAATCAAGAAATGCGAAGTTTCTTGAAAATGACTTGATCAGTAGGAGCGATCACTCCAGGAACATAGTTTTTGAGAAAGATCATTCAGAATCTCAACCTTCCACTTCAAGTGATAGATTGGTTATTGTTTATAGCACCCCTCAAGTTCAAACTGGTGTTGAACAACCAATCGTTGAAGTTCCACAAGCTGCTGGTGACATTCCAGTAGATCAGATAGTTCAAGAGTTGCCAAGAACTTTTGAACAACGAGTTGAACCGCATACTTCTCAGGAAGATGTTGGTACAACATTAAGAAGATCTACTAGATCAAAGAGATTAGCAATTCCTGATGATTATGTTGTGTATCTACAAGAATCTGACTACAACATTGGAGCCGAAAATGATCCCGAGTCCTTTTCACAAGCCAGAGTTGTAAAGAATTTGGATTATGGTACAATGCCATGAAGGAAGAGATGAATTCTATGAAGAGTAACGAAGTCTGGGATCTTGTTGAGTTGCCTAATGGTGTAAAAACCATTGGATGTAAATGAATCTTTAAAATAAAGAAAGACTCATTGGGCAACATTGAGAGATACAAGGCAAAACTTGTTGCTAAGGGATTCACTCAAAAAGAAGGAATCGATTACACGGAGACTTTTTCTCCTGTATCTAAGAAAGACTCCTTGCTAGTTATTTTGGCATTGGAAGCCCATTTTAACTTGGAATTGCAACAAATGGATGTGAAAACGGCATTTCTCAATGGAAATCTAGATGAGAAGGTTTACATGAAACAATCTGAAGGATTCTCCTCTAGTGATCGTGAGCAATTGGTTTGCAAGCTCAAGAAATCCATATACGGTTTAAAACAAGCATCATGCCAATAGTATTTAAAATTTCATAATGTAATTTCTTCATTCGGTTTTGTAGAAAACATTGTGGATCAATGTATATACCAGAAGGTTAGTGGGAGTAAAATTTGTTTTCTTGTTTTATATGTGGATGATATTTTGCTAGCAACTAATGATAAGGGTTTGTTGCATGAGGTGAAACAATTCCTCTCTAAAAATTTCAATATGAAGGATATGGGTGAGGCATCTCATATCATTGGCATTAAGATACATAGAGACAGATTTCGAGGTATCTTGGGTTTGTCTCAAGAAACCTATATTAATAAAGTTTTAGAGAGATTTCGTATAAAGGATTGTTTACCAAGTGTAGCCCCTATTGTGAAGGGTGATAGATTCAATTTGAACCAATGCCCGAAGAACGACCTTGAATGGGAACAAATGAAAAACATTCCATATGCTTCTGTTGTCGGAAGTTTAATGTATACTCAGGTCTGCAGAAGACCTGACATTACATTTGTTGTAGGAATGTTGGGACGATATCAGAGTGATCCAGGTTTAGACCACTGGAGAGCTGCAAAGAAAGTAATGAGGTACCTACAAGGAACCAAAGACTACATGCTTATGTATAGACGGACAGACAATCTGGAAGTAATTGGCTACTCAGATTCTGACTTTGCTGACTGTATTGATTCACGTAAATCAACATCAGGATACATTTTTTTGATGGCCGGTGGAGCTATATCATGGAGGAGTGCCAAGCAGATTTTGACTACCACTTCCACTATGGAAGTCGAGTTCGTTTCTTGTTTTGAGGCTACTTCACATGGTGTATGGCTTAAGAGTTTCATTTCTGGGCTTAGAATTATGGATTCTATTTTTAGGCCATTAAGAATGTATTGCGATAATTCAGCTGCTGTTTTTATGGCTAAGAACAACAAAAGTGGGAGTTGAAGTAAACACATCGATATTAAGTATTTAGCCATAAGAGAACATGTTAAAGAAAAGAAAGTGGTCATTGAGCACGTCAGCACCGAGCTAATGATCGCTGATCCTTTGACTAAGGGCATGCCACTGTTGAAATTTAAGGATCATGTAGCAAATATGGGACTTGGTTCCATTATGTAATTTTTCATTGTATTGACAATGTTATTTTATTAAAATTCTTAATTATTCTGATGTTTTTCTCATATTGATGTGCACCTTAATTTAATTTTGAGAAAATTCATCTGTGTTTGACCAAGAATAAACATATGGTTTATTTCTTAAGAAATTGTTGCCACATAAATTATAAAATTTAAGAAATAAATACATAGTAATACATGGAAGATAATACTCGTCATTAGAGGACTTATCGCCATGATTCATGTACTTATTACATAATACAGATTATTGATGGGTTTAAGATGAGATATAAGATTAAAAGTGTGGACCAAGTGGGAGAATGTTGACCGTTTCTTACAAAGACCATCTGTAGAAACAAGTCTCCAGCTCCCCTTGATTTTAGGAGCTCAAGAAGTGGTCCACTCCGAATCTTAATCACGTTTGTAGAACGTTAAAACTGCCCCATGATATATGCACTTATGGGACATGTAAGGAACTGCCCCATGATATCTGTAGTTATGTGACACGCAAGCAACTACCCCATGATATCTGCAGTTATGGGACATGTAAGCAACTATCCCATGATATCTACAGTTATGGGACATGTAAGCAACTATCCCATGATATCTGAAGTTGTGAGACACGTAGCCACCAAAGCTTGATGGAAGCTTTGGCTATAAATACACACCGTTTGGTCCCCAAACTCACTAACTTAATCCCCTTCAGTTTTACACCATCAAATAGAGTGAGTAGAGCTTGAAAGTGTCAAACCGAGAGAGAGAAGCAGTGAAGAAGCACTGAATAAGCATCAATGGCTGGAGGTATGTTTTCCTGTGCATTTTAGTTTCAGTTTTGATTCTAATTAAGTGAATAACTCCACATTATAGAATCATTATTACAACTTCACAGGCATCTGATGCGATGAGGAGCGTGTGTTCGACGTTGTCGCTTACGACGGTTGCTCTTGGGAATTATCTGAGTCGCTGCTTGTTACGATTGTGAAAGATGTGACGACTAGGGATGGGAAGGTTGGATGGTTGCCGGAGAATCTGAACCGTGGTCACCTTGACTATTTCTACTGGCTTTTGGCTTTGATGAGTTTGGTGAATTTCTTCATTTACCTTATGATTGCAAGGTGGTATACATATAAGCGGCCTACAGGGACTGTACATGGGTAGTTGGGAGGAAGGAGTTTTTAGGCATTTTGAATTGGGTTTGTGAATTTATGTGTTTTAAGTGGGAAGATTGTACTTATTTTCTCCAATATCCAAGTGTTTGTAAATTTCATTAGGTGTTTGAATGTTTGGAATGGTATTTCAAACACAAATTATTAAAGTAATTTCACATTAAGTAGGGCTGTACATCAAGCCGAGTCGAGTCGAGGTAGGCAAGATTGGCTTGACTTGTCCGTGCTCTCCTTGAGTTTGAGCTCGATCGAGCACGAGCTCGAGCTCGGCCTCGAGCTTACTATTGGAGCTTGGCTTGTTTGCAAAACCTTTTGAGTCGAGCTCGATCGAGTCGAACGAGCTTACCTTGAATCGAGTCAAGCCAAGCTAGATCGATCCAAGCCAAGCGAGCTTTTCGAGCCGGCTTGGCTCATGGACATGGATAGCCCTAACAATATCAAGATTGTAATTTGTGCACACATGTCTCTTTTGTAACTTTGACATGGTATTGTTAGCTCAAATTCGGTTGTTCATGTGATGAGTATGATGTAAAGCGGGTTGCGGATACTTTTATGTCCAAGATGGACTAGAGAAGGCCTGATAGAAGGCCGAAGTCATCAAGAACGTTAAAACCTTAAAACAGGCATATCTTGCAAATTGGAACGAGTTACTCGATATACCATCTATGATTTTGGGGTAGGACAAGCTACTTTAGCCAACCAATGCCAAATTTGTGATATTTCACACCAAATTTGTGGTCAAATTTCATGTTTATTTTTATTTTTACTATTTTTAGTAAGTTTTGGTTTGATTATAACTCTTCATCCGTTAGGTTTAGGAGTTGTGTCGAACATGAAAAGTGTTTAGAAAATTTAAGAGAATAACATGGTTAAGCCACATGGGACACTATAAATAGTAAATTTACTATTTATAGCAAGTCGCGAATTTTAGGGAGTTTTAGTTGTAGTTTAATTATGAAATTTATTCGTAGGTTTGGTATTCCTATTTAAAGGTTTGTAAATTCACTTTTAATAATTCATCAATCAATTTACGAATTTTATAGAATTTATTTCTATTTTTCTTGCTTTTTCCTCGTGGATTCGAAAAGTCTCCATGAGGAGTTCAAAGAAATTCCGTGAATTTAGAGTAGTTATCCTTGAGGAAGACAGTGATCGACCTCATCACGTTCATCCCTGCATCAATGTACAAGTGGGTTTGCCACTGCAGAAAGTAGTTAGAATCAAATCAACCCCATGTTACATCTCATAATTTGGCATAGGGTATATTTGATCTTGATGCCGTACTATAGGCAAAAAGACTAAGTAATCTAAAGTTGTATGTTTGATATTTTAGGGGTTCATTTAATCAATATACCATCATTCACAAAAATAATATCAATTCTAATATCATTACATAAAATAAATCATTTTTTCATCTACTTATTATCCGAAAGGTTGGTTTCCTTGCAAAGCTAGCTTCGTTGGTAATACAATTATTTGGAACGATAATCCATTTGTTGCACGACTGGTTTCATTAGGTGAGACAATTGGGGTTTGTGGGAATGGTTGTCTGTTGTCACTTAACTAATTTTATGGCAAGGCAGTTGTTGGTGACAATTGCTTGTTCGTTATTAGGAACAGGGTTCCATGACAAATATACACGAAAGTCCAAGAAGACACTCGTAAGCATGATCCACCCACGATGTAGCATCCACGATTACTAGAAACATATTCAAAATCAATCTCCACAATCCTCTTTGGATGTTCAATTAGCAGACAGTCAATCCTACTTCCAACTTAAAACGAGTCTTCATGATCTTTCCATGGTCAACTAGTTACTGATAATACTTTTATCTTAAGACAAGTTTGCATGATCTTAATATTTTCAGCCAATTATTAGCTAAGCCTAGCTAAATCTATTCCGTTATGTGTCGTTAAGCATATCACTGCCAACTAGTTATTCAATCCAGCCCACTCTTTTAAGCCATTACATAAGTTATAACATCTCATATTTTGCCACACGTCCATTTAACAACAATGTGGTCTTGGTTTGCTAAATTTGTCAGGAAATTTTTGTGGACCATGCATGTGGCCTAAATGATAGTCATGTTTTAGAAACAATAGGATTCTTATATCCGGCATCATTCCCTGAGTTTGGATATTGTTTTATATGGTGTGGCCCACTTGATGAGTACATTGGACTGACTTTTGCAGCAGGAGATATTCATGGTGCAACCCACCAACTGGGAAGGGATGCACTTAATAGCTTGGAAGTTATGGCCTAGGTAAAAGGCTAACTAGTGGTCCAGCCAATTACAATGGAGAACTCTTCCAAATGGATTCGGACTCAGTAGTCGGTAGTGACACCTTTAGGGGTCGTTTGGCACCTTGGATTGGAGGGGATTAGAGGGGGTTTCAAATCCCCTTGGTTGTTTGGTAGTAAAAAGCAACCGGAGATTGCCAATCCAGGGGTTCCCAATCCCCTCTTTGAGGGGGTTTGTAATCCACGGTAAGAGCTTGGATTACACCTAAAATCGTTTCAATATTTGCACGTATAAATGTATGTCACTGTATACTATCATTCTACTGGGCACATGGCCCACTAACGATGATCAGCACCGTCCAAACATTGTTCATGTAGATCAGCACCGTCCAAATATTGTCCAGCACCATCCAAACGTTGTCCATATTAATCAACGATTAAAAATCATTAGGTAGTCACTTAAACATGATCTTGTGCTTGCGGTCCATCTGAGACTTGGAATTGCATCATTTTTAGGCAAAGCATATATTTTAGCGGGCTTATCACAATCATAGTGTCAAAAATTATGTATCTCACTGATTGAAGATATTAAAGTTGATTTAATAATTAAATTCAAACCCCCATAAATATACCATTTATAGGTATTTTTGAATTAAAGTTGATTCACATTGCAAGGTGCCAAACACGCCCGAGGATTGCCAATCCAGGGGGTTGCGAATCCAGGGGTTCCAAATCCACGCTCCCAAACAGGCCCTAGTACCAAGTGGCAAAGTGGGTACTGGTCAGTGCTGTAAAAGCTCCGTGGGCGGTGTATGTGTTTTATCCATGCTGTCCATCCATTTTTCCACATCATTTTATGGCATAAGTTAAAAAATGAGGTAGATTCAATTGTCAGGTGGACCATACCGTAGGAAACGGTGGTGATTGAATGCCTACTGTTAAAAACTTCTTATGGGCCACGAAAGTTTTGGATCAACCTGATATTTGTGTTTTCCTTTAATCAAGGTCTGTGTGACCTAATCAACGGGTTGGATGATAAATAAACATTATATTCGCCCCTGAGAAGTTTTTAATGGTGTGTGTTCAATCACCATTGTTCCCGTGGTGTGGTCCACTTGATATTTATATCTTCCCAATGTTTGGTTCAATGCCCTAAAATGAGCTGATAAAATGGATGGACGGCGTATATAAAACAAATATATCATAGTGGGGACCACAGCACGGATCAGTCACTACCGAGTCCTAGTCCCTTCAAAATATCCTATCAGTGGCTATAAAGCCTCCACGCTGTATAGCAGTCAGGGTCTTTTATTTTTTCCATATATAGAGATATTTACTCGTACTTACTGTGTCTCCACACTTGGATCGAAAATCCTATGCCACACCTGTTCTGGGCAGCCCTTAAAACAACGAAGCTCTGTGGGAAACAACATAATGAAAATGTCAAAACTAATCCATCCATCAAGTTTTATCCTCGATCCTAGATACCGGAGCTAAAATTCATCCATACCCAAAAATCAGGTGGGCCACATCATTGGGAACAATGGGATTGAAATGCTAACCATAGGTTGGTCTATGAGGCCATCATGATATGTATCTTTCTTCAAACCCGTTAATAAGGTGTAAATCAAGAAGACGTGGTGAAGGTATGGAAACTAGCATGATCAGAACTCAGTCTTGCCACACCACTTGAAGATAGAGATTGGTGAGAAATTTCACATTCTTCCATTTTGTGTACAAATTGAAGAATATGCTCAGCTTATATTTTTTATGTACGGTTTAAATAAGGTTTCCCATCTGATGGACGGAGTGGATTTAAATATACAACATTGTGGGACCCACAGAACTTGAACATTTTACACGCTTTGCAAAACCGGTGTTCCAGACGATTCCGGTCGGCGTTGGCTCTGTCGCATGTATAGGATCGTATGGTTGCTCGACCGTAATGTCACGCTATCGATGTGAATACCTACTCCTCTCTCACGCTATCGATGTGAATGCCTTCTCCTCTCTCACTCTCTCTCTCACGCTACTGATGTGAATGCCTACTCTCTCTCTCTCTCTCTCTCTCTCTCTCTCTCTCTCGCTACTGATGTGAATGCCTACTCTCTCTCTCTCTCTCTCTCTCTCTCTCTCTCGCTACTGATGTGAATGCCTACTCTCTCTCTCTCTCTCTCTCTCTCTCTCTCTCTCTCTCTCATTTTATAGAGATTGCAAGTTCTTTTCTGGACGATCTGTTACATGGTTCTTCAATACTTCGCCTATACTAACTTGCGCCGGGAGTGCTCCCACTCTCCCACTCTAACGTGCGCAACCATTTCGCGCACATCGATTTGAAGAGTCATCGAGCTTTACGTTAGGGAAGAGCAATCATCCACAACCGGTTGTAGGTTGTAGATTGCCGTTGGATACAAACCCTCACGCGTTCCTGCGTTTCAAGCGTGTACGACAAAAAGGTCTCATCTAAACCGTCCATTGTTTTCTTTTGCGATTACTGCATGAACGTACATCGACGGGTTGTAGCTTAAGCTAACCTACATCCGGTTGTAGGTACTTTGATTTTTGCAGCGCTTCCATCTCCACCGTACATGTGGAGTCGTACTGTAAAGGTACAGCTAATGTTTTCTCCATTTATAGATGACTAGTTGCCACGTGCAACGCACGTGTAGGGAGGAATAAATGCTCGAATAAGTAATTCGAGCCACACGTGCCAACCTTGGCGGTTTGTGCGAGATCTGGGCAAGTTACCTGGTGGGCTCAACATGAACAAACCCTTGGATTGATCATACATGTTCGAAGCTTCGTGTGGCCCACCAATAATGTATATGTGAAATCCAAACCGTGCATCTGGAGCCCTGATCATTCTCAACGTATCTCCCAAGAATCATCATCCCGATCCAAAACTCAGATGGGATACACCATACGGAGTACATCACCCGTAAAAATCATATACTTACGTGGTGTGGCCCACCCAAGTATTGAATTGGCCTGAATTTTTTGCGGGTCTTTTCATCCTAGTGGGGGACACCTGATGAATGGGTTGGATGACATATAAACAACACGGTGGACCCCGCATTAAATCTAGACGTTTCTATGGTCCAGATCACCCTCCCTGATTTCTTGCATCGGAAGGTTTTCGGTGGTTTATTTTCTTCTCCTCATTTTCATCAAGGGGCCGGCACTAAACGACAGCTGAGATGCTGGAGTGTCATGTGGCGTCCCGCATTTTTAGTAATGGACAAAAACATGTTTGAAAATATTACTCAAACCAAACACCGCTTCAAAACTTCAATGTCTAATTGAGTCGGATCGAGTGGAAGACCGTAACGAGTCTTTACTCGACTAGACTCGGTATTTAAATGGTTAAATTAAAATGTTAAAGAAAACAATGAATATTTGAAATATATAAGATAATATAAATAAGCAAATTGAGTCACACTAGTCAAGTGTCTAAGTCTAGTCGAACCAAGTTTGGAGTTGAGTCGTTGAGTTTTAAAAGTACAGGATTAACCAATGATGAGCACCACTCACACGTACCCTTTCTCACATGTGAGATTGCGTCTCACTGCCCTTTTTGGCCATTTCCTCTACAAATGTTGTATACTATGGTTATTCTAGGGCCATTATTCAACTGTGTTATGAGAAGAATAGATTGATCCAAGAAAAAAAATTGAACCAACAATAAGTATAATCAATAGATCAAACTACATGAAAAAGAATTACTGGGTGGGAAGAGCTGACCAATAAGATACCTTGGCCTGATCATAAAACACAAGTCGGCATGACTGTAGCTTGATTTAACTATAGGTTGGCGTGACCTTCAACGACCTCCAATAAGGGAACCAGTAGCTACTGGAACCAACGATCACAAGGTCACTACAGGCCTATTGACATCAGGATGATGCCAACCTTTGAACTGCATGAA
The DNA here is from genome assembly GCA_037074715.1 of Magnolia kwangsiensis. NCBI lineage: Eukaryota > Viridiplantae > Streptophyta > Magnoliopsida > Magnoliales > Magnoliaceae > Magnolia > Magnolia kwangsiensis. Next base: position 127,297,246 of record CM073578.1, on the reverse strand, counting down.
AATTTTAATCAACTACCCATGTTGGGCCAACCATTTTGTATGTATATATGTCATTCAACATGAGCATCAACTAAGCCTCTACAATAATGATTCGTTGATCTATATGACAAATTCAAACTTATCAAATCATTACGTGAGCCACACCATAGATAAAAAATGGGCCGCAGCTCTAAGATGGGTCCCCATATGATGGTTGCATGCTGCCCCATTGGGCAATATGGATTGCATACACATACCATGGTGAGTGCAAAAATAACATTTTCATACTAAATTTATTTGGAGAGAGAACTTGGTTAGGGTCATTTGGAACTATATCCTAAAAATTTGAGAACATGCAAGGGAGTTGTTAAGGGTCATTTGGATACCACCCAATAAAGAACTTTTTAAGTTAATAAGTAACGTTTTTTTTTTTTCTAATTTAGTTTAATGAGTATGATTGTATAAGTAGCTCATGTGATAAAGTTAATTCCAAAAGTTTACCTTTTGGGGTTTAAACTTTTTACTTCTCTCTTTATGTGATGGATAATTCATGTTAAAGGAGGCTACACATGATTGGTGGTCCACATCAAAGGTGGGCCCGCACACCCACATCAAGGTGAGACCACATAATGGATTGTCTGCATTGAAGGTAGGCTGCTAATAATGAATGGTCCACATCTAAAGCGGGCTTTGCATGATGGATGATGCACATTGAAGGTGGGGCTCACAGGAAGGCCGGTCCATATCAAAGGTGGGCTCCACATGAGGAATGGTGGATATTGAAGGTGGCCCCACATGATGGAGAATGACAATGAAGATGGGCGTCACATGATGGATTACCCATATTAAGGTGGGCACCACATAATGGTCCATATCAAAGGGAGTCGCCTAATGATGAATGGCCTACACAATGGATGGTCCACATTGAAGATGGGCCCCACGTGATGGGTGGTGGTAAGACGGCCCACAAAGTTGCCAATGAGGAATGACCTACATCTAAGGTGAGCCTTGCATGATGGGTGGCTCACATTGAAGATGGGGTCCACATGATGGATGACCCACATCAAAGGTGGGCTCTGTATGATGGGTGGTGGATATTAAAGTTGGCCCCACATGATATATGACTCATATCATGGTGGACCCTACATGAGGACATTCACATTGAAAGTGGGTCCTGCTTGACGGATAACCCTCTTCAAAGTTGGGCTTACATGACGGATGGTCCATATTAAAGGTGGGCCCAAATATTGGACAACCCACATCCAAGGTGAGCTTCACACGATGAGTAGCTCACATGGAAGAGGGGCCTCACAAGGTGAATGGTCCATGTTGAAGGTAGGCCCTACACGATGGATAGTTCACATTGAGGACAAGGCCAATATGGGCCCAACATAATGAGGGGTCTACATAGAAGGTTGGACCACATCATGAACGGTGGATGCTAAGGGTGGATAAATTTGAGGGATAATTACTTATGTGATGTTAGAAGCCAATACCGAGTAAGTACTTTTCTATGTTCTAATTGATAAGTATGCTGTTTATTTGATGAACAAGTAGAAATCAAAATAACATATTTAAGGCATATGTAGTTTATGTAAAGTAACTTGCATTCGAAATGCATGAGAGATTTGACCCAACCCAAAATCTGACGGCTCATTGTAATGCTTGCAATGGGTTGAGGTCGCCTGCCAGTTGACTAACCTAATCTACTTAAAATACATCATCACGCAATCACCATTCAAATCACCACAAACAATTTCTATTTTTAAGCAGAGGCAAGGAGGGAAAGCCATGGAGATACTAATAAATGCGGCAACAAGTAATTTGGGAGACATGTCCACCAAGCATTTTTTTATTTCAACCATCTATCAGATCCAACGAAAGATGTTGAGGTGCAAACTGGTGCATATATATATATATATATATATATATATATATATATATATATATATATATATATATATATATATATGGGAAAAGGTACAATGCGCCCGAGCTCATGATAAGCTTATCTTGAGGTCGAGCTATGTGGGCCTCGCCATGATGCGTTTCGAACATCAACACCGTGCATTTGATGATTCCCCTTTAAATAATGGGATATCCCAAAAATCAGCTGTATATGGAACTCAGGTGGGCCATACCTTCTAAAATAATGTGAAGACACGGTTAAAACATATAAAAGCACTTGGTGGGGCCCACCTGAGTTTTGAATGCTACTGAAACTTGGTCTGAACCCTCATACAAGTGGGAGACACATAATGGATGGGCTGGATTTGCAAACCACATCTTTTGTGGGCCCCAAAAATGATTATGAATGTTTTAATGGTTGCACGGCCCCTCTTCACTTCTGTATGTGGTGTGGCCCACACAAGTCACGGATTGACTTGATTTTTGAGACCTAGGTCCACGGTGGAATGGCGCATCTGACTGATGGAGTAGATGTTCGAAATGCATCACGGTGGGGCCCACAAAGCTCGACCTCATGCGACGGACCTGAGCTCTAGCGCATTGTACCTTTTCCCAATATATTTATATATGGTTCTATACGGTCGAGCTGTGTGGGCCCCACCATAATGTATGTCCAACATCTACCCCATCAGTCAGATGCATCATTCCATAGTGGGCCTAAGGATTAAAAATCAAGTCAATCGGTGACTTGTGTGGGCCACACCACATACAAAAGTTAAGAGGAGTTACACTCTATTAAAACATTCATAATTATTTTTTGGGCCCATCGAGATGTGGTTCACAAATCCTGCCAATCCATTATGTGTGTCCCACTTGGATGAGGGGTCAAACTAAGTTTCAGACATATCCAAATTCAAGTGAGCCCCATTGAGTGCTTTTATATGTTTAAGGCACGTATTCACATGATTTTAGGTTGTATGACCCATTGGAGTTTTGTATATGGCTAATTTTTGGGATATTCTATAATTTAAAGGAGACCCACGTGTTGATGTTTGACATACATCATGGTGGGGTTGACCTCAAGGGGAGTTCCCATGAGCTCGACCGTATAGAACCTTTTCCCATATATATATATATATATATATGGCTGAAAGTTGGGTGGGTTCAAACTCGACCGAAGGGCTTGGGCAGGATATATGGGTCTAATCTCAAGCTTGGGCTATACAAACACCAACCCAATAAAACTTGGGTTGGGCTCAGGTTAAGGTCGACCCAATCCGAACCCGATCAATATATAAGTTACTTATAAATTATAATTGAGTGTGGATCGTTTGTGTCAAAGGCACACTAGTGATGTCGGGTCTCATTTGTCTCCATCATTTTTGAGGACTCAAGCTAACAAGATAACCAGATTTCTCTCCCAAATAGATTGCATGCTATGCTACAGGACTTTTAAAAGAGTAGATGTCATATATTTTAGCTTGTTTTTTTAAAGAAAAAAAATGAAGTTCTTGGTGATGAATAATCATGTATATAATTTATAAAATTATAGATACAAAAAATAAGTCATATATTAAAATATAATAAACTAATGTAATAATGAAAATATTAGCACGTATGCAACCAACCAACTTAATCAACCTGACCGAGCCCGCTTGGGTTGGGCTTGGGTTGAGAATTCCCAACCCGAGGCTGGGTTGGGTTGGGTTGGGTTGAGGTATAAGAACCTCGGGTTGGGTTAGGGTTGAGCACCAACCTGACCCAACCGGGCCCGATCCGCCCAACATTCCGCCCTTTTATGTGTGTGTGTGTGTGTGTGTGTGTGTGTGTGTTTTAACATGTTTGAGGTGTGTGGGGCTCACTTGTGATGTGAATGTACAATCCAAAGCAGACATCCGATGTACCTTCTCATTTTCATAGTTCATCATGAGAATCGTCACGATCCAACACTCAGGTGGGACGCTCCTAATGATTGGGTTGGATGATATGTAAACAACACGGTGAAACCCATATTCCATCCAGAAGTTTCTATGATTCGCTACCGAGCCACAATAATGCCTAAAACTTAGATACTCACTTGTTGTGGCCCACGCAAGTTTTGGATGGCTTGAATTTTTCTGTGTCCCTTCATCCTGATGGGGTGTACCTGATGATTGGTTGGATTGGTTGGATGACATTTACACAACAAGGTGGACCCCACTTTCCATCTCTAACTTTCTATGGCAGGCTTCCCCCTCCCCACCCATTCTCCCCTTTGGGGTGGACCGCCTGAGTTATAGATTAGGCTGGATTTTGGGAAATAGGCTAACATGAGCCCCCTCATCTAATGGACAGGTAGGATGGCCATCAAACATCAAGGTGGGCCCTACACAGCTCGAAAATTTATGACCATTCCTGGCGTAAAAAAGAGGAATTCACAGGTTTTGCGTTTGAGCCAAGCGGGTTGGGATAGCGGGCCTGGGCTAGATTGTTTGAAGTGGGCCTGGTCATCTCACTCAGATCACTGGTTGGGCCTGCTTTGGGCCTGTCTTGGGCTGAGATAATTTTAGTTTATTAATCTGTCCAGACTCGGGTCTCACGTAAGATCCCGTCAGCCCGGAAAATTCCCAACGGGCCTATCGTTTCAACAGTCTTGGCCCAGCCCAGACCGACGGCCCTTCTAATCAATGACCTGCCTCGGCACGGCCCAGCCTGGTCCGTCTTGTGCACTCTATCAACTCCGAACGACACAATTCCAACAATGTGGCGCAATCTCCATCGTTGATCTGGTGGGCCACCCCTGCACCCAGACATGGCCAACTATTGTAGCTATTTGGGCCACTAATGGATGGCTGTGATTGCTCGAAAGCTTGCCTTTCAGGCAACCGCACGTCTCCATTTTACCCACCAAATCAAAGGCCATGATGACCATCTACAAGTGCTACGTATACAACCGAATGGTTTGCATCCGCACTGGCAGAGAGTAGATAAAGCTTGAGATAGCATATGGTATACCCATGGCTCTATTTCCACACATCTGAACACTCATGGGACCCACCTATTGGACGGGTTGGATTTAAACGAACATGACAGGTTGGAATTTATCCGGTCGGTGGACGGTCGCTTATGGTCCAACCGGTTGCACCGTGAGGGCGGCGGATCGCGTTAATCCATCCGGGCAGGATCCGTGGGGCCCACTGTGATGTAATGTGTTTTATCCACGCCGTTCATCGATTGTAAACACCTACTCCTATTGCAATTACCTCTCGTATCTATAGACGTTTTTAAAGAATCTTGATCAAATGGCGAAAAAAACCCTTGTCTTGGGAATTAGTTGTATCTGCGTGTGGGCCCACCTTTATGCATGAACTTGATTGCGTAGTGACTCTGTGACTTGGCCCACCATGATGTATGTTTTCATCCACGTCGTCCATCCATTTTGCTGGCTAATTTCATGGCATGAGCCCAAAATTGAAGCATATCCAAAACTCAAGCAAACCACAACATAGAAATGGTAGGAATAAGATGTCCACCGTTGAAACCTTCCCAGGGCCACAATAATATTTATTTGTCATCCAACATGTCTATAATGTCACATGGACCTAGATGAACAAAAAACGCAAATACCGTGTAGTGTAGCTAGGTGCTGTTGGGGTGACCGTGTAACATGTCCCTTTATGCAAAAATAATATCCAACCCTCTAGCATGGTTCTTACACCATAAATATTGGACCAAAATTTTAGGAAAGAATCCCTGTAATCCTAAGTTCTATGAGTAGAGTTGTACAAGAGTTGAATTAGCTCGATCAGCTTACTCGATTTGACTCGGAAAAGCTCAACTCACCTTGGCTCGAAATTGAATTCGGACAAAATCGAGTTCGTTTTTGGAGATCTAAAAAATTTCACGAGTCGGATCAAATTGACTCAGTGACTTGATTATTTTGATATGAATGCTGCTTACAAAGTGTTTGATGAAATGACTCAAAGTATTGGCAAGGAATGAATGGATATGTTGGCTGGTTGATTTTGATGCTACTTGCCCGGGTGTTTGATTTTGATGCTGCTCTTCGGGTGTTTGATAAAATACCTGTGAAATATTATTACTGTTTTACATTTTATGAGAAATTGAAGATACATTCTACCTATTTGAGAATATGCTGAACAGATTCGAACTGGCTCAAGTTGTTGATCAAACCAAGCCGAGTCCAGTTCAAGGCGAGGTTAGCTACTGGCTAAGCCGAGCCCAGCCGAGTTGTGCCAAGCTTGACTCGGTTTAATTTGTGTACAACACTATCTATTAATTAGGCCCACCATGATGTATGTTATATTCATTTCATCCATAGGCACAAATTTTAGGATGCGATCTTAAAAAATGAAAAATATTTAGAACACAAGTCAACTACATACTGAAAAGTGAAATTGAACCCCTACAACTTAAACCTTATATAGCCATAAAAGTTTTGGATTTGCTTGATATTTATGTTTTCCCTTCATTAGAGTGCGAATCATCTTCTGAATGGCAAAAAAGTTTTAATGTTGAGTGTTTTCATTCTCACTATTTCTTGTGTTAGAACTTGCCGGCTTTTTGAGTGTATATACATCACTTCTGAAAGATTATTTTCTTAATAGATGAATTTCTTGAATTTGGATATGAATGTATATCCTAAAATAATAAGATACTGCGGTTGTCACTCTATGGTCTATCTCATTTTTTTGGCTCAAATGCTAAAATGAGCTGGGAGACATATTAACATAACACAAACATCAAAGTGGGCCTCACAAAGCTTGTGGTTGCAAGCAAGTTAAATTCATAAATATAGGATGTTGAAAAATAAGGCTGATCAAATTTACATGGTGGGCCACCTTGTGGTTGGATCCTCTTTTTAAGGTTTCCACTGTTTTAAGGTGGAGTGACCGGGTTGAGCAGGTTGGATGACATACGGACTATGGTAGACCTGCATGTCTACAACTAGACAGTCAAATTCTCAAAGACATGGGTGTGGGTGGGATTAGGGTGGTACATGGAACTAATAGAACCGGTAAACCAGACCGGTTCTGAAGTGCACCGGTATCACTGGTTTCGGTTATAAAAATCAAAGAACGGGTTAGTTCGCTTCGGTTCACTGTTTGGGGTTATGTAGAATTAAACCAGATAGTGAACCAGACCGTAGGACTGAACTTGGAACTGAACTCGAAACCAAACTATGATTATCATCCTATACCATGCTTAATTGGACTTATTTTAAAGTTATTTTATGAGTTTACAGTGTATTTTAGTTGTTTGCTTTACTCATGATTTATGGTTTACAATGCGCTATTTGATTGTTTCTGTCAATATCTTTTTGCACACCTTACAATATCTATACCATTCATCAAATGGATCACATTTTGAATGGACATGAACTAAATTATATATATAGAGAGTCATGCTCCCCTGCGCACCTACACACATGTGTACCTTTGCACACGTGCCATGGGTGTGTAATCTAAACGGTCCACGTGATGCGGAATCCCATGAAACCTCATGTGACAAATTTTTACACTGATCTAAAATTCTGATGGGCCATAGAAAAGAGAAATGAAAATCAAGTAAGGAAACTGTTTTTATTTTTCATGGCCCATCAAAGTTTTATGTCAAAGTAAAACTTGGGCCCAGGGGGTTTCACGAGGTGCTGCTTCACATGAACAGTTCAGATTTCGGATCCCCATCATGTATGATGGGTTCTCAAAAAAGTTGGTACGTAGTAATACGAACTGGTTCGCAGGTGAGCGTTTTCGTGTGTGTGTGTGTACACACACACATGCGATTAGGCTAGATTATAAAAAAGCAAAACCGAACCAGTTTTTATGGTCCAATTCGGCTATAAGGTGCTTCCAATTTTTCTGGAGCTGTTAGGAATGGTTTGGTTTCAATTTCACCCGAAATCAAACTGAACCGAACCATGTGTACCCCTAGGTGGATTCCGCAGCATTTTAGTCAGCCGGATGGGAAATAATTAAAATTAGAGAGGAGGTGTTTACAACTGTCTAAAACAGGAAGGGAGGGCCCAGAAAGGTGTTCCAATTGGGCTGTCGAAGGGCCGGGGCTGGGGTTGGTCTTTGCCTGGCTTTTGAACTGTTTCGTGCTGACCTGTCAGGTTCGCTTATACAAAATTCCGGTTTTTAAGCCCGCGCCCGGCCATTGATACTCTTAGTTTCAGTATGCTTCTACGGCGGGAAAGATTGATATCCCATGAGATAAAGCAATCAGACACATGCACACACATGTAATACAGTAATTCCACCCACACAATTCAATTAGTGGGCCACCATTTAAAGTTCATAAGTGAAAAGAACAAAGCGAATTGTTAATGGTCCACAAATGAATGGTGAAGTACAGTCAATGGTCCAAATTCAAGGAAAAATATCCATTTATCAGTGGTTACGATTGTAAAATAATTTATTTTTTGAACAATATCCATCTACATCGAGGACAACTATATGAACGGTTTGGATTGATTTACACGTATGTGAACGGTGGATCCCAGTAAGGTTTCCTACGGTTGAAACCTTGAAACCCTGCTAGGATCCACCTTGATGTTTATATGCTATCCAAACCGTTTATGAGGTCATTCTCACCGAGATGAAGTGAAAATATGAAAATTTTATCCTGATACATAACTCTTGTGGTCGTAAAAAATATCAACTCTGGCCACTGAATCCCACTGTTTCCTCTCGAATGACCTACTCAACTTTTGAATTCACTTCATTTTCAGTAGCATGTCCTAAAATAACATCGCAAAACAGTTGGACGGAGTGCATTTGGATTCGTAACAAACATTAAGGTAGGTCCCACCTGTCGTCCAAGGGCTGGAAGTTCATGCGAAATGCTTTAGCATGATATCTGGGTCCCTCAATAACATAGAAGGGCATAAATACTAAAAATACATCAATGCTAAAATACCCCCAACTACAGGAGTAACTACTCCTGTTAATCCGTGGGACATGGTCTGTTCAGGATCACCGAAGCATTTTGAATTTGAAGGATTTTAGGCCATTTTTTATTTTAACATGGTGTGGCACACCTAATAATTAAATTAGCCTAAGCTTTTGGGCATCTTATTTTTACTATAAAAATACATTTTTATTTTTTTTGTGGGAACCAACCTCACGTTTTGCTTGCCCTGTGGCCTACCTGAGTTTTGGATCAATCTCATTTTTGGCCTTCTATCCTCTCGTGGCCAGGCCAGGATGATGGACAAAGTACATTTATATCATTTTCATTGAGATCCACCATATCTAAATATAATTTCTTTTTTAAAAAATGAATTATCATCAGACCTGTCACCGCCGACTAACCCACTCTCTCCCTCTTTCCTTATTTTCTGTATGGTAATGGGCACCGAACCCTCCCACCAAATCATAACTATCCCATAATCCCCAGTCTTTCATTCTGTTACTCATCTCATTTTTCAAAAAAAAAATAATAATAAAAAATAAATAAATAAACAAAACAAAAAAACAAAAGAAAAAGAAAAAAGAAAGAAACAAAGAAACAATCGAATAAAAATGAAAAAGAGTGTCGAATAAAAAAGAAAGAGAGTGAGAGAAAGAATTCTATAAATCAAAAGAGAGAGATTAGAGCAGGGTTGGAATATCAGATTTTTAAGATAGGTGATCTTAAGTTGAAGTTTAACATTTTCAGTTAATTGTTATGTTATTTTATTCTAAAATTTTAATAGATCTTAAATTTCAAATCTTAACTTGATCATCAAATTTTAATACTTTATAAGGTATGTTAATTGTTATATTATTTTATTCCAAAAACTTAACTTGATCTTAAATTTTGAATTTTATATATATATATATATATATATATATATATATATATATATATATATATATATATATATATATATATTAGATTAATTAATAAATTATTGAAAGTATAATTTGATAAAAAAAATGTAATCAAATTTTAATCCAAACTTTTAGAAATTAATAATTTAAATAATTTTGTTATTAAAATAATCAGATTATAATTCGATTGATTTAAATCTAAAGTTAAATTTAAATATAAATTAATTCTTAAATTGTAAAATACATTATTTGTATAATTTATTAAATTTTAATTATATATATATATATATATATATATATATATATATATATATATATATATATATATATATATATATATATATATTGTTAAGTTTATGTGATAATTAAAATAAAGTTAAAATTTTAGAATTTAGTGAATGAAAATAATAAATATTTTTATGCTAATATTTAATATTATTTAAGTAAAAATTCTGATTTAATTATATTTCTTATACATTATTAAATTAGTAATTTTTAAATTTAATAATACTAAAAATAATATTTTATTTAAATGTTTTAATTATTAAAGTTTCAATAAATTTATATCTAGAATTATTAGTTAGAAATATAAAAATAAATAAATTATTGTTGATATTTTTTATTGCGAAAGAATGATTTATCTTACATGCATGTCTAACATTCATTGGACATCGATTTTAATATGTTGGATATAATGTAATCAAATAGAACGATCGTATCCCTTGGGTGTAAGACCTAAAACTAGCAAGTAAGGCGATTGTGTCCTTTGGATGAAAGACTCTAGAATCCACTGGATCTTTTAGAGTCTCCTTTGTGTACGACATATGAGTACAATTGTATGCACGAATATATGTCAGAAGTATAACTGGCAGTGATCTGACCAGTTAATGTATAAATGAGTCCATTACCGTGAGATACTAGTACATGGCTGTTAATGCAACGTGGCCATCCACTTGGGTACAGTGTTGTAAGAAATGGTATATATTGTTTATGAGAATTCATGGAAAGTATCACATGCATCACAATTTTACAATTTTGTTGCTTAAATTCATGTTCTTTTATTGTTTATATTTTATTTTCCTCCATTGTTTATAAAAAATTGATATAATCTGAATATGTAAAATTTTGAGTAAGAAATGACCCTACTAGGCTATAATGCTCACCCTATTATAAAAATACACGGGTGCAGAGCTGGAATACTACGAGCAGGTGGGCCTCTACTATTATTTTTAATTTTTTAGAAAATTAGGTTTAGTTCAATTCAATTTTTTTTATTTAAGTTTGGTTTAAATTTCAAATTTTGATATAAAAAAAAAAAAAAAAAAAAAAAAAAAAAAAAAAAAAAAACAAAAAATAAAAAACTACCAAGCGAGTTGAATTTAATAAATATTTCAGCAGTTTTTTCCTTTTTTCTTTTAGATGACTATGAATATCTATTAAATTTGATTGAATCATGTGAATTAAATAAATATGAATATATTAAAACTCACAAACCTGGGATTCGGGTCTTGGATACTCTATTCAGGTACCCGAATGTCCAGGCGTAACGTTTACGATGGAGCAATCATAAGTTAGATGTGGTCCTATACATGTAAATGAGCTTCTACAAGAAAGATAATCTTGTCTTTTGGTACAAATCATCCAACTTCTTTGAAACAGAGGTACCTGCAATAATCCGAAACGGGGGGTAAGTATAATAGTCATAAAGTTGAGGGGTTACTTGGAATTGAACAAAGACAATTTCTATATGATGAGCAGGATATGTAGACAATACTCCATGTGGGGTCTAAGTTTTTGTGATCCAGCCGTTGATCTGATGTGCCTGTTGTAGATGGACCATTCTACAAAAATTGCCAGTTTGGAAAATTCAAATTACATAATTTTGGCTTCATTTTCTGGAGAATGAGAATCAATGATGTGCTTACCTAAATCGTAACCATCTATTTACAAGCCAAAAATTCACAGGTTTAAGATTGTTCCAACGAGAAGATTTGTTGGGCACTGTTGGGGCAATCCTAACCTTTCAATTAGTACCCCGAAAATATGCAACAGGGGAAATGTGTTAGATTTCAATGGCTGAGATTGGACAATTTGGATTTTCCTGAACTTGGGTCCAGGCCTGATTCAGGAACCAAAATATCAACGATCTGGATCACTGGAAAATAGGGGCAGATTAACGGACCAAGTGCATTAGGGCAGTAGATGGGTTTATGGCCCCAGGAAGGATATGGAAAGATCGTAATATTGGCGAAAATGGGGGTCATTGAAAGAGCCTGCGAACATGCCATTTATGCATGATGCGAGCGACTAATGGCACGCATACTTAGAAATGCGGTTACTGTGACAGAGCCAACACCCCTGTTTTTAAGGACCGGAATCGTCTAGAACACCAGGGTATAAAATGCTTAAATTCTGTGGCTCCCACGATTCCGGTCCTTAAAAACAGGACCGGAATGGTAGGACCCACAGAATTTGAGCATTTTACACCCTAGTGTTTTAGACGACTCTGGTCCTTAAAAATAGGGCGTTGCCCTGTCGCAGTAACTGCATTTCTAGGTACGTGTGCCATTAGTTGCTCGCATCATGCATAAATAGCATGTTCGCGGGCTCTTTCAATGACCCCCATTTTCGCCAATATTACGATCTTACCATATCCTTCCTGGGGCCATAAACCCATCTATTGCCCTGATGCACCTGGTCACCCTATTTTCGAGTGATCTAGGCCGTTGATATTTTGGTTCCTGAACCAGGCCTGGGACCCAAGTTCAGGAAAATCAAAACTGTCTAATCTTAGCCGTTGAAATCTGACACATTTCCCCTGTTGCATATTTTCGAGCTACTAATTGAAAGGTTAGGATTGCCCCAATGATGCCCAACAAATCTTCTCGTTGGAACAATCTTAAACCTGTGAATTTTTGGCCTCCAAATAGGTGGTTGCGATTTAGGCAAGCACATCATTGATTCTCATTCTCCAGAAAAAGAAACCAAAATTATGTAATTTGAATTTTCCAAATTGGCAATGTTTGTAGAATGGTCCATCTACAGCAGGCACATCAGATCAACGACTAGATCACAAAAACTTTGACCCCACATGGAGTATTGTTTGCATATCCTGCTCATTATATACATGTTGTCTTTGTTCAATTCCAAGTAACCCCTCAACTTTAGGACTATTATACTTATCCCCTGTTTCGGATTATTGCAGGTACCTTTGTTTCAAAGAAGTTGGATGATTTGTACCAAAAGACAAGATTATCTTTCTTGTAGAAGCTCATTTGCATGTATAGGACCACGTCTAACTTAATTATGATTGTTCCACTGTAAATGTCACGCCTCGACATTGAGGTACCTGAATAGAGTATCCGAGACCCGAATCCCAGGTTCATGAGTTTTAATATATTCATATTTATTTAATTCACATGATTCAATCAAATTTAATAGATATTCAAAGTCATCTAAAAGGGAAAAAAAAAAAAAAAAAAATCTGTTGAAATATTTATTAAATTCAACTCACTTGGTAGTTTTTTATTTTTTTTATTTTTTTAATCGAAATTTGAAATTTAAACCAAACCTAAATAACAAAAATTGAATTGAAATTTAAACTAAACCTAATTTTCTAGAAAATTAGACCTAATAGAAGAGGCTCAGCTGCTCGTAGTATTCCAGCTCTGCACCCGTGCATTTTTATAGTAGGGTGAGCATAACAGCCCAGTAGGGTCATTTCTTACTCAAAATTTAACATGTTTAGATTATATCAAATTTTTATAAACAATGGAGGAAAATAAAATATAGACAATAAAAGAACATGAATTTAAGTGACAGAATTGTAAAATTATGATGCATGTAATACTTTCCATGAATTTATAAACAATATATACCATTTCTTACAACACCGTACCCAAGGGGATGACCACGTTGCATTAACACCCATGTACTGGTACCTCATGGTAATGGACTCATTTATATATTAGCTGGTTAGACTACTACTCTAGTTGTATCGCTGATATATGTCCGCGCATACAATTGTACTCATATGTCGTACACAAAGGAGACTCTAAAAGATCTAGTGGATTCTAGAGTCTTTCACCCAAAGGATACAATCGTCCTACTTACTGGTTTTAGGGTCTTACACCCAAGGGACATGATCGTCCTATTTGCTTACATTATATTCAATATATTAAAATCGATGTCCAATGAATATTAGACATGCATGTAAGATAAATCATTGTTTCGTAATAAAAAATATCAACAATAAATTATTTTTTTAATTTCTAACTAATAATTCTAGATATAAATTTGTTGAAACTTTAATAATTAAAAAATTTTAATAAAATATTATTTTTACTATTATTAAATTTAGAAATTACTAATTTAATAATGTATAAGAAATATAATTAAATTAGAATTTTTACTTAAATAATATTAAATATTAGCATAAAAATATTTATTATTTTCATTCGCTAAATTCTAAAATTTAAATTTTATTTTACTTATCATATAAACTTACAATATATATATATATATATATATATATATATATATATATATATATATATATATATATATATATATGAGAGAGAGATGCTCCCCTGCGCACCTTTGCACGTGCTATGGGTGTCTAATCTGAACGGTCCATGTGATGCGGAATCCCATGAAACCCTATGTGCCAAATTTTCACCCTAATATAAAATTCTGGTGGGCCATAGCAAAGATAAATGCAAATCAAGGGAAAAAATTGTTTTCAATTTTCATGGCCCATCAAAGTTTTAGATCAAAGTAAAACTTGGGCCCGGGAGGTTTCACGAGGTTCTGCTTTACTTGAACGGTTCAGATTTTGGATCCACATCACATATGATGGGTTCTCAAAAAAGTTGGTACGTAGTACGTACAAACTGGTTCGCATGTGACTATTCCGCATATATATATATATATATATATATATATATATATATATATATATATATACACACACACACACACACACACACACACACACACACACACACACACACACACACACATAATTAAAATTTAATAAATTATACAAATAATGTATTTTACAATTTAAGAATTAATTCATATTTAAATTTAACTTTAGATTTAAATCAATCGAATTATAATCTAATTCATTAAATAAATTCCAAAGCTGATGAATTTGATTATTTTAATAACAAAATTATTTAAATTATTAATTTCTAAAAGTTTGGATTAAATTTTAATTATATTTTTTTATCAAATTATACTTTCAATAATTTATTAATTAATCTAATATAAATTTTATATATATATATTCAAAATTTAAGACCAAGTTAAGTTTTTGGAATAAAATAATATAACAATTAACATTCCTTAAAAACTATTAAAATTTGATGATCAAGTTAAGATTTGAAATTTAAGATCTATTAAAATTTTAGAACAAAATAACATAATAATTAACTGAAAATGTTAATGTAACACCCTATACTTTCCAGTACTCGGGTGTTACCATATAACCAAACTTAGTATACATACAAGCCAGGCTTAGATGAACATTCACGTTCATTCTAGTCTAAATCCAACCGCTAAAAACAGTCTTAATCCATTCATCAAACTATCTATCCGTCGATTCCCAAAGATGGATCGTCTTTGATCGTATTTTGTAATGATCCAACCGTTAGATCTTCATGGATCATAGAATAGCCTATATACTTGGAAAGTCTGGCTCACTTAGGCCTTGGATATGCTTGATCTATAGCCAAGGGTCCCACCTCGGCTTACAGAAGCTGGTGAATGGATCAGATGTTGTGAGATCAAATCGTATATGTGGACCCCACAATAATAACATCGTGATAATACACATCTAACATCCTGAATGCATGATAGGTTACCTATTACCTAACTCAACTATGCATTATCAACTAAGTGGTCCCTAGAACCGTTTAGCCCACAAATATTCAAATTTAGAATGATTCAACCGCTCGGTTGACAGAAATCCACCATTGGAGGTAGAAATAAATCCATATGGCCCACCTAAGCCTAGGATCTGCCTCATCCTTGGCCTAATGCACTAATAGGACCCGTAGAACCTGATGAACGGCCCAGATCCATCAATGTTTGCCCCATGGGCCCGACCTAATAGGACGTGTACACCATACACGTGCACCAGCTGTGCACCGAAAAAAGGGAGGTTTTTACCTCTCCTCGTGTTAGGCAGCGGACGGACAACGTCCATCAATTCTTGATCGGTGGGCCACCAACTGCGGTCACATGTGTGATCCAGACCGTCCATCTGACTCGCAGTGTGGTCCTAACCAAAACCATATCCTCCCTATATACTTCTGCAACCACATGTGCACACAACCCTTGCCGTAAACAAGCCCTACAAACACAAAACGTTCCAAGAATGGAAACCGCCAGCTAGGCCATCCGCGTGCTTGCTTCCCTTTGCATCTCCACCGTTCAGAACGAGAAAATCCCAGCCGTCCAAACCCGGGTTCCACCTCAGCAAAGAAAACAGCGGGTGGGTTCGGTTTTGGCCATCGGATTCAGAGGTAGTTTTTACTAGATCAAATCCAGGCAGTGTAACATGGATCTAACGACTTAAGGAGCGTTAGGGCGTGCATAAGATGCGTAGAGACCAAGCAGTAGCAGGATCTGCCTCCATTTCTTGCGGCAGCCATGAAAAACGACCATTTTCCTTCCTCTGGCGAACCCACCACCCAAAATTTCATAGAGCTTTGAAAGAGCTTACCCATAAGCTTCCTAGGGTCCATATAGACCATCCCATGCTAACTAAAAGAAGAAAGGAGCAATGGAAGAGAGTCTGCCATTGACAGTGGCCTTCTTCTCCACCGTTGTTAGTGCATTTCGGGGCACGTTCGGCCAAGGTGTTGGAGTCTAGAGATGGCTGGACTATGTAACAGGGAAAAAACGGGAAGAAGGAGAAGAAAAGGAAGTGAGAAAAGAGAAAGAAGAAGTATGGAGAGAGTGCGGCTGCTGTGCAACCTGAACCGGACTGAACCAAGCCCGGTCTGGTTGCAGGCCCTACCGATTTGGGTGTTGCGGGATGCTTCCAGCTGCAGCAAGCAGAGAAAGAAAGGAGGAGTGGGAGAAAGGAAAGAAAAACAGAGAGGGAAAGTGCAAGTGGTGCAGTTGCACCATAAAACTACTCAGACCAATTGAGTCGCTGGCTCAGTCGAGTTGCCGACTCAAGCTCGACTCAGGTCCAGTCCAGGTGTTGCTGGATGTTCCAGCATTTAGAAAAAAAAAAGGAGCAAAGGGAGAAGAAAGAAGAAAAGAAAGAAAGAGGGGGAGAGGTGCAGCCGTTGTACCATCTCAGCCCGACCAAACTGTTGGGCCAGATATGGGTCATTGCCGAGTCAGCTGGGTCAAGTTCGGCCCGAGTTGGTCCAATTTTAGTTAGGTTGGGTCTGGTTAATCCCAGTGGTTTGCTGGCATGTGGTCTAAGTGCAGAAGAAGGTGAGAGAGAATGGTGGTGCTTGGAAGCACCGAGTTGACTGGGCTGAGTTGACTCGCTGAGTGAGCGTGTTGGATCAATATACTTGAGTTGAGTTAAGTTGGGAAGCAGGTCATCGGTTCAGATTGAAGCCAGGTGGAACTACTGAGACAACAAGGTGATCCCTCATTGAATTTATTTTTCCAAGTTACCATAATTATCACTAATAGGAGCATTATTTAACCATCATCAAATCACTTATAGTAATATTAGTATCACAGGAAAATTACAAGTGTTAAATATAAAGTGTTTTAGTCTTCACCCTCAAAGGTTACTATTGATAGTTATGAACATCATCATTAAAGGACATTATCATGATATTAGTATAATTTTGTTAATATGATTATTGGATGTTAGTCATCATTATATTATGGTTAGTAAAAATCTCATTATTAATACTTTTATTATATACAAGATTACGAGTCACTATAAGAGTACTAGGTAACGTCGGTATATTTGTTAATACCGGTTATTTAATACTTCTATTATGATTATTACTTCGTTCATGGTACAAAAAAAATAATAATAGTAATAGTAAACAATAGTGATTATAGTCAGAGTACAAATCCCAAAATATAAGCCTAGCACTAAACCCTAGGATAAAACCCTAAGTGGTCTAAACCCTGGGTCAATACCTTGGATATAAATAGTGAGTTAAGTTTGGATCTAATAGTACAATTTCATAACTTATGATAGGATCCAAGTCTAAGGGCGTGCGCTCTTCCTAATAACATTGGAAAGCAAGTTGACAAATAAGGTGATGATTCGTCCCCTTAAGCTTTCCATCTTCTCATTATCTTAAGTTATAGTTTTTATTTAGATTTATAATTGATATCTCTCTTATAGTCACATGTGTTAGCTGGTGAAGGTTGAATTATTATATTACCTGCTTAATGTTCATCTTGTATATTTGTTCATGCTTGTAGATTATTGTGTATTGCTTATGGACTTTAAACTGGTACATTAGTAGGAAACCTCTACCTATACATGTACACTCATACTTGGGATGTAACCCGACTAGTTGTGATTAAAATAAACCTTCGACTTAATAGTTATTGAGTGGTGGTATAGATGGATCATTGATGTGGGCATACCATCCAGGGTTGTTGTGTCCAATGGTTTTAAAGGATGGTTTTTACCATATAGTTTTAATATTCACTCTATGTGGCATATTTTGATATCCGGCCTACATGGTTTTGTTTTGATGTTTTTTCTATATGGATTTAATGTTTTATACCGTACAACCATATGATGGTAAGCCCCATGTATTGTAATATGATTGGTCACTAGTCGACGGGTTTCCATTAAACATCCTAAGATGGTAGTCTCATGACCCGGGGATGGTGGTATAGGACCTATGCTCGAGCTGTCGGCCTATGCTGGGCCACATGCTCCCCGCAGTGACCTTGAGTTTATTTAAAACTGGCTGATTGTAATTAGACAAATAATAGTTTGGCTAATCATGCATACATAGCACAAACCAGCGTCTATCGCTAGACAATCGTTAGGCCGCACTTAGTATGTTTTCGCTGACGACTAGCCTT
The DNA here is from genome assembly GCA_037074715.1 of Magnolia kwangsiensis. Taxonomy (NCBI): domain Eukaryota; kingdom Viridiplantae; phylum Streptophyta; class Magnoliopsida; order Magnoliales; family Magnoliaceae; genus Magnolia; species Magnolia kwangsiensis. The sequence goes on along the minus strand of CM073578.1, from coordinate 127,278,503 downwards.
TGTCCGACTGGATGTTTTTCCCAGGTCGTGATTCGCATTCCGCACGATTAATCCCCGGGGCGTTGATTGCACATTTGCATGGGCGACAAGCCCAAATTTCACACAGATGAGCATCCCCGGGGCGTGACTGCATTCACGCATCCATGCATCTAATAAGACTTGCATCATGTATTATTTTGTATGTTTTGATTTATAACTATGTTTACCTAATGCAGTGGTGTGTAAATCTTGAGGGGAATTCACACTGAGTTGGCCACTCATCCATCAAAAATATAACCGTACAGGTAGCACAGGTGACTTAAGTGATATGCATGCTCAGACTTGATAAGGAGTAGGGTACGATCGCCAGGGATGCATGACTGTATTTGCCAGGAGGAGCCGCGTGATCTTACGGCCTATATTTATATGCTTTCTGTTATTCTTCATGTATTAAATTCTTGTAAATCTTGTACTTGTTAAATTCAGAGACATTGGTTTGTATAAGTCATTATGGGCAGCTTCTTGTATGCTCCAAGTGTTAATGAAATTTTCTTTTATGTTAATTTGTCTACACTACGCTCATTTACTTACTCTGATAAGTGATGAAAGAAAAAAAAAGTACACTCGAATTTAACCATCCTTTAAGGTTAACACTCGGGTTTTTGGGACACGGGTCATATACTCGGGTCCTGAAAAGTCGGGGCGTTATAGTTAAACTTCAACTTAAAATCACCTATCTTAAAATTTTGATATTCCGACCCTACTCCAATCTCTCTCTTTTGATTTATAGAATTCCTTCTCTCACTCTCTTTCTCTTTTATTCGACACTCTTTTTCATTTTTATTCAATTGTTTCTTTGTTTCTTTCTTTTTTCTTTTTTTTTCTTTTTTTTTTTTTTAAAAAATGAGGTGGGTAACAGAATGGAATAGTGGGGATTATGGGACAGTTTTGATTTGGTGGGAGGGTTCGGTGCCCATTATCATATAAAAAGGAAGGAAAAAGGGAGAGAGTGGGTTAGTCGGCAGTGACGTGTCAGATGATAATTCATTTTTTTTAAAGAAATTATATTTATATATGGTGGATCCCACTGAAAATGATATAAATGTACTTCGTCCATCATTCTGGCCTGACCATGAGAAGATATAAGGCCAAAAATGAGGCTGATCCAAAACTTAGGTAGCCACAGGCAAGCGAAAGGTGGGGTTGGTTCCGACAAATAAATAAATAAGTAAAATAAAATAAAAAGTGTTGTTATAGTAAAAATAAGATGCCCAAAAGCTTAGGATAATTTAATTATTAGGTGTTCCACACCATATTAAAATGAAAAATGGCCTAAAATCCTTCAAATTCAAAATGCTTCAGTGATCTTGAATAGACCATGTCCCACGAATTAACAGGAGTAATTACTTTCGAAGTTGGGGGTATTTTAGCATTGATGTATTTTTAGTATTTATGCCCTTCTATGTTATTGAGGGACGGGGATTTCATGCTAAAGCATTTCGCATGAAGTTCCAGCCCTTGGATGATAGGTGGGACCTGAAGGGTTTTTTTGACCCATCGTCCTTTCGCAACTGGGATGCGCAAGTTGCGCAAGTCCTTTCGCAACTGGGATGCGCAAGTCCTTTCGCAACTGGGATGCGCAAAGGAGTTTCCTAAAACTATAAAAAGGGGTCCCTAGGATTTTTCTAGGGCATGTTGTGTGAAGAAAAAACACAAGAGGGTTCCTAAAGGGTTTAGGGATATCAAAGGTGAGAGAGTGAGAGAAAAGAGAGAGAGGAAGTTTGTGGAAGGGAGTCATCGTCTCAGCGCTTCTACGTCCTCGTGATCGGTGAGATCTTTGTTTTCCCTTTATTCTCTTATTGTTTATCCACTCCTGTTTTAGTGAAGAAGGTTGTATCTTTCTACTTCATAATGGATTGTTGATCTGGACGAGGTCCCGTGGTTTTTACCTCTTTGAGGGTTTTTCACGTAAAAATCTCTTGTGTGGTGTGTGATTGTGCTTTGATTGATTTTCATTGCATTGTTATTCCATAATTCTGATTTGTTCTGGAGGGCTAGATCCTAAGGTTTTGTGCAAGGCCCCCAACAAAGTGGTATCAGAGCGCTAAGTTCATTGAACGGGTAGGATCGGTTTGAAATTATGGAAGGTGGCTCAAGGATGATCAGCCTCAATGGTTCTAACTGGACCATATGGAAGGCTAAGATGGAGGACTTGCTTTATTACAAGGATATATATTCTTCAATTTTAGGCATATCAGCAAAATCCAAGGATATTCTGATGATGATTGGAAGAAGTTTGACCGAAAGGCGGTGGGGTTTATTAGACAATGGTTGGATGATTCTGTATTCCACCATGTGTCTACGGAAATCTCAGCCGCTAGCCTATGGCTGAAACTACAAGGGCTGTATGAGAGGAAGATAGCCGGTAATAAAATTTTTCTGATAAGGCGACTTGTGAATCTCAAGTTCAAGGATGGTGGTTCTGTGGCCGAGCACATGAATGAGGTCAGCAATATAGTGAACCAATTCTCCTCTATGAAGATGGTCCTGGATGATGAATTACAGGCTTTACTATTGCTTAGTTCGTTGCCTGACAGTTGGGAGACATTGGTGGTGTCTCTAAGTAACCCCGCGCCAGACGGAAAGAATCCATGGAACAGGTTACTAGCTATCTCTTCAATGAAGAGACAAGGAGGAAGTCTCAGGGGTCTACTCAGCAAGAGGCACTTATGACACAGGAACGGGGGAGAGGAAAGAACAGGAGGGGCGGGAAGGCTCGAGATAAATCAAGAGGCTAGTCGAGTAACAGAAAAGATGTTAAAGGCTGGAATTGTGGCAAGAAGGGCCACTATAAGCATGAATGTCGTAAGGCTAAAAACGATAAGAAAGGAAAAGGAAAGGAGAAGGAAGATGAATCTGATTCTACTGCGGTCGCTTCAGATGGCAACGTTGTTATTATTCTTTCCACAGATCACAATGTATGTCTCACGGCTACGAGTCAGGACACCGACTGAGTGATTGACTCAGGAGCTTCTTTTCATGCAACTCCACGTAGGAATTTCTTCACAAGCTACAAGTCAGGTGACTATGGGACCGTGAAGATGGGAAATTCTGGCATTTCGAAGATTGTGGGAGTTGGTGATATTTGTGTGAAGACTGATGTGGGCTACACATTAATTCTCAGGGATGTGAGGCATATTCCAGACCTTCGCCTCAACTTGATGTCGACGGGAAGGTTGGATGATGATGGCTATGAAAGTCGGTTTGCTGGTGGGCGCTGGAAGCTCATCAAGGGTTCGTTGATCGCAGCCAAAGGAAAGAAGTGTTGCACCCTGTACAAGGCAAGTGTCAGTGTATGTAAGGGTGGGTTGAACGCAGTGGAAGATTCAGCTATTGACATGTGGCATAGGCGTCTAGGCCATATGAGTGAAAAAGGGTTTCAGCTACTAGTGAGGAAGCGACTCCTTTCAGATGTGACAGGTATATCTCTCAAAACTTGTCTTGATTGTTTATTAGGAAAACAGTATAGAGTTTCATTTGTTAAAACTACTTCTCAAGTTAATAAAGTGCATGCATTAGATTTGGTTTATTTTGATGTGTGTGGTCCTATAAGGACAAAAACCTTGGGTGGGGCATTGTATTTTGTTACTTTTATAGATGATGCATCTAGGAGGGTTTGGGCTTATGCTACGAGGTCTTTGGTGTGTTCAAGTTGTTTCATGCTATGGTCGAGAGAGAGACAGGTAGATCATTGAAGTGCATCCGCACTAATAATGGTGGTGAATATATCGGTGACTTTCATGAGTACTGCAAGTCCCTGGGTATACGGCATGAACAGACAGTTCCCAAGACCCCCCAGCATAATGGTATAGCTGAGCGAATGAATCGCACCATTGTTGAGAGAATTAGATGTATGTTATCCCATGCGAAGTTGCCCAAGACGTTCTGGGGAGAAGCAATGCACACAGCAGTGTATCTGATAAACAGGTCTCCATCAGCCCCGTTGAATGGAGAAGTACCTGAGAAGGTGTGGACTGGACAGGATCCATCGTACAGTCATCTCAGGGTATTTGGATGCAGGGCATCCGTTCACGTACCAAAAGACGAGAGGTCCAAGCTCGATATAAAGATCAGGCAGTGTGTGTTCTTAGGGTACGGTGATGAAAAATTCAGTTACAGATTATGGGATCCAACCGAGAGGAAGCTCGTCAGGAGTAGAGATGTGGTTTTCTTTGAAGATCAGTGTATAGAAGACATTAGTAAGCCAGAGAAGAATCAGCATAGTTCAGGTAAGCTAGAGGACATGGATCCAGTTATTCCTCCCGTGGTGCCTGATGACGAGGGAGTACAGCAAGGTGCAAAAGATGAGGGAGTTCCTTCAGAAGATGGACCAGGGGAGCAGCCCCCACTTGATCCACCTGTTGAGCCACAGGTGAGGAGGTCATCTAGGGACAGACAGCCGTCCAAGAGGTACTTGCCGCATGAGTACATTATGCTGACTGATGGGGGAGAGCCAGAAGATTATTCTGAGGCCCTCGTCGATAAGCATAAGGAGGAGTGGTTGAAAGCTATGCAAGAGGAGATGGAATCCTTGTATAAGAACCACACCTATGATATGGTGAAACTGCCTAAGGGCAAGAAAGCTCTGAGTAACAAGTGGGTGTTCAGAAAGAAGGTTGAGCAGAAGAATTCACAGACGAGGTTCAAAGCCATACTTGTGGTAAAAGGGTTCGGTCAGAGAAAAGGTGTTGACTTCGAGGAGATATTCTCACTAGTGGTGAAGATGACATCCATACGGGTGTTGCTTGGGTTGGTAGCTAGCATGGATCTGGAGATAGAGCAGTTAGACGTTAAAACTGTCTTCCTCCATGGTGACTTAGAAGAAGAGATCTACATGCACCAACCAGAGGGGTTCGAAGTCAAGGGTAAGGAACATATGGTGTGTAGGCTGAGGAAGAGCTTGTATGAGCTGAAACAAGCTCCACGGCAATGGTATAAGAAGTTCGATTCGTTCATGTTACAGCATGGGTATGACAGAACAGAATCGGACCACTGTGTGTTCACGCGCAAGTTCTCAGATGATGATTTCATAGTTCTGATCTTATATGTTGAGGACATGCTCATCATGGGAAAAGACATCAAGAAGATCGACAGGCTGAAACAGGAGTTGGGCAAGTCGTTTGCGATGAAAGACTTGGGCCCGGCTAAATAGATCCTAGGAATGGAAATAACTCGTGACAGAAGCAGCAAGAAGCTTTGGCTGTCACGAGAGCGGTATATTGAGAAAGTCCTAGAGCGGTTCAATATGAATGCAGCGAAGCCGGTCAGTACTCCACTAGATGGTCACTTCAGATTGAGCGATAGGCAGTGTCCCAAGACAAAGGCAGAGGTAGAAGAGATGCAGAAGATACCCTACGCGTCAGCTGTAGGAAGTTTGATGTATGTTATGGTGTGTACATGCCCAGACATAGCATATGCGGTTGGTGTTGTCAGCCGGTATCTTTTCAATCCTGGAAAAGAGCATTGGGCAGTGGTGAAATGGATACTGCGATATCTAAGAGGTTCATCCAGGTTGAGCCTATGCTATGGTGACGGTAAACCTGTGATAGAGGGCTACACAGATGAAGATATGGCAGGTGATATAGACTCCAGGAAGTCTACATCGGGGTTCATGTTCACATTTGCAGGGGGAGCGGTTTCTTGGCAGAGTAAGCTACAAAAGGTCGTAGCATTGTCGACTACAGAGGCCGAGTACATTGCAGTCACGGAGGCATGTAAAGAGATGCTTTGGATGAAGAGGTTCCTACAGGAACTTAGCCTGAAGCAGGAAGAGCACGTGGTCTATTGTGATAGTTAGAGTGCTATACACTTGAGCAAGAATCCAAGTCAACATTCCAAGTCGAAGTACATAGAAATTCCGTATCACTGGATCTGAAATACTTTGGAACAGAAGGTGTTACAGCTTGAGAAAGTCCACACGGACGATAATGGGTTAGACATTATGACCAAGGCTTTGCTTAAAGGCAAGTTTAAGGTTTGTAGAAACCTGGCTGGCTTAAAGAAGGTGGATCCCTCCTGGGTCAAAAAGGGAGAGATTTGATGAGTTTTTTTAACCCATCGTCCTTTCGCAACTGGGATACGCAAGTCCTTTTGCAACTGGGATGCGCAAGTCCTTTCGCAACTAGGATGTGGAAAGGAGTTTCCTAAAACTATAAAAAGGGGTCCCTAGGATTTTTCTAGGGCATGTTGTGTGAAGAAAAAGCACAAAAGGGTTCCTAAAGGGTTTAGGGATATCAAAGGTGAGAGAGTGAGAGAAAAGAGAGAGAGAGAAGAAGCTTGTGGAAAGGAGCCATCGTCTCAGCGCTTCTACGTCCTCGTGATCGGTGAGATCTTTGTTTTCCCTTTATTCTCTTATTGTTTATCCACTCCTACGTGAGTGAAGAAGGTTATATCTTTCTACTTCATAGTGGATTGTTGATCTGGACGAGGTCCGGTGGTTTTTACCTCTTTAAGGGTTTTTCACGTAAAAATCTCTTGTGTGGTGTGTAATTATGCTTTGATTGATTTTCATTGCATTGCTATTCCATAATTCTGGTTTGTTCTAGAGGGCTAGATCTTAAGGTTTTGTGCAAGGCCCCCAACAGGACCCACCCTAATTTTTGTTAGGAATCCAAATCCACTCCGTCCAACCGTTTTGCGAGGTTATTTTAGGACATGCTACTAAAAATGAGGTGAATCCAAAAGTTGAGTAGGCCATTCGAGAGGAAACAGTGGGATTTAGTGACCACGGTTGAAATTTTTTAGGACCACAAAAGCTATGTATCAGGATAAATTTTTTGTATTTTCACTTCATCCCAGTGAGAATGAGCTCATAAACGGTTTGGATAGCATATAAACATCAAGGTGGATCCCAGTAAGGTTTTAAGGTTTCAAGGTTTCAACGGTAGGAAACCTTACTGGGATCCACCGTTCACAGACGTGTAAGTTAATCCAAACCGTTCATATAGTTGTCCTCGATGTAGATGGATATTGTTCGAAAAATAAATTATTTTACAATCGTAACCACTGAAAAATGGATATTTTTCCTTGAATTTGGACCATTGACTGTACTTCACCATTCATTTGTCGACCATTAACAATTCACTTTGTTCTTTTCACTTATGAACTTTAAATGGTGGGTCCCGCTAATTGAATTGTGTGGGTGGAATTAATGTATTACATGTGTGTGCATGTGTCTGGTTGCTTTATCTCATGGGATATCAATCTTTCCCACCGTAGAAGCCTACTAAAACTACGAGTCAATGGGCCGGGACGGGCTTAAAAACTAGAATTTTGTATAAGTGAACCTGACAGGTCAGCACGAAACAGTTCAAAATCCAGACCAAGACCAACCCCAGGCCCGGCCCTTTGACAGCCCAAGTGAAACACCTTTCTGTGCTCTCCCTTCCTGTTTTAGACAGTTGTAAACACCTCCTCTCTAGTTTTAATTATTACAAATACCTCCCATCCGGTTGACTAAAATGTTGCCAAATCCACCTAGGGGGTGCACACAATTCAGTTCAGTTTGATTTTGGGTGAAATCGAAACCGAACCGTTTCTAATAGTTCCAGAAAAATTGGAACTGAAGCCTGACCATTTACACCTTATAACTGAAACGGACCGTGAAAAACTGGTTTACTTCTGCTTTTTTATAATCCAGCCTAATTGCATGTTTATATATATATATATATATATATATATATATATATATATATAAAAAAAAAATTAGCTCATCTCCATTCATAATGTGATCCATTTGATAAATGGTATAGATAGTGTAAGGTGTGCAAAAAGACATTTACGGAAACAATCAAATAGCGCATTGTAAACCATAAATCATGAGTAAAGCAGACAACTAAAATACATTATAAACTCATTAAATAACTTTAAAATAAGTCCAATTAAGCATGGTATAGGATGATAATCATAGTTTGGTTTCAAGTTCGGTTCCAAATTCAGTCCTACAGTTTGGTTCACTGTCTGGTTTGATTCTACATAATCCCAAATAGTGAACCGAAGTGAGCTAACGGGTTCTTTGATTTTCATAACTGAGACCCGTGCACTTCAGAACCGGTTTGGTTTACCGGTTCTATTAGTTCCATGTGCACCCCTAATCCCACCCACACCCATGTCTTTGAGAAATTAATTGTCTAGTTGTAGACATGCAGGTCTACAATAGTGCGTATGTCATCCAACCTGCTCAACCTAGTCACTCCACCTTAAAACGGTGGAAACCTTAAAAAGAGGTTGATCCAACCACAAGGTGGCCCACCTTGTAAATTTAATCAGCCTTATTTTTCAACATCCAATATTTATGAATTTAACTTGCTTGCAACCACAAGCTTTGTGTGGCCCACTATGATATTTGTGTTATGTCAATATGTCTCCCAGCTCATTTTAGCATTTGAGCTAAAAAATGAGACAGACCATAAAGTAACAACCGCAGTATCTTATTATTTTAGGATATACATTCAAATTCAAATTCAAGAAATTCATCTATTAAGAAAATAACCTTCCAGAAGTGATTTATATACACTCAAAAAGCCGGCAAGTTCTAACCCAAGAAATAGTGAGAATGAAAACACTCAACATTAAAACTTTTCTGCCATTCAGAAGATGATTCCCACTCAAATGAAGGGAAAACATAAATATCAGATGAATCCAAAACTTTTATGGCTACATAAGGTTTAGGTTGTAGGTGTTCAATTTCACTTTTTCTTGTTTAGTTGACTTGAGTTCTCAATATTTTTCATTTTTTAAGATACGCATCCTAACATTTGTACCGGTGGATGAAATGAATATAACATACATCATGGTGGGCGTAATTAATAGATAGTGTTATAGATGAGTTGAAACAAGTCAAGCTTGGCACAGCTTGGCTCGGCTCGTTTCGGTCAACAACTCGGGCTAGTTCGGGTCTGTTCAGTAGCTTTACTCATAGAACTTGATTTAGGTCCAATATTCATGGTGTAACTTTCCAACTCCAAAAACGAACTCGGGCTAGTTCGTGTCTGTTCAGTAGCTTTCCAACTCCAAAAACGAACTCGATTTTGTCCGAATTCAATTTCGAGCCGAGGTGAGTTGAGCTTTTCCGAGTGGAATCGAGCGAGCTGATCAAGCTAATTCAACTCGTGTACAACTCTACTCATAGAACTTAGGGTTACAAGGATTCTTTCCTAAAATTTAGGTCCAATATTCATGGTGTAAGAACCATGCGGTTGGATATTATTTATACATAATGGGACATGTTACAAAGTGACCCCAACACCACCTGGCTACGCTGTGTAATGGTTTGCGGACGCTGAGGCCCACTCCAATCTATTTTTCCAGCTCATTTGTAGGGAATGACCCTAAGATTGAAGCAGATTCAAAGCTCTAAGTGTACCATACACAGGAAAGAGGGGGGCTTGGATGCCTATCATCGAAACCTTCCTTGGTCACGGAAGCTTTAGATCAAATTGATATTTGTGTTTTTTGTTCATATAGGTCCGCGTCCGCGTGACGTTATAAATAGGTTGGATGACAAATAAATATAATCGTGGGCCTAGGAAGGTTTCAACGGTCGACATCTTATTCCTACCATTTCTATGTTGTGGTCCGGTTGGGCTGTGGATATGCTTCAATTTTAGGCTCATGCCATGAAATTAGCCAGCAAAATGGATGGACGGCATGGATGAAAACATACATTACAGTTGGCCTCACAGAGTCACTACGCAATCAAGTTCATACAGGAAGGTGGCCCCACACGCAGATACAACTAATTCCTGAGACGAGGGATTTTTTCGCCATTTGATCGAGATTCTTTGAAAACGTCTATAGAAACGAGAGGTAATTGCAATAGGAGTAGGTGTTTACAATCGATGAACGGCGTGGATAAAACACTTACATCACAGTGGGCCCCACAGATCCCTGCCCGGACGGATTGACGCGATCCGCCTCCCTTATAGTGCAACCGGTTGGACCATAAGCGACCGTCCACCGACCTGATAACTTCCAACATGTCATGTTCGTTTAAATCCAGCCCGTCCAATAGGTGGGCCCCGACAGTGTCCAGATGTGTGGAAATAGAGCCACGGGTATACCATATGCTATCTCAACGCATGCAAACCATTCGGTTGTATACGTAGCATTTGTAGATAGTCATCAGGGCCTTTGATTTGGTTTGTAAAATGGAAACGTGCGGTTGCCTGAAAGGCAAGCTTTCGAGCAATCACAGCCATCCATTAGTGGCCCAAATAGCTACAATAGTTGGCCGTGTCTGGGTGCAGGGGTGGCCCACCAGATCAACGATGGAGATTGCGCCACATTGTTGGAATTGTGTGGTTGGGAGTTGATAGAATGCACATGACGGACCAGGCTGGGCCGTGCCGAGGCAGGTCATTGATTAGAAGGGCCGTCAATGGGCCGTGTTTGGTCTGGTCTGGGCCAAGACTGTCTTGAAAAAACCAGGCCCGTTGGGAATTTTCCTGGCTGACGGGATCTTACGTGAGACCCAAGTCTGGAGAGATTAATAAACTGAAATTATCTCAGCCCAAGAAAGGCCCAAATCAAGCCCAACCAGTGATCTGAGATGAGATGACCTGGCCCACTAACAACAATCTAGCCCAGGCCCGCTAGCCCAACCCACTTGGCCCAAACGCAAAACCTGTGAATTCCTCTTTTTTACGCCGGGAATGATCATATATTTTCGAGTTGTGTGGGGCCCACCTTGATGTTTGATGGCCATCCTACCTGTCCATTAGATGAGGGGGCCCATGTGAGGACTATTTCCCCAAATCCAGCCTAATCTATAACTCAGGCGGTCCACCCCAAAAGGGAGAATGGGTGGTGGGGAGGGGGAAGTCTGCCATAGAAAGTTAGAAATGGAAAGTGGGGTCCACCTTGTTGTGTAAATGTCATCCAACCAATCCAACCAATCATCAGGTGCACCCCATCAGGATGAAGGGACATAGCAAAATTCAAGCCACCCAAAGCTTGCGTGGGCCACAACAAGTGAATATTTAAGTTTTAGGCATCATATAAATTTCTAGATGGAATATGAGTTTTACCGTTTTGTTTATATATCATCCAACCCAATCATTAGGTGCGTCCCATCAGGGCGAAGGGTTTCATCCTAATTCAAACCATTCCAAAACTTATGTGAGCTACAACAAGCTAATATATAAGTTTTAGGCGCGATTGTAAATTTATCCCTGTGGTGTGTCCCACCTGAGTGTTGGATCGTTATGATTCCCTTGCTATAATGTGAAAATGAGAAGGCGCATCAGATGTATGGTTTGGATTGTACATTCACATCACGGGTGAGCACCACACACATTGATAGAACATGTTAAAACATATATGACCATTCCAGTGTGTGTGCGTGTGTGTATGTATATATATATAAGGAAAAGTTACTATTCGCTCGACCTCACGATAAGCTCCTGTGAGGTCGAGCTGTGTGGGCCCCACCGTGATGTGTGTCGGCCATCAACATCGTGCATTTGATGGGTACCCTTTAAATTATGGATATCCTAAAAATCAGCCGTATATGGAACTCGGGTGGGCCACACCATCTGAAATCATGTGAAACACCATTAAAACATATAAAGCACTTGGCTTGGTGGGGCCCACTTGAGTTTTGAATATTGCTAAAATTTGGTTTGAACCCTCATACAAGTGGGACACACATAATGGATGGGCTGGATTTGCAAACCACATCTTTTGTAGGCCCCAAAAATGATTATTAATGTTTTAATGGTGCACGGCCCCTCTCCACTTCTATAAGTGGTGTGCCCCACACAAGTTATGGATTGACTTGATTTTTGAGACCTAGGCCCACGATGGAATGGTGCATCTGACTAATGGAGTAAATGTTCGAAAGGCATCACGGTAGGGCCCACACAGCTCAACCGCATGGGACAAAGCCGTGAGCTCGAGCGCATTGTACCTTTTCCCATATATATATATATATATGGAAAAAGGTAATATGTGCTCGAGCTCACGATAAGCTTATCATGAGGTCAAGCTATGTGGGCCCCACCACGATGCATGTCGACCATTAACATTGTGCATTTGATGGTTCCCCTTTAAATAATGGGATATCACAAAAATCAGTTGTATATGAAACTCAAGTGGGTCATACCATCTAAAATCATGTGAAGACACCGTTAAAACATATAAAAGCACTTGGTGGGGCCCACCTGAGTTTTTAATGCTGCTAAAACTTGGTTTAAACCCTCATACAAGTGGGAGACACATAATGGATGGGCTGGATTTGCAAAGCACATCTTTTGTGGGCCCCGAAAATGATTATGAATGTTTTAATGGTTCACGGCCCCTCTCCACTTATGTATGTGGTGTGGCCCACACAAGTCACAGATTGACTTGATTTTTGAGACCTAGGTCCACGTTGTAATGGCGCATTTGACTGATGGGGTAGATGATCGAAAGGCATCATGGTGGGGCCTCACAACTTGATCACATGGGATAGAGCCGTGAGCCCGATCACATTGTACCTTTTCCATATATATATATATAGAGAGAGAGAGAGAGTAATTAATGGATCCAATTTCCAATGGCACTGAGAACTTAGACTTTTCTTTCTCTCTCTTCCGTGGTTCTCTTTCTTTCTTGGCCATGTAAGATTTGAGTCTAACTTTTAGGCCCATGTCATTCCATAAGATGAGGTTAATGTGGGTTATTCACAATAGCTTCAATTGAAGGTGGGTGTATATATTCAATGTACCACTGTACTACAAACGCAAGATGCAATTAAGCTTATCCCATGTAATAGGAACAATTCCTGTCATGTGTAATAATTATGTTTTTTTAATATCACCTCACCCGATCCTTCCCAATGCCACGCGCCAAACGCCCCCTAGTTGGGGCAGTCCAACGTAGTTAGCTTCTCTTTCTTTCTCTCTCCTCCCTACAAGGAAGGAACGTACAAGGATCTCCTCCATTCCCGGCAGAAATATGCTTGCGTATCGAGTTACTTAATACGGTCTTATCATATAGAGTAAACTTAGTTAGGCCCATCTTGAATGCATGTATTTTATCCATGTCGTCTATTAGCTTTTACCTCTAATTTAAGGAGTTCAGCTCAAAATTTAAACATATCCAAAGATTAAGTGGATCATAGTAAAAAAAAATGGGAATAATGGTTTCTACCAATGAAACCGGCTAGGCCTTACAGTGATTTTTATTTGTCATCCAGCCTGTTCATGATATCATGAAGACATAGACAAAGGAAAAACATAGATATAAGCTTGATTCAAAACTTTTGCGGCCTTAAGAATATTTCAACTGTAGACATTCAATTCACATTATTTATGTTGTGTGGTCCATTTGAACTTTATATATGATTCATTTTTGGCATAAAGCGGTGAAATTATATAGTAAAATAGATGAACAAAGTTGATAAGATACATAAATCACGGTGAATGTCACACGAAGGTCACATAATTTAGTCAGCACGCTATGCGTAATGAGTTACCCGGCATGCGGGACGCCGATTGCGTCCTCCCCCCGACCGGGGAAGCGGATTGCGTGCTGAGTAAATTCTGTAAACCCCGCTATCATTCATGTATAGTATCCAATCCGTCAATCTCTTTTACCACATAATTTTATGGCTTTAATTCAAAAATGGAACATATCCAAATCTCAAGTGGACCACACCATGGAAACAGTATGAATTGAACATGCACCGTTGAAAAATTCAAAAATGGAACATATCCAAATCTCAAGTGGACCACACCATGGAAACAGTATGAATTGAACATGCACCATTGAAAAATTCTTGGGGCAACTGAAGTTTTAGATCAAGCTGATATTTATGTTTTCCATTCATCTATATCTTTATGATCTTATGTACATGTTGGATGACAAATAAATATAATCCGCGTTCAACGGTGGAAATCAATATTTATACCTTTTCCTGTGATATGGTCCACTTAAACTTTGTACATGCATGTATTTGAACCCCTAAAATGATATGGAAAAACGAATAGACAGCCATGGATAAACCACATCCATTTATGGTCGCCCAACAGAGTTTACTACGTATGATAAGAGTATACTGAGTTACTCAGTACCCAATCCGATTTTCCACCGCTGGGGGTGTTGCTGGCAACACCACATAATCCACGTCCGCGGTCATGGCCAAGCAGAGTACATAGTGTGGCCCGAGTGATAAACGGGTCAGATGTCTCACACGAGTGACATGCAGCGATACCCTCGAACGAGTTCCAAATGCCGCCGCTCCACGCTACATTTTCCCCATGTACCAAAACTACCCTAATCCTTCTCCTCTTTCTTCACACGCACAGTGCAGATCTGGTGTTTCCCGGAGTCAGGAACTCCCTGACTCTGGTCCACATCAATGCACCAGTTTTTAATATATTAAAAAAATTGCATTTGATAAGAAGTCTAACGGAGTGGTTAGACACGGGGACGCGGATTTCCTGCCAAAGCCTTTTAGATAACCTCCTCCGCAAGGATTCTGGATAGGGCCCGCTGCGACCTTTGTGATAAATCCAATCCATTTATCCATTTTTAGGTATCATTTTAAGACATTATATCAAATCTAAAGTAAGTACAAAACTCAAATGAGCCACACAAGAGGAAACAGTGGGGATTTTGTAACCACCATTGAAATATTTATATGGCCACAAAAGTTTTGTATTGGTCTAATTTTTTAGTGTTTTCACTTCTTCCCACTAAAAATGACCTTATAAACGGTTTGGATGGCATATAAACATCAAGACTCCTGAGAAGGTTTCAACAGTTGGAATTTCTTTCTCCACTGTTTTATCTTGTATGGCCCAATTGAGTTTTTGATCATCCTAATCTTTTGTTAAATATACTAAAATGAGCTCTACAAATAAATGAATGGATAGGATTTCTTATAAACATCACGGTCGAACCCACCTTATATCACTAAGCTGGAACTTCCTACAAAAGACTTTCCTCCTTAAATCGGCGTCCGTTATACGGTTTCATGCGAAACGGATTGGCTACTCTCATGCCACTTGCTGCTATGGGAGCCCACCATGATGTATGTGTTTCATCCATGCCATCCATCTATATTTCTAGATCATTTTATGGTATGAGACCAAAAATGAGGTATAACACAATCTCAAGTGGACCACTTTACATGAAACAGTGTTGAATGAATGTCGACCATTAAAAACTTTTTGGGGGCTATAAAAGGTTTGGATCAAGCTGATCTTTGGTTTTTTCCTTCATCTGGGTCTTTATGACCAAATCAACAGATTGGATGTCAAATAAACAATACAATGGGCCTTAGGACTTTAATGATGGATATCCAATCACCATTGTGGCCCATATGAGATTTACATCCCTCTCATTTTTTGGATCAAGCCCTGAAATTATATGCAAAAATATATTAACGGAATGGATGAAACACATACATCATCAGTGGGCCCACAGAGCACCGACCACCACCACTAGCCCGTGGCAGGCGAGTAGCCAATTTGCTTCCATTTCCCTTTGGGATTAAGCTCACACATTGAGTAGTGAGACTCCTCGCTAATGAGGTGATGTCACTTATCTATGCTGGTCCCACTATGATGTATGTTTTGTATCCACACTGTCTATCCATTTGGAGAGATCATTTTAGGGCATGAACTAAAGAATGAATTAGATCCAAAACTCAAGTGGACCCCACCATAGAAAATAGTGGAGAGAGTCACGCCTACCATTAAAAACTTCTAAGGGCCTCAAAAGATTTCGATCAAGCTGATATTTGTGTTTTCTCAATGTCTGTGTTAACTTATGAAGAGGTTGGATCTCAAATAAAAATCAAGGTAGACCTTAGGAAGGCTTCAATGGTGGATGTCACTCTCTTCACTGTTTTCTATGGTAGGGTCCACTCTAGTGTTGGATCTGCCTCATTCTTTTAATCATGCCCTAAAACGATCTCTTCAAATGGATAGACAGTGTGGATATAACACAAACATCATGGTGGGCCCCACATAACTTGGTGGCATCACTTCATTAGCGAGTCTACCTACTCAACGTGTCGGTAGCTAATCTGCTTCTAATTTCTTTCTTCTGAAGTTTAATTAGGCCATGTCATCTCACGGTAATTTTATAAGATAAAAAAATTATTTACAAAATCTACTTAACTAGCAAGGAATATTAGCTGCGACCCAGGATGAGTGATGTCCGTAGGATCCTCACCGTGGGGCCACCTTGATCTATGCGTTGTATATCTACTCCATCCATCCGTTTTCTCACATTATTTTAAGACTCAACCCGAATCAGTACTTGTGATTAGATCAGACTTAGTCCGGATTAGTCCAACCTAGACCCGGACTCGAATCGAGTTAGGCATGCTGGACTCGGTACCGAGTCAGGTCGAGTTCGGGTCAAGCCTATTTCAAAATCAAATCGCGTCGAGTCAGCCCTAACTCAATCCGAATCGACTCGATGCCCACCTTTAACCATGAAGATTGCTTCTTCTTTTTTTTTTAATCCACATTGTTTATCCATTTTGTCCACTTACATCAGGGCATGAGTTTAAAAATAGATATATCGATATCTCAAGTAGACCACACCATAGGAAAAGTGGTGATTGAACACATACCATTATAAACTTCGTAAAGCCTAATGTATGTTTATTTTCCATCCAATCAACTGACGTCACAAAGCCATGGATGAAGAGAAAATATAAATATCAGCTTAATCCAAAACTTTTGTAGCCCCCAATAAGTTTTTAATCTTCTAATCATCCATGTTTCTTACGGTGTGGTCCACTTGAGATTTGGATCTTCCTCAATTTTGTGCTCATGAACTACAATGATTTGTAAAAATGGATGGATGGCGTGAATAAAATACATACATCATGGTAGAGCCAATAGGGCTTTTCCAATAACACATAGTACTACGGTTAGTGTTATATGTTACCAGTGTCTCCTTTGTCATATCGACTTGTATGAGCAAATAGTCAGTGGCTCAGGTGGGCCATATTGTGATGTTTTCTGAAAAATCAGCATGGACCACAAGGCGTGTCACTTCATTTTAGGCCATAAGCTGAAAAAATTAGTTCTATCTATAATTCAGGTTGACAACATGATCGTAAACAATGTATAGACAATCCTCACCTTCCAAATTATTTCTATTATTCTGTCCCAAGTAATTCATGTATCAGTATGATTTTTGGCCAAATGCTTTTCTTATTTTTATTTTTTAATAATATAGTTGTTGAAGTGGATTTTGATGTAAGTATAATATTTGACCTTTTAAAATAAAGGGTGGACATCTCTCTCCCAGCTATTTTCTTTAGTGCGTATCTCTAGGCTCAATATGAGACTTATTAACCAATGGTTATAATAGATATTACATAAACACTGCAGTGGACCCTAGAAAAATCAAGAGTCACGCTCCATACAATATATATATATATATATATATATATATATATATATATATATATATATATATATATATATATATATATATATAGACTCCCTTTATAATTGGAGAAATATGGGAGATTGAATTTTTGGCGAGGGCCCCACTATGATTTGTATGCAAAATTCATTCTGACAATTAAATGAATATTCATTTAGCCCCGAATATAAAAAAAAAAAATTAGGTTAACACGAGATTCACGTGAACCACACCAAAGAAAATATTTGGAAGAGAGACATCCACCCTTGCAATTTATTGGACATACCATGATGATTATATAAAATTGATACATTTGTTTATCTAATGGAACTCTATCATTTTGTCTAATGGAACACTATCACTTTGTTAAATGAACCCATCACTTTGTTTATTGAAACCCCATTATTTTATTTGACAAGCCGCTACTTTATTTAGTGAAATCATATCACTTTGGACAATAACATCATCACTTTGTCTAGTAGAACCAAGTCACTTTATTCGAAAACTCATCATTTTATCAAGCAAAACCTTATCAATTTGTCTGGCAACCCCATCACTTTATCTAGTGGAACATTGTCACTTTGTCTAATGGAACCTCGTTACTTTGTCCAATAATCACGTCACTTTGTCTATTAGAACCTCGTCACTTTGTATAGCACTCCTTTCACTTTATCCGGTGAAATCCCGTCACTTTGTCCAACAACCTCGTTGCTCTCTGTCTAGTAGTACCTTATTACTTGATATAGTAGAACTTTGTCACTTTGTCCTACTACATAGTCTTTTTGTTAGAACCTCATCACTTTGTCTAGTAACCTAATCATTTTGTCTAGTGTACCTCATCACTTCGTCCAACAACCTCGTCACTTTGTCCAGCAACCTCATCGTTTTTGTCTAGTGGAACCCAATCACTTTGTCTTCTAGCCTCATCATTTCGTTTAGTTGAACCAGGTTACTTTATCCGGCAACCCATCGGTTTTTTCAAAAATCTGTAACTTTGTCTAATGGAACCCTATTTGCTTTGTCTCATTTAACCTTATTACTTTATTTAGTGGAATCATGTTGCTTTGTTGGGCAACCTCGTCACTTTGTTTAGTATAATTCTGTCACTTTGTTTAATAACCCTGTCACTTTGTCCAATAAACCCCGTCACTTTGTCTAATGACTAACAAAAAATTATCGACAATGGATGGTTTATATTGTCGGTGGCCCCACATGATTTAAGGCCTACATTGAATTGTCTTATTAACATGAAAACTATTCATTATGTATTTTTCCTAAAAACTATGCTTAATTATCTTGATGTTTGGTAAATCTTGGGGGTTGTACCTCACTGGGATAGCCATTGACGTTATCAAATCATATTCAGTGTGCAGAAGATGCAAATAATGGGCATGTTGGTGTTTAATCTGGTTTTTGAAAAATGAGTAGTGTACTCGGGTTTCGGCAACCGAGGTGTTACGAACGTGATTATTGGTCAAAGTAACAGGGTTCCATTATACAAAGTGACAATGTTCTACTAGATAAAGTCATCGGGTTGCTAAACAGATTGATAGGGTTTCACTTAATAAAATGATGAGTTTTCGAATAAATTAAGTGACTTGGTTTCATTAGACAAAGCGACGATGTTATTCTGCAAAGTAATAGGATTTCACTAGCTAAAGTGGCAGCTTGTCAAATAAAATGACGGGATTTCAATAGATAAAATGATAGGTTCATTTGACAAAGTGATCATATGGTTCCATTAGATAAAATGATGGGGTTTCATCAGATAAACTAATGTGTCCATTTTATATAATCATCATAGTGGGTCTTATAAGTTTCAAGGGTGGATGTCTTTCTTCCAAATATTTTCTTTGGTGTGGCTCACATGAATCTCATAGTAACCTAATTTTTTTTGGATTTAGGCCTAAAGAATTACGCATCTAATTGTCAAAGTGGATTTTGCATACACATCATGGTGGGCGCCCGCCAAAAATTCAATCCCCCATATTCTCTAATTGTAAAGAGAGTTTGTATGTGTTTTTCCTTCGTCCAAGCTATGTGAACTTATCAACAACAGATTGGATGGTAAATAAACATTACGGTGGACTATGAAGTTTTCAATGGTCGGCATTCAATGACCATTGTTTCCTATAGTGTGGTCCACTTGAGATTTGTATTTGCTTCATTTTTTATACAAGTCTCTAAAATAATATGAGAAAACGGATAGATGGGGTAAATATACAACACATGGATCAAGGTGGGCCCATGGTGAAGATCCTACAGACATCACTCATCATGGGTCGCAACTAATATTCCTTGCTAATCAGGTAGATTTTGTAAATATTTTTTTTTATCTTATAAAATTGTTGTGAGATGACGTGGCCTAATTAAATTTTAGAAGAAAGAAATTGGAGGCCAATTAGCTACCAACAGGTTGAATAGCCAGACTCGGTACTGAAGTGACGCCACCAAGTTTTGTGGAGCCCACCATGATGTATGTATTGTTTCTACACTGCCCATCCATTTGCAGAGATCATTTTAGGGCATGATCAAAAAATGAGGTAGATCCAACGCTGGAGTGGACCCTACCACAGAAAACAGTGAGGAGAGTGACGTCCACTATTGAAGCCTTCTTAAGGTCCACCATGATTTTTATTTGAGATCCAACCTCTTCATGAGTTAACTGTAAGACCCGTATCTTGGTCCGTACCTTTCCGTACACTTCCGCGGTCGTACCGGTCGAATTCCGGCAACTTTCGACCCTTAAACAATATCGACGCGCGACCTGGATTCATGTACCGACAACCCGAGTCGACTCAACCCGAGACCTATACCATAGCGACCGCGCCGTCGTTGCGGTTCCGATACCGCGACTCGTGCGCCAAGGCGATACCCTGATCAAGAGATATGAGCTAACGTTCGGTGCGAGAAAACGCCGCGCGTTGCGAAAACCAAGAGAATCTCAATGATGTGTCACATCAATCACATTAATCCCATCAATCAATCACCCATCAACCCATCACATGTCAAGTACACATCACCTCCATCCCTTTTCCCAAGCAACCACAAAAGTCTTCTTAACCCATACTTCTCTTACACAAAAGCCACAAAAGTCAAATTTTTCTTACACAACCATCACTCACCCATCCATCCATCACTCTCTCTCTCTCCCTTTACATCACTCTCTCTCTTACTCTCCCTCATTCCAAAAATATCCAAGCAACAAAAATTGCAAGGAGCTCCCACGTATGAGAATTTCCAACCTCCCTCTAAGCTTCAAGTGGCCCACCTTCCTACCCCAAAATCCCCCATCTCAACCCTCCATCCTTCATCTTAGCCATTGAAGTTGAAGATAAGGTGCCAAGGAACCCCTAGGAGCGAGAAGATCGGACGGTGGGTGCTTCCATAGGGTAGTTTTTATTATTTTTTTATGGTGGACCAAGTGAGTCCCACCGATCAATGGTGTGGATCTCACTTGGGACCCCAAAATGTGGCCGATGGACCACTTGGATCATCATGATCGTTCCATGATGGGGCCATTCTCCATGGACCCCACCATGATGGTTATTTTCATTGCAAAAAAGGTCATCTAGACCGTCCATAACGGTGGAGAATGGATCTCCACCGTTGATTTCTAATTTTGATGGTCCCATGATCAAAGGGGTCCATTTGTTGTATATTTCATTGCAAGGGAGGGCCCATAAGGACGGGGACCCTCCATCACAAGCCGTGTCCCACTCTCCATTCTCTCTCTCTTTTATTGCTTTTATTTCATTTTATTTTATTTTATTTTATTTTATTTTTGCTAGAGGTGTGTGGCCCACTTGAATGGATCCCACCTTAATATTTATTCTATCCAAATTTTATTCAAGTGGGGCCCACCTTAGACGTTGTACTGGGGTCACCCATCAATGGTGGCCCACTCCATCAAGGCAAAAAAAAAAAAAAAGGAGAAGAAGAAAAACCGTCCAGCGTCTCACGCTGGACGTTTCAGAAAAAGAGAACCAAAAAGGGAGTTGGTGGGCTGTTTTCTTTGTAGGCCCCACCTTGATGTATTTGTCCCATCCAGGCCGTCCATCCTCTCTCCCTCATCATTTTAAGCGTTGAGCCAAAGTATGGGTTCAATCCGGTGATCATGCGGGCCATGCCAGAGAAAATGATGCTTTTACCCTTCTAAGACTTTTAGGGCCCATTTTGTCGTCTCTACACGCCAATTAAATGTCAACCCTTGGATTTTCACGGCATGTTGGGGCCCTAGAATTCATTGGGCGGAGTGGATCATCTGTGTGTGGGCCCCACATTTGAGTTTTTCAAAAAAAAAAAAAAAGAAAAAAAAAAAAAAAAAAAGAAGAAAGGTGGCAGCGCTGCTGCCACCGTCTGAAGCAGCAGATGCTGCCTGCGCAGCGGAAGCGGACGGACGTAAGGGGCCCCACGGCCCTGCGTGTGGGCCCCACCATGATGTTTATTTGTCATCCGGCCTATTTATGAGGTGGGCCACTCCAGTGGTGGGCCCCCCCCCTTCCAAAAATGAGTCAGATCCAAAACTCAGGCGGCCCACACCACTTAAAACAGTGTGAATTAAAATCTACCGTTGAAAAATTTCTGGGGCCCACAGAAGTGTTGGATCAAGCTGAAATTTTGTGTTTTCCCTTCATCCAGGTTGAGTGACCTTATGAACGGGTTGGATTTCAAATAAACATCACGGTAGGCCACATACATGGGACCCATAGTGATTTATGTATTTTATTCACACCGTCCACGGTCCGTGGACGGTGATGCCCACGGTGATCCTTGCTGAATCCACACCGTCCCCACTGAACGGTGGGGCCCACATATATATGTTATTATATTATATATATATCACATATATATATTATTATATTATATATATATTACATATAATATTGTATATATTACATATATTATATTATATGTAGTTATATATATTATATAATATATATATGATTGTACGCCTTCATGTGGGTCCCACCATCGTCATAGGCGGTGCATCCAGACCGTCCATCCACTTGGAAAGGATCATGTTAGGCCTATGGGCTAGGCCCATTGGAATTTCAAAAGGGGCATGGGCTAGGCCCATTTGGTTTTGTGAAATGCTTATGGGCTGGGCCCATTGGGTTCATTTTAGGCCTAGAGACTAGGCCCATTTGATGTACTTCAAGACCCATGTAATTGGACCCCTTTTTGTTGAAATCTAAAGTCCATGGAAGTAAACCATTTGATATATTGTAAGGTCCATGGGACTGAACCCATTCGATTGTAAAAGGGTCCATAGGATTAGGCCCACTTTGATATGTATGCAAACTCATGGATTAGGCCCATTTGACTCATATAAGGCCTCTGGGTTGAGGCCCATTGGATACACATTTGGGGGTCCAATTAGTGTGGCCCATTTAATACATATTAGATTCATGTAACTAGGTCCAATTGGTGCAATCCAAGGCCCACGGGTTTACGCCATTGCAATGCACTTAAGGCCCATTGGTTTGGCCCATTTATGTGGCCCATCTGATGAATAAGAGCCCATAGACTATGGCCCATTTGATATATATATATAAGGTCCAATGGGGACAACCTACGGTCCATTGATATGAGTAAATTCATTTTAGACTAAGTACTAAGGTTTATGAAGATCGTACCTGTGATGCAATGTTGGTTTGACGTCCACATTGCGAGTGTAATGTTGGTTGGATGTCCACATTACGACTCTCCTTAGGGCCCATTATTGGGCCATACTTATTGTGTATAGGCCGTCCAGGTCCATCTGCATCGTAAGATAATTCCTTTTATTATAACATGTTTAGTATAGTTTCATGGTCCATGATCATACGCATCATATGTATGCTTGATATGAGTAATGATTGATCATAGCATTTGCCTTCGGGCAGGTTGTTTATGGGCTCCCGGTTAGGCGGTGTTGCCCTACATGAGCGCACGATATGCGCAGGATTGGTTGCATGACTGGATAGCGTGATTCATGCATTCCGCATTTGTGTGACATGGTTATTATACGCCCTAGCGACATCGGGGCCGTAGCCTCCACAGACGTATCGTGGTTGGCAGGATTGGATACTGAAAATACTTGTTCTACATGGGGTACTATAGATATCCCTGGGTGAAAGTCCCTAAACCCTTATGGTACCAAGAGGTTGCTCCAACGTCTAGACCGAGTGGGTAGATGAGCGTTGAGTGCCGATTACCAGACGGTTACGCTCTCCACTGTGTCGTGGTCGGTTGGAAGGGGGTACGGCCTTACCCGCCCGAGTGTAGGGGGCAATGCTAGGCTGAGTTTGACCAGCTCGAGGAATGGGTCCGCTATCGACGAGTCGCGCCCGATATTGGCAGACGGATAGTGAGGTCTCTTCCACTTACCTTATTGCGCGCGATGTGGCGGCAATCTGGTTTAGAGTGTACTAGACCCCGGTGATATTCCATACTTTGAGCTGTACTGATATGTGGGCATTGATGAGTATCTGTATGCTTGAGTTGCATTGTACATTGCATGGCCTTGGGATGGCCGATACCATTCACGTCTTGCATTGCATAGCCTTGGTACGGCTCATGACGTTTTGGTTCCATCTGCATATTCCGCATTACTCTGACATTGCATTTATATTACTACCTTGCGCACACACTTTCACCACCCTCTAAGCTTTCTGTAAGCTTATGCACGACCGTTGCGTGCAGGTGACGTTGGACTGCAGCAGCGTTGAGGCAGGAGCGCGTTGCTGATCATTTTGGAGTTTTCTGTTATTTACCATTGTATTTCCCTTTATGCTCATTGTACTTGTAAAATTTTTGATCATAGTGGAAATGTAATGGAGTGCTTGGTTGTTGTCTGTGGGTTATGCCTTTGGTTATGCTTATTACGAAACAAACTGGTATTTAAAATCCTCCTCGTAGCATCCCAGGATCGGAACCTGGCGAATGGGAGCTAGGAGCCGAGAATGGGGTTCTACGGAGGCTGTCGGCGCCGGATTCGGCGATCGGGAATTTTGTGAGCCCGGTTCCCGAGTTTGGGGCGTGACATTAACACAGACATTAAAGAAGGGAAAACACAAATATCAACTTGATCGAAAACTTTTGTGGCCCTTAGAAGTTTTTAATGGTGGGCGTGACTCTCTCCACCGTTTTCTGTGGTGGGGTCTACTCGAGTTTTGGATTTGATTCATTCTTTGGCTCATGCCCTAAAATGATCTCTCCAAATGGATGGACAGTGTGGATACAAAACATACATCATAATGGGACCCACATAAATAGGTGACATCACTTTAGTAAGGAGTCTTACTGCTGAATGTGTGCACTGGATCAAAAGCGGATTGGCTACTCCCCCTACTACCAGCTCGGTGGTGGTGGTCAGTGCTCTGTGGGCCCCACCATGATGTATGTGTTTCATCCATTCCATTAATCTATTTTTACATATAATTTTAGGGCTTGATACCAAAAATGAGAGGGATATAAATCTCATATGGACAACACCACGGGAAAACAATGGTGATTGGATATCCACCATTAAAGTCATCCTAAGGCCCACTGTATTGTTTATTTGACATCCAATTTGTTGATTTGGTCATAAAGACCTAGATGAAGGGAAAAAACAAAGATCAGCTTGATTCAAAACTTTTATGGCCCCTAAAAATTTTTTAATGGTTGGTGTTCATTCAACACTATTTCATGTAACGTGGTCCACTTGAGATTGGGTTATACCTCATTTTTGGTCATTTCATAAAATGACCTAGAAAAATAGATGGACAACATGGATGAAACACATACATCATGGTGGGCCCACATAGCATCGAGTGTCTAGGGAGTAGCCATCCGTTTCCAGTGGAAACTGTCTAACGGACGCGGATTCATTTCGGAAACCTTTTGTAGGAAGTTCCAGCGCTAGGATGTATAGTGGGGTCTACCATGATGTTTATAAGAAATTTAATCCATTCATCCATTTTTAGAGCTCATTTTAGGACATGTAATTAAAAATTAGGATGGTCGAAAACTCAACTCAACTGGGCAATACAAGATGAAATAGTAGAGAAAGAAATTCCTACCATTGAAACCTTCCTAGGTGCCTTGATATTTATATTCCATCCAAATCGTTTATAATGTCATTTTTACTGGGATGAAGTGAAAACACTAAAAAAAGATCACGGTGGGCCCCACAGTGCCCTGCCTGGATGCATTAATGTCTGGGCGGGGGTAGGACGCAATTCGCGTCCGTGAGGGATGCGAATTGCGTCCTAACCCCGCCCGGACGGTAATCCATCTGGTTAGGGATTCGTGGGGCCCACCGTGATGTAACTGTTTTAACCAAGCCATTAATCGCTTTTCTCAAATCATTTTAAGGTATGAGCCAAACACTGAGCAAGGTATAGGGCTTAAGTGGACCACAAATTGGGGATTTAATGTCCACTATTAAAAACTTCTTAAGAGCTAGAGAAGTTTCGTATAAGCTAATATATATATATATATATATATATATATATATATATATATATATATATATATATATATATATATATATATATATATATATATATTCACTTCATCCACGTCTAAATGACCTTATTAATAGGTTGGATGATAATAAAAAAATCACGGTGGCCCTTAAAAGGTTTCAACGGTGAGTGTCATTATCACTGCAGCTTCCTCCGGTGTGGTCCACTGGAGCTGTGGACCTATTTCAATTTTACATATATACCTTAAAATGATCTGATAAAAGTAATTAACGGTGTAAATAAAACACTTACATTACAGTGGGCCCCACAGAGCCTTGCCCGAATGCATTAATGTCCGGTCGGGGGTAGGACGCAATCTGCGTCTGTGAGGGACGCGGATTGCGTCCTACACCCGCCTGGATGGTAATCCATCCGGTCAGGGATTTGTGGGGCCCGTCGTGATGTAACTGTTTTATCCAAGCCGTTAATTGCATTTCTCAGATCATTTTAAGGTATGAGCCAAACACTGAGCAAGGTACAGGGCTTAAGTGGACCACAAAGTGGGGATTTAATGTCTACTATTAAAAACTTCTTGAGAGCTGGAGAAGTTTTGGATCAAGCTAATATTTGTTTTTTCACTTCATCCACATCTACATGACCTTATTAATAGGTTGGATGATAATAAAAAAAATCACGGTGGCCCTTAGAAAGGTTTCAACGGTGAGTGTCATTATCACTGCGGCTTCCTCCGGGGTGGTCCACTGGAGCTGTGGACCTGTTTCAATTTTACATCTATACCTTAAAATGATCTGAGAAAAGTAATTGACGACGTAGATAAAACACTTACATCATGGTGGGCCCCACAGAGCCCTACCCGAACGCATTAATGTCCGGGGCGGGGGTAGGATGCAATCCGCGTCCGTGAGGGACGCGGATTGCATCCTACACCCACCCGGACGGTAATCTATCTGGTCAGGGATTTGTGGGGCCCACCGTGATGTAATTGTTTTATCCAAGTCATTAATCGCTTTTCTCAGATCATTTTAAAGTATGAGCCAAACACTGAGCAAGGTACAGGGCTTAAGTGGACCACAAAGTGGGGATTTAATGTCCACTATTAAAAACTTCTTGAGAGCTAGAGAAGTTTCGGATCAAGCTAATATTTGTTTTTTCACTTCATCCACGTCTACATGACCTTATTAATAGGTTGGATGATAATAAAAAAATCACGGTGGCCCTTAGAAAGGTTTCAACGGTGAGTGTCATTATCACTGCAGCTTCCTCCGGTGTGGTCCGCTAGAGCTGTGGACCTGTTCCAATTTTACATATATACCTTAAAATGATCTGAGAAAAGTAATTAACGGCGTAGATAAAACACTTACATCACGGTGGGCCCCACAGAGCCCTGCCCAAATGCATTAATGTCTGGGCGGGGGTAAGACGCAATCCGCGTCCATGAGGGACACAGATTGTGTCCTACCCCCGCTCGGATGGTAATCCATCTGGTTAGGGATTTGTGGGGCCCATCGTGATGTAATTATTTTATCCAAGCCGTTAATCGCTTTTCTTAGATCATTTTAAGGTATGAGCCAAACACTGAGCAAGGTATGGGGCGTAAGTGGACCACAAAGTGGGGATTTAATGTCCACTATTAAAAACCTCTTGAGAGCTGAAGAAGTTTCGGATCAAGCTAATATTTGTTTTTTCACTTCATCCACGTCTACATGACCTTATTAATAGGTTGGATGATAATAAAAAAATCACGGTGGCCCTTAGAAAGGTTTCAATGGTGAGTGTCATTATCACTGCAGCTTCCTCCGGTGTGGTCCACTGGAGCTGTGGACCTGTTTCAATTTTACATATACACCTTCAAATGATCTGAGAGAAGTAATTAACGGTGTAGATAAAACACTTACATCACGGTGGGCCCCACAGAGCCCTGCCCGGACGCATTAATGTCTGGGTGAGGGTAGGATGCAATCCACATCCCTCACTCCTCTGCCCTCCGTCATAATCACCCCTCCCTTTTCACGTAAATACAAACCGAACAACTTCCCCAAATACCAAAACTAACCAAATCCTTCTCTTTCTTCACACCTCCCTTTTCAATCCCCACTTTGTGGTCCAATTAAGCCCTATACCTGCCTCATTTTTTGGCTAATATATTAAAATGATTATAGAAAAATGTTGAGCGGCATGGATAAAACAATTACATCATGGTGGACCCAATAGAGCCCTGGGTACGACGCAATTCGCGTCCCACTTTGAGAACTCTAGACAGCGACCGTCAGATTAGTCCAGTCCATTTGCAGCTCGTACCTTGTTGATGTCCACTAAGTATTACATGATCCTCTGCGTCCTACGTCATCAAAGTAATAATCAGATTTTTGTTTTCTACAAGTGGGGCCCACTATTCAACGATCTAGATAATTGGTCTGCTCCCCTTGACCGTATGATCACAAAATCTCCATTATGACAATCCTAACCTTTGAATCTGTAGCCAAGAAATAGATGGTGAAAAAAACACATGCCCATCATTAGTTCACATTCACCTGGAAAGAGGGAGAAAGATCGGTGTCCAAGATCTTCCAATCTGTGAATTGGGTCATGGTCCATCTACGGTATATTGCAACAAATGAATGGTCTGGATCACTAAATTATGGGCCCCATTTCATCATATCGAACCATTGGAATTTTCCCTATGGCCAGATCTAATGACCGGTTTGGATCTTCCCAGTGAGTCATACTACGATGAAAGGGTGATGTGTTTGACCGGTAAAGATCCACTTCCGTTTCACAACTAAATGAGTTGAGAGATAACCCGTGATACCAAAACACATTGGTGTTACATTTACTCCCTTATTTTATATATATATATATATATATATATATATATATATATATATATATATATATAAAAGATACCGTTAAGTTGCATAGACGGGAAGTCCCACATCCCTTAGTTTTTTAAAACTTTTTTAAATGTATATAACTTTCATTCACACCGTTAGTTTCAGATAAAATTTTACCATGGCTCATCATTTTGTCTACTCCATCAACGGGTAAAGTTTGAGCCTTGATCTCACCAAGATGGCCAAAATGCCTTTTTAATGACTCACATTTACTTATAATTCAAATCAACATGTATCAATGTCCCATGTGAAAACTTACCGGTAATTGTAATGTATGTCCTATCATCTTTCAAATGAATAATTTATTTTGATATTTTGATGGTCCATTTGGCGGATACAAATGTGATAGACGGGATAATGAAGTACAAAATTTTAAGTAATTGGATTGTTAGGATATTAATCATACTGACGGGTTATTGTACAGTGAGTTTTGTAAATGAATACATAAAAAGTAATTTTTGGATGCACTCTATGTTAGAAATGTACACCGTTGGATTTAAGTGAATGGTTCATCAATGTAAAATGCTTATATCATAATTTTAACGGTAAGTTAAGTATATTTATGAGTGACGAACAAAATAAGCAGATTCAAATTTTAATTTGATGTATAAACAAGTGGATGTGAAGATTTAGTAATTAGTTTACTTTGATCAGGTTGTCCAAATTCAAAGTAGATGGTCAAATATCTTCATCTAATGGTGATAGGTTACATCAATGGTTAGTTTTAATTTACGGGTAAGAATATTAAGGTGTTTAATTATGCATCCTATCAATCAATGGTTGAAAAATGCTCCTTTTGCTTAGATTTAGGTTAAACTATATAAATATTAATGGATCTATAAGTGTACAGTTGAACAAGTGTAATCGTATATCCTTACGTATGGGTAAACTCGCACCTAAAATTTTGAGTTGTTACAAAATCCATCTGCATGCAACTTTCATTGCACATGTGACATAGACAAACTTCAATTCCAACCGCCCAAATCGTGGACCCCACTGTATATGAATCATAGGTCTGAAATCAGATCAGTTAAACGATCATAAACTCTTATCAAAGACTTCTTTTACTCGGTGAAGATCATACCTTCAAAGGCCACTAATACAGCATTGTGCAATTTTTTATTATCTAAACCTATCTATAGAAGGTACCATAATATTCAACGATCCAGATTATGGCACAACCCTTCCAGAAATCATGTACTTAACTGCATGGGTATGATGAACGCACTCCACATAAGTATCAAGTAACTCTTCCTCCCTTTTTACATTGGATGGAATGAGAGGGGGTGTTGAGAGGCATGGCCCGCATTTTCCAACGGATAACAAGCTAATGGCAATGAGAGGAGAGGAAAAAAGAGCATGGGCGAAGTTGGTAAGGGCAATTTTTTAATATAGACACGGCCTTTTATCCTCCTACCATTTCTCTACCGACCCTAAACTTACCTTACCAAAGTATACATCTGTTGTACGGACAAGTTACTTCCCCCTCTTTTTTCACTGCTCTTACCTCAGACTGTTAAGAGTTTATACAGATTGAATGTATTTCTGTATAATGTGGAAATCGAAAATTGCAAAATAATCTAAAATCTGGACAGGCTGAAGCACGTCTGAAAATGCTGTCCTTAAAGCGTTATTTGCCCCTACTCAAGTAAATTGAGTATGCTAATAGGTTATAGGCAAATTGCTTCTAGGATACGACGAGCCTGGTGTGGGTCTACGTTCAGCAAATACGAATGCCCACCAAATGGAACTCAATTTAACTATTTCTGGCAGTATTACAATATAAAGAAAAAATTTCAAAAGAAGAAAAGAAGAAAAATAGAAAGTGGTTTAGACTTCTACTCAATTAAGTTCTAATCTTCATCCGCTAGTTCGGTTGAACCGTCCTAGACCACACCGCTGGTCTGTTCTTCAAGCTAAGGTTCACACCTTGCTATGTTGCTGGATAACACTAGAATATATGAGTGGAGAGAGGCTGTTTTTCTAGAATTCGTATGGAGTTATTGGAGTGAGTTGAGATGGTTTGAGACCCATCCAGGCCCTCCTTTTATAGGCTATGGTGGCTAGGGGGTTATGGTCCAGATACTTAAATTCCATTAAGCCATTTCTGGCTGTTGGAAAACTAGTCGTTTTATGGCCATTTTTTACTGTTGTGCATGGTCCATTAATCTGCTGCATGCTGACTGTTGTGAGACAGCAGCTAGCCGTTTTTTAACTGTTGGGCTAGCCATGTAGCAGTTATAGCTGGACCCTGCACTAATGGCTTAGCTGTTACAGTTTCTGCTGCAACAACTCTATTCAGTCACTCTATATATACTGAGAGATCTCTCTCAATTCTCTAGTTTCTCTACCAATCAGCCACCCGACTAAGCACCGCGACTCGCACGCGTCTCGCTCCGGTTCGCGAAGGGAGCGACCCTGTGCGACACGATGCGCACGTGCGAAGTGCGCCACTACAGCCACACTGCTTCACATGCCCACGCCCTCGCACCGAGTCTGAGTCCGAGACCGAGCCCGAGCGCGGTGTTCCAGTGCGAACACGCAAGTCCCATTCTCTTTTGGACTATGTGGCATTGGAACACGCAAGTCTCATTCTCTTTTGGACTATGTGGGTAAGTATTATAATACTCCACCATATTTATTTAAACCACTTTTCTTTCTCTTTCTTTTCCATGTGGGACTATTCCCAAAGCTCCAAATTTTTTTTTCAAAAAACAACTTTTCATATATATTATATATTATTTTATTATTAAAATATTTTTATTAAAATCAATATTTTACAACACAGACTGGGGGTATATTCATCAGAAACCCTACTCCGGTCTCCTAAAAATCTACTTTGATAATAAAACCTAGCGAGCGTTGAAAAGAAAAATTACATATAAACACAGAGTCTACAGTGCTAAATTTTTCTAGGAAAAAATCATGTGACAGGGGTTGTCCGATGCTCTGGCGGGTTATGATACATGATACACAGGCACTTGCATTTCTACACAAGGCTTATACATAACTCAAATCAAACCGTCCAAATCATGTAACCCGCTGCAGATAGATTGTACAGCTAACAAATTCTAATTTAATGATTTTAAGCTCCGGCTTGTTAACGTTAGATAAAAACCGTTTGATTATTTTTCATGTTGGCCACCCATAATTGGAATTAAATGACCTGTTAAGGCATTACTTAGCATTTTTATTATTTTATAGACCATCTAAAGTGGGTCTAATTATTCGTACGGTTTAGTTTGAATTACACGTGTGTATATCATCCATCAGAGTGCCACAATAACAAGGTTTCACTCTGGTTTGACTGGGTTTAAACGTCCACGAAAGTAGAGGACGTTAGACGGAACGTGACACCGACCTTCCCTATCTTGACCCGAGCAAAACCTTTTTTACTAATTTAAACCCCCGCACATACGGACAATCCAAGAAGACGAAAGTAAGCATACTTTTTTCACTGCCTCTTACTTGGAACCCAAGGGTATTTTCGTCCAAAACTCTAGTTTCATACTTTAAAAATCTACTTTCATAATTTAAAATTTCGACTGTAAGGAAAAAAACAGAAACAGACTTACAACTCTGCTTTGGTAATTTTAAACTTTGGACCGTCGGGAAAAAAAGGATTATAACGTAAGCGTCTACAGTGCTAACTTTTCCAAAATAAAAATATAAAGTTACAAAACCCTACTCTCAGCCAAAGCCGATATTAAACAAATATTAAATAATAATAATACCTTCCTTTCCATGCGCTTTACATGAACTCCCCCCATCAAAGCAAACTTCCATTCCATGTGCTTTACATGAACTTCTTCCGTCAAAACAAACTCCCCCTCCATGCGCTTTGCATGAACTCCCACCATCAAAAAGAAAAAGAAGTGATTTGATACTCTGGCTGGGTGTGATAATCGATGCGCTGGCACTCAAGATTGGTACACGTGGCATTGCTAAGTTAAAATTACCTCCAATTTGTGAGACCCACCGTAGATAAATTATTATACTAAAGTCAACACTGGTCAAACGATCCTAGCCCCTGATTAGTTGGTATTTTTTCATTGAACTTGGACGGTTAGAAAATTTTCAAAGTTAGATGGTCCACTAAATTTCAACCAGTCAGCTATTCAGACAATTAGATAAGTGGATTTTGGGGCTTTGCAAGCCATCTGAACCGGGCACGTTATCTGGTCGATTTGATTAAGTTAGCAGTGTAAAACGTGTGCACTTTCTAAGCGCACGAGTATGAACCATCACACTCCCCGGAGTATCAAATATTCGCTTTAAGTAAAAAAAAAAAAAAACCGCTTGATTAGGTTAGCCTGCCGTTTTGCATGCCCGGAATATAAAGCCGGGCCCCACAATGGCGAATTCAGCTGGAAGTTAGTTGACAGAAATGCCCCTGATAAGGTCTGGAAATTGCCTAGACACCCATATAGGTGCCCAGTTACCAGTTTGTCTTTGGTTACGTAATTGACAGGTATCAGGTCCACGAGTGGGGCCCAATTCTCTTAATTGGACGGTGATAAGATTGACTATAATGGCAGCTTATTGTTGGTGTTTGATTCTTATTGGTTAAGCTTTTGTTGGCCATAATAAAACAATGATGTCCCATCGCCCCTGAATCTTATCATTGTCAGATTTTTAAAAGGAAAGGGCCCGCTCGTCTTGTTCAAGTGCTAAACATATACTTGATGTTGACGTTGGAAAATTTATACAGATTAATGTAGTTTCTGTATAATATGGAAATCGAAAATAATATGGACAGGCTGAAGCACGTCTGAAAATGCTGTCCTTAAAGCGTTATTTGCCCCAACTCAAGTAAATTGAGTATGCTGATAGGTTACAGGCAAATTGCTTCTAGGATACGACGAGCCTGGTGTGGGTTTGCGTTTAGCAAACACGAAGGCCCACCAAATGGAACTCAATTTCACTATTTCTGGCAGTATTACAATATAAAGGAAAATTTCAAAAATAAGAAAAGAAGAAAATAGAAAAGTGGTTTGCTCAATTAAGTTCTAATCTTCAGCCTGCTGGTTCGGTTGAACCGTCCTAGACCACACCGCTGGTCTGTCCTTCAAGCTAAGGTTGACACCTTATTGTGTTGCTGGATAACACTTAGAATATATGAGTGGAGAGGCTGTTTTTTTTAGAATTCGTATGGAGTTGCTGGAGTGAGTTGAGATTGTTTTGAAACCTATCCAGGCCCTCCTTTTATAGGCTATGGTGGCTGGGGGTTATGGTCCAGGGAAATAAATTCCATGACCGTTTTCTGGCTGTTGAGAAAACTAGCCGTTTTATGGCCGTTTTCTGACTGTTGTGCATGGGCCATTAAGCTGCTGCATGCTGACTGTTGTGAGACAGCAGCTAGCCGTTTTATAGCTGTTGGGGCTAGCCATGCAGCAGTTTCAGCTGGACCCTGCACTTATTGCACAGCTATTACAGAATTTCTGCAATAGCTCTTTTTCAGCCCTCTATATATTCTAAGGGACTCTCATTCAGTCCTTTAGATTTTCGTCCAACCAACCATCTGCCTTAGCCACTAGTCGCACCGCGACTCGCACACGTCTCGCTCCGGTTCGCGAAGGGAGCGACCCTCTGCGACACGATGCACAAAGTGCGCCACTAGTGCCTCTACAGCCACACTGCCTCACATGCCCACGCCCTCGCACCGAGCCCAAGCCCGAGCCCGTGCCCGAGACCGAGACCGAGACCGTGACCGAGACCGAGCCCGAGCCCGAGCGCGAGCCCGGTGTTCCAGTGCTTCGCACTGGAACACGCAAGTCCCATGGTCCACGGACTAGGTAAGTAAATATTATAATACTCCACTATTATCATTTAAACCACTTTTCTTTCTCTTCTCTTTCCCATGTGGGACTATTCCCAAAGCCCTAAAAGTTTTTCAAAAAATAACTTTTCATATATTTTATTATTAAAATATTTTTTTATTAAAATCAATATTTTACAACAATCCCCCACTTGATTTTTTATAAAAATATTTTCTCGGTTAAACATATTGCCAGAATAATTAGCTTATATGCATAAAGAAAGATATCTTTCGATTTTAATCTTCCCTTAGTGTAAGTATCTCAAAACTCTATCGAAATGACTGGTAGCCGCAGCTTTGAACCAGTTATTTCTAGATAATAGAGTTGGAGAAACCACACACATATTCGCTATGTGTTGTTAGAGTTCCCACAATCTTGCTCAGCACAATTAATGGCCATGTGCTTATCCTAATTCGTGAGCGATCCCGAGAGGAAACTCTTAACTCTCATGAGAGACGGCACCATCTCTACGTTCATATAGGTGAAATCCTTCCAGTGTCTCCGTTACTATAAGACACTTGTCCTAAAGACTGGAATTCATTAAGAGTTCTAAG
This sequence comes from Magnolia kwangsiensis, assembly GCA_037074715.1. NCBI lineage: Eukaryota > Viridiplantae > Streptophyta > Magnoliopsida > Magnoliales > Magnoliaceae > Magnolia > Magnolia kwangsiensis. Next base: position 127,243,368 of record CM073578.1, on the reverse strand, counting down.
ACTCAACCCTCTTTCGTGACGCTCAGCACTTATCTATTATGGATGAGGTTATATAATTTAGTGCTGAAAACTTTCCACTTATCAGTGACTTGTTCTTACCCATTAAACCCAAGATTAGAGATTTTCTGATTTTAGGTTGGGTTACCATCACTGATGGAACTTTGGTTGAAGAGTTTCAACCCCATCCCTCTAGATGTAGCCTTTACTACCTCTCTCGGTAGAGGTTTAGTGAAAGGATCTGGTAGGTTATTGCTTGATTTCACATAGGAAATAGCAATGATTCCATCTTGAATCAATTGTCTGATATAATCATGTCGAAGACTAATATGTCTAGACTTACCATCATAAGTACCGTTATAGGCTCTAGCTAATGTGGCTTCACTATCACAATGTAGTGATACAGCCGATATAGGCTTTACACAAAAAGGAATTTCTAATAGAAGATCCCTTAGCCACTCAGCCTCTTTGCCTGTTGCAGCTAGGGCTATAAATTTAGACTCCATAGTCGAGTGCGTTATGCAAGTCTGTTTCTTGGATCCCCAAGATACAGCAGCACCTCCTAGGGTGAATAACCACCCTGTAGTAGACTTGTTGTCCCCTGCACTCGATATCCAGCTCGCATCGGTATATCCTTCCAATACGGCAGGAAACTCTGAATAAAATAGTCCTAAGTCTTTGGTTGCTTTTAAGTAACCAAGGACTCTACTGATTGCATTCCAGTGTTCATTATTGGAGTTACTAGTAAACCTACTAAGTTTACTCACAGCATATGCGATATCAGGTCTAGTGCATTGCATAGCATACATAAGACTTCCTATAGCACTCGCATATTCTAATTGTGCAACTGTTCTTCCAGTATTTTCTTTTAGTTTGATACTTGGATCAAATGGAGTTTTTGCTTCCTTTATATTTAGATGGTTAAACTTGTTTAGTATCTTCTCAATATAATGAGATTGACACAAAGCATAACCCTCACAATATTTTTTAACTTTGACACCTAAGATGGTATCAACTTGTCCAAGATCCTTCATTTTAAATACGGAAGAAAGAAACTTCTTTGTTTCAGTCACACCTTCCATTTTATTACTTATTATTAACATATCATCAACATATAGACAGATAATAACGATATAACTACCATCTACTTTAGAATATATGCATTTATCAGCTACATTATGCATGAAACTATGAGATAGTATTTTGGAATCAAACTTCTTATGCCATTGTTTAGGTACTTGTTTTAATCCATACAACGATTTGACTAATCTACATACTTTGCTTTTATTTCCTGGTAGAACGAAACCTTTAGGTTGTTCCATGTATACCTCCTCATTGAGGTCACCGTTCAGGAAAGCAGTCTTTACATCCATTTGGTGGATGTGAAGATGATGTATGGAAGCTAGCGCGAATAATATCCTAATGGATGTTATCCTAGCTACAGGTGAGTATGTGTCAAAGTAGTCTATCCCTTCTTTTTGTCTAAAACCCTTAGCTACTAGTCGAGCTTTAAAGGTTTGGATAGTCCCATCAGTGTGATATTTCTTCCTAAATACCCATTTGCAACCTATGGGTCTAGAACCTGGAGGTAAGTTTACTAGTTCCCATGTTTGATTTGATAGTATAGATTCCATTTCATCATTTATAGCTTCTTTCCAAAAAGCTGAGTCTCTAGAGGATACAGCTTCCTTATATGTTTTAGGATCATCTTCTATAGTCATTACTATAGGTATTTGTCTTATAACATTTTCTCTATCTGCTTCTACCAGATGGAAAATGATGCGTTGTGAGTCTATGTAGTCATCTCCAAAACTCTTTTCTATTCTAGTTCTTTGACTCCTACGAGGTTCAATGGGAGCTTCCATTATATGTGGAGCTGTGCTATTTGGTTCTCTATTAGGAGTTTGAATTTTATTATCCTTTGACTCCAAGGATAGTGAGTTCTCAAAGAATTCAACGTCTCTTGATTCTATAATTGTATTAGACTCCATGTCTAGAAGTCTATAAGATTTACTATTTTGTGCATACCCTACGAAGGCGCACTTAATAGCTCTTGGTCCTAACTTGGTTCTTTTTGGGTCAGGGGTTCTGCAGTATGCAAGACACCCCCACACTTTAAGATATCGTAGGTTAGGTTTTCTACCTCTCCATGTTTTATATGGAGATACTTTATATTTTTTAGACGGAAGTCTGTTTATTATATGGCATGCTGCAAGCAGTGCCTCACCCCACAAATTTAGTGGTAACTTTGCTTTTATTAGCATTGAGTTGACCATTTCTACTAATGTTCTATTCTTCCTTTCAGCTATTCCATTTTGTTGAGGTGTATATGGAGCTGTACATTGATGTACCAGTCCATGTTCTTCACAGAAGTAATCGAATTCATTCCAGAAGTATTCTCCTCCTCGATCGCTACGGAGAATTTTTATCTTCTTACTTAATTGATTCTCTACTTCTGCTTTATATATCTTAAACATGTTCAATGCTTCATCTTTGCTCTTTAATAGATAAACATACACATATCTAGAGTAATCATCTATAAAGGTTATGAAGTACCGTTTACCTCCACGAGTAAGAATGCCGTTTAACTTACAGATATCACTATGTACAAGATCCAAAATTTGAGACGATCTTTCAACACTTGGAAAAGGTTTTTTCGTCATTTTGGATCGTATGCACACTTCACATTTATCAGTTTCATTATCTGTGTATGAGATTAAACCATTCTTAGCCATGAACTTCAAAGTACTATACCCTATATGGGCTAGTCTATCATGCCATAGTCCAGCAGATTCAACCATATATGCAGAAGTGCTACTTTCATTCAGAGAAAACTTAACCATCCCGTTACAAGCATATCCCTTTCCAACAAAATTTTCATTCTTGGATAGAATCAGTTTTCCTGACTCGTATACCACCCTTATACCTGGTTTTCCCATAAGATCCCCAGAAACTAAGTTTCGCCTCATGTCTGGGACATGAGTACATTAGTCAGAATCACTTTTTTTCCAGAAGTGAATATCAGTTCGACAGTTCCTTTGCCGACGACCTTCGATCGGACTTCATTACCCATTTGGACTTCTTGACCATCGGTCAATTCCTCATAGGTTTTGAAGGTTGATTTGTCGTAGCACACATGTACTGTAGCGGCAGTATCATACCACCAGCCTGGAACTTTGCCTTAGATGGTATTCACTTCAGTGATCATAGCCACGATATCGCCTTCTTCTACTGCACTTGCCTCTTTTTTAGATTTGCGATATCGGCATACTTGAGCATAGTGCCCAGTTTTTCCACAGACATGGCATGGGCCTTTGAACTTTCCGTTCTTCTTTTGGGTGTTTTTCTTGAATTTTTCTTTATTGGGTTTTAGGGAATCATCCTTCTCGGGATTCTTGTTATTGGTGTTTTCTACTGCATGTACCTTGGACGAGGCATTCCCATTATCATTCTTTTTATCGCGGTTACGGGATTCTTCCTCAATCCTTAGGTGTTTCTGGATTTGTTCCAGTGTGTAGTCCTCGGTTTTATGCAGCAACTTCTTTCTATAGTCTTTCCACATGGGTGACAATTTAGCGATTATAGCCCCAACTTGGAATGATTCAGGAAGATCGATTTTGATTGCTTTGATTTTGTTTACTATTAGCTGCAGTTCTTGGATTTGGGGCAGCAGCGGTTTATTATCTACCATGTTGAAGTCAAAATACCTGGTGATGAGAAATTTGTTGGTCCCTTCTTCTTCAGCCTTGTACTTGAATTCCAGTGCGGCCCAGATCTCCTTTGCTGATGATGTCTGTTGGTACAGATCGTACAGGCGGTCGGAGAGTGCATTCAGAATGTGTCCACGACACAAGAGTTCGTCTTCGGCTCTTTTAGCACGGGCAGCCACTTGCTCAGGTGTGTCTTTGTCGGTTGCTTCAGGCAGTGTTTGCAGATTTGGATCTAGTATGTAGTAGATCTTCAGCGCCATCAGGAGAAATTTCAGCTTGTCTTGTCATCTTGTAAAATTGGTTCCATCGAACCGATCAAGATGTATCAAGTCTTGATTCATCAACTTAATAGATGAAATGCTATCGGCTTCCATTTGGAAATAACGCTTTAAGAATGTTGGAAAATTTATATAGATTAATGTAGTTTCTGTATAATATGGAAACCGAAAATAATATGGACAGGCTGAAGCACGTCTAAAAACGCTGTCCTTAAAGCGTTATTTTATATTTTAATAATAAAATATATGAAAAGTTGTTTTTTGAAAAACTTTTGGGGCTTTGGGAATAGTCCCACATGGGAAAGAGAAGAGAAAGAAAAGTGGTTTAAATGATAATAGTGGAGTATTATAATATTTACTTACCTAGTCCGTGGACCATGAGACTTGCGTGTTCCAGTGCGAAGCACTAGAACACCGCGCACGCGCACGCGCTCTCGCTCGCGCTCGGGCTCGGGCTCAGGCTCGGTCTCTGTCACGGTCTCGGTCTTGGGCACAGGCACGGGCTCGGTGCGAGGGCGTGGGCATGTGAGACAGTGTGGCTGTAGAGGCGCTAGTGGCGCACTTTGCACTTCGCACGTGCGCATCGTGTCGCAGAGGGTCGCTCCCTTCGCGAACCGGAGCGAGACGTGTGCGAGTCGCGGTGCGACTAGTGGCTAAGGCAGATGGTTGGTTGGACGAAAATCTAAAGGACTGAATGAGAGTCCCTTAGAATATATAGAGGGCTGAAAAAGAGCTGTTGCAGAAATTCTGTAACAGCTGTGCAATAAGTGCAGGGTCCAGCTGAAACTGCTGCATGGCTAGCCCCAACGGCTATAAAACGGCTGGCTGCTGTCTCACAACAGTCAGCATGCAACAGCTTAATGGCCCATGCACAACAGTCAGAAAACGGCCATAAAACGGCTAGTTTTCTCAACAGCCAGAAAACGGTCATGAAATTTATTTCCGTAGACCATAACCCCCAGCCACCATAGCCTATAAAAGGAGGGCCTGGATAGGTTTCAAAACAATCTCAACTCACTCCAGCAACTCCATACGAATTCTAGAAAAAATAGCCATTTTACAACACTTGTAATGTTTTCAGGCATATTAAGTTGGACATTCCAAATGAAAATTGGCCCTTCATATTGTTGAAATTTGTGGTTTTTTGAAAATATTTAAAATTTTAAAATTTTAGAATTTTGCTGACAAAATAGTTTTTGAGAATTTCAAATTAAAAAGTGAGATGTGTGCTTTTAGTCCTACATCGGAAATAATAGAAAAGTTTTTGAGGTTTATATGTGGATTTATGAGTAATATTATTACTTGGATGTTTTGGGGATAAAGATGATCGGGTTACGTGTTCCAGTGCTACACGCAAGCACGTGCAGGCATGGGCGTGGACAATGTGGCTGTAGTGGTGCTAGTCGGCGCACTTTACACTTCGCACATGCGCATCGTGTAATGAGTCAGGGCTTCATAGGCGACCGAGAACGAAACGTTTAGTAGTTTCTAAAAATGACTAGCTGCCTTGGAAGTTACAACAGTTCAAAAACGGACGGGCTATAATGATCCAACGGTTAGATCTTGTGATTCGACGACTAAAAACGGTTGGAATTAATGGTCAACAGTTAGAAATATTTTTCAAACGTTCTGAACCATTGATAGCTACCTAGATACGGTTCACTACTTGATGCCTATATAAACTAGAGCATTTCAGTCCAAAATCAATCATCTCAACATCGTCTCTTCCATCAGATACTCCAGATCTACTGTCTGATTTTGCTAGAATAGATCTACTGCATTAAATTGTTCCATAGTGGACCCATTGTGATTACTACACGCCGGATCCAGATAGGCTTGTTTTATCTTAGAAGCAATTCACTTGTAATCCATCAACAATTGATAAGGAGACGAATCACGCTTTAAAGACAACATATTATTTTATATGATTCAACTTAGTGAAACAAATTTCATATTTTATTTTATTTTAATTTTTCTATTTTCAGTGTATCCAGCAGATTATATTTCTCTTTCTTAAAGTGTAAATAATCATATGACCCATTGGTATATGTAAAATAACAATTTTGCCATGGGCCCAGACTGAGTTAGGGTGACACGTGGTGCACAGCTAGATAGGGTCTGACTCATCCTAGTGGTCATTCCATATCTCACACACATATAGGCAACTGTACCATACTTTGTGGTACCTTGCCATCTTTCCCGCCGACATGTCATCCATTTAAAAAATTAGTTCCACGAAACCGATAGTCCCTGCCTTAAAGATCAAACTAGTTTATTCACTAGGTGGGTTGATATTGAATGTTGAGTCAAACCATCATCTATCCTTCGATTCTGATGATGTGGCTCATCCGATGATTCGATTGGCCTGTTTTCTGTGATATGTGATATTCATAGTGGGACACACTGCTTGAATGGTACCGATTTTCTTTATAATTGGCATGTTAGCAAGAAATATGATTGGGTACCACAAGTTTGCTCTTGTAATGGATTTGATATCATGCGGGAGTCACGTGATACTCAGGCTGTAGTATGTTTTAATACTCGGATAAACCCTATGGGGCCGCTTAGGTGCAAGCCATGAGCAGGGTGTCAATGGGCGGGCCTTTGAAAATTAGAATTTTAAATTGGCCCGGCCCAACGGCCTAGCCTGAAACAGTTCAGAATCTGAGCGACATGAAGGTTTCTACAGGGGGCATCATTATCCTCAGTCTTAACTCCAGTGTGGTCAACTTCAACTTCTAATATAATTTAATTTTTAGCTCATACTCTAAAATGAGCTTATAAAATGGACGGACAGACAACTTAGATAAGACACATATCATGAGGGTTCTCATAGAATTTAACATACTGAGTTACTTAATATGCAATTCAACTTAGTGAGTCCAACATCGAAACCATGCCCAATTAGCATGAGGACGAGTAGGGCTATACACAAAACAAGTTAGCTCGGTTAGCTAGCTTAACTCAACTTAAAAAAGCTTGATTCGACTCGGTTTGAAACTGAGTTCGAGTCGAGTTGAGCTAATTTTTTAAGCTTGAAAAAATTTCAAACCAGAGTACGAGCTTGTCTAAGCTCGATTCGACTCGGATCAAACCCCAACTCGAGTTGAACTCGAATCAAATCATTTCGGAGACTCGGTTATTTTGATATTGATGTTGTTGTTGCTCATCATGTTTGGTGAACTCAACAAAGTGTTGGCAAGTAGCAAGAAAGGTATGTATATGAAATAAATATATTTTTTTCTTAATTTTGATATTACCTATAAAATGTTTGATGAAATATATGTAAATAGGAGCTATTGTTTTAGGTACATTAAAAATTTAAAAAGTTGTGAAAATCCCACCAATCTTAGCTTGAGCTAGCCTGACTAAACTGAGTCAAGTTGGCCAGTCAACCTCAAGAACTGAGCCGAGCTAAGTTCAAGCAAGTGTCAGCTAGTGGCCGTGCTGAGCTGTGCCAAGCTCAACTCGGTTCGACTCTTGTACACCTTCAATGACGAGTGCATTGACCCGCCGGGTGGACCCGACTCTCTTCCACCGTAATTGCAACGGACTGGGATTGTGTACAACACATGTTTTACACAGCACGTGAAACACCCACACTATGTGGGGACCACAATGCTGTTTATATAAATCCACCCCGTCCATAAGGTGAGAATCCATATTTGAACCCTACACACAGAGGATCTGCTTGGAAGACAACTAAGATAGGGCACAACTCCATGGATAATGTAAAATTCTTAATAAAGCATTTAATTTCATGTGGTGTGACCTTGCTGAGTTTTCGGGGGAGGCTTTCTTTCCTATTTTCACTTCACCATTGTGACCTACACCTAATCAATGGGTTTGATGAAAGGCACACACTATGGTGGCCCTACACAAAAATCTATGGTTGGCATCGTATCCCCATTGCTTCCTGTGGTGTGGCCCACCTGAGTTTTGTATGTGGCAGATTTTTCTTATAAACGGAGGAAAGAACCTGATGTACTGAGTGGATGTTACATACGAAACATTGTGGACCCCACATAGATCGGGTGTTGGCGATATTCCGGTTCAATATCAACCGTTCAAACAGTACAAAGGTTAGGGCAGTTGGGTGATTATAATGATGGGAAACGGAGAGTTGGGGAAATGATCAAAGGGACGTTCTCAGACGATCATCACGCGCAATATCGGAATGGAGGAGGGAAGGAGATATAAAGAGCAGAACTCTCTCTCTCTCTTTCTCTCTCTCTTCCCGTTTCCTTTTTCTTCTTTGTAGCTCTTAGGGTGTTTAAATCTGCTGTTTCTCATCTGGGCTCTCTCTCTCTCTCTCTCTCTCTCTCTCTCTCTCTCTCTCTCTCTCTTCTTTTCTGTTTTGGCTCTTAGAGTTCTCCTTATTTGCCTTTCTCATCTGGTTTCTTCTTATCTTTGCTTTCTTCCTATGTTTCTCATGATCCCATTAGTTTTCTAGTTCCTCTCTCTCTCTCTCTCTCTCTCTCTCTCTCTCTCTCTCGACCTTCTCCAGTTCCACCTCTTTTTTGGGTCTCTTTAGTCTTTATCCAAAACCATCCAAATTGCATGATTTTCTCTAAGATTTAGATCTCTCCATCAACATCTGTTGGCCTGAGAAGAAGCCCTGGTATTTCTCCACAGGTCTGTAGAACTTACAAACACATGATTTAGGCCTTTTGGGCACTCATATATTTATTTTCTTACGTGTCTTCAATAGCTTTTAAAATTCGTTCTTAGAGTTTCAAGAATTGTAAGAGATATTCGAGGCTTGTTCTAATCGTGTAATCTATATATCTCTTGTAATTTTCTGCTTTTATAGTGCATTACTGTCATTTTATCTGAAAATGTGGTTTCCATGGCATGCATTATCTGTTTTTTTTTTTTTAATTAAATTTAAATTTAAATTTGGCTTACAATGTTATTTGAATGACAATGTGAAAGATCATTTGATAAAAATCCAATTCATTGTAACTGCAAATGTCCCACGTAATTAGTGAACTGTGCTGATTGTTGAGTCACCTTTATGGTGAGGACTTTGCAAACATCTGTTTTACCCTCTAAATTTGAACGGGTTACCTTTTTACATTTTTTTTTTTTAAATACGCCGTAAAAATCATTATAGCTTTTTGTTTTTTAATTCATCATTGTAAATACATGTAAATAGATAGTAATTATTAGTCACCAATATAATTCCAGCACTATTTTAAATATAGAGGTTTACAGCCTGCTTTTTTAGAGGAGAGGCATTCTCAGTCATTAGGAGAGAGAGAAAGGAAACCACTACAGGAGAAGGCCATCAAGGTCCAACATGATTGACCTACTTGTGGTGAAAACTGTTGAGGGACCGCACACCCAACCCGACACAACAGCACACCCGACTTGCCTGTGGCCGCAATCCGAGCCAAAACCCCAAAATCCCCCCTAAAAAATCTAAATACCCCAAAATCCCCTAATAAAATCCAAGCTGAGTCAGCAGCTTGACCCAGTGAGTTGGCTCGAGCCTGGCTTGAGATCTGTTCGATTTGATTACCAAATCAAGCCGAACTGAGCAAGTCGGCTCGATGATCATGCCAAGCTGAACTCAAGCCAATCCCCTTGCTTGAACGAGCCAAGCTGAGCTGGGCAGAGTTCGCCCGGTTCGGCTGGTGTACTGTTCTATCTTTAATTGATTATAACTCAGAAATCACTTTGATCAAGTGATTCTATCCATCTGAACATAGTTAGAAAAATGGAATGTCTAGCATAGTTGTAGTGTGGAAAACGTCTTATCATTGATCTAGTAGTCAATCATATGGACTATCCTTTGATTAACCATAATTCGTAAGAAACACTTTTGATTGCGTGAGTATAACCATTCAACAAATGGCCAAGAAAATGACAGCTTAGATTGATCATACAAAAAGTTTTAACCATTGACTTCACTGTCTATCGTGTAATTCTCACTTTTCATTGATTGCAACTCTTAAGAATTACCATGATTAGTGATTCTAGCCATCACTAGAAAACGTATGATCATAGACCTTGACCATTTATCATGTATGCCTCACCTTTCATCCATCATGCTTCTCAACCATCTTTTTGATTGGACAATCCAAATCATTCAAATAATAGCCAATAAAATGGACAGTTCACATTGACATAGTTTTTGGGCCATATATACCATGGGCCAATCTATTACTTCCATGTTTGGTTTCCTACACCTCAGAAGAAAAAATATCATATGAGGATCCTAATTAGTCAATCACTTGAGAATCTACAACTCTTCAAATTGCAAATCTAGTTTAGCTTTTGCTTGGAATAGAAACTGGCAAATAGTGTTTTGAGGGCCTTAAAAGGAATTTTGTGTTAATGGTATTGCACCATCCAATAATGTAACTTTTCAAATATCATTTACGTTAAATGATATCTAGCTAAGTTGCATCTAAATTGCAATTCAGGGGCTGTCCAAACGTACCCTAAATGGGAGAGTTAATGGCATTGCACCATCCAAATCATCTAACTTTTCAAATACCCTTTGGGTTAAATAGTATTTAACTAAATTGCATCCAAATTGCAATTCGGGGGCTGTCCAAATGCATAGAATCCAAATTACACTTGTCTTGCTTTCAATAATCAGATCCATGCTCTCCACATGTACAAAATCTTGCAACTCCACAAACTAAATATTTTCTAACAATCAGGTTCCTATGATCTGTCTCCTTTTAATTTAGTCATCACTTATCCTTACCTAATGGATCAGATTCCATATGATACATGTATTTACATGCATTGATTTTTCTATTCAAATGCTTTTTGCTGATTATAGTCATACATGCTGCAGTTAGTGGTGAAACTCCCATAAGAACGGACTTCAAAAAAAAAAAAAAAAAAAAGGCTCATCTCTACCGTGAGAGATCCATGGCAGTAAATGATATCTATATGAATGATGGAACAGTCGATATTCATAACAAACCGTCGATCAAGAAGGAAACAGGAAATTGGAAAGCTTGCTCATATATCCTCGGTATGGTTTACAACTTCTTTCTCTTTCTTTGATTAGAGTTATACTAATTCCATATTTAAGATAACATTCCTTCTATGATCTGACATGAATGATCCAAGCTGTACATCAGGTGGCCCGCAAATCGGGTTCACTACAAGTTATGACACCACTCTGTATGTGCCTTGGCATAAAGAATACATTAGTCTGCTAATTGGGTTCCTACAATATATGAAATGAAATACTAAATCTTTTTAACCATCTATTTGTTTTGTACATTGTGGCTACTTGATGAGTGGACCATCTTGATGTTTCATATGTGAAATGGAAAACCTCTAATGTTATTTGTTTAATCCTATTGATAATTGAATATGGTCCTTTTGTTTTTACAGGAAATGAATTGTGTGAGAGGTTGGCGTACTATGGAATGGGCACGAATTTGGTGAATTATTTGAAGATTTGTCTCAATCAGAGCAGCACTACAGCAGCGAATAATGTGACAAACTGGTCAGGGATGTGTTACATCACGCCATTGCTCGGAGCCTTTATGGGTCGATGCCTACTTAGGAAGATATTGGACGATTGCCTCTTTCTCGATCATCTATTTTCTAGTAAGCTTCATGCAGAACCTATCTTGTGTTATTTAGTGTTTGAAGAACTTGAACAAGAGATTAATATTGCATGAATTCACATTTCAATCCAATTGGAGTAATTATGATTAAATAAATGGGAATGATTGCATACATATATCTGAATTATGTGGGGCCCAACCGTGATGTGAACATGAAATCCAAGTTCTACATCTGCTGCATCTCCTCATGTTCATCATCCATCCCAAGAATCGTCCCCAATCAAAAAATCAGATGGGAAACACCATAGGAAGCAATGTGCAATCACTCCTAAAACCTATATATATTCAATCATTGTGGTCCGCATAAGTTCTTTGAATGGCTTGATTTTCAGTCTGCCTCTGTATCCTTGGGGGGCACACCTGATGAATGGGTTGGATGACATACACATAACACATTTGACCTCCATTCCATTTGAAAGTTTCTATGGTTGGAGTCATCCTCCCCAATGTTCCACATTGTTCCCTTTGGCATGGCCCGCCTGACTTATAAATAAAGATGGATTTGGGATCTAGGCATTACAAGAGGGGGTTCATTAATTGATGGAACTCAGACATCAAGATGGCCTCATATAGTTTGAACATACAGTGATTAGCATTCGTTGAAATGTGTTTGATCTTTCTCTTGGTTAAAGGTGCTTTTGGCCTGTGCTGCATGCATAATAATTCACTGTTTTTGAAACTTTTAGTTTTACGGCATGTCTGTATTGTGGAAAAGAAAAAGAAAAGAAAAAGATAGCTTTTCCCGTGATGAAATATTTTATTATGTTTGGATGGCAAATAAATATTGAATGTCAAAAGGTAATATTACTCAAACACCGTAATCAAATTTCAAAAAGCAATTATTACCCAACCATTGTAATCAAATTCTCCCGCACATGATATAAGGTGACCATTACAAGAACTTTGTAAGATTTTCACTTGCTATCCAAACATGGATTTATCCAAACATGGAATCTAGAGAAATCCATGTTTCAGTAGTTCTCATGAAAGTATTGGGAAATCATCATTGGATAATCATTACAACTTTCTTCTATGATTTTTTCCCACTGTCCAAAACATGCTCTTAGTAGAATAATTTTGAATCGTGAAAAGATGCTGGTGTGGATACGAAAGCAATTTTTCTATCCATTACATCATGAAAGAGTGTTTTGCGGAACTTTTAGAAGTCCATTAAGAGTCAAAATTTCAGAATTACAAATTATTTTTCTCTCCTATTGAAATGTGAGACAAACAGAAAAGTGCAAATGACAAAACTGCAATTGCTTTGGTAATCATACCGAAGGATTAGGCTTTGAAAAACAACGATATTTCTCTTTTTCAAGTTGGATTTCAAAAGAATGAAGTTTAGCTGAAATTTGAATATAAAAATAATATGATCAGTTATTTCCTGTTTATTGAACTAGAGATTATTGCAATTCAATTCAATAGTGCATCCAAAGGTTATCTAAACAACCCCACTTGATCAAAGATTCAAGACTATCATTCAACTGTATAAATATTGATTTAAAAAAAAATAAAATTGGTTGCAGGTGATGGCATTGTTAACACTGACAACATCTGTTAGTGGGCTAAAGCCGTCTTGCAATGGTGATGACTGTCACCCGACAAAGGGCCAAACCGCAGTGTTCTTTAAAGCACTCTACCTCATTGCTCTTGTTTCCGGGGGAATTAAGCCCTGCCTGTCATCTTTTGGGGTGGACCAGTTCGATGAGACTGATGAATCCGAGAATAAAAAGAAGAGCTCTTTCTTCAATTGTTTCTATTTCTCAATCAATATCGGCGCTCTCATCGCTTCATCTGTATTGGTCTGGATACAAATGAATGTGGGTTGGGGGTGGGGTTTTGGAATTCCTGCAGTGGCAATGGCAATTGGGGTCATGAGATTCTTCTTCGGGACCCATCTATATCGTCACCAGAAGCCTGGTGGCAGCCCCATAACACGAAATTTCCAAGTCCTGATCGCGTCCTTCAGGAAATTTCAAGTGAAAGTACCTGCTGACAAGTCTCTTTTGTATGAGAACACTGAGGATGAGTCTGCTATCCAAGGAAGCCGTAAGCCGGATAAAACCAAACAGTTCGGGTAAGGGTAAAATCCTTTATTTAAAACTTAATAGAATCAGTTCATTCCTTCCTTTAATTTGTTGTTTGCAGTCTTTCTATCTTAGGGTGCATTTGGTTGCACCCAATACCATGAAATTCCATGATACTTGGTGCATCCAAACACCCCCTTAGTTATTCATGTTTTAATTTCGCAACTCTGTTTGGGTGTGTTTGGGCAAAACTGCTAAATGGTAAGACCTCGTAGTGGGGATTTTATTGGTATTACCACAAAAAGCATGAGATAACATCGGGTTTAAAAGGCATGAGGTGCTAGTTCTATGCATGTGCGTAGCCATATGCATGATACCTCTATTGGATTCTCTCATAATTATGATTAATATTTACTAATTCTAATTAAGTGAATTACCCCGTTATAATAATTTGGGAAGTGTTTGGATGCATGATCCAAATGAATTTTTATAATTCAATTCAATTAGATAATGGAAAAAAGGTCTACAACGGGCCGTTACGGGGTCAATACAGTTTCTTCCTCAATTTTTTTTTTAACTGTTATAGGGTCATAATGGTCATTACAATTTGTATCCTAACAGCCAAGATTTGCTGTTATGGTCACCATTATCGTTATTGAATATCTTGCACTAGCCCCACTCACTTTAGGTACTATTCCCATAACTCAAAACACAAGAAATTGATATGGTTATCTTTATATATTAAGGGCCCATTGGGATTCATATATTTGTCAATCTAGGATTTTTCGATACACATGAATAAAAAACCAAATCGGTGCAAAAAAAAAAAAAGAAAATGCATTATTGGTGAAAAATCTTGAACTCGCTGATACAAGGATCCAAATGGGCCTTATAATTGAACCATCCCTCTCTTTATCATTTCTTCCATGCTGAATTGGACTAACTTAAATCTTGTTCAAATGAACTTCCAAACACAACCTTACCTCATCATATCTAAGCCTTATCCTAATTAGTGGGGTTGGCAAACAAAACCTTACCTAATCTATGATCTTTGATGGCACCTGTATCTAGTAATAAACTATTTTTAATATCTATAACAATTGAAGTTTTAAACAATGGATAGAAATCAATATATTGTTATTGTTACTCTCTTAAATCTCCCAATAACCATGAAATAAAAACTAAGTAAAAAACTAATTAAATTATGTAATTTTCAAATAGAAATTGTTATGAATTCCGAATTACAGTCCTTTTTTTAATGTAAATTTCGATTGTATGATTTGGAATTATAACTAGGACTTCGATAATACTACATTATGATACATTGCGAATGTTCATTTAAGCCTGGAGTTTTCCTTCCGAAATTTCGACACTTCTTGTTACAATGCAAGTGAGAAGGATCTCGGTCTTAATGAATCCCAATCCTTGATTTGTTTCTTCATTCACGTAGGTTTCTCGACAAGGCGGCTGTGCTGACGGTAACTGATGATATCAAAGGAAATGTTAATCCATGGAGGCTATGCACAATGACCCAAGTCAAGGAGCTGAAGGCGATCGTGCAGCTACTCCCCATATGAGCCACAAGCATCGTGTTTGCTACCATTTACAGCTAGATGACCACCATTTCAAAGCTAAAAACATCAAAGCAGTCACTAGAAACACACATGAGAAATATATTAAATACTTTCATCCCTTTTATATGTTTCTCCAAGCTCACCTACATACATCCCTACACATGTGCAATGTACGATGCACATGTGTTATGCACAATGCGCCGGTTCGCCGTTACCCACGAATGACTCTTATGGTCTTCTTGTAAGTGTACCACTTAGAGATCCAGAGATAAATACCAAAATTAATGAGGTTGAGCAAGGCCAAGAGTCCATAGAAGTAGTCAAGGTGGCCTCGATTGAGGTTATCCAGTATGCACCGGAGCTTACCTCCCTTCGTCGTCACTTGTGTGATTATCGTGACGAGAAGCATGCTAAGGTAGTTGCCTAGTGAGACAGTCGTGAGCAATAGAACAGTGCACATGCTCCTCATAGCATCAGGTGCCTGATCACAGGAGAACCCCAACTGACCAATGAGTGTGAACACCTTGGCGGTTCCCACAATAAAATATTGTGGGACCTGCTAGAAGATGGATATTTGCAGCTACTCGCGGTTGTAGTAGTTGTTCCTCCTCACAATACAATCACATGATCTAGATCATCCAAGCATCCATTGCATTTTATTAAGACCATCTAAATGGTGGATCAAAACTATTAAAATGTTTTGGACGACCTTTTAATATTGAATTTCTCTCGTCTCTACAAAGTAAAAGGATTTTATTCAATCGAATGATTTAATGATCAAATAAAATTATGCTTTACTTATGCAAGGACTGATGCGCATTTTTAGGAGCCTATGTAGCGAAAGATTCCATGGGGTCTATGGGGCTTGTGGCAACTATGTGACATACACCTCAAACATATTTCACTCTAACTCATTTTTGGATGTTAGACCAAAAATGGGACCGACAAAAACTCAAGTAGGTCACAACATAAGAAATAATAGGGATGTGACACCTATCATTGAAATCATTTGGCGCGCAATTTGCTTTATTTTTTAGGTGTAACCACCCATTCTCTGAGGGAATGGATGTCTCATGTATTTAGGCACGTACGAGGGATGTTTTCAATTAGGAAACATCTCTTCTCCAAATGATTGTATATGTATGTTCAAACTAACGTATGGTGAAACCTAGTTTCCTTAGGCTTTTGTATGCTTTTCTCCTATTGTGTTATTTATACAAGGGGAAGATGTCTAGAGAGTGAGTATATTCTTCTGATCCATTATTGGCGAGAGAGTGTACTAAGAAAGAGTGGGAGAAAAGTTAGCCTTGTATTTTTAGTTTCTCTTGTTTAAGTGAAGAAGAACTCTGTACTGTCTCATCGATGGAGGTATATTGTTCACCCACATTAGGGCCTGTTTGGATTAGCAATGTGGTGTAAATGGGTAATGATCATCATTAATGCCATACTTGGAAGTAAAACAGGGTATTTTCCCTACTCAATACCACCTCACAGCTCCACTTCCAACCATGAATATGCATGTAAATTATTCATTGTGATTAGATATACATGTATGTAAATTCTTCAATATGTGTTATATCGTTCGTTTATTTTGAAATATCATTTTAGGGCATTGACCTGAAGAAGAGGCAAATCAAAAGCTCAAGTGGACCATACCACAGAAAGCAGTGGGGACGATGACTCCCACTATTGAAACCTTCCTAAGGCCCACCAGCATGTTTATTTGCCATCCAACCTATTCATAACTTCACACATACCTAAATGGAGGGAAAACACAAGTATCATCGTAATCCAAAACTTTTGTGGACTCTAAGAAGTTTTCAATGTCAAGCATTTAATCCTTAGTGCTTTCTGTGGGGTGGTCCATTTTCACTTTGAATCTGGCTTATTTTTTTGTCTCATTTTATAAAATGATCTCCCATGATGGATTGACGGTGTTGATATAACTATGCCACATACATAATGGTTTGGTTGATTTTCTTTTGTGATTTTACATTGCTTGTATTAACCACATGGGGTTGTTTTTTACCATTCCACATTCCATACCCATTATTTTTCTAAAACGTGGAGGTAAAGGCACGTTCGGTAGATGCAACTGTTTCTAACGGTATATAGTAGTAAGAAAATGGTTTTCTTTTTTTCACTAAAAAAAAAGAAAGTGAGGTATAGCTTTTATTTATTTTAAGATCTTCCTAAAATTAATTTAAGACCCTCTATTTATTTATTTTATTTTAGGATTTGATGTATGTATCCTATCCATGCCATCCATTCATTTTCCAGACTATTTTATGGCATTAGCTTCAAAATTTAGTAAGATCTAAATCTCATATGAACCATGCTACAGGAAAGAGTGGTGATTGAACACTTATCAACAAAAACTTCTTTGGGTCCACAAAAGTTTTGGATTAAGTTGATATTTTCGTTTTCTCTTCCAGGTGTGCGTGACTTGATAAATAGGTTGGATGAAAAATAAACATTATAGTGAGCCTTAGGATGTTTTTAACCGTAGGAATTCAATCACCATTATTTTCTTAAGGTGTGGTCCACTCGAGATCTGGATCTCTCTCATTTTTAGGCTAATAATCTATAATAATATGAAAAATTAGATGGGTGGCTTTGATTTTTTATACACACACACACACACACACATATATATAGTTCTATGTGGTTGACCTTATGGGAACTTCCCGTGAGGTCTAGCTGTGTGGGCCCCACCGTGATGCGTGTCGAAAATCTACCCCATTAGTCAGATGCACCATTCCATGGTGCGCCTCGGGCTTAAAAATCAAGTCAATCGAAGACTTTTGTGGGCCACACCACGTACAAAAATAGAGAGAGGTTACCCTCCTATTGAATCATTTGTCAGGCCCGGCGAGGTGTGGTTCACAAATCCAGCCCATCCATTATGTGTATCCCATGTGGATGAGGATTCGGACCAAGTTTTAGATGCATCCAAATTTTAGGTGGGCCCCACCAAGTGCTTTTATATATTTTAGGCATGTCTTTGCATGATTTTAGATGGTATGGTCCACCTGAGTTCCTTATAGGGCTAATTTTTGGATATCCCATCATTTGAAGGGGACCTATCAAATGCACAATGTTGATGTTCAACATGCCTCACGGTGGGGCCCACACAGCTTGACCTCATGGGAAGTTCTCATGAGCTCCACCGCATAAAACCATATATATATATATATGTGGTAACAGACTCTGTCATAAAGCAATCCGCCTCTTGGATTCTCTGGAAGGAAATGGCTAGTAGTCGGTGATCTGAGGGCCCTACCATGATGTATGTGTTTCATCCATAACGTTCACCCATTCTTTCGGATCATTTTATATGAGCCCAAAAATGATGTTTATCCAAATCTTAAGTAGACCGCATAGTGTTGATTGAATGCCCACCATTAAAATCTTCTTGGGGCCCACTAAAGTTTTATATCAAGCTTATATACATTTTTTCCCTTCATCTAAGTTGGTACGACCTAATCAACAGGTTAGATGCCAAATAAACATTACGGCAGGCCAAGGAGGTTTTTAATGGTGGACATTCAATCACTACTATTTTCCCATGGTGTGGTCCAATTGACTTTTAGATATAACTCATTTTTAAGGTCAAGCCCTAAAATTATCTTTCAAAATATATGGAGGGCCTGGTAAAACACATACATCATGGTGGGTTCCACATAGCACCGACCAATAGCCACGTGGTGGCAGCGTCACTGGCCAAACCGCATCCCCCTGTAACCTTTAGCAATAAGTTCCTGCGCTGGAAACCTAGGTGTAGCACACCATGATGTTTGTAAGAAATTCAATCCATCCATCCATTTTGTGAGCTCATTTTAGGACATGGGGTCCAAAAATGACCTGCGTAATGTAGAGCGGGTTGCGGACACTGTAATGTCCAAGATGGACCAAAGAAAGCCCGATAAAAGGCAAAAGTCATCAAGACCATCATAATCTTAAAATGAGCATATATTCAATCTTTTGTAAAATTATTTTTCTCATTCATTAAAAATTTTCTGACTATGGTTGGGCTAATGATGATTGGTCCACCCTAAGCACGAGCCATTTGGGGTGCCCTCGCTTAGCCCCTGTTCTCTATACCTGGGTCGTGACCCAGGCTTGGTCTAGCCCTAGTTGGATTGAAATGGTCATGGCCCTGCCCTATAAGGCTAGCATTATAAGGAAAATAGTCCAAATATTAAATGTGTGTGACAGCTTAATCTAGGAAATTTTTTGGGAGAATCCTGTTCATCCAGGACAAGTTCATCATATAAAATGTTTCGATCATCAAAACATGACCATAGACTTGAGAGCTCCTTTAAATTACATGTCCGCATTGAATGGGAACTGCTTATGTCTCTAAAACATCCTTTAAAAAAAATGGTAGGCCAACTGATGACCGGACTGGGCCAGTGGTATCTCTATTTAAAAGGTTGTAAATTTGTTTTTAATAATTCATCAATTAAATTACGAATTTTATAGAATTTAATCTTTTTTTTTTTTTTTAATTTTTTCCTCGTGGATTTGAAAAGTCTATGTGAGGAGTCCAGAAAAGCTCCCTAGATTCAGAGTAGTTATCTTTGATGAAGACGGTGATCGACCTCATGTTCATCCCTGCATCAGTGTACAAGAAGGTTTGCCATTGCAGAAAGTAGCTAGAATCAAATCAACCCCATGTTACGTCTGGCATCTTGGTATATTTGATCTTGATGCCACACTATAGGCAAAAAGACTAGTAATCTAAAATTGTATGTTCGATATTTTAAGGGTTCATTAAATCAATGTACATACATTTCATGAAAATAATATCAAGTCTAATTAATATCATTACATAAAATAAATCATTCTCTCATCTACTTATCATCAGAAAGGTTGGTTTCCTTGCACAACTAGCCTAGTAGGTAATATGGTTATTCGGAATGACAATCCATTTGTTGCACGGCTGGTTTCGTCAGGTGAGACAATTGAGGTTTGTGGGAATAGTAGTCTGTTGTCACTCAATTAGTTTTATGCCAAGGGGGTCGTTGGTGACAATTGCTTGTTCGTTATTAGGAACCGGGTTCCATGATAAAACAGTAGGTGGTATGCATATCTTTGAGTCACAAATACACACGAAAGTCCAAGGAGAAACCTGTGAGCATGATCCACCCACGATCTAGCGTCCACAGTTACTGAAAACATAAATCGAACTCCACAATCCTCTTTAGATGTTCAATTAGCAGACATGGTCGATCCTACTTCTAACTTAAAACAAGTCTTCCTGATCTTTCTGTGGTCAACCAATTACTCAGCAGACTTGGTTGATAATACTTTTATCTTAAGACAAGTTTGCATGATCTTAATATTTTCAGCTAATTATTAACTAAGCCTAGTCAAATCCGTTCCATTATGTGTCGTTAAGCATATCACTGCCAACTAGTTATTCAATCGAGCGCACTCTTTTAAGTCATCATGCAAGTTATAACTTCTTATATTTTGCTACGTGTCCATGTAATATAAGATGAGGATTAGCTACTGACAGGTTGAGTAGCCAGAATGCTACTGAAGTGATGTCACCAAGTTCCGTGGGTCCCTCCGTTGTATCCACACCGTTCATCCTTTTGGAGAGAGCATTTTAGGGACTGAATCAAAGAATGAGGCAGATGCAGAGCTGTACTGGACCCATAAGTACGAAATCTACTTCTAACTCCATAAGTACTTGCTGTCTATAGGCTATAGGTCCTACCAGCTATACAGCTGCTCTATGTACAGCTATAGCTCCTACCAGCTATACAGCTCGTGCAAGTACTACAGTGTTCGCGAAAATTAATTGGTAAAGAACTTTGTTTCAACAGGCCACTTGTTCCATGCACTGTGATTGTGGCACCTGATGAGCGGATCAGCCTTATTTAATTCTTTTCTGCGTAGATTCATGGTGGGGCCCAGGTGATGGACGGTTTGGATCTCATACGTTTAGGCTGTCTTTGTACATGTGCTGCGTGAAAGTGAGCTGGGTTACACTCGCGTGGTATTAGCAAACGCAATGTAGTGTTTGCGCCTATACATGCCGACGTATTACAATAAGGTAAGTTGAGAGACTATACGATGGATTTAGAATCCTATCAATGATCCAAACTGTTTATTTGATAGGACTGCTGATAGACAGGGGATTCACAAAATAACTCTCAGTCTGAAAATCTGAAGACTTTAATTCTAAAAAGATTATATTAACCGTCCCTATGAAAAGGAAAAGAGTTAAAATACTCCAACCTCTACTTGTTGTCCATCCACCATCGAAAGAAACGCACATCATATAAACGGTTTGGATCATTTGAAGATAACCCAGATTCAAGGCTAGACTCCCGACGTATTTTATTTGAATACATTGGGATGTAATTGAGCGTTTCTAGATTTGATGGCTATTTTAAGTTTTTTTTTTTTTTTTTTTTTAAACATACGCACACACACCCCACGCACTGACGCTAGTGGAATTTCACCACTTATGGGTACTCGAACCCTTGACCGGGAGTTAAAACTCCTGAGAGTCTACCTGCCGCGCAAGAGCAACGACCCAGCTATTTTAAGTTGGTGAGGTACTCTGCCCGTGAAATTTACTCTAAGGGAAGATGACTATAGGCTATAGCTCCTACCAGTACCAGCGATACAGCGGTTCTGTACGTGTCGTGCGAAGATGAGCACTGACGCTCCTCGAGCTCCGAGTTGTACGAACGGTTCAAAGGAGATCAAAGTTACATGGCCCATGGTGATGTATTTAGTAAATCTATATCATTCATCTATTTTTAGAATTCATTTTACAGCATTATGCAGAAAAAATGAATCATATCCAAAGATCATCTGGATCACACCATAAATAGAAGCAGAGATAATGATTTTCACCGTTGAACAATTTGTACGGCCCATCATAGCATTTATTTTCATCCAATTTGTACATAAGATCACAAAGACCTTAATGAAAAGAAAAAACAAATTTCATATTGATCCAAAACTTCTATGAACCCAAAAAGGGTTTAAATGGTAGACGTTCAATCCCCCACTACTTTCCGTATTGTGGTCCACTTAATAGTTAGATATGTCCTATTTTTTGTCTCAAGCGTTAATACGATATTCTCAGATGGATGAACAGTTTGGATATAACACAAACCTTGTAATTAGACCCACAGAACTTGCTAACATTACACCCGCAAATCCACTTCGTACACCAGCCAATACGCTTCCGTCAACCAGCATGTAAATAGCTATATGCCAACCATTCCTTCTACGACTCTCTCTGTCTTTCTCTCTTCCATACATAGCTTTATACCATTTCTCAATGTATTTCCCTCTTCGACAAAGAAATCTCATAGAGCTCCAAAACCCAACGGCTCTCCATGTATATTTCTCTCCAACGGAGAAATCCCATAAAAACTCTAAAACCCACCGCAAGACATCTAGTTAGCCTTCTTCTTCAACAAAAAGGGAGAGACATATATAAAGAGAGATAAAGAGAGATAGAGAAATAGAGTTGGGGCTTAAGTGTACATTGTGCGGGGTTTTTTGGCGCCAAACGAAAAGCCAAAGATGAGTGGAGAAAGAATTTTATAAAATCGAGGGATATTTACATCTCAGGTTGGGTCGGGTCAGTTCGGACCCTTTCGGTCTGGGTTTTCGGATTGGTTTTGTTCGGATACACACCTATCCGAATTCGACCCGAAAAACGATCGAATCTGGATGGACAGATTCGATCAGGGCCGATCTAGGCCATCGGTTCTGTTCGAAACGGTACCGAGTCGAGTCGGATCCACCAGATCGGGTCCAATTTTCCCACCTCTACTTCCGAGTCCAAGTCCTTCAAACTATCCTATCAGTGGGCCGAGGATTTCTTGCGAAAGTCTTTTGCAGGAAGTTCTTGGGATGCATGGTGGGGGCCACTGTGATGTTTTTGAGAAATCTAACCTGTCTATCCATTTTTTGAGATCATTTTAGTACATACGAATAAAAATGAGGAGGATACAAGACTCAAGTGGGCCATATTAGATGAAACAGTGGGGAAAAGAATGCCCACCGTTGACACCTTCCTAGGCTCCACCTTGACGTTTATATTCCATCCAAGCCGTTAGAAGGTCATTTTCACCGGGATGAAGTGAAAATACCAAAAATTAGACTGATAAAAAGCCTCTGTGGCCATATAAATGTTTCAATGGTAGGCACTATATCTCTACTATTTCCTCTCGTGTGGCCCATTCGAGTTTTGAATACACCTTATTTTTTACCACACATCCAAAAATGATCTCTAAAAACGGATGGACGGTGTAGCTTTCTCACAAACATCACAATGAGCCCCACCCAGATTCCTTGGCAGTAACTTCCTGAGAAGGGCTTTTCCAGGAAATCCGTGTCCCTTGCCTATAAAGCTCCCACGCTGTAGCAGGTAGTGGGGACGCGGATTTCCGCATTCCTAAGAAGTTCTTGCGCTTGGAACTTATGTAGGGCTCACTATGATGTTTTTGATAAATCTACTGTCCATCTGCTTTGTGAGCTCATTTTAGGGCAAGAGTACAAAATTGATTCGGATCCAAGACTCGAGTGGGCTGAAAATGGGAGAATTAAATGTCTACAGTTAAAATATTTGTGGGGCTACAGAAGTTTTGAATTAGGCTAGTAATTTTGTTTTAGGTTCTTCACAGTAGGAATGACGTTATGAACGGCATGGATGGCATGCAAGCATCACTATCGACCCTAGGAAGATTTCAACGGTAGGAAATTCCCTACCCACCTTTTCCTTTACTGCGGCATACTTGAGTCTTGGATCAGCTTATTTTTCACTATTTGTCTTAAAATGAGGTCGAAAAAAAGGTTCGGCGTGTTGGATTTATCATGGTGGTCCCACACAGGTTTCCAGTTACGCGTCTTTTTTTTCATATACAGGGATATTTACTCGTCCTTGCTGTCTCCACACTTGGATCGAAAATCCCCTGCCACCTGTACTGGACCGCGCTTAAAACACCGAAGCTCTGTGGGCAACACTTCATGATGTATCAGGAAGCCCACCCTAAATTAGTGTGAAAAAAACAGGATGCAATTGGGTTTCAGTGTATCCGGATAAGAGAAATTCATTCAGGATTAAGAAAAATATCTTTCAAAGCACAAATCATAAATCAACCATAACTTCTTATCCAAAATGAGTTACGGGATGCATGACTTATGAATTTTGACTGAAATTTCATCATGGGGCTAACCGACATCATTCTATTTCACAGGAAAATGACATATTTCTACTCAAATTAAAAACTAACTATTTTTTTTAATAAGTTTTAGGTCGGACATAACTTTTTATTCTTAGAATTTTAATTTCGGTGTCTTCTTATCATGCCAGGAATCATTCTGTGTAGTTATATTAAAACTTTATATTTTAGAAAAGTTTAAGTTCATTTAATTAAGGTTTCATTTTATTATTTAAAGCCTTGTAATCTCAGTTGAAATAGAGTAATTTCAATAAAGTATTTTTGAATTTTCTTAACCTTTGTGGATCCAATAGCTGATAGCCACCATACCTTGTGGATTCAAGGTCTTATTCACTTGAAAAAGACAGTGATCTTATCTCTTTATGCTTTCACACTCTTCCCTGCATAAAACATTATTCTCAGTAAAAGAGCTAACATTATATTTTCACACGAAGAAGACATAAATTTTCACAAATGAGATGCCAAGTGATCCAGTTGTGAATATTGTGTGACCCAAAAATTCAGGCAGCCCTGCTCTTCATGTAGGCTACAAAAGCACCTAAATCAGGCTGCTCGGCCCATTTGCCATGCCAGTTTATGGGTTGGGCTTAACCCCATACACTAATCGAGCTGCATTTCTAGGCTGAGCCCGGCCATATACTAATCAGGCCAGGAATTTTAGCCCAGATTTTGTCAAATGAGTATATGCAAAGCTCACGTTGGCACAAATCAAAGATTCAAAGCCCACATACAGTGGGCCAGTCCCAAAACAGCTTGTACGCTCTTTCGGGCAACACTGCATGATGTATCAAGAAGCCCACCCTTTGTTTTTTTTTTGGGTGGGGGAGGAATGAGCATATATATTCATTGGATAAAATAGTGTGAAAAAAACAAACATGCACCTTAAATCCTGCTGTTCTTGACACAGACTCATTTTCTACACGTGGCAATCATTTAACTAAATTGAAACGTACTCAGAAACCTGGTAACCGTGATAGACAGGGAAGCACCTTGGCCCTTTTATTTACCCATTCTAATAATTGTATCTGCGACAAAGTCTCTGTTTAAAACAAGATTAAAAAAAAAAAAAAAAACATCTTCCCCATGATTTAACGCCAGAACAATATACATCTAGAGCTTCTTAAGAAAAATATCAACCAGTTCTATTTTATATCGGAATCTTCTTCAATGTAACTACTAATCTTAGTAGTTACTGAGGTAAGATGAACATTCGCCTAACAGTAGGGGCCTATTTGGTCCCTGTCGGTGAATCCCAACCTGCATATATAAGTCTCTTATTTCATGCATTTCGATGACAACGTCTTTCATCTTCATTCGTTCCTTTGGCGATTCTGCAGAACATGAGACACCAACGCTGACCAATGAAACCAGGCAATCATGCATTCTATTTCTCAAATTGTTATGATTTTCACTGTCTTGAACAGCTTCAGCATCTTCTAAGAGAAGTCTTGGATCAATAATCTCCATTACTTGTTCGTGAAAAGCCGACTTTGCAAAGTGATGAAGGTTCTGATTGTCCGTAAACATGTCATCAGTTGGCCGCTTTCCGGTGATCATCTCGAGTAGAAGGATCCCATAACTGTATACATCTCCATGTGTGGACGCCTTGCCGCCCATCCCATGCTCTACGATTACAAATGTCACATATTTGAATGTTAGGCAACTACTTAAAGAAAGAAAAAAATAGTGGTTAGATATTGAGAGGGAGAAAATGGAATATTTCATTTATATATTTAACAGTTCTGCCACTCCCAAAATTTAGAATATCTGAGAATAAGGAATTTGGCTAAACATATTTCTTCAACATTTGTATTATGAGTGTATGGTTTGTACCAATAAATAGTCCTTCTAAGAAAATATCCTATAAATAGAACAAGAATCCTCTGTTTTCACACACAGTTTATCACGGCTAGAGAAATAATCTAGTAACAATTCTTCATACCTTATTAATAATAGTGTGAATCAATGTGGGGCCAATCTATCCAACATTTAATCATCATTTACCCTTGGATAAGAAGTTCTATCATGAATTGTTGATGGCCACTAAATCAGCTTGATGGGATAATCACCACCATTCACAATAGTGCATGATCTCAATTGTAACAATCATTGTTATTTTTGAGTCATGTATGATCGATAAGCATTCCTTCTATTTTGTTCATCATAAATGGGTCATGTGGGACCACTTGGTCCCAAGAGAGAAATCCATCCTTTCAATTTGTAACTGACTGTAGCTCATCGCCAGTAAATTAAAATCACATTTGTCAGATTCTTCCATCTTTTTGGCTTCCTTCCCTATTAAGAGTTTAATTCTGTTATTATTGTATTAAGAATACAGTGATGTACGTAGAAATATCTATTGATTAGATTATTTTAATGAATATTGTTCTTAACAAGCTTCACCATAATATTAATATATGGAAATTACCAATCATTTTGCAAGATAAATGAATAAAAAGATAAAGGACTAAAATCCTTAATTACCTGGAGGAATATACCCAATAGATCCCTTAATCCCAGATGTGCTGGTCTGATTTTGAGAGCCACTTTCTGCAGCTTCAGAGAGGAACCTTGCTAAACCAAAGTCACCCACATGGGCAACCATGTCATCATCAAGAAGAACATTACTTGGTTTTAGGTCCCGATGAATAATTGGTGTTTGGAATTGATGATGAAGATAATCTAATGCCAAAGCCACATCAATGGCTATATTCAGCCTTTGTGTAAGATTCAAATTCCTCAATTGAGGTTGTTCATCTACATTTGGATGCAACCACTTCTCCAGACTACCATTAGGCATGTACTCAAACACTAGAGCTTTGAAATCATTGCCATTAAAATCAATGCTCGAGCAAACAGTTAAGATCTTGACAAGATTTCGATGTCGGATGTTTCTTAATGCTTCGCATTCAGCTGCAAAACTCTTAAAAGCTCCTTGCTGTAGGAGGTTGAGTACCTTTACTGCAACAAGTGTTTCAAAGCATTCTAAAAGTCCTTTATATACAGAACCGAAACTTCCCACACCAATTAAATTAGCTGAAGAAAAGCCATCTGTTGCTTGAAGGAGATCTGCATAAGAAACTTGTAACCACTGATTCTGTGTGGAAGATGGAGAAGTAGCTTTCTTTTGAGAATTTCTTCTCCAATAAAGAGCCGCAATGATACACGACAAGAGAAACGAAGATAAAACCACAGTAATGACTGTGACTTTTACTCTGGGAGAAAGAGGCTTCCCTCGTTTCTTAGAAGCTTGCTTAGGGCACCCTGGCAATTGTAGTTCTGGTATACCTCCACAGAGTTTGCTGTTTCCGACGACTGAAATTGCGCTGGCGTTTTTAAAGATCCTTCCTTTGGGCACTTCACCCTCGAAATTATTAAACGACAAATTCAAATACTGTAAGTAAAGAAGTTCTTCAAAATACTTTGGAATCTGCCCTGACAAGTTATTACGTGAAAGATCTAGCTCTTCGATACCTTTTAAATTCCTTAGAGACTCTGGAATGGTTCCTTGAAACAAGTTGCCATTCATATAAAGCAACTCCATGCTTTGACACTTTCCCAACGTATCTGGAATTTCACCTGATAGTTTATTCTCTGAGACGTACATTTCCCGAATATTTTCTAAGTTGTCAACTTCCAGCAGGAGAGACCCAGTGAATGAGTTACCAGACATGGAGATTACAGCTGCGCCGACTTGTTGGAGTATGGTACCATTGAGTTTATTTTCATCAATGAACAATACTTCCATAAATCCCAAATTTCCAAAACTTGATGGTATGCTTCCATGGAAATCATTTCCATTCAACTGGAGAATGCTTAATCGAGTGATGTTGCCAATTGAAGGTGGGATTTGCCCTGAAAATTCATTTATACCGAAACTCAAGACTTGCAAATTGTTAAGCTTCCCGATAGCATGTGGAAGAGTACCCTTCATGGAATTCCCTCCCAGATCCAGAGCATACAAGCTGACAAGATTCACGATTCCCTGGGGAATAGTTCCAAATATCTTGTTGTCTCCTAAAAGCAGATAATTTAGCTGTGTCGAGAGATTAGCAATGGAGCCGGGCAACTCACCAGAGAGTTTATTAGTGGCTGCAGCTATGCTTTTCAGATGGGTGCAGTTGTTCAGTGAAGAGAGGAAGCTCAGGTCATCACCTTCTCTGCTTCCAAGCTGATTTTTCTCTATATTGAAAAGGTAGAGACGCGAAAGACTTCCTAGATTCAAAGGCACATGTCCTCTAAAACTGTTGGAGCTAAAATCAACAACTTCGAGACTTGAAGCATTGGACAATGAATTTGGCACTGTTCCCGTGAATTGGTTTCCAGCTACAACAATCCCAAGCAGGTGTGGAAACAAAAGGCCTAGGTTGGGGGGAATGCTTCCATGTAGCCGGTTAACTGCCACGTTAAGCACTTGGATGGATGAGAGATTATAAATCGATGGAGGAATCGTACCTGATAACTGATTTGAAGCTATTTGAAAATCGATAATGCTTGCCAATTGACCAAGCTGGTTTGGAATTTGCCCTTCAAAATTGTTATATGTTAGACGAAGAGTAGTGAGAGACGAAAGGTTCCCCAACGAAGGTGGGATGCTTCCACTGAGATTGTTGTGGCGGACGTTAAGAGCAATGAGCTTTGACAAAGAGCCAAGCTCAGTGGGAAGTTTTCCGTCCAACTGATTCTGCTCGATGTGAATGGCTATGAGTTTTGAGCAGTGGCTCAGATTGGATGGAATTTCTCCTTGCAGTGAATTTACGGACATATTGAGATGCTGCAACCGGAATAGACGGTCTATTTCTTGAGGGATTTGGCCTTGGAATTTGTTGGTGGAGAGATCGATTCTTCTCAGGAAAGAGAGATTTCCAATGTGAGGTGATACGTGGCCCACCAAGCTGTGGTCCCTGAGGTTCAAGCTCTTGACCCTTTGATGATGGCGGCGACTGCAGGTAACTCCCTCCCATTTGCAGAAATGGAGAGAATCGTTCCATGAACTCAAGATTCCGAGAGGATCTTCGGAAATACCATATTTGAATGAGAGCAATGCGAGTCGATCTGTCTCATTTTTCATTGTAAATACAGAGGGTGAGCAGGGGTGGATAGAGGAGAGAAGGATTGCATGGAAGAGGATAATTGACCATAATACCCTGAGATTGGAAGGTGGGAATTCCATTATGCAGATAGGAGATGGGATGATGAAGAAAAAAAAACAGGAATGCAGTGATGAATTGTACTCACGTACAATTTTTGTAGCTCATATTAGTGGGGATCCTCTGTTACCAGCGCACCCCATCTTGTTGGGCCCTCAGAGCACATACATCATGGTTGGGCCCACAGAGTACCGACCACCAGCTCCGGGGCTGGTGTCATGGGGAGTAGCCAATCCGTTTCCCCTGGCTCCCCGTATCCTAGCATTTAATTGGTCCACGTCATTTGTTCTGGCATCAGCACAGCTCTTTAATAAAATAAAAAACAATTTACAACATACGGCTCCATTAGATTGCGTTTCCCGGGAAGCCGATTTCCTGTGAAAGACTTTCTCATGAAGTTCCTGGGCTGAGAACTCAGTGGGGCCCACTGTGATGTTTGTGAGAAATCCTACCTGTCTATTCGTTTTGTGTGTTCATTTTAGAGTATAATGCCAAAAATGAACCACTTTCATTTTAGAACATAGATCTAAAGTTCAAGTAGACCCACCACAGAAACCGTGGGATCAGTCACACACCCTCCGTTGAAACATTTATAGGGCATACCATGATGTATTTTTTGGATCCAACCTACTCATAAGTTAACAAAAACAAAATTTTTTGACATATTAGGACAATGTAAAAAATGACATAATGTCAAAAGTGAACTGTTTCCAAAACTCAAGTGGGCCGTAAACGTGATAATTGAACTTCCTTATGTACGGTTGGACACTGTTGAAATCAGCTGGACTAAGACTCAAGGGGCCACACAAGAAGGAACAGTTCGACACCATTGAAACATTTGCATGGCCACAAAAGTTTTTATTTTTTAATATATATATATAAGGCTAAGATTTTATTTTTTATTTTTTATTTTTTATTTTTTCACTTCATCCAAGTGGTAATGACCTTATATACGGTTTGGATGGCACCATATAAATATCAAGGTGGAGTCTAGGATGGTTTCAATGGTAGACATCTCTTTCTCCAATTTTGCCTCTCGCGTGGCTCGCTTGATCCGTTTTTGTAGTATCTTGTTCTAAGATCAACTCTCACAAGTGATGTGCCAAAAAACCAAGTCCATCCCATGTTTATGTTGGCCCCACTTAACAAAAAAAAAATAAAAATGAACATCCACCCCAAAAACCCAAACTCAGGTGGTAGCTAGCTCACTCATTGGTTGGATCAGCTAGATTATTAAGGCGTCCAACTTTCAATGTAGGAGACCCTGCTGGACAGGTTTGGAGACCATGCAAACACTAACATAGGCCACATGTTATCCAATAAAGGTTGATGCAAATAACACAAGTACGGTATGATTAAAATTTCGTAGAAATAGCGTATAAATTAACTAACACCGATTACCATATAGAGGCACACATGAATGAAACCACAATATACTACTACTGATAGCTTGCTATTGGGGAAGAATTTTCTTATTTGGATGTTGACTGTTAGCAAGACGTACGGTTTTTCATGGTCACTCCAGTCTTCGTCCAATGTGTAAAGAAATCAGAAGTCTATTGTGAAATGAGAAAAGCAAATCGTTATCTCATAGTTCCTTTCTCAGGTCTTCAGTCACAAGTGTTTTTTGACCAAAGGGGCAAGTCACCTACGTACCTTTGATCTATTGCCTCAATCATTTCTTCATAAGATCACTGTTAGAAGGTTAATATGATAGGTAGATGCTTTGCATATGACCGAGATATAATGAGATCAATCACTTATTCAATCACTCACTCAATATATAAAGGAGACCAGGCGATATTCACATAGTAAGATTCACCGTTACACTTTTGCCTTCCATACAAAAGAATTTTTTAACATAGATAAAATGAAAATGAGAAAAGAATTCTTACAGTTAGTCTCGAAAGACAGCTATGGAATATCTCTCCTGGCACAAGATTGAATCCAATTTGTGAGCTTGTACTCAAAGCATAGATATATATGATTACTAGCTAATTGATTAATGCCACGAATTACACTGCGAAATGTAAACAACAAGCATAAAGTAAAGGATTGCACTAAGAAATGTAATTTGACTTGGCAGGAAAGTTAAGCAACTTACACTATGGAATATAAAAAGGATAATTGAAAGATGATGTTTGGATTTGATTATTGGGTTGGTATAAGATGAAATCTTCCTTTTGTATTCTGTTTCTAGTTTTAGCTTTACCCTGACCATCTAGATTCTTCACACATTTCGACGGTTGCTATAACCGTTCAATACTTCGTGAACTACTTTGCTCGTACTCTTGCCACCTGTTTTATAACTGCTTTTATATCATCACTCCTTCATTGCCACTTACAGCATTATAACTCCATCCCATGCATTCCAGTTGTACTGTCAACACAATCCTCTCCATATATCCATGCAGATCTCTGAATACTGCAAGCCAACACATAATTTACTTCGATTGGTTCTCATAAAAACTGGTGAGAATAGGTATGAACACAACTTTGTTTCCGGGTTGAAAAGTGAGGTGCCTACGAAGGCGGAGTTACGAAGTTTGCATGAGCTAACTTCAACCATCAATTTCTACCAAATGTCAGGTGGGATTGTGTTGGGTCTAACTTTAGCCACCCTTTTGTCTTTATACTAAAATAATAGGGATTTTGACCGTACTCACCTCGAAGTTTGGGGAAATTACCTATAACGCTACGTCACTCCATATATTCTCTAAAGGGCCTTCCGACAACTTTTGGAGTTTGTTTTAGACGAAAATGCCCCTAACCTTAGTTAAGTAGTTGCATAGTTTTCTAGAGACTAAGAAGTTAGGTAGTATTTAATGCCAGTAAAGTGATGTGTACGAAACCCTTTTGCACGTGGGCAAGGACTAAACTCGTGGTGCCCATGTTGATGTATATGTATAATCCATGCCATCCATCCTTTTTACCGTGTCATTTTAGGGCTAGGGCCTAAATATCAGCCTAATCCAGAGCTCATGTGGGTCACATAATAGAAAATAAGGGTGACAATGGAACCCGTTGTTGAAACTTTCCAGGCTCACCGTGATGTTTGTTAGAAGTGGATACTGCCCAAGTAAAGACTTTTGGGGCCCACGCCGAGCTAGCCGACAAGATGGATGGAATGGATCTCCTGTTCATCACGACCCTTACCACATTACAACCATGACCCAGGTATGGGTCGTGGTTGCCATGTTATATGGGTCGTGGTTTTCTTGAGAAAAGGGTCGTGGTTGTCATGAGGTAGGAGTGTGGTCGGCCTGTTTTTCTTTCTTTCTCAGTGTAAGTTGTGCGCGAGAGAGGAAATCGAATCAAGTACTCGGTTGGGCCCACCTTAAATGTATGTGGTCTATCCACGCCATCCATCCATTTTTTTAATCTAATTTAAGGGGTTGAGCCCAAAATTGAAGCATATCCAAAGATCAATTGGAGTATACCACGACCTTAATCTGTAACCTTCGATCCATTTACACTACCAAAAATGGATCATGGTTGTCGGTTGTGGTTGTCATGTTTTATGGGTCGTGGTTGTCATGGGTCGTAGTTATCATGTAATATGGGTCGTGGTTGTCATGTTATGTGGGTCGTGATTGATATACGTCATGATTGTCATGCCCCAGGTTTTCAATTTCACTGCTTTCTATGGTGTGGTCCACATGAGCCTTTGATATGCCTCATTTTTTGGCTCATTCCTTAAAATGATCTTTCGAAATTAATGGACGACATGGATAAAATATATACATCACAATGGACTTGATAAGACCATTCATCTCTACATATATCAAGATGCGTAAGTGGAGTAACGTGACTTACTAAAATAGTCTTCCCGAAATCTTGGGAATATGGACTCATCGAAGACTCCTACAGCTACAAGTCGAGTAAGGGAAGCAGATTGGCTGGTGTACCACTATGAATGTATGGGGTCTATCCACGCCGTCCATCCATTTTTCCATCTTATTTTAGGAGTTGAATCCAAAATTTAATCATACCCAAATATCAAGGGGACCTTACCATAGGAAACAGTTGAAATAATGATTTCTACCGTTGAAACATTTTTATATGATCACAAGGACATGGATGAAAGGAAAAATAAATATATGCTTGATCCAACACTTCTATAGTGTGGTCCAGTTTATGTACGCTAAAATGGATTGGCTGGTGTACACATCAGCTATATTGTTGTTGTAGGTGCGTGTTATGCCATGTCTTGCTAGGACTCCTTCGAACGATCCATTTACACGACCCATATAACATGACAATCACAACCCATGACAACTACGACCCTTATCACATAACAACCACGACCCATATAACATGACAACCACAACCATGACAATCACGACCCATATAACATAACAATCACAACCCATGATAGCTACGACCTATATAACATAACAACCACGACCCATATAACATGACAACTACAACCCATGACAATCACGACCCATTTTTGATAGTGTAAATGGATCGAAGGCTACAGATTAAGGTCGTGGTATATTCCAATTGATCTTTGTATATACTTCAATTTTGGGCTAAACCCCTTAAATTAGATGAAAAAAATGGATGAATGGCGTGGATAGACCACATACATTTAAGGTGGGCCCAACTAAGTACTCAATCCAATTTTCTCTCTCACGCACAACTTACATTGAGAAAGAAAGAAAAACGGGCCGACCACACTCCTACCTCATGACAACCATGACCCTTTCCTCATGAAATCCATGACCCATATAACATAACAACTACGACTCATACCTGGGTCGTGGTTGTAATATGGTAAGGGTTGTGATTGTAATGTAGTAAGGGTAGTAGTTCTTATGTTTTATGGGTCGTGGCTGTCATGGGTCGTAGTTCGTGGTTGTTACCTGTTCACTTCATTTACTTCCAAATGAAAGGATAGCTATTGGTACAATAGTCTGAGGCCAACAATGGAGAGATCCGTTCCATCTATCTTCTCCACCAGCTTGGTGTGGGCCCAAAAGGTCCTGACTTGGGAAGTATCTACTTTTAACAAACATCACGGTGAGCCTGAAAAGTTTCAACAATGGGTTCTATTGTCACCATTATTTTCTATTATGTGACCCACATGAGCTCTGGATCAAGCTGATATTTAGACCCTAGCCCTAAAATGACATGGTAAAAAGGATGGACGGCATGGATTATACACATATATCAATATGGGCCCCATGAGTTTAGTCCTTGCCCATGAGCAAAAAGGGTCCCGCTTCCTCTGATCCATGTCCGTATCCGGAATGGAAACAGATTCGTTACTCCTCACTGCTAACAGCCCCATAGCTAG
Source organism: Magnolia kwangsiensis (assembly GCA_037074715.1). NCBI lineage: Eukaryota > Viridiplantae > Streptophyta > Magnoliopsida > Magnoliales > Magnoliaceae > Magnolia > Magnolia kwangsiensis. The sequence continues at coordinate 127,208,499 of CM073578.1, read as the reverse complement.
TGGTCAGTGCTATGTGGGCCCGCTATGATGTATGTGTTACATCCATTCCGTTCATCCATTGTTATAGATTATTTTAGAGTTTTATACCAAAAATGAGAGAGATATAAATCTAAAGTGGACAACACACAGGAAAACAATGGTAATTGGATAACCACTACCCATGACAACCATGACCCATATAACAGGATAACTGCAACCCATATAACATGACAATTGCGATCCATATAATCGTGACCCATATAACAGGATAACTGCGACCCAAATAACAGGACAACTGTGACCGCGACCCATATAACAGGATAACTGCGACCCATATAACAGGACAAGTGCGATCCATACAACTACAAACTAAATAACAGGACAACCGCGACCACAACCCATATAATAGGATAACTACGACCCATATAACAGGACAACTGCGATCAATACAACTGAGACTCAAATAACATGAAAACTATGACCCATACAACTGCGGCCCATTTGGGTCATGGTTTGCATGAGTCGTAGTTGCCATGTTATATGGGTCGCAGTCCACTGTACTGTTTACTTGACATCCAATCGGTTGATTAGGTCATAAAAACACAGGTGTGGTACATATGATCTTTGGATATGATTATTTTTTAGATAATGATCTAAAGTGATCTCTAAAAATAGATGAACGGTGTAGATATAATAAATACATCAGTGTGGGCCATGTAGCTTTGATCTACTTTGAACTGTTCGTACAACTCGGAGCTCGAGGAGCATCACTGCGTCAGCGTTGGATGTGAATTTCTTGCAAAAGAAGTTCCTGCACTGGAAAACTAGGTGAGGCCCACCGTGATGTTTGTGCGAAATCCACCCCGTCCATCTATTTTATGAGATCATTTCAGTACATGAGACCAAAAAGGAGCTGGAACCACTTGAGTAGTGGGCCAAAAACATAAGGATTGAACTTCCACAGTTGAAGTATTCGTGGGACCATAGAAGTTTTGAATCAAGATAATATTTATATTTTCAGTTCATCTCAGTAGGAATGACGTTATGAACGGTATGGATGGCAAGTAAATATCACTATCGACCTAGGGAGGTTTCAACGGTAAGAATCTCTCGACCCATCTTTTCCTTTAGTGCGGCCTACTTGAGTATTGGATACTTTTCAATTTTGGTCTAAAGTCCTAAAATGATCTCAAAAAATGGATGTACGGATAGATTTCGCAAAAACATTACGGTGGGCCCACCCAGGTTTCAAGCGCAAGAACTTCCCGCGGAAGGCTTTCGCACAAAATCCACGTCCGTCAGTGCTCGTCCTCGCACGACACGTCTCTACAGCAGAGTAGAGAGATGGATTGGCTACTACCCAGACACGTTATGGTGGTCGGTCTCTGTGGGCCCCACTATGATGTATTTGTTTCATCCATGCTGTTCATCCATTTTTACATATCATTTTAGTGCTTGATACCAAAAATAAGTGGGATATAAGTCTCAGGTGGACCACACCACAGGAAAATAATAATGATTGGATATCCACCATTAAAATCCTCCTAAGGCTTTCTCACGAAATCCACGTCCGTTCATCCATTTTTCCTATAATGTGGTCTGCTTGAGATTGGGATATACCTCATTTTTGGTCTTATACCATAAAATGATCTGGAAAAATATATGGATGACATGGATGAAACACATACATGGTGGTGGGGCCCACAGACCACCGAGCATCGAATGGCCAATGGTCCATTTGCCCGTTCAGGCAAAAGATGTGCAGTGGTAGGACGCAATCCGCGTCCGTCTCCGGATGGAAGCGGATTGGCTGGTGTATTTCACACCGGACACGGATTTCTTGCGAAAGCCTTTCACATGGAGTTCCTGCTGGAAACTCAGGTGGGGCCACTGTGATGTTTCTAAAAAATCCATCCCGTCCATCTATTTTGTGAGTTCATTTTAGGACATCTTGTCAAAATGAATCATATCCGAAGCTCAAGTAAACTGAAGATGTGATAATATTACATCCACAGTTAAAATATTTTTGTTTTCAGTTCATCTAAACATTACTGTTGAACCCAGGAAGGCTTCAACGGTAGAAATTTCCCTAACCACCTTTTCCTTTAGCACGGCTCACTTGAGCTTTGGATATGCTTCATTTTTGACAAAATGTCCTAAAATGAAATCACAAATGGATAGAGGAGGAGGATTTCTCACAAACATCACAGTGGGCCCATCTAAGTTCCCGACGGAGGAACTTCCACCGAAGGTTAATTTGGCAGGAAATTCGCATCCTCTCACACAGGGTATATAGCCACTGTATTGACGTTAGCAAGTTCTGTGGGTCCCATCATGCGGCATGTGCTATATCCAAACTGTCCATTCATTTGACGAGCTTGTTTTAAGGACTTATAGGAAAAATAAGACATATCTAACTATTAAGTGGACCACACTACTAAAAGTAGTGAGGGATTGAACGTCTACCATTGGAACATTTTTAGGGTCATAGAAGTCTTGGATCAATATGAAATTTGTTTTCCTCTTTATTTAGGTCTTTGTGACCTTATGGACAGATGGGATTGAAAATAAATGTTATGGTGGGCCCTATGAATTGTTTAACGGTGAAAATCATTATCTCAGCTGTTATTTATGGTGTGGCCCATATGACCTTTGGATGTGATTCATTTTTTAGTTAATGCTCTAAAATGATCTCTAAAAATAGATAAACGGTGTAGATATAATAAATACATTACTGTGGGTCCCATGTAACCGTTCGTACAACTCGAGCTAGAGGAGTAGCATCTGGGGGAGTAACCAATCACGACACAACAGCTATATAAGCTGGCGTGTGGTACACGCACGCAGCTGGCATGGATGCACATGTACCTACAACAGCTATATAGCTGGTGTGTGGTACACCCGGATTGCATCCTACCCTGGGTAGGGCTCTGTGGGGCCCACTGTGTAGACGTGGGTGTATTGAAAAAATAAATATTAGCTTGATCAGAAACTTCTCCAGCTCCCAAGTTTTTAACGGTGGACATTAAATCTCCACTTTGTAGTCCACTTAAGCCCTGTACATTACATTACGGTGGGCCCCACAACCGTCCAAGTGGGGGTAGGATGTAATCTACGTCCATGGTACACCAGCCAATCCGCTTCCGGGAAGCTAACTAGCTGTTGTACTGATGCCAGCAAGTTTTGTGGTCCCATCACAAGGGATGTGTTATATCCAAACCTTCCATCCATTTGGCGAGCTCGTCCTAAGGCTTGAGATTAAAAATAGGGCAGATCTAAAGATAAAGTGGACCATTGCAAAAAGCAGCGGAGAATCTAACGTCTACCATTGAACCCCTTTTAGGGGTTACGAAAGTTTTGGATCAACGTGAAATTTGTTTTTCCTCTACATATAGGTATTTGTAACCTTATAAACAGATTGGATGGAAAATAAACGTTATGGTGGGCCCTACAAATCACAACAGGACCCACCATCCTTATAACATCACAACATCGACCCTTATTACGTTATAACCACGAACTATACATGTCAAGTAAAAACCGCGACCCATATAACATGATAACTCCGATCTATATAATATGACAACTACGACACATATCAATCACGATCCCTATAATATGACAACTACGACCCATATAACATGAAAACCACAACTTATATCAACCACGACCTATATAAATGACAACCGTGATGCATATAACATGACAACCATGACCCATATAACTTCACAACCACGGCCCATATAATATGACAATCATGACCCTTGCTATATGACAACCACGATCCATTTGAAGGGTCATGGTTCACATGCACAATGGATCGTGGTTGATATTTGACGCTACCCATAAAATGACATAACAAAAAGGATGGGAAGCATGAATTATTCACGTACATCAATGTGGGCCCATTTGGGTCGTGGTTTGCATGGGTCGTAGTTGCCATGTTATATGGGTCGGGGTTGTCATGTTGCATGGTTCGTGGTTTGCAACATGTTCACTTCCTTTTCTACCAAACCATTAGTACAATAGCCTAAGCCCCACAATGGGATGATCCGTTCCGTTCACCTTGTCGGCCTGCTCGTCGTGGGCCCAAAAAGTCCCGACTTAGGCAGTGTCTACTTCTAACAAACATCACAGTGAGCTTGGAAAGTTTCAAGAGTGGGTTTTAGTGTCATCATTATTTTCTATTATCCGACCCACATGAGCTCTGGATCAGGCTGATATTTAGGCCCTAGCCCTAAAAATGACACTACAAAAAGGATGGGTGGCATGGATTATACACATACATCAATGTGGGCCTCGATGTATGGTCAAATTCTTGGGTCGTGGTACTAACACAGTACGAGTCGTGGTTGTAATGTGGTAAGGGTTGTAGTTTTCATGGGTCATGGTTGTTATGTTATATGGGTCATGGTTGTCATGGGTCTTAGTTGTCATGGATCGTGGTTGTCATGGGTAGTAGTGGTCATGGATCATAGTTATCATGTTATATGGGTCGTGGTTTTCATGTTATATGGGTCGTGATTGTCATATTATATAAGTTGTGGTTGTCGTGTTATATGGGTTGCAGTTATAATATGGTAAGGGTTATAGTTGTCATGGGTCGTGGTTGTTACATGTTCACCGAAAAATAAAATAGATCTAAAAATAAATTGGACCACATTACAGAAGTGTTGGATCAAGCTTTTATTTATTTTTTTCCTTTCATCCATGTCCTTGTAATCATATAAAAAGGTTTCAATGGTGGAAATCACTATTCCAATTGTTTCCTATGGTAAGGTCTACTTGATCTTTGGGTATGATTAAATTTTGGATTCAACTCCTAAAATAAGATGGAAAAATAGATGGACGGCGTGGATAGACCTCATACATTCATAGTGGTACACCAGCTAATCTGCTTCGTCTTCTGACGCGGATTAAAAGTTACTCGACTTATGTGTAGCTGTAGGAGTCTTCGAGGAGTCCAGATTCCCAAGACCTCGGGAAGACTATTTTAGTAATTCATGTTACTCGACTTACGCATCCCAACATATGTAGAGATGAATGGTCTTCTTGGCCCCATTGTGATGTATATATTTTGTCCATGCCGTCCATTCATTTTAAAAGATCATTTTAAGGAATGAGCCAAAAAATGAGGCATATCAAAGGCTCATGTGGACCACATCATAGAAAGCAGTGAAATTGAAAACCTTTTGCGGCATGACAACCACGACCCATAAAACATGACAACTACGACCCATATAACATGACAACTACGACCCACAATCATGACCCGTATAAAATGACAACTACAACCCACAACCATGATCCATAAAACTTGACAACTATGACTCATGATAATCACGACCCGTATAAAATGACAACCATGACCCATATAACTTTACAACCATGACCCATATAATATGACAACCTCGACCCTTGCTACATGACAACCATGATCCATTTGAAGGGTTGTGGTTCACATGCACAATGGATCATTGTTTTGATCCATAAAGGGTTGTGGTTGATATTTGTCCTACCCCTAAAATGACACAACAAAAAGGATGGGCGACACAGATTATTCACATACATCAATGTGGACACATTTGGGTCCTAGTTTGCATGGGTCGTATTTGCCATATTATATAGGTCGTGGTTATCATGTTGCATGGTTCGTGGTTTGCAACGTGTTCACTTCCTTTTCTACCAAACCATTGGTACCATAGCTTAAGGCTCACAATGAGGTGATCCGATCCATCCACCTTGTCGGCTAACTCGTTATGAACCCAAAAAGTCTTAACTTAGGCATTATCTACTTTTAACAAGCATCACATAAGAACCACGACACATATAACATGGCAACCACGGCCCATGCAAACCAAGACCCAAATGGGCCGTAGTTCTATGGATCGTAGTTTTCATGTTATATGGGTCTCAGTTATATGGATCACAGTTGTCCTATTATATGGGTCGCAGTTATCCTGTTATATTTGGTCGGGGTCGCGGTTGTCTTGTTATTTAGGTCGCGGTTGTCCTGTTATATGGTTCGCAGTTGTCCTGTTATATGAGTTGTAGTTATCCTGTTATATGGGTTGCAGTCGCGATTGTCCTATTATTTGAGTCGCAGTTATCCTATTATATGGGCTATATGGATCGTAGTTGTCATGTTATATGGGTCACAGTTATCCTGTTATATGGGTCGTGGTTGTCATAGGTAGTGGCTATCCAATTACCATTGTTTTCCTATGGTGTGGTCCACTTGAGATTTATTTTCCTCTCATTTTTGGTATAAAACTCTAAAATAATCTGTAAAAATGGATGAACGGAATGGATGTAACACATACATTATAGTGGGCACATAGAGCACCAACAACCAGCCACGGGGTTTTTAGCAGCAGGGAGTAGCCAATTCGTTTCCATCTTGAATATGGACGTGGATCAGAGGAAGTGGATTGGCTGATGTACCTCACACCAGCTATATAGTCTAAACATCACTGCGTCATGTTATCATGGGTCATAGTTGTCATGTTATATGGGTCGTAGTGGGGCCTCACCTAGTTTTCCAGCGGGCCTATGGGTCATTTTATGGGCCCTACCCCTAAAATGACACATAAAAAAGGATGGGCGGCATAAATTATATACATACATCAATGTGGGCCCATATATGTCGTTGTTAGCATGGGTCGTAGTTGTCATATAACATGACAACTACAACCCATATAACATGACAACCACAACCCATATAATATGACAATCACAACTCATATCACATGAGAACCACGACCTATATAATATGATAAGTACGACCCATTTAACATGGCAATCATGACCCATATAACATTACAATCACAACCCATGACAACTACGACCCTTATCACATAACAACCACGACCCATATAACATGACAATCACAACCATAACAACCACGACCCATATAACATGACAACCACGACCCATGATAGCTACAACCTATATAACATAACAACCACGACCCATATAACATGACAACTACGACCCATGACAACCATAATCCATTTTTGATAGTATAAATGGATCGAAGGCTATAGACTAAGGTCATGGTATACTCCAATTGATCTTTGAATATGCTTCAATTTTGGGCTAAACCCCTTAAATTAGATGAAAAAATGGATAGACCACATGCATTTAAGGTGGGCCGAACCGAGTACTCAATCCGATTTCTTTTCTCGTGCGCAACTTACACTGGGAAAGAAAGAAAAACGGGCCAACTACACTCCTACCTCATGACAACCACGACCCTTTCCTTATGAAAATCACGACCCATATAACATGGCAACTACAACCCATACCTGGGTCGTAGTTGTAATGTGATAAGGGTCGTGATTGTAATATAGTAAGGGTCGTAGTTCTCATGTTATATGGGTCGTAGTTTTCCCACATCGCGGTTGTTACATGTTTACTTCCTTTACTACCAAATGAAAGGATAGTCATTGGTACAATAGTCTGAGGCCAACAATGGGGAGATCCGTTCTGTCCATCTTGTTGGCCAGCTTGGCGTGGGCCCAAAAAGTCTTGACTTGGGCAGTGCCCACTTCTAACAAACATTACAGTGAGCCTGGAAGGTTTCAACAACGGGTTCCATTACACAATTATTTTCTATTATGTGACCCACACGAGCTCTGCATGAGGCTGATATTTAGATCCTAGCCATAAAATGACACGGTAAAAAGGATGGACGACATGAATTATACACATACATCAATATGGGCCCCACGAGTTTAGTCTTTGCCCACGCGCAAAAAATGTTCCGTACACATCACTTTACTATCTTTAAATACTACGTAACTTCTTAGTCCCTAAAAAACCATATAACTATTAAACTAAGGTCAGAGGCATTTTCATCCATAACAAAGTCCAAAAACTATCAGAAAGCCCTTTAGAGAATATATACAGTGTCATAGTGTTCGAGATAATTGACCCAAACTTCAAGGCATGTACGGGCAAAATCCCAAAATAATAAGTCTTGAAAAGTACTGTTTGACCAATGACTTCACTTACTTTTTATTTATCAACTCATTCTAAGTCTGCAAAGGTACTGTTAGTTTAACCAATGACTTCACTTACTTTTATTCATCGTATCATTCTTTTCTTTTATGGGATTGAAAAAATAAATAAAGGAAACTTCCCTTTATTCATGGCATCTTTTTTCCTGATGTGATTACCGTTAAAAAGCAAAAGATGAGGAACAAAAAAAGAAGAAGAAAAAAAGAAAGAGAGAGACTGATAACACGACCACAGGTATGACGCAGATTGTTTGCCAAGTTCCTACGCTAGGAAATTAAACGGTAAGGATTGTAATAAGTCCACTCCGGACACTTGTATGAATCGTTGACCCAGCCTGTGTGTAGTCGGTCTATTTTCCCCGTAACAGTACATGTGGAGTATTGGCTTATTTATGACAAAATAAAATATGGACGTCCGTGGAACATTTGTATATTTGACGCATTTGAGGTGATTGGAGATGGGTGGTAACATAAATTTGTTTAACTCTTAAAAATTTATTTTTATTTAACTTTGGGAAAATGCCTATTTTAAAAGAAAATATGAGAACATAATTTTATTGATTCTCTAACAAAAACCTAGTAGGAGAAATGGTGTTTCTCGCTAATTCAAAATAATAATAATAAATAAACAAATAAATAAATCTCACAAACAATAGAAAATGTGTTTCATTAAAAATGGTATTTTTTAAAAATTAATGTTTACTTTCCTTTTTTTTACATGAATCCAAACATGCCCTTACGCTAATAGGTAAGAATTCCATTATTCAGTTGGCCAATTTCAAAACGCTAAAATGATGATGAGAAATATGGAATGTATCTTCTATATTTATAGACAGGGTCTTTTTGTCAACTGTTGATGAGTTGTGGGAGGCTGGTATAATTTCGTGGCTCTAAGTTTTACTACAATTTACATTTTTTTTGTGCAACAATCCAATCACCCTAATCATTGCATAAGATATGTTAGCGTGACTCCCAAAGCATTAGGGAGGCGTGACTTGCGCTGGCGCATGAGATCCACCCGGTCCATCAAATGTGCCGCACAGGTTTGACCCTAATCCCAAAAGTAGGCCCATCTTAAAGTCACGTGAGATGGTAAAAGAGTCAAAAACTACGTTTAATCAGATGGTCCTATTTAGAGTTAGTGTGGTTCATCAGATCATCATTAACATGTGTACATAAAATCATTGGACCTTCCCATGTAAACATTTGTACAACAATAGAAGCAGTTGTCAGTGCAAATGCCTCTCTACCAGGACTAAAGCTGTACATGAGTTGAACTGAGTCGAGTTTGGCACAACTTGACTCGACTCGTTCAGTAACTAACCCCAGCTTAAACTCGGTTTGGCTCGGTTCGGCCAGCAACTCAAGCTAGTTCAAGCCGAGTCTAAACATGTGCGACATTTTCTCAAACATATAAAGTGCACCTTCAATTTCTCATAATATGCAAAACAACAGTAGTAGTTTATAAGTATTTTATCAAATACTTGGTAAGCAACATCAAAATTAAGATACGAGGATAGTTTTATTAAGTAAAATTTTTTTAGTTTTTTTTTTTTTTTAAATTTAGTGATTTGTTTCATATCCATACTTTCCTCACCACCAACCGATCCGCGGAGAATGTATGCACCCGAAACAACACTTTGTTGAGTCATTTCATCAAACACTTGGTGAGCAGTATCAATATCAAAATAATCGAGTCGTCGAACTGATTTGATCTGATTAATTAAAGTTGAGGTTCGATCTGAGTCGATGCAAGCTCGAATGAGCTCAAACTCGAGCTAAAAAATCAGCTCCACGCAGCTCGAACTCAGCTTTGAATCGAGCTTTTTCAAGTTGAGTCAAGCGAGTTAACCGAGATAACTCAGTTCGTGTGCAACTCTAACCGGAAAGTTCATGTGTTGGGAATCTAGGTGGGTCCCACCATGATGTTTGTAGAAATTCACTTGTTCATCTGTTGTGGGAGCTCATTTTAGGACAGGCCACAAAAAATCAGCTAGATCTAAGACTCAAGGGGCCACACAAGAGGGAACAGTTGGACACCATTGAAACATTTGCATGGCCACAAAAGTTTTTATTTTTTTCTTTTTAATTATTATTTTATGTCAGGCTAAGATTTTTTATTTTCACTTCATCCCAATGAGAATGACCTTATATACCGTTTGGATGGCGCCATATAGATATCAAGGTGGAGTCTAGGAAGGCTTCAACGGTAGACATTTCTTTCTCCAATTTTGCCTCTCGTATGGCTCCCTTGAGCCTTCGATCGACTAATTTTTAGTGTCTTGTTCTAAAATGAGCTCTCACAATTGATGGACACCAGGTTGATTTCTCACAAACATCACATTGGCCCCACCTGGATTCCCAGGGCAGAAAGCCGCTTTCCCAAGAAATCCTCGTCCCCTCTACATGTCCTTGTAAAATAAGCCCAATCTACAAGTTATTCTCCTTTGTGCAATTAATTATTCACTTGCTCATAGGCTATTGCCTGTTGGGGCCCTACAGTGGTGTATATATATCCCATCCAACTTATGCATTTAAGTGGGCCCCAAAAACAAGCCTATCCCATGTTTCCGAACAAAAAAAATGAACATCCACCCCCAAAAACCCAAACTCACGTGGTAGATAGCACACGCATTAGTTGGATCAGCCAGATTATTAAGGTGTCCAACTTTCAATGTGGGAGACCCTGCTGGACAGGTTGGAGGCCATGCAAACACTAACATAGGCCACATGTTATCCAATTAAAGGTTGATGCAGATAATACTAAGTATCGTATGATTAAAATTTCTTAGAAATAGAGTATAAATTAACTAACACTGATTACCATATAGAGGCACACATGAATGAATCCACAATCTACTTCCACCGATAGCAACTGGGGAAGAATTTTCTTATTTAGATGTTGGCTGTTAGCAAGACGTACGTGTTTTTCACTCCAATCTTCGCCCAATGAGTAGAGAAATCAGAAGTCTATTGTGAAATGAGAAAAGCAAATCGATATCTCATAATTCCTTTCTCAGGTCTTCAGTCACAAGTGTTTTTTGACCAAAGAGGCAAGTCACCTACGTACCTTTGATCAATTGCCTCATTCTTTTCTTTTCAGAAGGTTAATATGATAGTTTCATATCTATATATATACAATATTATCTCCATTTAAATATTAGAAATTAAGTATATAGAAATCACACATTTAAATATATACAAATCAAAATAAAGAAAGCAACTATCTAATCTTAGATGAAAGAAATGGAGGCATAGATGTGCTTGGCGCATGGGACCAACGTGGGGTCTACAGTTTCCTTATCCAACCATTGCTTGACACGTAAGCTGTCTGCGATGGAAACCGTGTGGAGAACGTCAACTCAACACAAAGGCTCTTGGTAATGTAAACCGTGTTGAGACGGACGCGGATTGCGTGACCTCCTTCATGTGTTATACGCACGCTGCATGAGTCTCGTGTGAAAATGTGACCCTTATGATAGACTATCCGCATCAAGTGTGCTCCAGATGATGATGGTCCATAGCAAAGCTGGGACCCATAAAATGGATGCTAGACATAAAGGTGGGCCTATATGATGAACGACTCATATTGAAGGTGCCCCCACTTGATGAATGGTCCACGTTAAGGTGAGTCCACATAATACATGGTTCACATCAAGTAGGCCCCATATGATGGATGGCCCACATCAAAGTGTGGCTTATTATAATGGACCATCCATGTTAAGTGGGCCCCACATCGTAGATGACCCAAGTCAAAGTGTAGCCCAAAATGATGAACCTTCCACATTAAGTGGGTCCCACTTGATGGATGGTCCGCATTAAAGGTGGGATCCACATGATAAATGATGGACATCAAAGGTGGGCCTACATGATGAACGACGCATATTGAATGTGGGCCCCTCAAAATGAATGCTCCACATCAAGGTGGCCCACATAATGGACAGAGTAGGCCTCATATGAAGGATGGCCCGCATCAAAATGTGGGCCCTTGTGATGGATAGTCCACATCAAGTGGGCCCCACTTAATGGACAGCCCACATCCAAGGTCTTGCATGATGGATGACCTATATCTAAAGTGATTCCGTAACGGCTGAGGGTGAGGACTAAAACTGTAATTAGTCAATCACTTGAGAATATGCAACTCTTCAAATTGCAAATCTAGTTTAGCTTTTGCTTGGAATAGAAACGAGCAAATAGCGTTTTTTAGGGCTTTAAAAGGAATTTTATGTTAATGGTATTGCACCGTCCAATAATGTAACTTTTTGAATATCATTTAAGTTAAATGATATCCAGCTAAGTTGCATCTAAATTGCAATTCAGGGGCTGTCCAAACGTACCCTAAATGGTAGAGTTAATGGCATTGCACCATCCAAACAATCTAACTTTTCAAATACCATTTGGGTTAAATAGTATTTAACTAAATTGCATCCAAATTGCAATTCAGGGGCTGTCCAAACGCATAGAATCCAAATTACACTTGCCGTGCTTTCAATAATCAGATCCATGGTCTCCACATGTACAAAATCTTGCATCTCCACAAACTAAATATTTTCTGACAATCAGGATCCTATGATCTGTCTCCTTTTAATTTAGTCATCACTTATCCTACCTTATGGATCATATTCCATATGATACATGTATTTACATGCATTGTGATTTTTCTATTCAAATGCATTTTGCTGATTATAGTCATACATGCTGCGGTTAGTGGTGAAACTCCCATAAGAACAGAGTTCAAAAAAAAAAGGCTCATCTCTACCGTAAGAGATCCATGGCAGTAAATGATATCTATGCAAATGATGGAACAGTCGATATTCATAACAAACCGTTGATCAAGAAGGAAACAGGAAATTGGAAAGCTTGCCCATATATCCCCGGTCTGGTTTACAACTTCTTTCTCTTTCTTTGATTACAGTTATACTAATTCCATATTTAAGATAACATTCCTTCTACGATCTGACATGAATGATCCAAGCTGTACATCAGGTGGTCCGCAAATCGGGTTCACTACAAGTTACGAAACCACTCTGTATGTGCCTTGGCAGGAAGAATACAGTAGTCCGCTATAATTGGGTTCCTACAATATATGAAATAAAATACTAACTCTTTTTAACCATCCATTTGTTTTGTACATTGTGGCCACTTGATGAGTGGACCATCTTGATGTTTCATATGTGAAATGGAAAACCTCTAATGTTATTTGTTTAATCCTATCAATAATTGAATATGGTCATTTTGTTTTTACAGGAAATGAATTGTGTGAGAGGTTGGCTTACTATGGAATGGGCACGAATTTGGTGAATTATTTGAAGATTCGTCTCAATCAGAGCAGCACTACTGCAGTGAATAATGTGACGAACTGGTCAGGGATATGCTACATCACGCCATTGCTCGGAGCCTTCGTGGCCGATGCCTACTTAGGAAGATATTGGACGATTGCCTCTTCTTCGATCATCTATTTTCTAGTAAGCTTCATGCAGGACCTATCTTGTGTTTTTTAGTGTTTGAAGAGCTTGAACAAGTGATTAATGTTGCATGAATTCACATTTCAATCCAATTGAAGTAATTATGATGAAATAAATGGGAATGATTAAATACATATATCTGAATTGTGTGGGGGCTCAACCATGATGTGAACTGGAATCCAAGTTCTACATCTGGTGCATCTCCTCATATTCATCATCCATCGCAAGAATCATCACCAATCAAAAATTCAGATGGGAAACAACATAGTAAGCAATGTGCAATCACTCCTAAAACCTATATATATTCAATCATTGTGGCCCACATAAGTTTTTTGAATGGCTTGATTTTCAATCTGCCCCTTTATCCTTGGGGGGCACATCTGATGAATGGGTTGGATGACATATACATAACACATCTGGAATTTTCTATGGTGGGTGTCACCCTCCCCAACTTCCCACATTGTTCCCTTTGGCATGGCCCACCTGACTTATAAATAAAGATGGATTTTGGGATCTAGGCCTAACAAGAGGGGGTTCATTAATAGATAGTTGGATTAAACTCAGACATCAAGGTGGCCTCATATAGCTCGAACATACGGTGATTAGTTGAAATGTGTTTGATCCTTCTCTTGGTTAAAGGTGCACTTTTGGCCTGTGCTGCATGCATAATAATTCACTGTTTTTTGAAATTTCTAGTTTTACGACATGTTTGTATTGCGGAAAAGGGGCAAAAAAGATAGCTTTCCATGATAGAATATTTTACTATGTTTGGCTGGCAAATGAAATATTGGATGTCAAAAAGCAATATTTCTCTAACATACCGTAATCGAATTTCAAAAAGCAATCCCAAACATCATAATCAAATTCTCATGCATATGATATAAGGTGACCATTGTAAGAACTTTGTAAGAGTTCCACTTGCTATCCAAACATGACCCCCAAACATGGAATCTAGAGAAATCCATGTTTTAGTAGTTCTTACTAAGATAATGGGAGATCATCGTTAAATAATTATTACAGTTTTCTTCTCTGATCTTTTCTCACTGTTCAAAAGAAGCTCTTAGTAGAATTTTAAATCGCAAAAAGATACCGGTGCAGATATACGAAAGCAATTTTTCTATCCATTAAAACATGAAAGAGCGTTTTGTGGAACTTTTAGAAGTCCATTAAGAGTCAAAATTTCAGAACTACAAATTATTTTTCTCTGCTACTGAAATGGCCGTGAGACAAACGCAACCTCAACAAAGTGCAAATGACGAAACTGCAATTGCTTTGGTAATCATACAGAAGGACTAGGCTTTGAAAAAAAAAACAATATTTCTCTTTTTCAAGTTGGATTTCAAAAGAATGAAGTTTAGCTGAAATTTGAATACAAAAATAATATGATCAGTTATTTCCTTTTTATTGAACTAGAGATTATTGCAATTCAATTCAATAGTGCATCTAAATGTTATCTAAACAACCCCACTTGATCAAGATTCAAGACTATCATTCAACTGTATACATAGTGATTTAAAAAAAAAAAAAAATTAGTTGCAAGGGATGGCATTGTTAACACTGACGGCATCCGTCAGTGGGCTAAATCCATCTTGCCATGGTGATGACTGTCACCCGACAAAGGGCCAAACTGCAGTGTTCTTTATAGCACTCTACCTCATTGCTCTTGGTACCGGGGGAATTAAGCCCTGCGTGTCTTCTTTTGGGGCGGACCAGTTCGATGAGACTGACGAATCCGAGAATAAAAAAAAAGAAGAGCTCTTTCTTCAACTGGTTCTATTTCTCAATCAACATCGGCGCTCTCATCGCTTCATCTGTATTGGTCTGGATACAAATGAATGTGGGTTGGGGGTGGGGTTTTAGAATTCCTGCAGTGGCAATGGCGATTGCGGTTGTGAGTTTCTTCTTCGGGACCCATCTATATCGTCACCAGAACCCGGTGGCAGCCCTATGACACGAATTTTCCAAGTCCTAATCGCGTCCTTCATGAAATTTCAAGTGAAAGTACCTGCTGACAAGTCTCTTTTGTATGAGAACGCTGAGGATGAGTCTGCTATACAAGGAAGCCATAAGCTCGATCATACCGTATAGTTCGGGTAAGGGTAATCCTTTATTTAAAACTTAATAGAATCAGTTCATTTTTTCCTTAAAATTTGTTGTTTGCAGTCTTTCTATCTTAGGGTGCATTTGGTTGCACCAAATACCACAAAATTCCATGGTACTTGGTGCATCCAAACACCCCCTTAGTTATTCATGTTTTAATTTTGCAACTCTGTTTGGTGTGTTTGGGCAAAACTGCTAAATGGACCTCGTAGTGGTGATTTTATTGGTATTACCACAAAAAGCATGAGATTACATCGGGTTTAAAAGGCATGAGGTGCTAGTTCCATGCATGTGTGTAGCCATATGCATGATACCTCTATTGGATTCTCTCATAATTGTGATTAGTATTTTCTAATTCTAATTAAGTGAATTACCAGTTTATAATAATTTGGGAAGTGTTTGGATGCATGATCCGAATGTATATTTATAATTCAATTCAATTAGATAATAGAAAAAGTTCTTTAATGGACTGTTACAGGGCCAATACAGTTTCTTCCTTAATTTTTTCTTTTACTGTTGCAGTGTCGTAATGGCCATTACAGTTTGTATCCTAACGGCTAAGATTGGCTGTTATGCTCACCATTATCGTTATTGGATATCTTGCGCCAGCCCCACTGAATGTAGGCAGTATTCCCATAACTCAAAACACAAGAAATTGATATGGTTACCTTTATATATTAACGGCCCATTCGGATTCATATATTTGCCAATCTAGGATTTTTCGATACATGAATATAAAATCAGATTGGCGCAAAAAAATAAAGTATGGCTTATTATAATGGACCATCCATTTTAAGTGGGCCCCACATCAAAGATGGCCCAAGTCAAAGTGTAGCCCAAAACGATGAACCTTCCACATTAAGTGGGTCCCACTTGATGGACAGTTCACATTAAAGGTGGGATCCACATGATAGGTGATGGACATCAAAGGTGGGCCCACATGATGAACTATTCGTATTGAAGGTGGGCCTCATAAAATGAATGGTCCACATCAAGGTGGCCCACATAATGGACAGAGTGGGCCTCATAAGAAGGATAGCCCACATTAAAATGTGTGCCCTTATGATGGATAGTCCACATCAAGTGGGCTCCTCCTAATGGACAATCCACATCTAAGGTCTTACATGATGGATGACCCATATCTAAAGTGGTTCCGTTGGATTAGATTAACGGCTGAGGGTCTTCTAAGAGCTAAAACTCACTATAAGAAAATAGACCTTTAGCCACAATTTTTTAGCCTCGGTTGAAAAAATGGAGGCTAAATGTGTTTTTTTAGCTTTAATTGTTAAGGAACTGAAATTAAAAGTTCATTTTTCGCCTTAGTTGCTAATGAACCAAGGCTAAAAGTTTATTATTTCACCTTGGTTGTTACAAAATAGAGGTTAAAAGTTTACTATTTTACCTCGGTTGTTGAGAAATCGAGGCAAAAAAATTTATCATTTCGCCTCAATTGGTGAAAAATTGAGGTTAAAAGTCTACCATTTCACCTCAGTTGATAAGAAATTAAGATTAAAAGTATACTATTTTACTTCATTTAATATAAAACTGAGGTTAAAGTCTACTTTTCAAACTCGATTATTAGGAAACCGAGGCTGATAGTTTGCTTTTTTGCCTTAGTTGTAAATGAATTGAGGCTAAAAGTTTTTTTTTTTTTTTTTTTTTAACCTCTGTTAGTGAAAAATCGAGACTAAAAGTCTACCATTTCACCTCGATTGGTAGAAAATCAAGGCTAAAAGTCTTTCATTTTGCCTTGGTAAAAAAACTGAGGTAAGAAACTAAGGTTAAAAGTTCGCTATTTAGCCTCAATTACTAGGAAAGTGAAGCTAAAAGTCAACTTTTTAGCCTCAATTGCATAAAAACGGAGACTAAAAGTCTACTTTTTAGCCTCAATTATATAGGTACCGAGGCTAAAAGTCTACTATTTTATCTCATTAATATAGGAACCAAGGCTAAAAGTCTACTTTTTAGCCTCAGTTACATAGGAACCGGGCTAAAAGTCTACTATTTTACCTTAGTAAGAAATGGAGGTTAAAAGTTTAATTATTAGCCTCAATTGTTAGGAAAGTGAAGCTATAAGTCAAGTTTTTAGCCCAGTTACATAGGAACCGAGGGTAAAAAACTATTTTACTTTAGTTAGTAAGAAATGGAGGTTAAAAGTTTACCTTTTAGCCTCAGTTGCCAGGAAAATGAAGCTACAGGTTAACTTTTTAACCTCAGTTGCATTGGAATCGAGGCTAAAAGTTTACTATTTTGCCTCAGTTGATAGAGGATAGAGGTTAAAAGTTTACTTTTTAGCCTCCATTGGTAGAAAAGTAAAGCTATAAATCAACTTTTTAGCCTCAATTGCATAGGAACTTATGCTAAAAGTTTTGGAGGAAGTTTTGGGTGCTAGACATAAGTAGACCATGCTTTGTTTTCCCCAGGCGATCTAAACATATGCTAGGCAGATCCGACACTGAACTCTCCCGAGGTAGTGTTAACCCAAATCTTTTTGTCTTCTAACGTTGATGTACATATCCCCTTGTCCAAAACATTGTTAATTAACATAGTATCACAATCGGAATAGGAAATAAATCTAGTACTTATGCAAATTTGCGCACGTGCTTGATGTCACTTTCGACAGGACTTCGATGGCATCGACAATTTGTCAATGGCATCGAACACCTTCAATGACATGGAGTAAAACACCAAAACGTTCCAACAATAAACATTGAATTTTCTGGATTTTTCCAATGGCATCGAACATCTGTCAATGGCATCGACAGCTACTAGATGACAACGACACCTTGTTGCTTACATATTTAAGACATCAACAACATTTAATGGCCACTAATCAAACGAGTGTATAATGACCACTAACTGGTGTGACTTTTGAGACATGAACCATCCATGCTTGGGCCTGCATATGGACGGGCACCAGTGGTAAATCACTCTTTCATGTGTACTGTAGAGAGATGGCTCTACCATATTCCGGTTCTTGCTGTTCCACGTCATCATCATGCCCAATCTCCTTCATAAATCATTGGAATGCTTCCTTGTCAACTAAATTTAATGGTTTTAAGACCAATTTGTTCAAATTTAAGAATCCTGAGATCATATTGTATAGCTCATGCTACAGCTGTCCCTCCCTGGAATATGTGGGATGATGATGGATCCATGGGACCATTATTGAACTTGTCTACAACACTTTGAATGGTAAAAGGGTTGAAAACTACATTTGATCAAATGATCTTATTAGAGTTTATGCAGTCCATCAGAGCATCATTGACACATATACATAAAATCTGTGGATGACCACGTACAAACAGTTGTACAATGGTCTACAAATTTGTTGATGCAAATGCCTCTACAGGTCCTCGTAAAATAAACTCATTCTATAAGTTTTTCTCCTATGTACAATTAGTTATTCGCTTGCTTATATACTATTGCCTGTTAGGGGCCCACGGGGGTGCATATATATCCCATCCAATGTATGCATTAAGTGGGCCCCACTAGAATTATCAGATGTACAAAAAATCAGGCCTATATGTGAGCCACGCCAAAAAATATAAATATAAATAAATGAACCACCCCTCAAAACCTAAAACTCCTAACTCACCTATGGCTCACTCAATGGTTGGATCAACCAGGTTATTGTGGCATCCAACTTTCAACATAAAGAGACCCTGCTGGACAGGCTAAAGGCCCCACAGACAAGACAACCGGCTTCCTACATAACCCTTATCAAATAAGCTTATTCTAGTACCAGGGGCTTCCAGGAGAACAGTCCTCTCACAAGGTGGGTGCAACTAATTATACTAGTATTGTAAAATTTATGAAAAATAGAATATAAATTAACTAGCACTGACCACCATACACGTGGCATGCATGAGTGGATATACAATTTTCTTATATATAGTGAGGATCCATTCAAGAAGAATTTTCTCATTAGATGTTGATTGTTGGCCAGACTGACTTTTCTGAGTCTCTCACAGTCTTCATCTGGTGTGAAAATGACGCAATGTGTTGAAGTCGAGCACCATCTTCGTCGGGGAGATAATTATTCCGTATTTATTGAACTTCCGTGGACTCATCATAGATAGGCATCGAACCCATGAGGAAAAATAGAATAACTTCTAGAAATTCGTAATAAATTGATTCATTGTCTGATATGTATATCCCTGTTACACCATTAATATAGAAAAAAATAAAATTTCTAATTATCAAAAATAGCAGCATTCTAAGTCTAATAAAAATTTTAATTTTAATAAAACTCTTTTAAAGCTTAATTTTTAAAAATAAAAATTCTAAATAAATTTTTGTTAGAAGAGTCTTAATATGATTACAAGTTAATTCTAAAAAAAAAATCTAAAACTCTAAAAATAAAAAAATAATAAAAAAAATATTAAAAAATTCAGAATTACTAAAAACAACAGTAACTTTCTTAAAAATTTGCTTTTATATCTGAAAGCGTGTGTTTTATGATGAAACGGATATATGTGACCCACTCTATGGGTCGGTTCACCTCAGATGTACTGTTTCATTAGTGATTGATAGGTTGTGTCCCATAATAATACCCAAATCAAAGGTTACGATTAATTTATGGTCCAACTTCTTTTGGTCCAACCATGCTACCAATGTATCTTGACACATTCTACAAAAAAAGAAAAAATAAAATAAAAATAAAAATAAAACTATTAAAGTGGATGGACCACTATTTTCTGTAGTGTTGTTCAACTGAGTTATTTTATCTAGTTTATTTTTGGACCAGGCTTTAAAATAAACTATTAAAAAGGATGGATGGCATGGATATACTTCAAGGTAGGCCCCACCGTCAGTGTCACACCTACTTGGCTGGATCCGGGTTGCCAACAGGAGGCAGATAAGCTGGGACCCAGGATCCAACCAGTACACGCGAACGACCGTGGAGCCGATCAAAATGTATGCGTGTTGTACATCCACACCGTCCATCCACTTTGCCAGTTTTTTGTAAGGCATAGTCTCAAAAATGAAGGAGATACAAATTGTGGGTCCCGCTAATTCCACCAAGAAAAATAAACTGATTTTGATTAGAACCTGCTTCCTATGTCGATAGTTTCTCCTTCTGAGAGCAACGGTTGATCTGCAATCTCCATCAGTCGTTCGGGAAATGTCATGTTAGCTAATTGATGAAGGGTCAGATGATCTTTAAATGAGTCATCGGTGGGCCTCTACTTTCTGGAGAACATCTCCAACGAAGGATTCTGTAACTGTAGACATCTCCTTGTGTTGTGTTGAGCTCACTGCCCAGTCCATATACCATATACAAAAATAATTTGTAATAAGATTGTAAGTTCACTTGCAAACGCAAGGCTGCATTTTGTTGCAAGAACATGTATGTTGAATTGCAAACATTTAGTTAAATCCACCAGAAATGGCAAATGCTTTCTTGTGTTGGTTTTGAGCAAGCAGCCTAAATGTGAAATTGTGTCACTTTTGAATACAACTTAGAAAGAAAATACCAATTTGCAGCCTAAATGCTAACATAGATGGTAAGGTATTTTTGGATGGCAGCGGTAGTAAAATTCATTGCTGAGATATTGTTGTAGAGCAGATGCAGACCTTTTTCTTGCTTAGATGGACTGGAAAAAAAAAGTCCGAATGGAAGCGGACGTAATCCATTAGATTTGGGCCCAGTCTAATGTGGGGCGTGATGTAATTAGGCCTCGGGCTCATCCAGATTGGAGAAATTCATTCTGGGTTAAGAAAAATGCCATTTAAAGCACAAATTGTAAATCAATCATAACTTTTGAGCCGAAATGGGTTACGTGAATTTCGACTGAAATTTTATTATGGGGCTTTTCATTCATGAGAAAACAACTCATTCCTACTAAGTCTCCCATTTTTTGAAAAACTTCTTATTTTTAGTAAGTTTTATGAAGGACATAACTTTTTATTTTTAAAGTTTTAGTATTTTGTGTCTTCTTAGAATTTGCTTCTTATCATGCCATGAATCATTCTGTGTAGCTAGATTAAAGCATTCTATTTTTATTTTGTTTTGTAAATTTTATTATTTTAGAAAAAAGTTTTAATTCATTTGCATTAGCACTATTAATTAGGATTTCATTTTATTATTTAAAGCTTTGTAATCTTGGTTGAAAGAGAGAGTGATTGCAAAGTATTTTCAAATTTTCTTGACTCTTATAAATTTTAGAGCCATTATGTCTTGTGGATTTAAGGTCTTGTTCACTTGAGAAAGATGGTGATCTTTCCCTTTATCCCTTCACGCGCTTCCCTACATTAGATATTATTTTTAGTAAAAGAGAAAAAGTTATATTTTCATGTGAAGAAGAGACAAATTTCCGCAGATGAGATGCCAAGTGGTCCAATGGTGGTATTGTGTGGCCCAAAAATTCAGGTTGCCCTGCTCTTCGTGTAGTCTACAAAAGCAACTAAATCAAGTTGCTCGGCCCATTTGCTATGCCAGTTTATGGGCTGGGCTTAACCCCATATACTAAAAGTCAAATGGTTGTTCAAGCCAAATTAGGGTTGCTCATGGTCTAAACTTGGACAACTTAGGCTGGGCCATTTACTAATCTAATTGATAGGTTAGACTTGTGCTCATGAACTCAACTTGGATGCCACTGAGCTATGGGTTCAAACCCATTGGGTAACCTGCATTTTTGGGCTGACCCCAACCATACACTAATCGGGCCAGGAATTTTAGGCCAGATTTGGCCAAATGGGTATATATATGCAAAGCTCATGCTGGCCCAAATCAAAGATTCAAAGCCCACAAACAGTGGGCCAAGCCTAAAACAGCTTGTACTCTCTTTTGGGCAACACTGCACGATGTATCAGGAAGCTCACCCTAAATTAGTGTGAAAAAAACAATATGTAATTAGGTTTGGTGCATCTGGACCAGAAAAATTCATTCCGGATTAATAAAAATATCTTTCAAAGCACAAATCATAAATCAACCATAATTTCTGATCCAAAATGAGTTACGATCCAAAATGAGTTACAAGATGCATGACTTATGAATTTCGACTGAAATTTCATTATGGGGCTAACCGACATCGCTCTGGTTCTCGAGAAAATGACTTATTTCTACTCAAATCTCTCGTTTTCTAAAAAACTTATTATTATTATTTTTTTAGTAAGTTTTAGATCGGATGTTACTTTTTATTCTTAAAGTTCTAATTTTGGTGTCTTATCATGTTAGGAATCATTCTGTGTAGTTATATTAAAACTTTATATTTTTATTAAATTTTATATTTTAGAAAAGTTTTAAGTTCATTTGGATTAGCACATTTAATTAAGGTTTTGTTTTATGATTTAAAGCTTTGTAATCTCGGTTGAAATAGCGTAATTTCAATAAAGTATTTTTTGAATTTTCTTAACCTTTGTGGATCCGATAGCTGATAGCCACCATACCTTGTGGATTCAAGGTCTTATTCACTTGAGAAAGACAGTGATCTTTTCTCTTTATCCTTTCATGCTCTTCCCTGCATAAAATATTATTCTCAGTAAAAGAGCTAACATTATATTTTCACATGAAGAAGAGACAAATTTTCACAGATGAGATGCCAAGTGATCCAGTTGTGAATACTGTGTGAAGCCAAAATTCAGGCAGCCCTGCTCTTCATGTAGGCTACAAAAGCACCTAAATCAGGCTGGTCGGCCCATTTGCCATGCCAGTTTATGGGTTGGGCTTAACCCCATACACTAATCAAGCTGCATTTCTAGGCTGAACCCGGCCATATACTAATCGGGCCAGGAATTTTAGCCCAGATTTGGTCAAATGAGTATATGCAAAGCTCACGTTGGCATAAATCAAAGATTCAAAGCCCACATACAGTGGGCCAGTCCCTAAACAGCTTGTACGCTCTTTTGGGCAATACTGCATGAGGTATCAGGAAGCCCACCCTTCGGTTTTTTTTTTTTTTTTTTTTTTTTTATTCTTTTTTTTTTTTTGGGGGGGGGGGGGGGGAATCAGCATATATATTCATAGGATAAAATAGTGTGAAAAAAACAACATGCACCTTAAATCCTGCTGTTCTTGACACAGACTCATTTTCTACATATGGCAATCATGTAACTAAATTAAAACGTCCGAATCCTGGTAACCATGATAGACAGGGAAGCACCTTGGCCCTTTTATTTACCGATTCTAATAATTGTATCTGGGACAAAGTCCCTGTTTAAAACAAGACCAAAAAAAAACATCTTCCCCTAGATTTAACACCAGAACAATATATATCTAGAGCTTCTTAAGAAAAATACCAAACAGTTCTATTTTATATCGGAATCTTCTTCAATGTAACTACTAATCTTAGTAGGTACTGAGGTAAGATGAACCTTCACCCAACAGTAGGGGCCTATTTTGTCTGTCGGTGAATCCCAACCTCCAGAAATACGTTTCTAATTGCATGCATTTCCATGACAACATCTCTCATCTTCATTCTTTCCGTTGGTGATTCCGAAGAACATGATACACCAATGCTGACCAATGAAACCAAGCAATCATGCATTCTATTTCTCAAATTGTTACGATTTTCACTGTCTTGAATAGCTTCAACATCTTCTAAGAGAAGTCTTGGATCTATAATCTCCATTACTTGTTCGGGAAAAGCCGACTTTGCAAAGTGATGAAGGTTATGATTGTCCTTAAACATGTCTTCAGTTGGCCGCTTTCCAGTGATCATCTCGAGTAGAAGGATCCCATAACTGTATACATCTCCATGTGTGGACGCCTTACCGCCCATCCCATGCTCTACGATTTACAAATGTCACATATTTGAATGTTAGGCAACTATTTAAAGAAAGATAAAAATAGTGGTTAGATATTGAGAGGGAGAAAATGGAATATTTCATTTATATATTTAACATTTCTGCCACTCCCAAAATTTAGAATATCTGAGAATAAGGAATTTGGCTAAACATATTTCTTCAATATTTGTATTATGAGTGTATGGTTTGTCCCAATAAATAGTCCTTCCAAGAAAATATCCTATAAATAGAACAAGAATCCTCTGTTTTCACACACAGTTTATCACGGCTAGAGAAATAATCTAGTAACAATTCTTCATACCTTATTAATTATAGTGTGAATCAATGTGGGGCCAATCTAGCCAACATTTAATCATCATTTACCCTTGGATAAGAAGGTCTATCATGAATTACTAATGGCCACTAAATCAGCTTGATGGGATAATCACCACCATTCACAATAGTGTATGATCTCAATTGTAACAATCATCATTATTTTTGAGTCATGTATGATCCATAAGTATTCCTTCTATTTTGTTCATCATAAATGGGTCATGTGGGACCACTTGGTCCCAAGAGAGAAATCCATCCTTTCAATTCGTAACTGACTGTAGCTCATCACCACTAAATTAAAATTGCATTTTTCAGATTCTTCCATCTTTTTGGCTTTCTTCCCTATTAAGAGTTTAATTCTGTTATTATTGTATTAAGTCAAAATGCAGTAATGTACGTAGACATATCTATTGAGTAGATTATTTTAAAGAATATCGTTCTTAACAAGCTTCACCATAATATTAATATATGGAAATTACCAATCATTTTGCAAGATAAATGAATAAAAAGATGAAGGACTAAAATCTTAATTACCTGGAGGAATATACCCAATAGATCCCTTAATCCCAGATGTGCAGGTCTGATTTTGAGAGCCACTTTCTGCAGCTTCAGAGAGGAACCTTGCTAAACCAAAGTCACCCACATGGGCAACCATGTCATCATCAAGAAGAACATTGCTTGGTTTTAGGTCCCGATGAACAATTGGTGTTTGGTATTGATGATGAAGATAATCTAATGCCAAAGCCACATCAAGGGCTATATTCAGCCTTTGTGTGAGATTCAAATTCCTCAATTGAGGTTGTTCATCTACATTTGGATGCAACCACTTCTCCAGACTACCATTAGGCATGTACTCAAACACTAGAGCTTTGAAATCATTGCCATTAAAATCAATGCTTGAGCAAACAGTTAAGATCTTGACAAGATTTCGATGTCGGATGTTTCTTAATGCTTCGCATTCAGCTGCAAAACTCTTAAAAGTTCCTTGCTGTAGGAGGTTGAGTACCTTCACTGCAACAAGTGTTTCAAAGCATTCTAATAGTCCTTTATATACAGAACCGAAACTTCCCACACCAATTAAATTAGCTGAAGAAAACCCATCTGTTGCTTGAAGGAGATCTGCATAAGAAACTTGTGACCACTGATTCTGTGTGGAAGATGGAGAAGTAGCTTTCTTTTGAGAATTTCTTCTCCAATAAAGAGCTGCAATGATACACGACAGGAGAAACGAAGATAAAACCACAGTAATGACTGTGACTTTTACTCTGGGAGCAAGTGGCTTCCCTCGTTTCTTAGAAGCTTGCTTAGGGCACCCTGGCAATTGTAGTTCTGGTATACCTCCACAGAGTTTGCTGTTTCCGACAACTGAAATTGCGCTGGCATTTTTAAAGATCCCTCCTTTGGGCACTACACCTTTGAAATTATTGAATGATAAATTCAAATACTCTAAGTAAAGAAGTTCTTCAAAATACTTTGGAATCTGCCCTGACAAGTTATTGTGCGAAAGATCTAGCTCTTTGATACCTTTTAAATTCCTTAGGGACTCTGGAATGGTTCCTTGAAACAAGTTGCCATTCATATAAAGCAACTCCATGCTTTGACACTTTCCCAAAGTATCTGGAATTTCACCTGATAGTTTATTCTCTGAGACGTACATTTCCCGAATATTTTCTAAGTTGTCAACTTCCAGCAGGAGAGACCCAGTGAATGAGTTACCAGTCATGGAGATTTCAGCTGCGCCGACTTGTTTGAGTATGGTACCACTGAGTTTATTTTCATCAATGAACAATACTTCCATAAATCCCCAATTTCCAAAACTAGATGGTATGCTTCCATGGAAATCATTTCCATTCAACTGGAGAACGCTTAATCGAGTGATGTTGCCAATCGAAGGTGGGATTTGCCCTGAAAATTCATTCAGACCGAAACTCAAGAATTGCAAATTGTTAAGCTTCCCAATAGCATCTGGAAGAGTACCCTTCATGGAATTCCTTCCCAGATCCAGAGCATACAAGCTGACAAGATTCTCGATTCCCTGGTGAATAGTTCCAAATATCTTGCTGTCTCCTAAATTCAGAACCTCTAGCTGTGTCGAGAGATTAGCAATGGAGCCGGGAAACTCACCAGAGAGATTACTAATGGATGCACTTATGACTTTTAGATGGGTGCAGTTGTTCAGTGAAGTGAGGAAGCTCAGGTCATCACCTTCCCTGCTTCCAAGCTGATTTATCTCGATATTAAAAGAGTAGAGACGTGAAAGACTTCCTAGATTCGAAGGCACATGTCCACTTAAACTGTTGTCGCTAAAGTCAACATCATCGAGACTTGAAGCATTGGACAATGAAATTGGCAGCGTTCCAGTGAATTGGTTTCCAGATAGAAGAATCCCACGCAGGTTTGGAAACAAAAGGCCTAGGTTGGGGGGAATGCTTCCATGTAGCCGGTTAACTGCCACGTTAAGCACTTGGATGGATGAGAGATTATAAATCGATGGTGGAATCGTACCTGATAACTGATTTGAAGCTATTTGAAAATCGATAATGCTTGCCAATTGACCAAGCTGGTTTGGAATTTGCCCTTCAAAATTGTTATATGTTAGACGAAGGGTCGTGAGAGACGAAAGGTTCCCCAACGAAGGTGGGATGCTTCCACTGAGATTGTTGCTGCGGACGTTAAGAGCAATGAGCTTTGACAAAGAGCCAAGCTCAGTGGGAAGTTTTCCGTCCAACTGATTCTGCTCGATGTGAATGGCTATGAGTTTTGAGCAGTGGCTCAGATTGGATGGAATTTCTCCTTGCAGTGAATTTACGGACAGATTGAGATGCTGCAACCGGAATAGACGGTCTATTTCTTGAGGGATTTGGCCTTGGAATTTGTTGTTGGAGAGATCGATTCTTCTCAGGAAAGAGAGATTTCCAATGTGAGGTGATACGTGGCCCACCAAGCTGTGGTCCCTGAGGTTCAAGCTCTTGACCCTTTGATGATGGCGGCGACTGCAGGTAACTCCCTCCCATTTGCAGAAATGGAGAGAATCGTTCCATGAACTCAAGATTCCGAGAGGATCTTCGGAAATACCATATTTGAATGAGAGCAATGCGAGTCGATCTGTCTCATTTTTCATTGTAAATACAGAGGGTGAGCAGGGGTTGATAGAGGAGAGAAGGATTGCATGGAAGAGGATAAATGACCATAATACCCTGAGATTGGAAGGTGGGAATTCCATTATGTAGATAGGAGATGGGATGATGAAGAAGAAAAAACAGGAATGCAGTGATGAGTTGTACTCACCTACAATTTTTGTAGCTCATATTAGCGGGGATCCTCTGTTACCAGCGCACCCCATCTTGTTGGGCCCTCAGAGCACATACATCATGGTTGGGCCCACAGAGCACCGACCACCAGCTCCGGGGCTGGTGTCATGGGGAGTAGCCAATCCGATTCCCCTGGCTCCCCGTATCCTAGCATTTAATTGGTCCACGTCATTTGTACTGACATCAGTACAGCTCTTTAATAAAATAAAAAACAATATACAAAATACCGCTCCATTAGGTTGGATTTCCAGCGAAAGACTTTCGCATGAAGTTCCTGGGCTGAGAACTCAGTGGGGCACACTGTGATGTTTGTGAGAAATCCTACCTGTCTATTCGTTTTGTGTGTTCATTTTAGAATATTATGCAAAAAATGAACCACTTTCATTTTAGAACATAGATCTAAAGTTCAAGTGGACCCACCACAGAAACCGTGGGATCAGTCACACACCCTCCGTTGAAACATTTATAGGTCCCTCCGGGATGTATTTTTTCATAAGTTAACATGGAGATATATGAAGTGAAAACAAAATATTTTGATATTTTAGAACATAATGTAAAAATTATACCATTTCCAAAACTCAAGTAGACTCAAAACGTGATAATTGAATGTCCTTATGTACGGTGGGACACTATTAAAATCAGCCGGATCTAAGACTCAAGTGGCCACACAAGAGGGAACAGTTGGACACCATTGAAACATTTGCATGGCCACAAAAGTTTTTATTTTTTAATTTTTTTTATATATATATCCAGTTAAGATTTTTTATTTTCACTTCATCCCAGTAGGAATGACCTTATAAATATCAAGGCGGAGTCTAGGATGGTTCCAACGGTAGCCATATCTTTCTCCAATTTTGCCTATACCGTAGCTCCCTTGAGCCTTTTTTTAGTATCTTGTTCTAAAATGAGCTTTCACCATGGATGTACCAAAAAAACAAGCTCATCCTATGTTTATGTTGGCCACACTTAACAAAAAAAAATAAAAAAAATGAACGTCCACCCCAAAAACCCAAACTCACGTGGTAGCTAGCTCACTCATTGGTTGGATCAGCCAGATTATTAAGGTGCCCAACTTTCAATGTATGTGAGACCTTGCTGGACAGGTTGGAGGCCATGTAAACACTAAAATAAGCCACATGCATAACTTTTATGGAATAAGCTTATCCTAAGAGGTATTCGCAGGGTAACAGGCTTCCCACAAGGCTGGCACAAATAATATAAAGTATTATTTGATTAAAATTTCTTAGAAATAGAGTATAAATTAACTTGTTTAAAATTTCTTAGAAATAGAGTATAAATTAACTAGCAGTGATTACCATATAGATGGCACACTTGAATGAATCCACAACACCGGCGGCTATCGGGGAAGAATTTTCTTATTTGATGTTGACTGTTAGGTAGACGTGTTTTTCACGGTCACTCCAGTCTTCGTACAATGTGTAAAGAAATCAGAAGTCTATTGTGAAATGAGAAAAGCAATTCGATATCTCATAATTCGTCTCCCAGGTCTTCAGTCACGGGTGCTTTTTGACCAAAGAGGCAAGTCACCTGCGCACCTTTGACCTATTGCCTCATTCTTTTCTTTGTGAGATCACAGCCAGAAGGTTAATATGATAGTTTCATATTTAATTATACAATATTATCTCCATTTAAATATTAGAAATTAAGTATATAGATATCACACATTTAAATATATACAAATCAAACTAAAGAAAGCAACCATCTAATCCTAGATGAAAGAAATGGAGGCATAGATGTGCTTGGCGCCTGGGACCAACGCGGGGTCTACAGTTTCCTTGTCCAACCATTGCTTGACACATAAGCTCTCTATGATGGAAATCGTGTGGAGAATGTCGACTTGACACAAAGGCTCTTTGGGCCCGTTTGGCCGGGTGGATTGGAAGGGATTGAATGGTATTAGGGTGGATGACATGGATTTTCAAGGTAATTAATGATGGTGTTGTCAGTGAATTGTCTTAAGATCCATGGGATTGCTATATCCTGGGATTGCTAGATCGAGTCTGTTTGGCACGTCTGGCCAATCCTGGGATTAAACCTTTCCATCCCTTCCAATCTCTCGAACCAAACACGTCCCAGGAAAATTTGAACGGATTAGGGTGGATTAGATGGGATTTAAAGGTAATGATGGTGTTGTCCGTGGATTGTCTTAAGATCAATGGGATTGGTATATCCCAGGATCAGATCACCCAGTCTGTTTGGCGCGCTCGGCCAATCCTGGGATTTAACTTCCAATCCCTTTAAAAAAAATAAAAAATAAAAATAAATAAATCCAATCCCTACCAATACTATCCAATCCCTTCCAATCCATCAGGCCAAACAGGCCCTTAGAAATGTAAACTGTGTTGAGACGGACGCGGATTGCATGACCTCCTTCATGTGTTGATGTGGAAAAGTTATGTGGGCTCCACCATAATGCATGTGTTATATGCATGCTGGGTCAAAATGTGACCTTAATGATAGACTATCCGCAGTGTGATCCACATGATGGATGGTCCATAGCAAAGGTGGGACCCATATAATGGATGGTAGACATAAAGGTGGGCCTATATAATGAATGACTCATATTGAAGGTGCCCCCACTTGATGAATGGTCCACATTAAGGTGGGCCCACATAATACATGGTTCACATCAAAGGTAGGCCCCATATGATAGATGGCCCACATCAAAGTGTGGCTCATTATAATGGACCATCCATGTTAAGTGGGCCCCACATGATAGATGACCCAAGTCAAAGTGTAGCCCAAAACGATGAACCTTCCACATTAAGTGGGCCCCACTTGATGGATGATCCACATTAAAGGTGGGATCCACATGTTAGATGATGGACATCAAAGGTGGGCCCCACAAAATGAATGGTCCACATCAAGGTGGCCAACATAATGGACAAAGTGGGCCTTATAAGAATGATAGCCCGCATCAAAATGTGGGCCCTTGTGATGGATAGTCCCCATTAAGTGGGCCCCACCTAATGGACAATCCACATCCAAGGTCTTGCATGATGGATGACCTATATCTAAAGTGGCTCCATTGGGTTAGATTAATGGCTAAGGGTCTTTCGAGGGCTAAAACTCTCAGCCTTCCTGTTTGCCTCTTGCTCGAGATTCTTGGAATTTGCATCCCCTCACCCAAGCAGCCTGCCCTTTCTGTGGTCAAATGGTTGAGGCCGCCAAGGGGCTGGGTTAAAGTGAACGTTAATGGCTCCTTGAGAGGGAACCCGAGCCCCTCAGGTGGAGGTGGAGTGGCTATTGTGTTTGGGTATGGGAGATGCTCAAATACAAGGGCGAGCTTACGGCGATTCTAAATGGCATTGAGCTATGTGCCCAATTGCGATACTCGAGGGTGGAGATAGCAAGCTTCAAGTATGGTAGCCGCGTCTCTAGGTAAGGAGGCAAATGAATCCTGGGCCTTATGGTATTGGAGGAGTAGGATTGATGCTCTTAGACGTACCGTGGAGGTTCATATCTCTCATACGCCTAGGGAAGCAAATGTCGAAGCGGACTCTTAAGGCATCAGGGAGGCGTGACTTGCACTGGCGCATGAGATCCGCCCGGTCCATCAGATGTGCCCCCATGGGTTTGACCCTAATCCTAAAAGTAGGCCCATCTTAAAGTCACGTGAGATGGTAAAACAGTCAAAAACTACATGTAATCGGATGGTCCTGTTTATAGTTTGTGTGGCCCATCAGATCATTATTAACATGTGTACATAAAATCATTGGACCTTCCCATGTAAACATTTGAACAACAATAGAAGCAGTTGTCAGTGCAAATGCCTCTCTAATGGGACAAAAGTTGTACATGAGTCGAACCGAGTCGAGTTTGGCACAACTTGACTCAGCTTGTCTAGTAGCTAACCCTAGCTCGAACTCGGTTCGACTCGGTTCGGTTAGCAACTCAGGATAGTTTAAGCCGAGTTCAAGCATGTGTGATATTTTCTCAAACATATAAAGTGCACCTTTAACTTCTCACAGTATACAAAACAACAGTAGCAGTTTATAAGTATTTTTTCAAATAGCCGGTAATTAAGCAACAACAAAATTAAGATACGTGGATAGTTTTATCATATAAAGTTTTTTTTTTAGTGATTTGTTTCATATCCATACCTTCCTCACCACCAACTGATCCGCGGAGAATGTATGCACCCGAAACAACACTTTGTTGGGTCATTTCATCAAACACTTGGTGAGCAGTGTCAATATCAAAATAACCAAGTCACCAAACTGATTTAATCCGATTGATTAAAGTTGAGGTTCGATCTGAGTCAATTCAAGCTTGGACAAGCTTAAACTCGGCTCAGAATTTTTTTTGAGCTAAAAAATCAGCTCCACTCGGCTCGAACTCAGTTTTGAATCGAGCTTTTTCAAGTTGAGTCAAGAGAGTTAACCGAGCTAACTCGGTTTGTGTACAACTCTAATAGGGAAGCAAGAAAGTTCCTGTCACGCCCCAAATGCGAAAACCGAGCTCACAAAATTCTCGATTGCCGAATCTGGCACCGACAGCCTCCGTAGTGCCCCATTCTCCTATCCCAAAACTCATATGCAAGATTTCGATCTTGGGATTCTATAAGGAAGATTTCCAATATGAATTTTTTTTTGTAATATAGCATAACCACAAGCATAACCAAGTCACAAAACAACATCACCACATATCCACTATATCAAAGTATAATGCGGAAAAGGAAATATAAGATGATCCAAAAACTCCAAAATAGTCTAATACATGCTCCTACCTCAGCGCTGTTGCGATCCAACAACACCTGCATGCAACAGTCGTACATGATCTTACAAAAGCTTAGAGGGTAGTGTAAGTGTGTGCGCAAGGCAAGTGCTAAGTGTACAATATCAAAGTAATGTAGAAATATACGGGTAAATCCATAAATACAATCAGCGGCACCAAAGTTATGTGATGCAAGGTATGAATGCTATCGGTCATACCAAGACCATGCGATGCGAGGCTTATGTAGCCAAATGTCATATGCGTGATACAAAGCAAGCATGTCAATCCTCATCAAGTACACATATTAGTACAGTACCTCTCTGGGATATTACTGGGATCTAGTACACTCCACACTGACTGTCACCTCCCTAGCTACACAGCCCAGTGAGCGGAATAGGCCACACTATCCGCCTGACCAGTAGTCTGCTAATACCTACCCGGCTCGTCGATAGCGGACTCATTTGCAAGCTGGTCAAACTCAGCCTAGCTTACAACTCCCTCACTCAGGCGGATAAGGCACACCCCCTTCCAATCAACCACAACACAGTGGGAGACGCGGCCTACTGGTATTCGGCACTCCTGCACTCATGTATCCACTCGGTCTAGACCTTAGAGTATCTTTTGGTACCAAAAAGGTTATGGGCCTCTCACCTAAGGACATCCTAAGTGCTCATAGTGCTAGAACTAAGTATTTTCGGTATCCAATACGGTCATCCATGATGTGCCTGTGGAGCCACGACCCTGATGTCGTCGTTAGGGCGTATAATGATCATGTCATACATATGCGAGATACATGAGTCATACTGTCCAGTCATGCAACAATCCTGCGGATACCACACGCTCATGTGGGGCACTCTGTCTCATAAGGAGTCATGTAAATGTCTCACCCTAACGGCTTATGCTATGATCAAACATTCTTCATATCAAGCATACATATGATGCATATGAGCATAAATCATAGAACTATACTAAGCATGTTATATGGTGATGAACTATCCTCACAACAAAGATAGGCCTAGACGGCCTGCAGACAACAAGTACAGGCCTATCAATGGGCCCTAGGGAGAGTTATAATGCGGACATTTAACTAACATTATTCTTACAATGTGGACGTCAAACTATCATTGCTCCCAAGGCATAGCCCACCATAAACATCATTAAATAAACCATGGTGGAATCACATTACAATGGACCTCGACCCATGGGCCTCCCAACATCAAATGGGCCTCAATGAACGGGCCACAAATACATTAAGATGGGCTTTAACGGACGGGCCACAAATACATCAAATGAGCCCTCATATAGCAAGTGGGCCACATCACATGGGCCATATGTATATCAAATGGGCCACGCTAATGGGCCCCATGTACATCAAATGGGCCACACCCAAATATAAGTGGTGATGATGATTTCCACCATTAAAATTCCCAAGGCCCACCATAATATATATTTCCCATCCAGTCTAATCATAAGGTCACATAGACCTGAATTAAGAGGAAAGCAAATTTCCTACTGATCCAAAACTTCTGCACTCCCGAGGGACTTCAATGGTAGACGTTCAATCCTCACCGTGCAGTGTGGTCCACTTGATAAATAGATCTATCTTATTTTTTATCTCAAGCCTTAAAATTATCTGTCAAAATGGTTGGATGGTTTAGATGCAACACATGCATCATGGTGGGTCCCATAGGGATAGACGGCTTGGATAAAGCATATACCATGGTGGGTCCCCTGCCGTCCAGCAGCCCAGCCAAAATGGTTGGACGACATGGATAAAACACATGTCATAGGAGGTCCCACCATCTAATGGTGTGGATGGTGTGGGTAAAACACATACACCATAGTGGGTTCCACGTGGGGCCCACCATAATGTTAATTTTCCATCCAATTTGTTAATAAGATCATACAAACCCGTGTGAAGAGGAAAAACAAATTTCGTATGGATCCAAAACTGCAGTGAAAAATCCAAATGGGTTTCAATGATAGACGTTCAATCTCACTGTTTCCTGTGACGTGGGCCACCTGAGCTCCACAAACGGTTGATCTTGGTGGGCCCACTGCTTAAACAGGGAGGGCCACCAAATGCACGGGGTTGATGTTTTCCACACATCGCGGTGGGGCCCACGGCTGGGACTATGGATCCCTGCCTGTCCGTCCACCAAAATGCAGCAGGACGCTGTGCAGCGTCCTCTGGATGTTGAGCAGCAGCGCCTGCTGCATGTGATGTTTATTTATTTATTATTATTATTTGTTTGACTAAGGAGTTTCCTAGGTGGGGCCCGCATAAGAAGGATCCACCCTATCCACTGGCTCCTATGGCTCAAGACAAGCCAAACAAGCCCAATATTCAATATATTTTGGGGTACAGTAACATCAGAGTGTATTTCAATGGTAAAAATGATGTTTGCTATGCTATGGCCCACCAGAAAATCGAATCAGCTTCATTCTTTGACTCAACGCCTAAAATGATTAGGGAAATGGGATGGATGGCGTGGATTGGATCCATAGATTAAGGTGGGGCCCATATGAGTGGCCCACCCAAAAGCCTTAAAAATCAAATTGCTTTTTGCAGTGAGTACACCTCACTATCAGTTCACTCTCCACAACATCCAGCGTCCAGGACGGCGTGGGTATTCATGGCATCAAGGTGGGTCCCACGTGAACGTGGCCCACTTGATCAATCTGATATTTGTGTTTTTCACATCCCTATTTAGGTAGGGCCCACATGGTTTGGACAGCCATGGGGTCCATTTGATGGACGGTTTGGACATCATGTACACTCATTAAGTGGGCCACAAAATAAAGGAAGGAGAGAGAGAGAGAGAGAGAGAGAGACGTGATGATGGAGGGACCCCGGCACTATGGGCCCTCCCTTACATGATTTACAATATACATCAAGTGGGTCTCATTTCATATGGGCCCACCGATCAAAATCAATTGTGGAGATCCTTTCCCCACCGAAATGTAAGGTCTAGATGACCCTATTTATGTAAGGAAAATAAACATCATGATGGGGTCCATGGGGAATGGCCCCATCATGTAATGATCATGAAAATTAAAGTGGGTCATCGGCCACATCTAGGTCCAAAGTGAGATCCATACCATCAATCGGTAGGCCTCACTTGGCCTATCATCAAAATATAAAAATCTAGCCTATAAAGCACCCACCGTCTTCTCCTTGCTCCCTTGGCTTCCTTTGTTCCTTAGCTTCGATCCCAATAGAAGATGATGGAGTTTTGATGGTTGAGATGGGAGATGGGGGGGTTAGGAAGTGGGCCACACATAAAATCTTCTCATGGATGTTAGGAGAGCTTGGACGTTGAAAATTTTAGTATTTTTGGGTTTTTTGAAAAAGAGGGGAGAAATAAGAAAAAGAGTAGCATAGGTAGGTAATGATGACTTGTAAGAGAGGTATGAGTGGCTAGCAATAAGTGCTTGTAAGAAGGCTAGGGATAGGGTGGCTATAGCTAAGGTAGGGTGGCGATAGTTAGGGTAGGGTGGTTATAGCTAAGGTAGGGTGGCTATAGTTAAGGTAAGGTGGCTATAGCTAGGGTGATGTCATCACCCTCATGATTACCTAGGGATTGGTGCCACATGGGATAGGTGGGTCCTGCAATATGCGGTCCATGGTCATTATAATGCACGGTCCAAATCTTATGATCTAAGCATCGGATTAGCGCACGAGACGCGGCGCTCGAACCGCGGAGATGGTGCGATCGCAATGGTATAGGTCTCGGATTAAGCTGACTTAAATCTACAGGATATAACTTAGGATCATGCACAAACGTCAATTATAGGTCGTAGGTTACTGAAATTCGACCGGGAGGATCGTGGGAGTCGACGAAACAGTGCGGACTAGGATACTGTTTCGAATAAGAAACAAATGTAATTGATTTGAGAAATTATCTTATTCAAACATAACAGAGAAAAGGATATTGAGAACATTCATCACATTTCATTGATACTGAGTTCATTTACATCCTCTTTACTTCCCTTGATTCTAAGATAGATCATTTAAAAACAAACGACTTATGCTTTGAATATTAAGAGTTCATTTCGACAGCCTTTCAGCGCCTGTTTCAATCATCTCCTAGGACTTAGGAGGAATGTCGATCCGATCGATGAATCTTTAATGAAATAGAGATTTCAACAGCATAACAACGCCTATTCTAACCATCCCTAGTACTTAGGGCAAATGTCGATTCAATCGACTAATCCTTCTCTTCCGAACCCATGAATAGAAGAAAGCCCGGAGAAAAGAAGCCTGGCCTATGGATTTCAGCGGCATAACGGCTCCTTATCTTCACAGATTGCAGGGCAGCCTGGTTGTGCGGACCCACGCAACTGATATCGATTGCGCGGTCCTGCATAACTGACAGGAGACTTCTCTCATACCTTTAATCTTTTGCTCCGCTGTGCTCCTCTTGAAAATCTTCCATTCCCCTTAATGAAGGAGGGAAAGGGGTATTTATAGACCCTCGCACGTGTGAAAATTCAGATCTTAGTTATGTGAGACAAATCTTTCAGTGCTTTAGATCACTCTGCAAAGAACCATTTCAGCAATACGTTTCGGGGTCCCGCACAACTGATATTTCAATTGGGCAGACCTGCACAAGGCATATCGATTGCGAGGGCTCGTGCAACCAATATTGGTTGCGCGATCCTGCGCACCTCTTTCAAAGCAATCTCTTTCCTCTTCTTTTCAAGGGTTCTTTCTATCTCTTTGTCTCTTCTTGCTTCAATCTTTCATCATTTTTTTATGCCTCAACAAATGCCCCCTTGATCATTTCTTTGTTTCCTCATGAAACAAAAAAAAGGATAAAAAATCTTCCATTTCATCTTACTTGCGCGGACCCGAGCAACTGACTCGTGCCCATACTCGAGCGTAACACTCTGGGATTAGCATAGCATAGCAGGTCTTCCATTAACAGAAAGATTTTATGATGAGTTCATCTCATCGAACGCAGAGCTGGCATTCACATCTTCTCCAGATCGCAGACCCTCCATTTTTGAAACCACCATTGAACTCTTCAGATAAATGGAGAAATTTTCGAACTTTCACAAACTTTCCCCTCTGCAGTGGCTAGCTCACTTTTCCAGAATGCTCAAGTATTTCATACTCAGAAATTAGCACTTTTCTTTCTATCACATATTCCCTTGTACTAACCTCTTACTTTACCCTATAGATTCCGTGATAGTCGATGCAAAGAATTGACGAACCTCCGCAACAACATGAAGGAAAGAGCAGATTATAGTTCCTTTGGGAAACTTGCAGCTTTTCTGGCCTACTGGTTAAGCATAATAGCATTTCCTAGCTCCAAATGGGCAGGTGCTATTTGCCCCACCACCTTTGTCGTTGCTGGTGCCTTAGCGAAAAGTTAAAAATATTCCATTGTGCCCCCCATACTATGTTCCATTTACTGAGCCTTTAGAGAAATATCTACATACATCAAGAACCCCACCCTGGGATCTTCCTCAGCATACACTGCCTGGCACTACTTTACTGGATGGTTGAGAGTTTATTTCCCTTGGACCTTCGAAGCGCCAGAGAAGGCGTATGTCAATCCTTCCCATCTTCCTCTCTGGTTTTTTCAGTAAAGAGCGATGGCCAGAAGATCATACGAATAGGTAATCAACAAGATCCGTAATTTTGACCAAATAGATTTCTTCTAGTTCCGTCTCCACCGCTACACTAAAGACACAGATATGGTGGACCAGGGAACACTGACCATAGCAGAAAGGGCTTTCTTTCTTTCCATCTGTTCCTGCAGTCCGCCTCTCAGAGAAGGGACAGAGTTCTGGAGAGAGCCCTACTACCCCAGCCGCTTCGCTCGTCAATTCGGCCATGACCAAGCCGTACCGGAAGACTGTGGGTTCGTCACAAAGAGAATGCGCTGCTACGGAACAAGTCCTTTGAACTGGGCCATGATATGGAAGCGACTGTTGGATGGTCGTGTCAATTCCTCTTTCATCATTCCTAGTTGCGACCGGATAGTCTATATTTCCTACAGCTGGATGAGATGGTGGGACCATAAATTATTCCTGGTTAACAAACGCTTACCAGTGGACTCCCTTCTCTTTCTCCACCTACCTCGGATCAGGGGCAGAAAACTTGAGAATGGAATTGGTTTCATTCCAGAAAAGAGTCGTGCACCTCACTATGGTGAAATTTGCAGAAAAATATCAACCGAAGAGCAGATTCGTGAGAGGAAACCAATTAATACTTTAGATGGCTGGTTCGCTCACGGAATTCTGGAGGAATTTGAACATATCCCTCATGACTTTGGCGACCGAGTTTCAAAAAATGTCGAAGGAACATCCTCCCCCATTCCTGAAAAAATTGCCACGGCTCAGGAGAATTTGGCTCAGAACGAACCTGCTCCTTCCTCACAACGTCCTCCTCCCAGCTCATCGTCTCCGATGACCAGATCGTAAAAACGACTGCAAGCATCATCACCTATTTCCCAAGAAGTGACAAGGCAGACCTCTATATCTCCCTCAGTTTCGGCTAGCAGGAAGTCTCCAAGAGAAAGCAGTCAGCCCGTCTCTTACAAAGGAAAACAAGTTGTGATTGCAGAAGTAGATGAAGAGAGTTTGGAAAATGAAAGTTTGTCTTCTTCATCAGAAGATTCCACTCCCATGGGGTCTGAAGATGATGATGATGCAAGCGATAGAGCTCAAGATGACGACTTATAAGAAGGAGAAGTCAATATAGATGAAGAGAAAAATATAGCCGCCGAAAATGTAGAGGAAGAACATCTCCCCCTAGCTCCTGAAATTTCTCCTGTCACTTATGTTCCTGGCAAGCCACATGCAGTAACCGAAGAAGACGAAAAACCCTTGGATTATGGAGAATATGGATATTCACCTAGTAAGGGAATCCAAATTTCTTAAATATTCACATGCTTGTCTAGTGATAACTATCTTATCATCATTGTTACTTTCAGCTTCAGGTACGCATGTGGCTAATATTGAGATGAGCGATGCCCCCTCTGTGGACCTTCGTCCAGCTGCACTAACGGTTTCACCATGAGTTCCTACGGCTCCTCTTATAACACTAAGAAGGGTGACCTGTGAAATTATATTCCCCGTCGAAGCTACTGATCTGCCTACTCCTACTAGCAGAGATTCAAGCACAGAAGTAAGGGCGCCTTCTCTTGCCGACATGCTGTAAGCTGGTACCTCTGCAGCCCTAGAAGTTCCCCCACCTATTGGTCACACCTCTGTGGTGGGTACATATATTAATTTAAGGAATTGTATATCCTTCATCTTGCATTGCTTATTCTGACTTTATCTCCTATTTGTGTTATAAGAATTTTTCCCTATAGCGGGGCGTCTAGCTCCGAGTCTGTGGCCACTGTCTCTGAGCTATCATTTCTTTCAAAGATTTCCTCTCACAAAATGCTTTTAATGAAGAACTCCTTGTCAGCGATAGTCCACATCTTTAAAGATCCCGAGCAGTGGTCAGACCTAGATATTGCCATTGAAATTTTAGAAAGTTCTGCAAAAATGGTAAAAATTAACATCTCTGCTCTACGCGATTCTCTTCTTAAATTTCGCGATTCGATACTCTCTTTGGCATCAGCGGAGAATGTTACAATTGCCCCCGAGATTTTGGAATATGAGAAGCAATTAATTTTGTCCAAGGAAAAAGCTTCCCTTATTGCTTCCACTATCTCTGAATTTGACCAGGGCAACTGAAAATCTATACTGACGACAAATCGAGTATTCAAAATCGCATCACTGTCATAAAGGAAGAGATCTCGCAGCTGGAATCTAAGAGTCATGAGAAGGACTTAACCATAAAGGAAACAGAAGAAAAGATTCAAGTCAACATTCAGTCTGTTAACACTGAGAGGTCCGAGCTGCTCAAGAACAAAGAAGTAATTGCGTCTTTAGAAGGTAAGCTGGCTGGTCTTCCTGACCAAACAAAGATTATTCTTGAGGAAAAGTCCAAGCATACTATAGCTCAAATGCAATTAAGAAAAGATTTGCAAAAGTATATGATAATAATAGGAATTACAGAAGAACTTTAGGCATATAATTCCTTTTGTATACATGCTATTTGAACAAGTAATCTCTTTTGATTTTCAATTTGAACGAGTAATCTCTTTTGATTTTCTACATCATGCATTATGTTGCTTATAAGGTAGCCGTAGTATATTTACTGATTAATGAACTAATATAAGCACTAGTATTTTATGCTTGTTAGTGTGGAATTTTCTACGTGACTTTATTTATATATTTTGTCATTGACGGTGCTAGATTTCAATTCAGTCAATTTCACACACAGTTTAAGCTCATAAGTAGTGGAGTCAATTTCACACACAATTTAAGCTCATGAGTAATGGAGCCGGGTCTCACGTGATGGCCTCTATAACTCTTAGGAGTTCGCTTGACTTCTCACTGCTTAGGGAGTTCACAAACCGCGATCCATCAGAGGGGCCCAGTAAAGTTACCAGGGCGGTGAACTCGGTTGGTTTTACACATAGGGTTAGCCACGGTAACTCTCTAAAGTTCACAAAGCTCGCAAAGCTACCTTTGGGGGTACCAAATCTATGGTTGTCAGTCCATCGATGAGTAGGTTTAAGCCCTTCCTCATGAGTTAGTACCGGAATCAAACCATAAATCTGAGGGGTCTTATGCATTGTTGGCCTATCTAAAGCTCGCACTGCAACCCTCATTTTCTTCGTCTGCAAGGTCGGGCCAATTCACGGGAGGGCATTGTCCTCCATTCCCAGTGATGCTGCCAGAAATCTATACAGATGGCATAGGGATTACACTGTCTAGCCATTTGAGGACTTTTGACACTTTAGCTTTTGGTCGACTTTTGGCCCTTTGGCTTTTGGTCATTTGAAGACTTTTGGCCCTTTGACTTTTGGTCATTGACTCCGTCAGCTGCCCGCATGGGTATGCATACGATGGTCTTCACGGGCTTTTTAAGGCCACTGGCTTCTCACCGCTGCCCGAATGGCGATCTTGATAGGTCTCATGCGTAGCTGGCCATTGGCTTGACTAGGCTGCATTTTTATAGGTCTTATGCGTAACTGGTCCCTTTCAAGATTTGATCCTTTTAGGACTTGGCCTTTTTAGGTCTTAGAGACTTGGTCCTTTTAGGATTTGACCCTTTTTTTTTTCGGGACTTAGCTAGATTGCCTTTTTATGATAAGCAACCATCGTTGTCACTAATTTTATATGCAGTTGGCTATATGATTTATTCTACTGTCAGCAGATGGTTGATCAATAATTGACATTTCGCTGCTGCTGATAATGTCATAAGGACTTTTGTATCATGTTTAAAATAATGTATCAGCTTAGCGATGATGGCAACTTTGATAAGCGATTGATCGACGACAGCGATAGTTGCTGTCTTTTTTTTTTTAGTCATCAATACCTGGTGATTCTGATGGAAATCTTTGGCATCGGCGATGATCTTCAATGCTTGATAACAATCGTTATCGCTTGACAGTGATCATCAACACTTTTCATTCGGTGATGACTTAATATGTTGTCTTAAAATGCCTTGAAAGACGGTGATAGGTATTTCCGACTGAAATTGACACACCATGACTTATGCTAATGTCTTCAGTTATACCCATCTTTTTATCTGTATCGTTTGTCTATAATGTTCACAATATACCAGCTTAATGGTGATACCAATTTCAGGCAAAATTTTGTAAAGCTCGCTTGATGGCGTTCATCTTCCTCATCTTCTCTTTTTTTTTATGATAATATTTGTTATCGTATGATCTTGATATGCTTGCGAGCTTCTTCCTTAATCATTCTATTCATCTTGCCTCCTTTTGATACAGAATTATTATTCTGATAATGTTCTGTATCAAAATCAGTAGCGCCTTCAGGAGCAATTCCTTCTTGACAATGCAAGTATAGGCCAACATGGGCTTCTATTTACTCCTTTGAAGTACACCTCTTTTATTAAGTATATCTTATCTCATTTGACCTTGAGCTTACCCCCCTGATGATTGTGACTACTGTTAGAGATATACTCTTTTTTCTTGGAGATATTGAGGCAGTGTATTTCGGCAGAAGACTGCATAACTGTGATCGTATTTAGCGGTTAGTTTGCCCTAACCCTTGAAATTTTTTGCGCTAGCTTATCCTGATTGATCCCAATAGGGATTTGAATTTCCTTCCCATGGTTCAAGCCAGTGGGTTCTTCATAATCAAAACTCATGTTTTTCATAATCTTCTTACTTGCCGGACTATACTTTTGGAGGTCTTGTGACATCAACCTACCATGGTACACATTGTTTTGAGTCTCTCTTCTTGTCTTTGCTTCTTCCAAAACATAGAACTCTATTGGCTCAGGGTATTTTTCGCTTGCCTTGACTTGAAATCTTCCTGGAGCGGCTGAAAATGGTCTATTCCTTTCAGCATACGACAGCAGCAATGTATAATTAAACTGTAAAATTTTCAACTGTTTAGATGATAACAAGGTTAATGACAGTTGTCCAGGCTGCCTTAGATGTTTCTGCACAAAATAAAATCTTTTGTTTATTTTCGCAATTTCAGATGGTCCTTCTTTTTCTGCTTTTTCTGTAATTGCACTTTCCCGATCATCCTTTAAGACCTTATTCTCATCATTATTCATATTTTCTATAGCAAACTCTTTATAGTAGCTAACATTTGCAAAGAAGGACTCGGCTTCCGTATATGGTTTCGCATCAGCCATTACTTTATGCTATACTCCGTCGTTACAGTATTTGAAACACTGATGCAGAGTGGAGGGTATGATATTGTACTGATGTATCCACGGCCTTCCTAGGAGAAGGTTGGATGTCGTTACTGCACTTATAACATGACACATAACATCAGTAGTTAATTCTCCTATTTCCAGCGCTACCGTAATCTTGCCAAGTGCGCGTTGCCCATCTTAATTAAAACCCTGTATCATTATTCCGCTGGGGCGTAATTCTGAGCGATGGTAATTCAACTTACTTAACATCGAAAGCGGCAAAAGATTCACTGCAGACCCATTATCTATCATAATCCGTTTGACTCTCTTCCCTCGAATATGGCCCTCTATCATCAGTGGCCTGTTATGTTCTCCCTCGCAAATCAAATCGTCATCAGAAAAAGAAATAATTGGGAGACAGTCCTCTTGTTCATCAAATTCTTCATGCTCTAATTCTACCAGCAAAGTTTCTCTAATGTCATGATCGGACAATGCCTGGATCAGACTCTGTCGAAATTCTTCTGATAGCTTAAGTGCGTTATAAACACTTAATCGGGTCGGTATTCCTTTTAGATGACTTACTATGTCATAAGTCACTCTCGTCACCTCATTCTTCTCTTTTGTTTTGTCACCATTACTCTGTCTTTCAATCATTTCTTTCCTAGTGATTTCTGATTTCTGCTTTATACGGCTTACCACCTTTTTACCTGACCGTAACGTGATTACTGAAACTTTCTTTGTTGTCTTGCCATC
The DNA here is from genome assembly GCA_037074715.1 of Magnolia kwangsiensis. Classification (NCBI taxonomy): domain Eukaryota; kingdom Viridiplantae; phylum Streptophyta; class Magnoliopsida; order Magnoliales; family Magnoliaceae; genus Magnolia; species Magnolia kwangsiensis. The sequence goes on along the minus strand of CM073578.1, from coordinate 127,164,374 downwards.
TTCCTTCTCATTCATATCTTATTCTTTCTTTCGGATTGTAAACATATTTACTGTTGTCGTGGCACCCCTTTCTTTTTCTTTGCCCAGTACTATCTCACCCCTATTGATCATTCGCTGTATTATACATTTCAATGTATAGCAATTCTCTATTGAGTGTCTTACTAAGCTATGATAACGACAGAAATCCCTTTCTTGTCACATCTTCTGGGCGTTTAGGCTCTGGTAATTCTATCGTGCCAGCTTTCAACAATTGTTCCATCATAGGGGCGACATCTTCCTTATCAAATGCGAACCCCTCATGAGAATTCAGCATTCTAGGCCTCTTCCCATTGTATTTATGTAACACCCTGGATTTTGGTCAATTTAGGATTTGACGTCCTTAGGCAGTGGGTCAATTAAAACACCTGAAAAATCGCTTAGAACCCAATTCCATAGCCAAAGAAACCACTTAGGATTAATTCCTTTAGAAACTAAGCATAAGTTAGCTAGTGCAACGCTGGAGTAGCTGGGAAACAGTCCCTGATCACTTTAAATATGTTCTACAAGACCCAAATCGAGTAGAACGTATGACTCCATAATACTCTATAACCTCGGACCAAACTCTAAGCAGGTTTGTTCTCTGGACCACTTTGAAATTTTGTATTGGATCTAGACCGCGCGTCGAAAGTCCGATACCTCCTATCTTAGATCGTTAGAACCGCCTTGTTGGACTTGACAATCATTTTAAAAATCAAGTCCAACCGATAACCACAGGCTATTTCATTGAGCCCGGACCGAAGAGAGTGCGAATAGGGACAGATTTGGAATTTGAAATTCAAATCTGACACACGACTTGACGCATTAGTATTAAGCATTCTGACCGTCAGAATTCAGCCAAATTACACCCTCGGATCAGGAAAAATTTCTATTTCATATCATGAGATTTGTAGGCCTGATCTATGTGCGGTGACCGCTGAACTGAAACTGGTCCGCCACGTGCGATCTGCGAACCCTGCCGGACTGAAAACTTGATGTATGCTAGATCCAGTATGCATAAGCTTAAGTCCGATCGCATTCGACCAGGGGACCACCAGAAATGCCCTTTTGGACCGAAACAGCCCCGATTTGGATATACCTCAAGTATACTTTGTTCCCAAGCCTGTTTTGGGCACATTTGAGCTTATAAAAGGGGTTGAAACCCTCACTTCTCTCACCCATCCGAATTTGCTAGAAACCCTAGCAAGAGTGAGAGAGAAAGTGAGAGTTTGTGAGAGAAGGTGGGAGAGCTTTTCCTGCTGCTGCTGCACGTGCTTAAGCGGCGTATTCCAATCACTTTGCCGGTGATTTCTCCGCGTTTCTAGGTAAGAAATAACCCTATAAAGTTGCTGATTTAATGCTTCTTTAGTTCCATAGCTTGTTAGTTGATAAATCTCGTAAATCAGGTTCTCTATTCGCCGTAGACGAAGCGTATACGCTCCGTTCGAATTTACTCATCCATAAGAGACAAGGTGCGGATTTTAGACGCTTTGATTGACTGTTTCCAAAGCTTTCAATGTCGTTTAATAGTAAATTATCGACGGCAACGCCGTTTGACATGTACAACATGCTGTCCGTTTCCTGTTTCGTAAACCGGCGAAGAATATGAGATTTAGGACATTTTAGTCATTTGTAGGAAATACTGTTTTCATCCATAATTTGCTGATGTGATTGGCATGGCTTCTTGTCGCATTAGGATACTAGGAATGCGTGCATAATTAGTTTGGCGAAGAGATTCGCCTAAATGCGCACTTCGGGTCGACATACTATATGTAGACCTAAGTGTGTAGTGTAAGTGTTTGTATAAATGCTCGTATTAGTATGTATTGAATTAAATGGTGTTATGAATTAATTTGAGATTGATTTCTCAATTAAATTGCTGATGTAATTGATTTCCTACATGTTGGACATATGTACGATTTCATTATATGTATGAAATGCATATGCTTGATGTTTCACTTAAGCGGTATGCTATAACATGTACTTGGTGATTTCCTTATGATTTAGTTTGAGATTGAATTCTCAATTAATAGGCTAATGGAGAGGATTTTCTATATGTTGGCGATATGCATAATTTCATTATATGTGTGAAAGACATGTGTAGGTTGATTTACTTAAGTTGTACGTTATAACATGTGTTAACATGCTCACATGGTTGTATTTTATTTCCATTACTCTTACATGAATGCTGATGTGATTCCATGATTGTTTGAGACTATACTTAGTCCAGGCAGTCGGTAACCGAGCGAATTCGTGGTTAGCTTATCTTCGCCACGAACGACGCGTCGATGAACGCGAGCCGTGTTCTGAAGTTGGCGGCAGTGGTTAGGCCACACGAAGTGTTTTACGCACTTCATGTCGTTCGACTTGAGATGCGATCACGCTAGTCGAGCCCGTCAAGTAACCCGACTGGCCATTGTATGTTCACCCTGCATGAGTCATAACTGCTTGAACCTAGGGTACTGAACTTACCATTGTAAACCCTGTTAACCATGGTACCTTGATCCACGAAGACTCATGAGCCGGGCATGGTGGTATGGGACACCGTGGTCGAGCTGTCGGCCTACGCTGGGGCCACAAACCTCCCCGTAGTGACTAGTGAACACCTAGACTCGTGAGCAGATTATGGTGGTATGGGACACTATATTCTAGCTGTCGGCCTACACTGATCAGGCGACGAGTCCTTCGTAGTGACCGCGAGCGTATTCTGAGTCCACGGGAGGCGACGACCCTTCCGTTGCAGTAGAGTACGGTAGGCCTGTATTGATAAGGTGATGGAGGAGCGGTGCAACGAGTGCGAGCAACAGCCCTTGCAGCGACCTACATAAATATACCTCGTATGAGATTACTAGGAGTGACGACCCTAGACAGGATCTGTGTTGGGATTGATACAAGGGAAGTACTTTAGTTTTCCAATCTTGCTTTTTGAATGGACTAATAACAACTCGAAAATCATATCACCATAGCATTGCATGTGCCTGGAAGATGTGGAGCACTCTAGGGAGTGTGGCATGTCGCGGTCGTAAGATGTTGCCGTATGAGGGAGATCGTCGGTGAGGGCATACATCACGTCATGTCATAATTGCATTAACAACAGTATTAGAAATGTTTGAATTACTGCTTTACTATTATCACATGATTGAATTAATAACATGTTAATCTTTGCTCTATTATTCCACTGAGTTAGCTACTCACTCCCACGTTACGGGACGGTGTTCCTGGACACCCACCAGACCTTTTTGTGATTGCAGATGATGGCGCGGCCTGTGAGGCGGAGCTGAATTTGATGATGATGAGGAGGATTCCTCCTATATGCGTGTTCTGATTGACCGGATTACAGGGAGGTTGATTAGATACTTTGACATTTGTCATTTTGTATTTTTAGCGTACTCATGTATATTCGTTTCATCTACTTTTGGAGTATACATGTATGTGTATAACCTGGTAACATGTTCACACTCTGGAGACATACAACAGTTAATATATGTTATACATACTATTACAGACTTCCGCTGGTTAATTTAATTGTCTCTGGAGTATGATATATTGTTCTAGCTTAATCTCACTCATGTTTAATGCGTTATCACAGACAACATTCAATCATACATATCTATGTTGCATAAATAACATTTTGGAACTCGGGAGTTGGGTTTTTGCTCGACCCCCCGATTTTCGGGATGTTACAATTTATTCCTTGACTGACTCCCTTCTTCTCTTCGGTCTGGTCTCCTTTCCCTCGAGTCCCTTGCATCTTTACCTCTTCTGTCATGATCAACAGCGTTCACGGCCATTTTGCCGGATACCCTCCTGGTCGTCTCATGATGAAATGCTAGGATCTTGCGAGTCATCAGCTCCAAAGCATGAGCCTTAGTGGCCAAGTCACGAAAAGTTCTGATATCGGCGCTAGTGAGTCCAAACGCAATCCCTGTCCCCATAGAATTCAGACACATTTTGACTTGTTCTTTTTCTTCCGGTAACTATCTACATGAGGCCCCAAACGTTTTTCATTTGTCTATAAATTTTTCTACCGGCTCTCCTTCTCTCTACCGTATAGAGGTCAGTTCCGTAATACTGACATCACGTTCTGAAGAGAAAAAGTTTGACATAAAAACTTCCTGCATTTGTTCCCAGGTATGTATCAATCCTGGTGCCAAACTAGAATACCATCGAAATGCTTTGTGTGTTAGTGACGAAACAAACAGTCGCAAGCAATACTGTGGTATTGTAGAAAAATTTCCCATACTGGTGATGAAGTGCATCAAATGCTTCTCCGGGGATCCTTCTCTATTAAACTTTTGAAAATCTGGATGCTTGAAATTGGTCGAAAAGGGGATGTCTTCCACCTCCCTTGGATACGGAGTTCGATACCTAAAACGTCCAGTATTTTCACGTTCTCTTTCCGCTCTTACAGCTTCTTCAACCACTTGCCTCACCTCATCTTGTATCACAGTTCTTGCCGCTGGAATAGACCCTAATGACCCTGCCCCCTATGGTGGGAGAATGTCAGGAGGATGTCAGGTTGATTTTCTTGCCCTTCCATCGCATTTTAGGTAATCGCCATTTGAGCTACGTTATGTGCAAGGGTTGTCAGTGCCTCTCTAAGATTTCTGCACTCTTCCTTTAATGCATTTTGGGCTTCTGCTATTGCATTGAAATGATCTTCTATAGTTACTCTACAATCTGAATTTGTTCCTGCCATATATACTGCAGCTTCTCCACTTTTTGACGAAGCAGTAATTGAAGGAGAGCAAGAATATGCTGACGTAACAGGACTCGTAGCGGAGGGAGAGAATGGAGTTTCATTAGACTTTTTCATGCCCCCTGCGGCATCAATTAACTGAAGTGATGCTGATACTGGTGAATTTGTCTGAGGTGGCATTGGTGATCTGATCACCAGCGCTTTTCCTTTTTGTTCGCTCGTCCATTTAGCTACAGAAGCATTCAAAACTGGAAAATCACTCGCTGTCAATTGTGGAGCCATTCACTCAGGATAGATCGCCGGAGGAGCAAGTTCGGGATTCCTTTTAACTGTGTTACGTGTTATTGGCCCTCTGATTCTTAATGAAGGCTGATTCATTCTGAAATTTCTGACGTTCAGTGCTCTTACCTTACGAGATGTTACAACAATCCAGCCTGCTTCACCTTCTGATGATTGGGGCAAAGTAGAAACAACCCCAGCTGTTACCTGAGTCATGCTACCTTCACTTACATGATTTGGTATGTATTCTATCACGAATCCTGTCGGGATGAATCAGAAGTTCACTTTTCTTACGGGAGTTTCCATGAGTAGTAAGTCGTAGTTGGGTTTTAAAAACCTTCAACACAAAACATAGTCATAATTAATAGATGAACAATTAAAGTGATCTGTCTTAGAGATGAAGGGGAGGATTTTCCCACTAAGACTCTCCATTTTGGCGTCCATAGGATGCTAAACTGTGATGAAAGTTCATAGAAATTTCACTGTTAATATTTGAATAAGACAATAAAGATAGTCCCCAGCAGAGTCGTCATTTTGTTTCGAAGAAGAAACAAATGCATTTGATTTGGAAAATTATCTTATTCAAACATAACAGAGAAAAGGGCATTGAGAACATTCATCACATTTCATTGATACTGAGTTCATTTACATCTTCTTTACATCACTTGATTCTAAGATAGATCATTTGAAAACAAACGACTTATGCTTTGAATATCAAGAGTTCATTTCGACAGCCTTTCAGCGCCTGTTTCGATCATCTCCTAGGACTTAGGAGGAATGTCGATCCGATCGATGAATCTTCAATAAAATAGAGATTTCAGCAGCATATATAACAGCGTCTGTTCCAACCATCTCTAGTACTTAGGAAAAATGTCAATTCAATCGACTAATCCTTCTCTTCTTAACCCATGAATAAAAGAAAGCCCGGAGAAAAGAAACCTAGCCCATGGATTTCAGCGGCATAACGGCTCCTTATCTTCACAGACTGCAGGGCAGCCTGGTTGCGCGGACCCGCGCAACTGATATCTGTTGCGCGGTCCTACACAACTGACAGGAGACTTCTCTCCTACCTTCAATCTTCTGCTCCGCTCTGCTCCTCTTGAAAATCTTTCGTTCCCCTTAATGAATGAGGGGAAGGGGTATTTATAGACCCTCGCACGTGTGAAAATTCAGATCTTAGAGATGTGAGACAAATCTTTCAGTGCTTTAGATCACTCTGCAAAGAACCATTTCAGCAGTACGTTTCAGGGTCCCGTGCAACTGATATTTCAATTGCGCAGACCTGCGCAAGGCATATCGATTGCGCGGGCCCGCACAACCGATATTGATTGTGCGGTCTTGTGCACCTCTTTCAAAGCAATCTCTTTCCTATTCTTTTCAAGGGTTCTTTCTATCTCCTTGTCTCTTCTTGCTTCAATCTTTCATCATTTTTTATGCCTCAATAGATATGGGTCTTACAGTTCCTGTGTTGGGAATATATGTGGGTCCCACCATGACGTTTGTAGAAATTCACCTGATCATCTGTTGTGGGAGCTCATTTTAGGACAGGCCACAAAAAATTAGCTGGATCTAAGACTCAAGGGGCCACACAAGAGGGAATAGTTGAACACCATTGAAAGATTTGCATGGCCACAAAAGTTTTTATTTTTTTTCTTTTTTATTATTATTTTATATCAGGCTAAGATTTTTTATTTTCACTTCATCCCAGTGAGAATGACCTTATATACGGTTTGGATGGGGCCATATAAATATTAAGGTGGAGTCTAAGAAGGTTTCAACGGTAAACATTTCTTTCTACAATTTTGCCTCTCGCATGGCTCCCTTGAGCCTTCGATCAACTGATTTTTAGTGTCTTGTTCTAAAATGAGCTCTCACAACTGATGGACACCAGGTTGATTTCTCACAGACATCATATTGGGCCCCACCTGGATTCCCAGCGCAGGAAACCTTTCCCAGGAAATCCTCGTCCCCTCTACAGGTCCTTGTAAAATAAGCCCATTCTACAAGTTATTCTCCTTTGTGCAATTAATTATTCACTTGCTCATATGTTATTGCCTGTTGGGGCCCTACAGTGGTGTATATATATCCCATCCAACTTATGCATTTGAGTGGGCCCCACCAGAATTATCAGTTGTACCAAAAAACAAGCTCATCCCATGTTTACGTTGGCCACATTGAACCAAAAAAAAATGAACATCCACCCCAAAAAACCCAAACTCACGCGGTAGCTAGCTCACTCATTAGTTGGATCAGCCAGATTATTAAGGTGTCCAACTTTCAATGTGGGAGACCCCACTGGACAAGTTGGAGGCCATGTAAACACTAAAATAGGCCACATGTTATCCAATAAAGGTTGATGCAAATAATACTAAGTATCGTATGATGAAAACTAATTAAACTATGTAGTTTTCAAATAGAATTTGATATGAATTCTGAATTACAACCCTTTCTTTTAAATGTAAATTTCAATTGTATGATTTGGAATTATAATTAGGATTTCGATAATACTACATTATGATACATTGAGAATGTTCATTTAAGCCTGGATTTTTCCTTCCGAAATTTCGACACTTCTTATTATAATGCAAGTGAGAAGGATCTCGGTCTTATTGAATCTCAATCCTTAATTTGTTTCTTCATTTGCGCAGGTTTCTCAACGAGGCGGCTCTGCTGACGGAAATTGATGATATCAAAGGCAATGTTAATCCATGGAGGCTATGCACAGTGACCCAAGTTGAGGAGATGAAGGCGATCGTGTAACTACTCCCCATATGGGCCACACACATCGTATTTGCTACCATTTACAGCCAGATGACCACCATGTTCGTCTTGCAAGGTATCACAATGAATGCTCACATGGGCCCCGACTTCAAGATTTCATCAGCGTCCCTCTATATCTTCAGCACCATTGCCATCATCTTCTGGGTCCCGGTCTATGACAAGTTCATCGTCTCATTCCCTAGGCGGTATACAGGCCATGACGGGGGCCCATTAGAAATATATTAAATACTTTCATCCATTTTAAATGTTTCTCCAAGCTCATCTATAAACATCCCTACACATGTGCAATGTACAATGCACATGTGTTATGCACAATGCGCCGGCTCCCCGCTACCAACGAACGGCCCCTATGGTCTTCTTGTAAGTGTACCACTTAGAGATCCAGAGATAAATATCAAAATTGATGAGGCTGAGCAAGGCCAAGAGCCAGTAGAAGTAGTCGAGTTGGCCTCGATTAAGGTTATCCAGTATCCACCCGAGCTTACCTCCCTTCGTCATCACATGTGTGACTATCATGATGAGAAGCATGCCAAGGTAGTTGCCTATTGAGAGAGTCGTGAGCGATAGAGTAGTGCACATGTTCTGCATAACGTCGGGTTCCTGATCATAGATTAACTTCAACTGACCAATGAATGTAAACACCTCGGCAGCTCCCACAATGAAATACTGTGAGACCTACCAGAAGATGGATATTGGCAGCTCCTCGTGGTCATAGTAGTTTTTCCTCCTCATAATGCCGAGTCTCATGAGCTCTAGGACTCCAGCGACCAACATAGAGAATATGGAGATAACTAGGCCAATTCCCATTTGTTGGAGTTGGGTAAAGCCCCGATCATGGCCTGTGTACTACCTAGCGAATGGGACGATGAACTTGTCATAGATAGGGACCCAGAAGATGACGGCAATAGTGCTGACGATATAGAGGGACGCTGCCAGATGCCCACCATGTTTGTCCTACAAGGTAACACAATGAATGTTCACATGGGCCCCACCTTAACGTCCCTCTATATCTTCAGCACCATTGCCATCATCTTCTAGGTCCCAGTCTATGACAAGTTCATCGTCCCATTCGCTAGGCAGTGCACAGGCCAGGACCGGGACTTTACTCAACTCCAACGAATGGGAATTGGCCTAGTTATCTCCATATTTTCTATGTTAGCTGCTGGAGTCCTAGAGCTTGTGAGACTCGATATTGTGAGGAGAATAACTACTACGACCGCAAGGAGCTGCCAATATCCATCTTCTGGTAGGTCCCACAGTATCTCATTGTGGGAACTGCCTAAGTGTTCACATTCATTGGTTAGTTAGAGTTCTTCTATGATTAGGCACTCGACGCTATGCGGAGCATGTGCATTGCTCTATCTCTCACGACTGTCTCACTAGGCAACTACCTTAGCACGCTTCTCGTCACGATAGTCACACATGTGACGACGAAGGGAGGTAAGCTTGGGTGGATACCGGATAACCTTAATCAAGGCCACCTCAACTACTTCTACTGGCTCTTGGCCTTGCTCAACCTTATCAATTTTGGTATTTATTTCTAGATCTCTAAGTGGTACACTTACAAGAAGACCATAGGGGCCGTTCGTGGGTAGCAGCGAGCCGATGCATTGTGCATTATACATTGCACATGTGTGGGGATGTCTGTACGTAGGTGAGCTTGGAGAAACATTTAAAAGGGATTAAAGTATTTCATATATTTCTAATATGTGTTTCTAGTGACTGCTTTGATGTTTTTAGCTTTGAAATATCTGTAAATTTAGTAGAGATTGTTTGTGGATTTCTATATTGTGTTGGGCTTTGGATGAAAAAAAAAAAAAAAACCATCTAGCATTTGGATTTGGATGAATGGAGTTTTTATGGGCTTTCAATTGTTTCTTTTGTTTGATTTATATAATTTATAAGGTCTGCTTTATGGACTTTTTGTCATATTCCACCTTACTCTTTTGTTATATGTTAAAAACCCATCTTCTTTTAGTAGTGGTAAATAATTTTTCATATATGGTTACAAGGCATCTATTACTTCCATTACAGTTAACCATTAAAAGGGTCCATTGACAATTAAATTTCATCATTTACCATTAAAATGACGTGTTTGCATCAATACAATCACATGATCTACATCATCCTAGCATCCGTTGCATTTTATTAAGACCATCTAAATGGTGTATTAAAACTATTAATATGTTTTGGACGACCTTTTAATATTGAATTTCTCTCGTCTCTACAAAGTAAAAGGAAAATGTATATTAATTTTATTGAACGAAAGATTTAATAATCAAATCAAATTATGCTTTACTTATGCAAGGACTGATGTGCATTTTTAGGAGCCTATGTAGCGAAAGATTCTATGGGGTCTATGGGGCTTGTTATGGCAATTGTGTGACATACACCTCAAACATATTTCACTCTAACTCATTTTTCGATGTCAGACCAAAAATGAGACCAACAGAAACTCAAGTAGGTCGCAGTATAAGAAATGATAGGGATGTGACATCTATTATTGAAATAATTTGGGGCGCAATTTTCTTTAATTTTTTGGGTGTAGCCACTCGTTCTCTTTGAGGGAATGGATGTCTCACGTCCTTAGGCGCGTACGAGGGATGTTTTCAATTAGGAAACATCTCCTCCATCTTGTATATGTATGTTCACACGAACGTACGGTGAAATTAACCTAGTTTCCTTAGGCTTTTGTATGCTTTTCTACTATTGTGTTATTTATACAAGGGGAAGATGTACGGAGAGGGAGTATATTCTTCCAATGCATCATGGGCGAGAGTGTACTTAAGAAAGAGTGGGAGAAAAGTTAGCCTTGTTTTTTTAATTTCTCTTATTTAAGTGAAGAGGAACTCTGTGTTGATGTGTCGTCCACTTGAATTTTGGATCTTCTTGACTTCTGGAAATACATTCTAACATGAGCTGGCGAAGCTGATGGACGGTGTGGATGTCCCACAAACATATTGATCGCCTAAAAATGTTTTTTGTTGCATGCGCTCTCAATTTGGATGGACCAGGCAGGCCCGGCCCTACAAAAGCCCAACCGGTCAGTGTCAGTTTCGGTCTATGGTTCATCTAGATTGACGAGCACCATTTAGACACTCTGGATTGTTAGTATGTATGCCACGTGTACGGTGGATCACTGTACACTTTTCTTCCTCAAATTCCGGCCGAATGTACACACTGGTAGGAGCGAGTGAAGTTTGTTTCTTTTGTTTCTTGGTGAGGGCAGGAATTCCTACGGGGGATGGATGAATATACAAAAATTTTGATACGTATCTATCATTTCTAATTTTTCAATTTTCCGTTACAAGATCAAGCCGTCTATGAGATGTTTACCATTGTATGTTGCATTGGCCAAAATAATTAAATACGTCCGTTCCTCAAGTGGGCCACAATCATGTATCGTAATCTGAACCACCGATTACATTTTCTTACCACGCTTTTGATGAGCTGAGTAGCTCCATTTTTGTAGCGTGTGACATATGAGTATGAAGAACAAGATGGACATCGCAGATCATGACACGTATCCACGTGGCAACCTTTCCAGCGAGTAAGATTCGAACTCTACGCGTGCAAGTAACCTTGGCAAATGGCAAGGTTCTCCTTCACGCAAGAAGATAGGGTTCATGGCAACCAGCAATCGTGGCACACTTGTGTCAGATCAGGGTCGTTCGTCGAGTAGGCCATACGTGTTCGTGAATTAAAGACAACTGATAATTTCTTTTAATTGTCCACTCTTCTCATGTAAGTGGATTCTGCCTGAAGAATGATAGATCACAGTTAATCAGATTATGCTCGAAGAATAATAGATCACAGTGCTCTGTGGGCCCATCATGATGTATGTATCCTATCCATGCCATCCATTGATTTTCCAGACTATTTTATGGCATGAGCTTCAAAAATTAGTAAGATATAAATCTCATATCAACCACACTACAAGAAAGAGTGGTAATTGAACACTTATCATCAAAAACTTCTTAGGGTCTACAAAAGTTTTGGATTAAGTTGATATTTTCGTTTTCTCTATATCCAGGTGTGCGTAGCTTAATTAATAGGTTGGATGAAAAATAAACATTACAGCGAACCTTAGGATGTTTTTAACAGTGGGCATTCAATCACCGTTATTTTCTTGAAGTGTGGTCCACTCGAGATCTAGATCTCCCTCATTTTCAAGCTAATAATCTATAATAATATGAAAAATTAGATGGGCAGCTTTGATAAAACACACACACACACACACACACACGGGAAAAGGTAGTATGCCCTCGACCACACGGTAGCACCATGAGGTCTAAATGTGTGGACCCCTCCGGATGCGTGTCAACCATCAATACCGTGTATTTGATGGGTCCCCTTTAAATTATGGGATATCCCAAAAATCAGCCATATACGGAACTTAGGTGGGCCATACCATCTAAAATCATGTGAAGACATGCCAAAAACATATAAAAGCGCTTGGTGGGCCCCACTTGAAATTTGCGTGCATCTGAAACTTGTGAGCAATTCAGACTCATGAGCTAAATATGGTGGTATGGGACACTGTATTCGAGCTGTCGGCCTACACTGATTTGGTGATGGGGGAGTGGTGTAACGATTGCGTGTAACAACCCTGGCAGCCCTTTGTAGTAACCTCGAGCGTACTCTGAGTCTACGTGGAGGCGACGATCCTTCCGTAGCAACAAGAGTACAAACTAAGCCTATATTGATTTGGTGATGGGGGAGTGGTGTAACGATTGCGTGTAACAGCCCTGGCAGCCCTTGCAGCGACCTAGAACCGCACTTCGTATGAGATATGCTAGGATTGACGACCCTAGACTAAATCATTGCTGGGAATTGATATAAGGGAGGTACCTTAGCTTACTAATCCTGCTGTATGAAAAAGACCAATAATAACTCGGTAATCATGTTCATATCATCGCACTGCATGTGCCTGGAAGATGTGGAGCACTGAGGGATGAAAGCATGCCGCAAACGTAAAACGGTATCGCATGAGGGAGTACGTAGGCAAGGGCATGCATTCATGAAAACATCTCATCCTTGCATTAACAAGAATATCTAGGAATGTTTGATTGTACTGTTTTATCATTACCGCTTGACTGATTTGATAACATGTTAATCTTTACTGTATTGTTCCATTGAGTTAGCTACTCACTCCCACGTTACGGGACGGTGTTGTACACACCAACTAGACCTTGTCTTAGTTTCAAGTAAGGGCGATGCTTGTGAAGCAGAGCCGGACTTTACTTTTTAATGATGAGTTCTCCTACATGTAACTCTCTGGCAGATCTCTTTGACCTAAAGTTGCACCGGCGGGGCTTCAGTATTTGGGATAAAAGACATTACATTTTTCTCATTTTATACATTTTATAATCAAACTTGTAATTGTTAACCTAGTGATATTCATACTTTGAGGGCTTACTATTATTCTTATCTAGTTTAAATACTTATCACAGTCTTCCGCTTGCATAATTTAAACGTCTTTGGAGTATGATATACTGTTTTTGGTATTATCTCAACATGTTTAATGCCTTTCTACAGACAACATTCATTCATCGTTATCTATGTTGCATAGGTGATGTTTTGAAACTCGGGAGTTGGGTTTCTACTCGACTTCCCGATTTTCAGGATGTTACACTGCATAGTGTTGATTGAATGCCCACCATTAAAAACTTCTTGGGGGCCATGAAAGTTTTATATCAAGCTAATATACATTATTTCCCTTCATCTAAGTTTGAACGACCTAATCAACAGGTTAGATGTCAAATAAACATTATGGCGGGCCCCATGAGGTTTTTAATGGTGGACATTCAATCACTACTATTTTCCCATGATGTGGTCCACTTGACTTTTAGATATACCTCATTTTTAAGGTCAAGCCCTGAAATTATCTTTCAAAATATATAGACCGTGTGGATCAAACATATACATCATGGTGGGGTCCACATAGCACGACCACTAGACACGTTGTCACCAACCAAACTGCATCCCTCTAGAAAGAAGTTCCTCGCTGGAAACCTAGGTGTAGCACACCATGATGTTCGCGAGAAATTCAATCCATCCATTCATTTTATGAGATCATTTTAGGACATGGGTCCAAAAATAATCCACGCGATGTAGAGTGGGTCACGGACACTTTCAGGTCCAAGATGAACTAAAGAAAGCCCGATCGAAGGCAGAAGTCATCAAGACTATCAGAACCTTAAAATAGGTATATCTTGCAAACCGAGATGAATTATTTAACATACCATATATGATTTTGGGGTAGGACGAGCTATTTAGCCTACCAACCTGGTTATGCTAGGTTGCTCATTCTGAATTTACGAGATTTCATCATATCGACGTTTGAATTCTATGTTTATTTTCATTTTTATTATTTTTAATAAGTTTTGATTTGATTATAACTCTTCATCCGTTGATTTTTGAAGTTGTGTCCAATATGAAAATTGTTTAGAAAAACTAGTAGAATAACGTGGTTAAGCCACATTGGACACTTACTATAAATAGTAAGTTACAAATTTTAGGAAGTTGTATTTTAATTCTGAAATTTCTTTCGAGGCTTAGTATCCCTATTTAAAGAGTTGTAAATTCGTTTTTAATAATTCATCAATGGAATTAAGAATTTTATATAATTTATTCAATTTTTCTTGCTTTTTTCTCGTGGATTCAAAAAGTCTCTATGAGGAGTCCAAATAAGCTCCCTGGATTCAGAGTAGTTATGTTTGAGGAAGACGGTGATCGACCTCAACACGTTCCTCCCTGCAACAGTGTACAAGTGGGTTTGCCACTGCAAAAACTAGCTAGAATCAAATCAACCCCATGTCACATCCTGGAATATGGCATCTTGGTATATTTGATCTTGATGCCGCTCTATAGGCAAAAAGCCTAGTAATATGAAGTTGTATGTTCGATATTTTAAGGGTTCATTAAATCAATATACATCCATTTCATGAAAATAATATCAATTCTAATTAATATCATTACATAAAATAAATCATTCTTTCATCTACTTACTATCCGAAAGGTTGGTTTCCTTACATAGCTAGCCTCGTAGGTAATACGAGTATTCAGAATGACAATCCATTTGCTGCACGCCTGGTTTCTTTAGGTGAGACAATAGAGGTTTGTAGGAATGCTAGTTTTAGGTGACAATTGCTTGTTCATTATTAGGAACTAGGTTCCATGATAAAACAATAGGCGATAGGCAGATCTTCGAGTCATAAATACACACGAAAGTCCAAGAAGACACTCGTTGATGTAGAGCGGGTTGCTGACAGTTTAATGGCGAAGATGGATCAGAAAAGGCACGGTTGACGACAGAAGTGATGCGGACCATCAGACCTTATATCGGGCGTATCTTGCAATCAGGAATGAGTTATCTAACGTAAAATATATAATTTTGGGGTAGAACGAGCTACTTTAGTCAACTAACCCTGCTATGCCAGGTGGCGTAGCCCGAATTTTTGAAAAACCCTCTGATTGACAGTCGTTTCCCTGTTTTATTTTCATTTTTACTATAAATAGTAAGTTTTAGTTTAATTATAGTTTTTCATCCGTTGGGCTTTAGGAGTTGTGTCCAACATGAAAAGTGCTTAGGATAATTAGGAGAATGGTTTGGTGAAGCCAAATAGGACACTTACTATTTTTGGCCGAAAACGTTGCGCACTAGTAGACATCACGGCTGTCTATAAAATAGTAAGTTTCTATTTATAGTAAGTCGCGGATTCTATGAGTTTTGGTTGTAGTTTACTTCTGATTTCTTTCCTATTGCTTGGTATCCTTATTGAAAGGGTTGTAAACTCGTTTTTAATCATTCATTAATCAATCTTGAGTTTTATTAGAATTTATTTCTATTATCTTGCTTTCTTTCTTCGTGGATTTGAAAAGTTTCGGTGAGAAGTCTAGAGAAGTTTTGTGAATTAACCTCATGTTCTTCCCTGCATCACCCGTGAGCATGATCCACCCACGATCTAGTGTCCACAGCTCCTAGAAACATAAATCAATCTCCACAATCCTCTTTAGATGTTCAATTAGTGGACATGGTCGATCCTACTTCCAACTTAAAACGAGCCTTAATGATCTTTCCGCGGTCAACCCAATTACTCAACAGACTTGGCTGATAATACATTTATCTTAAGACGAGTTTGCATGATCATAATATTTTCAGCTAATTATTAACTAAGCCTGCTCAAATCCGTTCCGTTATGTGTCGTTAAGCATATCACTGCCAACTAGTTATTCAATCCAGGGCACTCTTTTAAGTCCTCATGCAAGTTATAACTTCTCATATTTTGCCACGTGTCCAAGTGGATTAGCTACTGATAGGTTGAGTAGCGAGAATGCTACTCAAGTGATGGCACCAAGTTCTGTGGGTCCCACCATGTTGAATGTGTTGTATCCACACCATCCATACATTCGGTGAGAGCATTTTAGGGAATGAATCGAAGAATGAGGCAGATACAAAGCTGTAGTGGATCCCATTACAGAAAACAGTGGAGAGAGTGGCAACCACCATTGAAGCCTTACTAAGGTCTACTGTGATTTTTATTTGAGATCCAACCCGTTCATAAGTTAAAAAACACATAAAAAAAGGGAAAAGACAAATATCACCTTGATCGAAAAATTTTGTGGCCTTTAGATGTTTTTAATCGTGAATGTCACTCTCTCCACTGTTTTCTGTGGTGGGGTTCATCGGAGCTTTGAATCTGACTCATTCTTTCAATCATGACCTAAAATGATCTCTCCAAATGAATCGACGGTGTGGATACAACACATACATCATGGTGGGACCCACAAAACTTGGTGACGTCACTTCAGTAAGAGTCTCGCTGACAGAGCGGCATTTTTAGCATATATATAAATATACACACACTCGATCCTCGTGGACCGTGCATGTGGCCTCAGTGGTGGTCTTGTTTTAGAAACAATACGATTCTTGTCTGCGGCATCATTCCCTAAGTTTGGATATTGTTTTATATAGTGTGGCCCACTTGATGAGTATATTGGACTGACTTTTGCAGCAGGAGATATTCGTGGTGGGACCCACTCACTAGGAAGGGATGCACTTAATAGCTTAAAGTTATGGCCCAGGTAAAAGGCTAACTTGTGGCCCAACCAGTTACAATGGAAAACTCTTCAAAATGGATTCGGACTCAGTAGTCGGTAGTGACACCTTCAGTACCCAGTGGGTACTGGTCAGTGCTGTAAAAGTTCTGTGGGCCCCACAATAGTGTATTTATTTTATCCATGCCGTTCATCCATTTTCCACGTAATTTTATGGCATGAGCCAAAAAAATGAGGCAGATTCAATTGTCAGGTGAACCATACTACAGGAAACAGTGGTGATTGAATGCCCACCATTCAAAACTTCCTGTGAGTCACAAAAGTTCGGGATCAACCTGATATTTGTGTATTCCTTTAATCAAGTTCTGTGTGACCTAATCATCAGGTTGGATGATAAATAAGCATTATAGTCGCCCTTGGGAAGTTTTTAATGGTGTGCGTTCAATCACCATTGTTCCTCTCCCCCCCGCGCTCCACTTGATATTTATATCTTCCTAATGCTGATAAAACGGATGAACGGCATAGATAAAACACTTGCCACAGCACCGATCGGTCACTACCAAGTTCAAGTCCTTCAAAATATCCTATCAGTGGCTATAAAGCTTCCACGCTGTAGCAGTTAATGGGGACGCGGATTTCCTGCGAAAGGCTATCTTAGGAAGTCTATGCGCTTGTAACTTATGTGGGCCCGCTATGATGTTTTTGACGAATTCACCACGTTCAACCGTTTTGTGAGCTCATTTTATGGGAGAATTAAACTTCCACAGTTGAAATACTCATGGGACTACAGAAGTCCTGGGGCTACAGAAGTCCTGAATCACGCTAGCATTTTTGTTTTCAGCTCATGTAAGTTGGAATGACGTTATGTACGGTACGGGTGGCTTGTAAGCATTACCGTCTACGGTATGAAGATTTAAACGGTAGGAATTTCCCTACCCACCTTTTCCTTCACTGGGGTATACTTGAGTCTTTGATACGGCTTATTTTTCGTTATTTGTCTTAAAATGAGGTAAAAAAAGAATAGACGTGATTTATCAAAAATATCATGATGGTCTCACACATGTTCCCACCTCAGGAACTTCCTGCCAAAGTCTTGCTCAGGAAATCCGGACGCGGATTGCGTACGGACAGTTTTGTGGGCGGGCTCACCGTGATGTATATGTACATATAAGTTGGCCTTTTTTTTTTTCAGATTATTTTAAGGCATGAGCAGAAAAATGGGATAAATCCATGGCCCAAGTAGACCACACTAAATAATAAGCTTGGTTGCATTAAAATGCAAAAAATATTAAATGTCAGTTGCATTAAATGCAAGAGTCATATGTGGTGTGGTCCATTTTACCGTTGTATTTGCTTTATTTTTGTTTTGATTCTTTAGAATAATCTGAGAAAAGGAATAAACGGCTTGGATGTACGGATAAATCACGGTGAGCCCGCGCGGCAGAAACTGTCCGTTTGGAGCTAAGGACGGACCGGTATATTTACTCCTCCTTGCTGTCTCCACACTTGGATTGAAAATCCTCTGCCGCACCTGTTCTGGACAGCGCTTAAAACACCGAAGCTCTGTGGAGAATACCACAATGAAAATGTCATCTTATCTGTCCATCAGGTTTTATCCTCGATCCTAGATACCAGAACTAACAAGTCATCTACACCCAAAAATCAGGTGGGCCACATCATAGGGAACAATAGGATTGCGATGCTAACCATAGTTTGATCTGTGAGGCCATCATGATATGTATCTTTCATCAAACCCGTTAATAAGGTGAAAATCAAGAAGACGTGATGAAGGCATGGAAATTAGCATGATACAGAACTCAAGCGTGCCACACCACTTGAAGATAGAGATTGGCGAGAAACTTCACATTCTTCCAGTTTGTGTACAAATTGAAGAATATTTTCAACTTAAGAATATTTTCAGCTTTATATTTTTTACGTACGGTTTAAACAAGTTTTAGGGTTTAAATATACAACATTGTGGGACCCACAGAACTTGGACATTTTACACGCCGTGCAAAACCGGTGTTCCAGACGATTCGCGTCCTTAAACAGGGGCGTTGGCTCTGTCACAGTAACTGCATTCCTAAGTATGCGTGCCATGAGTTGCTCGCATCATGCATAAATAGCATGTTCGCGGGCTCCTTCAATGACCACCATTTTCGTCAATATTACGATCTTATTATATCCTTCGACGGCCCATAAACCCATCAACTGCCCTGATGCACCCGGTCTGTTAATCCGTGCTCTATTTTCTAGTGATCCAGACCATTGATATTTTGGTTCCTGAATCAGGCCTGAGACCCAAGTTAGGGAAAATCAAAATAGCCCGTTCTCAACCGCTGAAATCTGACACATTTCCATTGTTGCCTATTTCCGGGCTACTAATTGAAAGGTTAGAATTGCCCCAACGATGCCCAACAAATCTTCTTATTGGAACAATCTTAAACCTGTGAATTTTTGGCCTGCAAATAGATGGTTGCGATTTGGGCAAGCACATCATTGATTCTCGTTCTCCATAAAAAGAACCCAAATTTATGTAATTTGAATCTTCCAAACTGGGCAATGTTTGTAGAATGGTCCATCTACAGCAGGCACATCAGATCAACGGCTGGATCACTAAAAATTAGGCCCCACATAGAGGATTGTTTGCATATCTTGCTCATCATATTGAAGTTGTTTTTGTTTAATTCCATGTAACCCTCTCAGCTTCATGACTATTATACTTACTCCCCTCTGTTATCGCAGGTACCTCGATTTCAAAGAAGTCGGATGATTTGTACCAAGAGACAGGATTACACTTTTTTGAGAAGCTCATTTTGCATGTACAGTACCACATTATGATTGCTCCACCATTTTTTTTTTTTTTTTTTTTAAAAAGCCCAAAAGCTTAGGCTAATCTAATTATTAGGTGGGCCACACCATATTAAAATGAAAAATGGCCTAAAAACCTTCAAATTCACATGCTTCAGTGATCTTGAAGGGACTACGTGCCACGAATTAACAGTAGTAATTACATCTGACAATAACCCCATTTTAGCACCGATGTATTTTTAGTATTTATGCCCTTCAATGTTTTCGAGGGACGCGGATTTCATACTTAAGCCTTTTGCATGAAGTTCCCGCGTTTGGATGACAGTTGAGACCTACTCTAATGTTTGTTAGGAATCCACCCCGATTCAGTGACCACCATTGAAGTATTTTTACAACCACAAAAGTTATGTATAAGGATAAAATTTTGGTATTTTCACTTCATCCCCGTGGGAATGACCTCATAAACGGTTTGGATGGCATATAAACACTAAGGTGGATCCCAGTAAGGTTTCAACCGTGGGAAACTCTTTTCCTAATTTTTTTATCTTGCATGACCCACTCGAGTTTTGAATCCAACTCATCTTCGGCCGCATTTCCTAAAATGACTTGGAAAAATGGATGGACAGGATGAATTTCTAAAAAATATTACAGTGGTGGGCCCCACCTAGCAACCATCGCAGTAAAGCCTTCTACAGGAGAGTCCGCGTCCGTTTCCGAGGGTGTTAAAATTCCGCCCCAAAGTATCAATTTTTACCGGGTTTTCTTGGGAAACGGATTGGCTACTCCCATGCCACCAGCCTGGTGGCTAGTGCTCTGTAGGCCCCACCATGATGTATATATTTTATCTATTTTTATAGTTTTTTTTTAAATCCATTTTTATAGTTCATTTTAGGGATTTATACCAAAAATGAGATGAATATAAATCTCAGGTGGCCCATATCACAGGAAAACAATAGTGATGGGATATCCACCATTAAAATCCTCCTAAGGCCCGTTGTACTGTTTATTTGACATCCAATCTGTTGATTAGGTCATACAGACCCAGATGAAGGGAAAAAACAAAGATCAGCTTGATCCAAAACTTTTAGGGTCCCCAAAAAGTTTTTAATGGCCAATGTTCATTCAATGCTATTTCTTGTACTGTGGCCCATTTGAGATTCGGATATACCTCATTTTTAGTCTCATGCAATAAAATGACCTATAAAATTATATGGACGGAATGGATGAAACACATACATCATGGTGGGGCCCACAGAGCACTGACCATCAGCCATTGGCTGGGGGCAGGGAGAGTAGCCAATCCGTTTCCGTTCTCTTGTTCTATGGAGTATATGATGCGCTGCCGGAGTATGACCACTCTTATGCATGCAGCTTACCAATAGATACCATATTTTTACGTAATTCAATCCAAACCGTTCGTATAGTGGTCCTCGATGTAGATGGATCTTGTGCAAAAAATAAATTATTTTACAATCGTAACCACTGATAAATGGATATTTTTCCTTGAATTTGGACCATTGACTGTACTTCACCAGTCATTTGTCGACCATTAACCATTCACTTTCTCCTTTTCACTTATGAACTTTAAATGGTGGGTCCCACTGTTTGAATTGTGTGGGTGGGATTAACGTGTTACATGTGTGTGCATGTGTTTGGTTGCCTTATCTTTAGGGGGGTTGGGGTATCAATCTTTCCCTCTGCAGAGGCATATTGAAACTAAGGGCCAGTTTGGGAGCATGAATTTGGAACCCCTGATTGAGAACCCTTATCATTGGAAACCCCTATATTTAAAATCCTCTCATTGTGTTTGGCACCCTTTAGTGTGAATCAACTTTAATCCAAAAGTACATATGCATGGTATATTTACAGAGGTTTAAATTTAATTATTAAATTAACTTTACATCTTTAATTAGTAAGATATGTAATTTTAGACATAATGGTTGTGATAAGCCCGCTGAAATATATACTTTGCCTGAAAATGACGAAATTCCTAGTCTTGGGTGGGCCACAAGCACAAGATCATGTCTGAGTGACTAACCAACGATTTTTAATCGTTGATTTACATGAACAATGTTTGGATGGTACTGGACAATATTTAAACGGTTCTAATTTACATGGACAATGTTTGGATAATGTTAATCATCATTAATAGGTCATGTGCCCGATAGAATGATAGTGTATAGTGACACACATGTTACACCTGCAACTATTAAAATAATTTTAGGTATAATCCAAGCTCAGTGGATTGAAACCCCTTGTTACTTTATGCGGCCAAACAACCAAGGGAGTTGAAACCCCCTCAAATCCGTAGTGCCCAATGGCCCCTAAGGGTATCAATGGCCTGAGCTTGGGCTTAAAGATTAGAATTTTGAGTAGGGTCAACCTGATAACCTAGCCCAAAACAGTTCAAATTCAGGCCAAGCCCAACCCTAGGCCTAACCCAACCCATTGACAGCCCTAATTGAAACACCTCTTTGCGCTCTCCTCTCCTGTTTTAGACAGTTGTAAACACCTCCTCTCCAATTTCGATTATTACAAATACTTCCCTTCCGGATAGGGATATACACTAAGTTGAGCTGGCCTCATCTCAACTCGGCTCGGCTCGGCTTAGCTACTAGCTGACCCCAGCTCAAACTCGGCTTGGTCCTCGAGCTTGATTGGCCGGCTCAGCTCAGCTCAGTCAGTAACTCAAGCCAGTTCGAGTCAAGTTCGCTTGTACAGCATTTTCACAAACACTTGGACTACACCTTGAAAATTTCACTATATGTAAAACAATAACATTAGTTTTATAGGTATTTCATCAAACACATTTTAAGCAATATAAAAATCAAGAAAAAAGAAAAAAGAAAAAGAAGCATTTGTTTCATATACATACCTTCCTTACCACCAGCCACACTTCGTTGAGTCATTTCATCAAACACTTAGTGAGCACCATCAATATCAAAGTAACCGAGTCACCAAACTGGTTCGATCTAAGTTCAATTCGAGTTGGGTTCTATACAAGTCAAGTCGAGCTCAGGTAAGCTCAAACTCGGTTCAAAATTTGTTTCGAGCTCAAAAATTCAACTCGACTCAGCTCAAACTTAGCTTCAAACCAAGTTGAATTAATCTTTTTCGAGTTGAATTGAGCGAGCTAACTAAGCTAACTAGTGGTGTACACCCCTACTTCCGATTGACAAAAATGCTACGGATTCCACCCACACCATTGTCTTTGAGAAATTGTCTGTTTTGTCCTTATAGCATAGATGCCTAGTTGTAGGCATGCGGGTCAGCCACAGCGTGTATGCCATCCAACCCGCTCAACTCGGTGACATCACCATAAAACGGTGGAAACCTTAAAATAGGTGGATCCAACCACAAGGTGGCCCACCAGGAAAATTTGATCAGCCTCACTTTTCAACGTCCAATATTTATGAACTCAACTTGCTTGCAACCGCAAGCTTTGTGAGGGCCACTATGGTGTTTGTGTTATGTCAATATGTCTCCTCAGCTCATTTATTTAGGTTTTTAGGCTCATGTCAATATGTCAACATGAACCCAAAAATTAGGTAGATCATCAATAACATGTTATCTTAGGATGTATATTCAAATTCAAATTTATTTAAAGTTGTTGCAACAAATTCACCTATTAAGAAAATAATCTTCTGTAATGAACTCTATACACATGCAAAATGTAAGGTATAACACAAAAAACTAGTGAGAATGAAAACACTCAACATTAAAACCTTTCTGTTATTCATAAGGGGATTCCCATGGGGAAGAAGAGAATGTTGGGGAACAGCGGAAGAACACAGATGAATAAAGCAAAGTACAAGCAATCACACAATTAAGTCTAAACAAGAATAATTTGAATTTTACATGCAGGAATTCTTTCTTGAAAGTTACATCCAATAGCGTCAGAACCGTGTTAGACGGGTTAAATATTATTTATACATAAATGGACAGATTACATGGTGACCGAATACCACCTGGCTACATGGTGTAATGGTGTAATGACACTGAGGGCTCTATGTATCTATTTTACCAGCTCCCATCTGTTTTTGGCTCATTTATAGGTAATGACCTTAAAATACAAAGCTCAAGTCGGCTATACCAGAGGAAAGAGGGGATTTAATGCCTATCATTAAAACCTTATAGGGGAAAGAAGTTTCAGATCAAATTGATATTTATGTTTTCTATTCATCTAGGTCGGTGTGACATTATAAACAGGTTTGATGACAAATAAATATTATGGTGGACCCTAGGAAGGTTTCAACTGTGGACATCTTAATCCTACCATTTTTGTGTTGTGGTCCGTTTGAGCTTTGAATATACTTCAATTTTGGGCTCATGCCATGAAAGTAGCCAGCAAAATGGATGGACGGCATAGATGAAAACATACATAACGGTGGGCCTCACAAACTCACTAGGCAATCAAGTTCATACATAAAGGTAGGCCCCACACGCAGATACAACTAATTACTAAAACGAGGTTTTTTTTTTTTTTTTGCTATTTCATCAAGATTCTATAAAAACGTCCATAAATTTTGAGAGGTAATTGCAGGAGTAGGTGTTTACATTTATGCCTTTTTCCTTATATAAAAAAGGGTGGTGCTCTTAAAGAAGTATCCTGTTCTCTCTCCCTCTCTCTCTCATCTCATCAGCCCTTCTCTGTAAAGCTTGGGTGGCCTTTCGGAAGGATAAAATCCCACAATCTCTGAAGCACGAGGTAACTCACTCTCTCTCTCTCTCTCTCTCTCTCTCTCATTTTATAGAGATTGCAAGTTCTTTTCTGGACGATCTGTTACATGGTTCTTCAATACTTCACCTACACTAACTTGCGCCGGGAGTCCTCCCATGCTAATGTGCGCAACGATTTCGCGTACATCGATTTGAACAGTTATCGAGCTTTACGTTAGGGAAAAGCGATCATCTACAACCGGTTGTAGATTACCGTTGGATACAAACCCTCACATGTTCCTGCGCTTCAAGCCTATTCGACAAAAAAATATCTCATCTAAACCGTCCATTGTTTTCTTTTGAGATTATCTGCATGATGATTGGTCGGACTGACCTGGAGACCGACTGCTGTACGCACATCGACAGGTTGTAGCTTAAGCTAACCTACATCCGGTTGTAAGTACTTTGAGTTTTGCAGCGCTTTCATCTCGGAAGCGGATTGGCTGGTGTACCCCACACTAGCTGCTGTGCTGACGTCAGCAAGTTTGTGGGTCTGATCATGAGGTATGTGTTATATCCAAACCTTCCATCCATTTGGCGAACTCGTCTTAAGGTTTGAGACAAAAATAATACAAATCTAACTATTAATTGGACCACACTGCAAAAACCAGTGGGGAATTGAACGTCTACCATTAAAATCTTTTTTGTGGTCACAGAAGTTTTGGATCAATATGAAATTTGTTTTTAGCCTTCATTCAGATATTTGTGACCTTATGAACAGATTCGATGTAAAATGAACGTTATGGTGGGCACTACAAATTTTTTAACGGTGAAAATCATTATCTCATCTGCTATTTATGGTGTGGTCCAGATGATCTTTGGATATAATTATTTTTTTGAATAATGCTCTAAAATGAACTCTAAAAATAGATGAACGGTGTAGATATAATGAATACATCAATGTGGAGCCACGTAACTTTGATCTCCTTCGCACCGTTCCTACAACTCTGCTCGTCTTCGCACGACGGAGACGGATTGGCTACTCCCCCTGAGACGGGCCAATGGCTAGTGGTCGGTGTTATGTGGTCAATACCATTGTGTATGTTTTTCATCTATACCGTCTATCTATTTTTACCTATCATTTTATGGCATGAATCCAAAAATGAGGTATATCCAAATCTCAAGTGGACCATATTATACAAAACAGTGTTGAATGAGGTTCCACCGGTAAAAACATTTTGGGAGCCATAAAAGTTTTGGATCAAGTTGATCTTTGTTTTTTCTCTTCATCTAGTCTGTATGGCTTAATCAATGGATTAGATTTCAAATAAACAGTATAGTGGGCCTTAGGAGGATTTTAATGGTGGATATCTAATCAATATTGTTTTCATGTGTTGTGGTCCACCATAGATTTATATCCCTCTCATTTTGTGCACCAAGCCATAAAATAATTTGTAAAAATGGATGAACTAAATGGATGAAACAAATACACCATAGTGGGGTCCACATGTACAACGGAGATGAAAGGAAGCGGATTGGCTGGGGTACCTACAGCTGCTGTAGGTACGTGTCGTGCACGGAAACGGCTACTCCCCCTGCCACCAGCTCCGTGTGTGGTGGTTGGTGCTCCGTCGACCCCACCATGATGTATTTGTTTCATCCATTTTTAAATATCATTTTATGGGTTGAACTAAAAAATGAGAAGGATATAAATCTCCAATGAACCACAACACATGAAAACAATATTGATTGGATATCCACCATTAAATTCCTCCTAAGGCCCACCATACTATTTATTTAAAATCCAATTTGTTGATCAAGTCATACAGGCCAGATGAAGAGAAAAAACAAAGATAGCTTCATCTAAAACTTTTATGACCTCGAAATGTTTTTACAATCGACCCTCATTCAACGCGGTTTCCTGTAATGTGGTCACTTAGATTTGGATATACCTCATTCTTGGACTCATTGGTGGTATGTGTTATGTGGCCCCCACCATGATGTATGTTTTTCATCCATGCTGTCCATTTATTTTTATAAATCATTTCAAGGTATGAAAGAAAAAATAAAGTATATCTCAATCTCAAGTGGACTACATTATGGGAAACAGTGTTGAATGAATGTTGACCATTAAAATCATTTCAGAGGCTATAAAAGTTTTGGATCAAGCTGATATTTGTTGTTTCCTTTTATCTGGGTCTTTATGACCTAATCAAAAGATTGGATATCAAATAAACAATACAATGGGCCTTAAGAGGATTTTAATGGTGGATATCCGATCATTAAATTTTTCCTTGTGGTGTGGTCCTTAGCGGTGGATATCCGATCATTATTTTTTTTCGTGTAGTGTGGTCCACCTAAGATTTACATCCCCGTCATTTTTTGTACCAAGCCCTAAAATGATCTGTAAAAATGGATGAATAGAATGGATGAAACACATAAATCATGGTGGGGCCCACAGAGCACCGACCACCAGCCACGGGGCTGGAGGCATGGGGAGTAGCCAATCCGTATCCCTCCTTCTCTATCTACAGATGATTAATTGCCACGTACAACGCACGTGCAGGGAGAGATAAATGCTCGAATTAGCAATTTGAGTCACACGTGCCAACCTTGGCGGTTTGTGCGAGATCTGGGCAAGTTACCAGGTGGGCCCACCATGAATTAACCGTTGGATTGATCATAAATGTTCGAAGCTGTGTGTGGCCCACCCATGATGTGTATGTGAAATCCAAACTGTGCATCTGGAGCGTCTGATCATGTTCAACGTATCTCCTAATGATCATCCCGATCCAAAACTCAGATTGGATACACCACACGGAATACAATCACGCCAAAAACTCATATACTTACGTTGTGTGGCTCACCCTAGTTTTGCATTGGCCCGAATTTTTTTAGATCCTTTCATCCTGGTGGGGGACACCCGATGAATGGGTTGGATGACATATAAACACCACGGTGGATCCTGCATTATATCTAGACCCGATCAGGCCTTAAGACAAGTTTTCTAAATGGATGAACGGTTTTAGATATAACACCTACCCCATCATCAGATGTACAAACCCTGCCAATGTGAATACACAATTCACCCGGTCAAATTCAATCCCAGCCGTGCTTGCATGAAAAGCAAGTAAACAATTTAACTTTAAAAGTAAAATAAAATCCAATACACAGATTAAAAGTTCTTTCAGCCTTATGTGGGGCCCACCTTAATGTATATATTTTATCTAAGTAGTTTATCCATTTTGAAATATTATTTCAGTCATTGAACACAAAAAAGAGATATATTAAAAGTTAAATTATACCACATTATATAAAAAAATTTGATTTAATTTATACTGTTCGATTCGTATCTAATCTGATCCGGCTTGGTTTTTTTTACCGAGGCAGACTCGGTTCGGATAAAGTCAACCAGGCATCGGGTCTGTCCGAATCAGGTGGCCCAAATCCGATCTTAAATCAGATCGAATTCGGATCTGATCATTAAAAATTCAAATCTGATCGGATTATACCTAATCCGATCCGATCAGGACCTATGCTCAGCTCTAGTTGACCGTATGTGACAAAACAGGAGATTTTGACAATAAATGATACATTTACAAAAGGGCATTTCTGGAATAAACTGTGGCAATTTAAAGAAGAGTAGGTGTCGGATGCAACAGTTGGACCGCTAACTTATGGTCCAACACCGCACAATTTATAACTTATCATGTGTGCATGATATAAAACCCGTCCAAAAGTTCATCCTCCCATAAATCTCACTTTAGATCATAATTCATACCAATCCACTCATCAGGTGGGCCACATATCTTTTAGATAAGATAAATGGTTGTTCGTTTCTGTTCTACAGTGTGGCCCAAATGATGAATGGACCATCCTAGATATTGTCCCAGGTGATCTTTATAACATGGCTGAGGGGTTGTACTTCCCGGATGTTTCATGCAAGTGACCCATCAGTGGAAAAAAACATTACCGTTGCCCTTATAAAGGTTTCGACGGTGGGTGTCATTATTACTGCAACTTCCTTTGGTGTGTTCCACTGTAGCTTTGAACATGACTCATTTTTTGTATGATATTTTAAAATGATCTGATAAAAAAGATGAACGGAGTGGATAAAACTATTACTTCAATTTGGGCCCCGCAGAGCCCTGCCCGGACGGATTACCGTCCGGGAGGAGGTAGGACGCAATCCGCGTCCACGGTTAAAATGATCTTATTGTAATCCTTACTGGTATAGGGCTCCTGATCATATAGGTAATAAATACTCGAGTGCACTTTAACCTCGCACCACGAGTGAAAATAAGGAAGGTTTTTGTAAAATCCGAACCGTTCATCAGATGAATCCAATTTCTTATATTCCACACGTCAAGAATCAGTCGTTAAGATCTGAAGGTTTGCCAAAGGTTCATGAAACAAATGGATGGTTAAAAAAAATCGATCCATTGTTCAAACAAATGGCCCACATGACCATTAGATTGGCCCAAGTTTTGATAGGTGGTCTCTCAATAGAGGGCGTTCCTGATGAGTGGATCGGATGGTACACACGTGTGCCTTCTTTCCACGTGTGAGGCGAGTGCACTTCCAAAAGCGAACTCAAGCGAGTGTACTTAATTACTTCCAAGAAACACACTTAGCGTAAAAGACGACTCGAAACATAATCAAACACGGAAACGGCTTACAACACATGATGGATGCCATTTCCCTGTGACCCTAATCTCTGTGGGGCCTACGGTGATATTTGTATTAAATCCACTCCCTTCATCTGTCTCGCCACATCATTATATTACATGAACCAAAAAATTAAGTCAGATCTCAAATTCAAGTGGGCCACACAACAGTAATAGGAGGGATAAAAACACCCACCACTGAACCCTTTCTGGTGCCCAGGGTGATGTTTATATGCAATCTAACCCGTTCATAAGGTGATCCCCACTGTTATGAAGTGAAAAAAATAAATATCAGCTTAATCCAAATCTTATGTGGCACACCAAAGGTCTCGATGGTAGGCATTCAATCTACACTGTTTATTTTTGTGTGTTCCAATTGAATTTTGGGTCTGGCTGATTTTTGACTCCTCCTCACAAAATGAGTTGACACAACCGATGGATGGAGTGGATATGAGCAGGTAATTCCTGTAACCCTAGTAACAACATATATGAGTGCGTATTACAGTATCCATCTCTCTATGTATATGAGCCTGAGATCATCAGAGCCAAAACAGTCTTTCCCATCAAAGGTATTCTCTACAATTAACAGATTCTTGCTTTTCATTTCTTTTTTTATTATTGGGTACCAAATCTTGATATGTTTAGTACATAACCTGTTGAATTGAGAATACTCAGATGGATTTGAGGTGTGTTTTGCTTTCATTTAATAGATTTGGAAGATTAGATATTTGCATTTCCTTTTATTTGATTACATTTCTTCGATGATGCATTGCATGAGATCTTCACACGCAACAGGTGTGCCAATGCCAACATGTATGGTACAAATGGATTTGGCATCATTCAAAATGTGGGCCCCACCTTGTGATGGAATGTTAATATTTAGGTCAATCAAATCAAAGGGATTCTCTTTCTAGGCCACATACATGGATTGCCCACTCATCCGAGTGGGATGCAACTCGGACTGTAGCGGGTAGTAGTGGAAATTAGCCCGACTCAGCTCGACTCGGACGAGTTATTCCCTGACTCGGGCGAGTCATGACTTGACTCAGGAGTTTTGAAGCCATGTTTATATCCCATACCTTGATGATCGCATGTCACAAAAATAATCCCGTCCACTCATAAGGCAGGTCCACTTGAAGGTCTGATTCACTGTCAACGTGTGGCCCACCTGACTAGTAAATCAACCTTTGTGGTGGGCCCGCGTTTTTAATAGCAAATGCAGTGCAGGCCAGGAGTCCTCTTATTTTCGGGTGTTGGAATTTTGATGAGATATGATGTAAAACCAATTGCGTTATGATTTCTTGTATGAATTTTGTTTCCATTGCTTGAACAAAAATGTATTTTTCTTAATTTACATTTTTCTTGTTCGTTTCTTTTCATATAACTCTATGGTTTTGGTGCATCCATTTCTCTTATCTTGTTTGATTGATTTTCTAGTCTCAATTACATATAATAATAAAAAATCATTTATACTAACTATTCCTCAGGTAGGTGAGTCATATCCCTTTTAAGGTTTATTTGGATTGATGAAATTTTAAAAGTAATAATAGAAAAGAATACATTTTCTACGAATGTAAAGTTTTTCTCATGTTCTGACAATAAAGTAACTTACGAGAAGTAAAAGAGTGAGATTTTACTTTTTGACTATTTTTTTGTTCTATATTTTTCTAAAATTTATGGAAAGTAAAACACAAAACATCTTTTTTTTATTCTTTTCCACAAATTTTTTAATCCACTGTTTTCCCCAAATGTAATATTTTTTATTCAAATCTAATTTTTGAATTCCACCTATCCAAACAGGAACTTAGGTTAAGCCCTTGTAATCGTAAAATCAGGAAAATGGAAGGGAAACATAAGGAAACCCTATTCCATTTTCAATGTATTTTCAACAATGTAAGTTTCTATCAAAATTTATTTATATGAATGGCTAGGAAAATGGACGGTCTACATTGATTATACTAAAAAAAGGTCTAACAATTAATTTAAATCATCTATGATGTAAGTGTCGCATTTCATTGACCATAATCTCAAGGACCACTAAGATTAGGTAATCATAAATATTTGATTAATGGTCAAGAAATTGGATTGTCGAGATTGATTATATTAAAATTAGATATCTAATCAAGAACGACTTTGATCTGGTGATTTTGCCAATTTGATCAATGGTAGGAAAATGGATGGTCTTATTAATTATTTCAAAACAAGTTTGATCAAAGATTTAGACAATCCATCATGTGGGTACTATCTTTAACTAGAGCTTAACACAAACCAAGCTAGCTCGGTTAGCTTGCTCAATTCGGCCTGATTTAACTCAATTTGGTTCAACTCGAATAGTCTATTTGAGCTAGGTCGAGCCGAAAATCCCAACTCATTTCAAAATCAAGTCGAGTCTAAGCTGTATGCCAGCTCGGTTTGGTTTGGCTTGAACCTTGGCTCAGTTCAGCTCGAACGAATAGTATTAATACAAAATAAATAAATAAATAAAATCCCAACTTTTTAGTTTGCAACCCTACTAGAGTTCGGACCGAGCGGAGAGCACCCTCGTCACATCCTCTCCCTCCCGTTTACCCGACACAGCTGACCGAGTGCCCTCCTCTCTCTCTCTTCTCCCATTCTTTGAATCTCATCCCCCCCCACCCCCTAAAAAAAAAAAAATAATAATAATAATAATAATAATTTAAAAAAATTCTAAATACCCCAAAATCCTCTAGTAAAATATGAACAAAGTCAGTGACTCGACCTAGTGAGTTGGCTTGAGCCTGGCTCAAGTTCGGCTTGATTTGATTACCAAATTAAGCCGAGTTGAGTAGGTCGGCTCAATGATTAAGCCGAGCCAAGCCAATTGGCTGAACGAGCCGAGCTGAGCTGGGTAGAGTTCGGCACGGTTCGGCTGGTGATAACTCTAAAAAATTACTTTAATCAAGTGATTCTATCCATCTGACCATAGCTTAAAACATGGAATGTTTAGCATGGTTGTAGTGGAAAAGGTCTTATCATTGAGCTAGTAGTCAATCATATGGACTATCCTTTGATTAACCATAATTCATAAGAAAAACTTTTGATTGTGTGATTATAACCATTCAACAAATGGCCAAGAAAATGACAGCTTAGATTGATCATACAAAAAGTTTTAACTATTGACTTCACTGTCTGTCATGTAATCCTCACTTTTGATTGATTGGTAACTCTTAAGAATTAGTATGATTAGTGATTCTAGCCATCACTAAAAAAGGTATGATCGTAGACCTTGACCATTTATCATGTATGCCTCAACTTTAATTCTCCATGCTTCGCAACAATCTTTTTGATTGGACAATCCAAATCATTCAAATAATAGCCAAGAAAATGGTCAGTTCTCATTGAGGTAGTTTTTGTGCCATATATACCATGGGCCAAAGTACTACTTCCATGTTTGGATTCCTACACCTTAGAAGAAAAAATATCATTTGAGGATCCTAATTAGTCGATCACTTGAGAATCCACAACTCCTCAAATCGCAAATCTAGTTTAGTTTTTGCTTGGAATAGAAACTGGCAAATAGTGTTTTGAGAGCCTTAAAAGGAATTTCATGTTAATGTTATTGCACCATCCAACAATGTAACTTTTCAAATATCATTTAAGTTAAATAATATCTAGCTAAGTTGCATCTAAATTGCAATTCAGGGGCTGTCACGTACCCTAAATGGTAGAGTTAATGGCATTGCACCATCCAAACTAACTTTTCAAATACCACTTAGGTTTAATAGTATTTAACTAAATTACATCCAAATTGCAATTCAAGGGTTGTCCAAATGCATAGAATCCAAATTGCGCTTGTCTTGCTTTCAAGAATCAGATCCAGGGTTCCACATGTACAAAATCTTGCAACTCCACAAACTAATTGTTTCCTGACAATCAGGATCCTATGATTGGTCTCCATGTAATGTAGTCATCACTTATCCTTACCTTATGGATCAGATTCCATATGATACATGTATTTACATGCATTATGATTTTGTTATTCATATTCATTTTGCTGATTATTGTCATACATGCTGCAGTTAGTGGTGAAACTCCTGTAAGAACAGAGTTTTTTTTTTTTTTTAAAAGGCTCATCTCTACTGTAAGAGATCCATGGCAATAAACGATATATATACGAATGATGGAACAGTCGATATTCATAACAAACCATCGATCAAGAAGGAAACAGGAAATTGGAAGGCTTGCCCGTATATCCTCGGTATGGTTTATAACTTTTTCTCTTTCTTTGATTAGAGTTATACCAATTCCATATTTAAGATAACATTCCTTCTATGATCCGACATGAATGATCCAAGCTGTACATCAGGTGGCCCACAAATTGGGCTCACTACAAGTTATGAAACTACTCTGTATGTGCCTTAGCACGAAGAATATGTTAGTCCGCTAATTGGGTTCCTACAATATATGAAATAAAATACTAAAATCTCCTTAGCCATCCCATTTGTTTTGTACATTGGGGCCACTTGATGAGTGGACCATCTTGATGTCTCATAGTGTTATTTGTTTAATCCTATCGATAATTGAATATGGTCCTTTTGTTTTTACAGGAAATGAATTGTGTGAGAGGTTGGCATACTATGGAATGGGCACGAATTTGGTGAATTATTTGAAGATTCGTCTCAATCAGAGCAGCACTACAGCAGCAAATAATGTGACGAACTGGTCGGGGACGTGTTACATCACGCCATTACTCGGAGCCTTTGTGGCCGATGCCTACTTAGGAAGATATTGGACGATTGCCTCTTTCTCGATCATCTATTTTCTAGTAAGCTTCATGCAGAACTTCTCTTGTGTTATTTAGTGTTTGAAGAACTTGAACAAGTGAGTAATGTTGCATGAATTCACATTTCAATCCAATTGAAGTAATTATGATTAAATAAATGAGAATGATTGCATACATATATCTGGATTGTGTGGGGCCCAACCATGATGTGAACATGGAATCCAAGTTCTACATCTGGTGCATCTCCTCATGTTCATCATCCATCCCAAGAATCATCACCAATCAAAAAATCAGATGGGAAACAACATAGTAAGCAATGTGCAATCACTCCTAAAACCTATATATATTCAATCATTGTGGCCCACATAAGTTTTTTGAATGGCTTGATTTTCAGTCTGCCCCATTATCCTTGGGGGGCACATCTGATGAATGGGTTGGATGACATATACATAACACATATGACCCCCATTCCATTTGGAATTTTCTATGGTGGGTGTCACCCTCCCCAACGTCCCACATTGTTCCCTTTGGCATGGCCCACCTGACTTATAAATAAAGATGGATTTGGGATCTAGGCATAACAAGAGCGGGTTCATTAATAGATGGTTGAATGAAACTCAGACATCAAGGTGGCCTCATATAGTTCGAACATATGGTGATTAGCATTCGTTGAAATGTGTTTGATCCTTCTCTTGGTTAAAGGTACTTTTGACCTGTGCTGCATGCATAATAATTTACTGTTTTTGAAATTTTTAGTTTAACGGCATGTCTGTATTGTGGAAAAGAAAAGGAAAAGAAGAAAAAAAGACAGCTTTTTCCGTGATGGAATATTTTATTATGTTTGGATGGAAAATTAAATATTAAATGTCAAAAGGAAATATTACTCAAACACCCTAATCAAATTTCAAAAAGCAATTATTACCCAACCATTATAATTAAATTCTCCCGTACATGATATAAGGTGACCATTACAAGAACTTTGTAAGATTTTCACTTGCTATCCAAACATGGAATCTAGAGAAATCCATGTTTCAGTAGCTCTCATGAAAGTATTGGGAAATCATCGTTGGATAATCAATACAATTTTCTTTTATGATCTTTTCCCACTATCCAAAACATGCTCTTAGTAGAATTTTAAATCGTCAAAAGATACTAGTGTGGATACAAAAGCAAATTTTCAATCCAATACAACACGAAAGAGCATTTTGCAGAATTTTTAGAAGTTCATTAAGAGTCAAAATTTCAGAATTACAAATTATTTTTCTCTGCTACTCAAACGGCCGTGAGACAAACGCAGCCTAAACAAAGTGCAAATGACAAAACTGCAATTGCTTTGGTAATCATACCGAAGGACTAGGCTTTGAAAAACAATGATGTTTCTCTTTTTCAAGTTGGATTTCAAAAGAATGAAGGTTAGCTGAAATTTGAATATAAAAATAATATGATCAATTATTTACTGTTTATTGAACTAGAGATTATTGCAATTCAATTCAATAGTGCATCCAAATGTTATCTAAACAACCCCACTTGATCAAGATTCAAGACTATCATTCAACTGTATAAATAGTGATTTTTATTTTTTTTCAAATGGTTGTAGGGGATGGCATTGTTAACACTGACGGCATCTGTTAGTGGGCTAAAGCCGTCTTGCCATGGTGATGACTGTCACCCGACAAAGGGCCAAACCACAGTATTCTTTATAGCACTCTACCTCATTGCTCTTGGTACCGGGGGAATTAAGCCCTGCGTGTCATCTTTTGGGGCGGACCAGTTCGATGAGACTGACGAATCTGAGAAAAAAAAGAAGAGCTCTTTCTTCAACTGGTTCTATTTCTCAATCAACATCGGCGCTCTCATCGCATCATCTGTATTGGTCTGGATACAAATGAATGTGGGTTGGGGGTGGGGTTTTGGAATTCCTGCAGTGGCAATGGCGATTGCGGTTGTGAGTTTTTTCTTCGGAACCCGTCTATATCGTCACCAGAAGCCCGGTGGCAGCCCCATTACACGAATTTTCCAAGTCCTGATTGCATCCTTCAGGAAATTTCAAGTGAAAGTACCTACTGATAAGTCTCTTTTGTATGAGAACGCTGAGGATGAGTCTGCTATACAAGGAAGCCGTAAGCTTGATCATACCAAACAGTTCAGGTAAGGGTAAAATCCTTTATTGAAAACTTAATAAAATCAGTTCATTTCTTCCTTTGATTTGTTGTTTGTAGTCTTTCTTAGGGTGCATTTGGTTACACCAAATACCATGATACGTGGTGCAACCAAACACCCCCTTAGTTATTCATGTTTTAATTTTGCAACACTGTTTGGGTGTGTTTGGGTAAAACTGCTAAATGGTAAGACCTTGTAGTGATGATAACGTCAGGTTTAAAAGGCATGAGGTGCTAGTTCTATGCATGTGTGTAGCCATATGCATGATACCTTTATTGGATTCTCACATAATTGTGATTAGTATTTACTGATCCTAATTAAGTGAAATACCACTTTATAATAATTTGGAAAGTGTTTGGATGCATGATCCGAATGAATTTTTATAATTCTATTCAATTAGATAATGAAAAAAAAGGTCTGTAATGGGTCGTTACGGGCCAATACAATTTCTTCCTTCTTCCTTCTTCTTCTTCTTCTTCATTTTATTTTATTTTATTTTAAAATTTTCTGTTATAGGGTTGTAATGGTCATTAGAGTTTGTATCCTAACAGCCGAGATTGATAGTTACAGTCACCATTATCGTTATTGATTATCTTGCGCTAGCCCCACTCAATTTAGGCACTATCCCCATAACTCAAAACACAAGAAATTGATATGGTTATCTTTATATATTAAGGGTCCATTTGGATTCATGTATTTGTCAATATAGGATTTTTCAATACATGAATATAAAACCAGATCGGCGCAAAAAAAATAATAGAAAAAGCATGAATTGGTGAAAAATCTTGAACTCGCTGATACAAGGATCCAAACGCGCCTTATAATTGAGTCATCCCTCTCTTTCATTTCTTCCATGCTGAATTGGACTAACTTAAATCCAGTTCAAATGAACTTCTAAACACGTACAACCTTACCTCACTCATCATATCTAAGCTTTATCCTAATTAACTGGGGTTGGCAAACACAACCTTACCTAATCTATGATCTTTGATGGCATTTGTATCTAGTAATAAATTATTTTTAATATTTATAACATTTGAAGTTTTAAACAATAGATAGAAATCAATATATTGTTATTGTTACTTTCTTAAATCTCCCAATAATCTATGAAATAAAAACTAAGTTAAAAACTAATTAAATTATGTAGTTTTCAAATAGAATTTGATATGAATTCTGAATTAGTCTTTTTCTTTAATGTAAATTTCAACTGTATGATTTGGAATTATAAGTAGGACTTCAATAATACCGCATTACAATGCAAGTGAGAAGGATCTTCGTCTTAATGAATCACAATCCTTCAAAATATTTATGTGTGTAGTGATTTGTTTCTTCATTTGTAAAGGTTTCTTGACAAGGCGGCCGTGTTGACGGAAACTGATGATATCAAAGGCAATGTTAATCCGTGGAGGCTATGCACAGTGACCCAAGTCGAGGAGCTCAAGGTGATCGTGCAACTACTCCCCATATGGGCCACAGGCATCGTGTTTGCTACCGTTTACAGCCAAATGACCACCATGTTTGTCCTGCAAGGTAACACAATGAATGCTCACATGGGCTCTAGCTTCAAGATTCCATCAGCGTCCCTCTCTATCTTCGACACCATTGCTGTCATCTTTTGGGTCCCAGTCTATGACAAGTTCATCGTCCCATTCGCTAGGCAATACACAGGCCATGACCGGGGCTTCACCCAGCTTCAACGAATGGGCATTGGCCTAGTCATCTCCATTTTCTCTATGTTGGCTGCTGGAATCCTAGAGCTTGTGAGACTCGGCATTGTGAGGAAAAACAACTACTACGACCGTGAGGAGCTACCAATATCCATCTTCTGGCAGGTCCCACAGTATTTCATCGTGGGAGCTGCGGAGGTGTTCACATTCATCGGGCAGTTGGAGTTCTTTTATGATCAGGCACCCGATGCTATGCGGAGCATGTGCAGTGCTCTATCACTCACGACTGTCTCACTAGGCAACTACCTTAGCACGCTTCTCGTCACGATAGTCACACATGTGACGACGAAGAGAGGTAAGCTCGGGTGGATACCGGATAACCTCAATCGAGGCCACCTCGACTACTTCTATTGGCTCTTGGCCTTGCTCAGCCTCATCAATTTCGGTATTTATCTCTTGATCTCGAAGTGGTACACTTACAAGAAGACCATAGGGGCGGTTCGTGGGTAGTGGCGAGCCGTCACATTGTGCATTGTACATTGCACGTGTGTGGGGATGTCTGTAGGTGAGCTTGGAGGAACATTTAAAATGGATGAAATTATTTAATATATCTCTAATGTGTGTTTCTAGTGATTGCTTTGATTTTTTTTAGCTTTGAAACATCCGTAAATTTAGTAGAAATTGTTTTTGGATTTCTATATTGTGTTGGGATTTGGATGAAAAAAAAAAAACCATCTAGCATTTGGATTTGAATGAATGGAGTTTTTACGGGCTTTCAATTGTTTCTTTTGTTTGATTTATATACTTTATAAGGTTTGCTTTTTGGACTGACATACTCTATCTTCCTCTTTTGCTGAATGTTAAAAACCCATCTCCTTTTAGTAATGCTAAATAACCCATTTCCTTTTTCATATATGATTGCAAAGCAACTATTACTTTCATCACAGGTAACCATTAAAAGGATCCATTAATAATTAAATTTCATCATTTATCATTAAAATGATGCATTTGCATCAATACAATCACTTGATCTAGATCATCCTATCATCCATAGCATTTTATTAAGACCATGTAAATGGTGGATCAAAACTATTAAAATGTTTTGGACAACTTTTTAATATTGAATTTCTCTAGTCTCTACAAAGTCAAAGGAAAATGATTAATTTTATTCGATCGACAGATTTAATGACCAAATAAAATTATGCTTTGCTTATGCTAGACCGATGCGCAGTTTTAGGAGCCCTCATAGCAAAAGGTTCTATGTGGCTTGCTATGGCAACTGTGTGACATGCACCTCAAACATATTTCACTCTTAACTCAATTTTGGATGTCAGGCAAAAAATGAGACTAACAGAAACTCAAGTAGGTCACAATATAAGAAACAATAGGGATGTGACACCTATCATCGAAATCATTTGGGGCTTAATTTTCTTTATTTTATAGCCACCCCTCTTCTTTATTGAAGGAATGGATGCCTCGCGTCCTTAATTAGGTATGCCTATGAGGGATGTTTTCAATCAGGGAACGTCTCTTCTCAATCTCGTGTATGTATATCCACGCTAAGGTATAGTGAAACATAGTTACTTTAGGATTTTGTATGCATAGGGGAAGATGTCTAGAGAGTGAATGTATTCTAGTCTTTTTGGGAGCGTTGTTGTATTGAGAAAGAGTGAGAGAAAAGTTATTTTTATATTTTTTATTTCTATTGTTTCAGTGAAGAAAAACTCTTTGTTCTTGTCCTGTCAATGTTAGGTATATTGCTGACCCATATTAAGGCATGTTTGGGTTGATGTAAATGGAAAATGACCATCATTAATACTGTAGTTGGAAGTAAAACAGGGTATTTGTCATACTCAATACCACTCTCACAGCTTCACTTCCAACCACGAATATGCATGTAAATTATTCAATATGAATAGATACAAGTGTATGTAAATTCTTCAACGTGTTATATTCATACCGTTCATTCATTTTGAAATATTATTTTAGGACATCGGCCTTAAAAAATTAGGCAAATCTAAAGCTCAAGCAGAGTACACCACAAGAAGCAGTGAGAACAATGATTTCCACCGTTGAAACTTTCTTGTAGCTAACCAGGATGCTTATTTGCCATCCAACCTGTTCATAACCTTACACAGACGTGTGATGGGAAAACACAAGTATCAGCTTGACCCAGCACTTTTGTAGACTCCAGGAAGTTTTCAATGGCGGGCGTTCAATCCCTACTGCTTTCTGTGGTGTGGTCCATTTTCCCTCTGGATCTGCCTTATTTTACTGTTTCATTTTATAAAATGATCTTGCGAGATGGATAAACAATGTTGATATAACACATAAATCATGATGGTGCTCTCATAACTACACCACGTACATAATGGTTTGGTTGATTTTCTTTTGTGATTTTACATTGCTTGCATTTTCCACATGGGGGTGTTTTATTCCATCACTGCATGTGCACTCCACATGCCATACTCATTAGTTTCCTTAAAACGTCAAGGCAAAGGCATGTTTGGTGGAGGCAACTGTTTCTAATGGAATAAGAAAAGGGATTATCTTTTTTCACTAAAAACAAACTGAGGTATAGCTTCTTCTTCTTCTTTTTTTCTTTTTTAAAGCTAACTTAAGACCCTCTATTTATTTATTTTATTTTAAGATTTGATGGCCTCCAATTTAGGTCATGAGAAATCTCTACCATAAAGCTAGGGCAATTGAAAAGGTAGTGGACCTCGGTGGTGTGTTGACGCCACTAAGGGGACATAAGGGGACATTTGGGGCATGATATTATATGAGATTACGTGGGATGGAATTGCATTTGGTCCCGTGCTAGTTCTAATGTTTGGGAAGAATAGAAAAGCTTAGAAATTAGATTAGATGGAATTGCATTGGCCATGTGCCAATTTTACTCAATGTTAGCAAGTTGTGTAGGTCCCACCATAATGTGTGGGTTATATCCACACTGTCCACCCATTTTTTGAGATTATTTTATAGCATGGGCCAAAAAATCAGGTAGATCTAAAGCTCAAGTGGACCCCACCAAAGAAAGCAGCAGAGATTGAATACCTACCGTTGAAAACTTCTTTAGGGCCACATAAGTTTTGGATCTGCTTTATTTTTAAGGCCATGCTATAAAATGAGGTTATAAAAAAGATTAACAGTTTGGATATAACACATATGTATTATTCTCAATAGTTTCAAATGATGAAGGGTATATTCATTTAACGTACTACTGTATTACAAACATAACATGCCAGGGGACGTGTAATAATTATGTTTTTTTGAAACCTTAATCCTTCCCAATGCCCTGCGCCAAACACCTCTAAGTTCCGTGGGCTGGGCTGCACCATAATTTATGTTATATATCATTTTTCCAATCATTTAATGGCATGAGCTTAAAAATGAGGCAAATACAAAATTAAGATGAATCACACCACGTAAAAAGAAAGCAACGGGGACAATGACAACCATCATTGATACCTTCCAAAGGCCCGCCATGATCATGATGTTTTTTTCCTATCCAACTGTTGATAAGGTCTGACATACCTGGATGAAGCGAATGCACAAATATCAGCTTGATCCAAAACTTCTGTTGCCCCATGAAGTTTTCAGTGGTAGAATTTTTTCTTCCTGTGGTGTGGTCCACTCGAGCTTTGGATCTGCTTTAATTTTTTGACCCATTTTCTAAAATAATCTCACGAAATAGATGGAGGGTGCAGATATAACACATACATCATGATGGCCCCACAGAACTTGGTGACGTCAACACACCACCAAGGTCGGTCAGCTGTACTATAGCTTATGGTAGGATGCAAGCCCAAGATTGGCAGATCCAAGCACTCACGTGGGCCAACGAAAAGTGGAGATGGGGACGCCCATCAAAGCCCACCGTGATATTTACAATCCATCCAACCAGTTGATAACATAAGTCCTACCAGGATGATGGGAAAACACAAACAATCTGGATGATCAAAAACTTCGGTGGGCAAGAAGAATATTTCAGTTGTGGGCATTCAAATCTCCACTGATTTCTGTGGTGTGGCTCACTTGAATTTTGGATCTACTTGAATTTTGGATAGACGTTCTAAAATGAGCTGGCGGAACTGATGGACGGTGTGGATGTCCCACAAACACATTGATCGCCCCACAATGCTTTTTCTTGCATGCTCTGTCAATTTGGATGGACCAGGCAGGCCCGGCCCACCAAAAGCCCAACCGGTCAGTGTCAGTTTCGGTCTATGGTCCATCCAGATTGACGAGCGCCATTTAGACAGTCTGGATTGTTAGTATGAAAGACACGTGTACGGTAGATCACTGTACACTTTTTTTACTTGAATTCCGGCCGAATGTACACATGACACTGGTATAGCGAAGTTTGTTCATGGGGTTCTTGGTGAGGGCATTTTGGGAATAAAAAGTAAGAGAAATTCCTACGGTGGATGGATGATCATATGAAAATTTTGATACTTATCAGTCAATCCTAAGTTTTCAATTTTTCGTTACAAGATCAAGGCCGTCTATTAGGTGTTCCCCATTGTATGTTCCATTGGTCAAAAGTATTAGATACGTCTATTCCTCAAGTGGGCCACAATCATGTATCGTAATCTGAACCGCCGATTACCTTTTCTTACCACGCTTTTGATGAGCTGAGTAGCTCCATTTTTGTAGCGCGTTACATATGAGTAGGGACAACAGGATGGACGTTGCACGACATGTGTACACGTTGGCAACTCTTCCACGTTGGCAACTCTTCCAGCGAGTAAGATTCTAACTCTATGCGTGCAAGTATCCTTGGCAAGATTCTCCTCCACGCAAGAAGATCCGGTTCATGGCAACCAGCAATCGTGGCACACTTGTGTCAGATCAGGGCCGTTCGTCAAGTAGGCCATACGTGTTCGTGAATTAAAGACGATCGAGAATTTCTTTTAACTGTCCACTCTTCTTATGAAAGTGGATTCTGCCAGAAGAATAATAATCACAATCAGATTTATCCCAAATCCAAACTTACTTGTTAATAAATATCCTCTTAACCATCACTGGTGTTTTATAGCCCATCTAGATTTTTTACCACGATTCGGATTTCATTACATGCATGCCGCATGCACAATTCGTCAAAGCATGTGTATGAACCATCTAACTCCACCAGTGTATCTAAGTTTTTCGAGAAATTTACGACTGTACGACCCATTTATGGCCCATTTACGAGACTAAGCCCACTTTATTTTACCCGGCAAGAATAAGCCCCAGCTGCACGGATGCCTTCCCAAAGGCTGAAAATGCGGCTGCTTTTTCAGCTATATGAAGAAGTCGGCGCTTCTTATGCCTACCGACCGTAGCCATAAATAACAAATCCGTAGCAATAGATGACTGCCCGGGATGGGCTCACCTAACCGGTGGCCCCACGCCAGCTTATCCGTAGGTTATGCCCATTTAGTGCCCCTATGGCTACGGATTATAACCGCAGCTATTGTAAACTAATCGTCTAGTCTATGCTGATTTTTTAAATTTTATTTTTCTTACATTGAGAACTTTATTCTACTCACAATTTTCTCAAACATATATTTATATAAATATGTATATATAAGCATATAAAAAAAAATTCCACTCTTTTTTCATTTCTTTCTTTACTCATTTAAAAAGTATATCTTCCACACCAAAATTAGTTACTCAATGAACCTTATATGATTTTGGGGTAGGAGAAGCTACTTTAGCCAACCAACCTGATTATTTTTCAAGATTCCATTAGGTCGATGATCATGAAATGCATGAGAATGACCGTGAAGTGCATGGAAATGACCATGAAGTGAAGGGAATTGATAGTGAAATGCATGGAAATGACTGTGAAGTAAAGCGAATTGACCGCGAAATGCATGAAAATGACCGTGAATCAAAATGGAATTGCCGGAATTGACCGTGAAATACATGGAAATGATTGTGAAGTGAAGCGAATTGACTATGAATTTCATGGAAATGACCGTGAATTAAAACAGAATCGGCAGGATTGATCGTGAAATGCATGGAAATGACCATAAAGTGTAGGGAAAAGATCGTGAAAGGCATGAAAATGATC
Organism: Magnolia kwangsiensis; assembly: GCA_037074715.1. Lineage (NCBI taxonomy): Eukaryota > Viridiplantae > Streptophyta > Magnoliopsida > Magnoliales > Magnoliaceae > Magnolia > Magnolia kwangsiensis. Next base: position 127,120,771 of record CM073578.1, on the reverse strand, counting down.
GTGAAGTGAAAGGAATTAACTGTGAAATGCATGGAAATGACCATGTCGCCAGGATTGACCGTAAAATGACTATGAAGTGATGCGAATTGACCGTGAAATGCATGGAAATGACTGTGAAGTGAAGTAAATAGACCGTGAAATGCATGTAAATGATCGTGAAGTGAAGCAAATTGACCGTGAAATGCATGGAAATGACCGTGAAGTGAAGGGAATTGACCGTGAAATGCATGGAAATGACCGTGAAGTGTAGGGAAATGACAGTAAAGTGAAGGGAATTGACTGTAAAATGCATGAATTAATGCAATCTCATTTAACACAACTTAATACCATTGGTCAAACACGCCTTAACTGTTTACAAGATAACCAGTAACCATGCTTGTTGTTCATTCAGATCATACAACAACCACTTCTTGTATTTTTTCTGCAGTCCGAGTGATTTCAATACTGCGGATGAAGACCGGTCCGTCTCACCTTTAGAACCATCCGGTGGAAAATATCCCACGTTCATCTCTTGCTCTTCCAGGAAACCTCTTATGGGAAATAGCATATAACATTTCACAGAAAATTTTGTAACAAATTAAAGACTGAATTAATTCAACCAGCATGGAAATGACCGTGAAATAAAATGGAATGACATGGAATCACCATGAAATGCATGGAAATGACCGAGTAGTGAAGCGAATGGACAGTGAAATGCACGTAAATGACCGTGAAGTAAAGGGGCATGACCTTGAAATGCACCGAAATGACCATGAATCAACATGGAATAGGCGGGAATGACCATGATATGCACGAAAATGACCGTGAAGTGAGGCGAATGAACCATGAAATGCGTGGAAATGACAGTGAAGTGAAGGGGCATGACTGTGAAATACGTCAAAATGACCGTGAATCAACATGGAATAGGCAGGAATGACCGTGGTATGCATGGAAATGACCGTGAAGTGAGGCGATTACACTGTGAAATGCGCGAAAATGACCGTGAAGTGAAGGGGCATGACCGTGAAATGTGCCGAAATGACCGTAAATCAATACGGAATAAGCGGGAATGACCATGATATACATGGAAATGACCGTGAAGTGAAGCGAATGGACCGTGAAATGAGTGGAAATGACTGTGAAGTGAAGGGGCATGACCATGAAATGCACCGAAATGACCATGAAAAATAATACGGAATAGGTGGGAATGACCGTGATATGCATGGAAATGACATTGAAGTGAGGCGATTGTACCGCGAAATGCATGGAAATGACCATGAAGTGAAGGGGCATGACTATGAAGTGCGCCGTAATGACCGTGAATCAACATGGAATATGCGAGAATGACTGTGATATGCATGGAAATGACTGTGAAGTGAAGAGATTAGACCGCAAAATGCACGAAAATAACTATGAAGTGAAGGGGCATGACCATGAAATGTGCTGAAATGATTGTGAATCAACACATAATAGGTGGGAATGACCGTGAGATATGCAGGGGAATGGCCGTGAAGTGAAGCAATTGGACAGTGAAATGCGCGAAAATGACCGTGAAGTGAAGGGGCATAACCGTGAAATGCCCCAAAATGACCGTGAATCAACACGAAATAGGCAGGAATGGCCGTGATATGCATGGAAATGACCGTGTAGTGCAGCGATTGGACCGTGAAATACATGAAAATGACCGTGAATCAACACGGAATAGGCAGGAATGATCGTGATATGCATGGAAGTGACAATGTAGTGCAGCGATTGGACCGTGAAATGCATGAAAATGACCGTGAAGTGAAGGGGCATGACCATGAAATGCGCCGAAATGACTGTGAATCAACATGGAATAGGCAGGAATGACCGTGGTATGCATGAAAATGACCGTGAAGTGAGGCAATTGGACATTGAAATTCATGGAAATGATCGTGAAATGAAGGGGCATGACCGTGAAATTCGAAGAAATGACTGTGAATCAACACGGAATAGGCGGGAATGATAGTGATTTGCATGGAAATGACCATGAAGTGAAGTGATTGGACCGCGAAATGCGCAGAAATGACCGTGAAGTCAAGGAGCATGACTATGAAATGCGCTGAAATGACCATGAATCAACACGGAATAGGTGGGAATGACCGTGGTATGCATGAAAATCACCGTGAAGTGAGGCGATTGAACCGTGAAATACGCAAAAATGACCGTGAAGTGAAGGGGCATGACCGTGAAATGCGTCGAAATGACTATGAATCAACACGGAATAGGCGGGAATGACCATTGTATGCATGAAAATAACCGTGAAGTGCAGCGATTGGACAGTGAAATACATGGAAATGACCGTGAAGTGAAGGGGCATGACCATGAAATGCATCGAAATGACCGTAAATCAACACGGAATAGGCGGGAATGACTGTGAAGTGAGGCGAAATGGACCGTGAAGTGCGCGGAAATGACCGTGAAGTGAGGGGCATGACCATGAAATGCGTCAAAATGACTGTAAATCAACACGAAATAGGCGGGAACGACCATGATATGCATGGAAATGACCGTGAAGTGAAGCGATTGGACTGCGAAATGCACAAAAATGACCATGAAGTGAAGGAGCATGATCGTGAAATGTGCCGAAATGACTGTGAATCAACACTGAATAGGTGGGAATGACCGTTGTATGCATGGAAATGACTGTAAAGTGAGGCGATTGGATCGTAAAATGCGCTAAAATGACCGTAAAGTGAAGGGGCAAGACCATAAAATGTGTTGAAATGACCGTGAATCAAGACAATAAGAGGAAATGACCGTAATATGCATGGAAATAACCATGAAGTGAAGCGATTGGACCATGAAATGCGCAGAAATGACCATGAAGTGAAGGAGCATGACCATGAAATGCATCGAAATGACCGTGAATCAACACGAAATAGGCGAGAATGACCGTGGTATGCATTAAAATGACCGTGAAGTAAGGCGATTGGACCATGAAATGTGCATAAATGACAGTGAAGTGAAGGGGCATGACCGTGAAATGCGCCGAAATGACCAAGAATCAACACGGAATAGGCGGGAATGACCGTGGTATGCATGAAAATAACTGTGAAGTGCAGCAATTGGATAGTGAAATGCACTGAAATGACCGTGAAGTGAAGGCGCATGACTGTGAAATGCATCGAAATGACCGTGAATCAACAAGGAATAGGCGGGAATGACTGTGATATGCATGAAAATGACCATGAAGTGGACCGTGAAGTGCGTGAAAATGACAGTGAAGTGAAGGGGCATGACCGTGAAATTCATCAAAAGGACCGTGATCAACACAGAATAGGTGGGAATGACCATGATATGCAAGGAAATGACCGTGAAGTAAAGCGATTGGACCGTGAAATGCGCGAAAATGACCGTGAAGTGAAGGAGCATGACCGTGAATCAATAAGGAATAGGCGGGAATGACCATGGTATGCATGGAAATGATCGCGAAGTGAGACAATTGGACCGTAAATGCGCGGAAATGACCGTGAAGTGAAGGGGCATGACCGTAAAATGTGCCGAAATGATCCTGAATCAAGACAAAATAGGCAGGAATGACCATAACATGCATGAAAATGATCATGAAGTGAAGCAATTGGACCACGAAATGCGCAAAAATGACCATGAAGTGAAGGAGCATGACCTTAAAATGCACCGAAATGACGGTGAATAAACACGGAATAGGCGGAAATGAATGTGATATGCATAAAAATGATCATGAAGTGAGGCGAATAGACCGTTAAGTGCGCGAAAATGACCGTGAAGTGAAGGGGCATGACCGTGAAATGCGTCAAAATGACCGTGAATCAACACGGAATAGGCAGAAATGACCGTGATATGCATGAAAATGACCGTGAAGTGTAGTGATTGGACCGTGAAATGTGCGGAAATGACCGTAAAGTGAAGGGGCATGACCATGAAATACGCATATTCCATGTTGATTCACGGTCATTTCGGCGCATTTCACGGTCATGCCCCTTCACTTCACGGTCATTTTTGCACATTTCACGGTCCATTTGCTTCACTTCATGGTCATTTCTATGCATATCATGGTCATTCCAGGTGATTCCGTGTTGATTCACGGTCATTTCGGTGCATTTCACGTTCAGGCCCCTTCACTAAATGATCATTTTGCATGCACTTCACTGTCCATTCGCCTCACTTCACGGTTATTTTCATGCATATCACAGTCATTCTCATCTATTTCGTGTTGATTCACGGTTATTTCGGGGCATTTCACAGTCATGCTCCTTCACTTCATGGTCATTTTCGCACATTTCGCAGCCCAATCGCTTCACTTCACGGTCATTTCCATGCATATCACGGTTATTCCTGCCTATTCCGTGTTGATTCATGGTCATTTCGGCGCATTTCACAGTCATGCCCCTTCACTTCACGGTCATTTTCACCCATTTCACAGTCCATTCGCCTCACTTCAAGGTCATTTCCATGGATACCACGGTCATTCTTGCCTATTTCGTGTTTATTCATGGTCATTTCGGTGCATTTTACAGTCATGCCCCTTCACTTCACGGTCATTTTTGCGCATTTCAATGTCCATTAACCTCACTTCATAGTCATTTTCATGCATACCATGGTCATTCCCACCTATTTCGTGTTGATTCACGGTCATTTCAGAGCATTTCACGGTCATTTTAGTACATTTCATGGTCCATTTGCCTCACTTCACGATCATTTCCATGCATATCACGGTCATTTCGGTGCATTTCACGGTCATGGCCCTTCACTTCATGATCATTTTGCGTGCACTTCACAGTCCATTCGCCTCACTTCACGGTCATTTCCATGTATATCACTATCATTCCCGCCTATTCCGTGTTGATTCACGGTCATTTTGGCGCATTTCACAGTCATGCTCCTTCACTTCATAGTCATTTTCACACATTTCGCACCCAATCACTTCACTTCATAGTCATTTTCATGCATATCACGGTCATTCCCACCTATTCCGTATTGATTCATGGTCATTTCGTCACATTTCACGGTCATGCCCCTTCATTTCACGGTCATTTTCGTGCATTTCATGGACCAATCGCTACACTTCACGGTCATTTCCATGCATACCATGGTCATTTCCGCCTATTCCGTGCTGATTCACGGTCATTTCGACGCATTTCACGGTCATGCCCCTTCACTTCACAGTCATTTTCGCCCACTTCACGGTCCATTCGCCTCACTTCATGGTCATTTCCATGCATATTACAGTCATTCTCGCCTATTCCGTCTTGATTCACTGTCATTTTGGCGCATTTCATGGTCATGACCCTTCACTTAACGATCATTTCCACACATTTCAAGGTCCAATTGCCTGACTTCGCGGTCTTTTTCATGCATACCACGGTCATTCCCGCCTATTTCGTGTTGATTCACGGTCATTTCGGTGCATTTCACAGTCATGCCCCTTCACTTCATGGTCATTTCCATGCATATGATGGTCATTTTCGCCTATTCAGTGTTGATTTATGGTCATTTTGATGCATTTCACGGTCATGCCCCTTCACTTCATTGTCATTTCCTCACACTTCACGGTCATTTCCATGCATATCATAGTCATTCACGCCTATTCCGTGTTGATTCACGGTCATTTCGGCGCATTTCACGATCATGCCTCTTCACTTCATGGTCATTTCCGCACACTTCACCATCATTTCCATGCATATCACAGTCACTTACGCCTATTCCGTGTTGATTCACGGTCATTTTGGCACATTTCACGGTCATGCCTCTTAACTTCACTGTCATTTCCATGCATTTCAAGGTCCAATCGTCTCACTTCACGGTCATTTCCATGCATACCACGGTCATTCCCACCTATTCTGTGTTGATTCACGGTCATTTTGGCGCACTTCACGGTCATGCCCCTTCACTTCACGGTCATTTCTGCGAATTGACCGTGAAATGCATGGAAATGACCGTGAAGTGAAGGGAATTGACCATGAAATGTGTAGAAATGACCGTGAATCAACACGGAATCACCGGAAATGACCGTGAAATGCATGGAAATGATCGTGAAGTGAAGCGAATTGACCGTGAAATGCGTGGAAATGATCGTGAAGTAAAGGGAATTGACCGTGAAATGCATGGAAATGACCATGAATCAACACAGAATCAGTGAGAATGACCGTGAAATGCATGAAAATGACCATGAATCAACACAGAATCGGTGAGAATGACCGTGAAATGCATGGAAATGACCGTGAAGTGAAGCGAATTGACCGTGAAATGAAGGGAATTGACTATGAAATGCATGGAAATGACCGTGAATCAACACGGAATCGCCGAAAATAGTCGTGAAATGCATGGAAATGACCATGAAGTGAAGCGAATTGACCGTGAAATGCGTGAAAATGACCGTGAAGTGAAGGGAGTTGACCGTGAAATGCATGGAAATGACCGTGAATCAAAACGAAATCGCTGGGAATGACCATGAAATGCATGGAAATGACCGTGAAGTGTAAAATGACCATGAAATGCGTGGAAATGACCGTGAAGTGAAGGGAATTGATTGTGAAATGCATGAAAATGACCGTGAATTAAAATGTAATCGTCGGGATTGACCGTGAAATGCATGGAATTGATCACGAAGTAAATGAAATGATTAAAGTTGACCATTAAGTGAATAAAATGGATTTTCGCCCATCAACCTGATGGAATCTTGAAAAATAACTAGATTGGTTAGTTAAAGTAGCTTCTCTTACCCCAAAATCATATAGGGTACATCAAGTAACTAATTTTAGTTTAGAAGATATTCTTGTTAAATGAATAACGAAAGAAATGAAAAAGAGAACAAAAAATTATATACTTATATATACATATTAATATAAATATGTGTTAGAGAAAAGTACAGGTAGAATAAAGTTCTCCATGTAAAAAAAAAATTTTAAAAATGTACAAACTGTTGTCACAATAGTCTGTTTATGACTACGGTTATAATCTGTAGCCATAGGGTCCACCAGATGGGCATGGCCCTGCCGGACAAGCTAGCAACTAGCGCGGGGACTGCTAGTTCGGCGAGCCCACCCTGGATAGGCTTCTATGGATACAGACTAGGATATTTATGACTATGGTTATAATTCATAGCCATAGGTCTGAAAGTAGCAAATGGCTTTACCATTTTACTTTAAACTTCTACGGTTGAAAACCTTTTAAGGGTCACGGAAGTTTTGTATCATTATAAAATTTGGTTTTCCTCTTCATCTATATCTCTATGACCTTATGATTAGATTGGATGGAACATATATGTTATGGTGGGCCCTACAAAAGTTTTAACGGTGAAAATTAATTTTCTGCTGCTCTCTGTGGGGTGGTCCAGTTGATCTTTGAATATGATTTGTTTTTTTTTTTTTTTAAATAATGCTCCGAAATGATCTCAAAATATGGATGCACGTTGATATAATAAATACATGACTGTGGGGTCCATGTAACATTGATATCTTTTGAACCGTTTGTACAATTCGGAGCGCCAGGAGCGTCAGCGCTCATTTTCCGATCCGTTTGATGGAAAAAAGCAGGGGCATTTTCGACCTTTGGCAAGTCGTCCGTACAGCTGGGGGTTATTCTTGTAAGGAAAAATGAGGTGGGCTAGTCTCGTAAATGGGCCATAAATGGGTCGTACAAATTTCTCAAGTTTTTCTCTAAGCTAAGTGTGTACACGCGAGTAACAAGTGGCGGGCACGCATGCGGCATGTCCGGATTAAATCCGTCCGTCCATCCGTTTTAAAAGATAACGTTAGCGGGTGAGATAAAAAATTAAGCTGATCTAAATGTCACGTGGACAATACAACAGGAAATAGTGATGATTTGACGTCCACCATTACAAAGCTTCTAGGACTCACCGTAATTCTTATTTTCCAACCAAACTGTTCATAAGGTCACGGACACGTGGACGGAAAAACATAAAATCTTAATCCCAAAATTTTGTGACCCTCAAGAAGATTTTAACGGTGAGGGTTCAATAGGCACTGTTTCCTGTGGTGTGCTCCACTAGAGATTTGCACTCCGTAATTTTCTAGATCAAACCATAAAATTATATTTAAAAACGTATGGACGGCGTGGATATAAAACAAATACATCAAGGTGGGCCCCACAGACGTCGGTGGTTTTCCAAATCCACCGAATACGCGTCCGCTTTGCCCCGGTTTTTCTCGTCCGATCACTAAAAGTCAGCTACAACATCCGGAAACATATCTTTCCTTACTATTCGAATACTCGGCCGGAGCCATTTAATTATTACTCGGGCTTTCAGTACTTACAACTCGGGACCATTTTTCGACAATCCAAACCGTTGGTTTGTTTCTTTCAACCATACGTGTTAACCAAGTGAAAACGTTGTCCATAGAGAAATCTAAAAATTTATTTATTTTTCCTAAAACTAAATAGTAATGAGAGAAATACATCAAGGGTCCATTTTTAACAGAAAAGGCTCCAATATTGGCAGATAGGAACTTTAAATATAAAATATTCTTATAAATCAACGGTTTGGATTAATGAACCATGGCCATAACAAATAAAAACCCGAGTACAATGCTGACATCAGAAGTTCTAATACATCCATTTTTCCCGCCAAAATCTCATGAATATCTAATATCCAATACGTTCAAAAGGTGGACCACGTAAAATCCAGGCCGATCCATTATCAATCGGAACAAAATTTCCAGATCAATGAACATCGCTCGTAAGATTAGTGTATTAGTGTGGCCCATTCAATAAGTGAATAGGGAAGATTATTTATATATATTATTATTATTAAGTGTTTCACATTTTTCACGGAATGGATAATAAATATGTATGATAATTTAGTGGGAAAAAAATGGATGTACCAGTACTATCTGATACAACCACTGTAATGGATATTTCTCCACTTCCGAAAGTGTTGGAAATGCAATAGCTTTAGTAAGGCCACACGCATTTGTAGCATCTCATCTACACGCTACCACATGTACCATATTAACGACCAATCATGATATCCAAACCGTCCAGTAAGGTAGGCCACATTTTTATGATGAGTCTAAAAAAAAAAATATATGACCAGTATGATAAAATAGCAAGACACAATTTACAAGAGGAATGGACGGTCTTGTAATCTTTTCAAAAATTTCTAAATTGTGGAGCATAGAGAAGAAATTCAGGGTAAGTTTAATTAATGAGTAATATAATGGTGGGACCCACTCGATGAACGGGTTAGATCTTATTCTTATATGCTAAGCTGTAACATATAATGGCAAGTACATGAACAGCTTTCTACACGCGTGTGGGTTTATCAAACCTAGATACTTTTTTTTTCAATTTTTTTTATTCATGTTTGGATGTTAGATCTTGATTTATTATAATCTAGAATCGATTCTACTTTGATGGTTTTGATTACATCACCTGTTCAAGGAATTCATGAATTACACTTGATTTGCTTCCTTTTTTCGTTTCTTTGATGAATTTGTAGAGAGTATGTGGGGTGGTCTTTTTTCCTCCTTTATTTGATTATGTTGCTGGGACTTCGATTTTTAGATTGATATGAGTTTCATTGATTATTATTATTATTTGAGAATTTGGCAGGCTTCATTTGCTTGTTTTTTAATTTCCATTGATGATAAAATTGTGGATTTTATGACATGATTTTATCTGTTGGAAATTGGAAGATGGATTGGATTGTGAAATCCTTAGATGGGTCTGTCTAGTGTCAACTGTAAAGGAATCATTCTGCTTGATTCGGTTGGTTTTCAGTTTCGTTTGATGAGAGTTTGTTGATTCTGAGATATGGATATTTCTCTGTTTTATTTCCTTCTTTTGATTTTCTTTCCTTTCTTCTGTTTTAGTGTTCAAATGTTTGTTTTATCTTGTGGAAAACGGCTTGGGAATTTCTTATTTGTTTCTGTAATATCTCTTCTAGGGGGTATTGGTATGTTTTATTCGCTTGGTTTTCGGTTTTTGATTAAGCTGCGGACTCACTGGTATCAGTGTAATCTATTTTCTCTCTCTCTCCCTCTCTTGGGGGGGTTAGTTTGGGTGTGATAGTGTTGATTTCATATAATAAAAATCGAGTCAACTCAGCTGAGTGTCTTGATTTCAGTAGGCAACAAAAGGAGTCACCAAACCGAAACAGTATTGAAACAGAACAAAACAACTGAAACAGAATGAGTTGTATCGGCTTCAGTCTCCAATTGAGTCGTATTCCAAAACAGCTGTCGATAACGAAGATTGTCGAGCCTTACTCAGTTGTTTTTCGGTTTATTTAGGGAATTTATGGAGTTTGTGATGTGGGTTTTTCTCTTCTTCTTGTTTCAGTTTTGTTTATTTGGGGTCGGAATCTTGATTTTATCTAGCTTATAGCACTTGTATAGAACAATGGAAAGTAAAATGTGGGAAACAATTCACCCACTTTTGGGTCTTCTATGGTTACTTTGTTGACTCTGTGGTATAAGTATTTTCCTTTGCTTTCTTTACATTGTTTTGATGTTGGAATACAGATTTTCATCCAATTAAACTCAATTATACTGAGAATTTTTTGGACTGGTTTGAGTGATATCACTTGTAGAAAAATATCGTTACACTTTGCTTTCCAGATTTTATTATTATTTTTTTTTTTTGAAACTCACACACCCTCAAACACCACATGGGCGCTTGATCCCATGATCTCAGTGTTGAAACAGTCTGTCTACCACGGAGCCATGGAGCTGGACTAGTTGCTGATGGATGTTGAAACTTGTTTTTATTTGTTATTTTTCAATTAGATGGCAGTTCCAAGTTCCTTATCACATCTTGGAGCTTCTCTATTACACAGTCCTTATAAGCAATTTCGTTGGCTGTTTTCATTTGTTTTCTATCACCAGAAAATGCATTGATATAGTTTTCAAGTTCCTGATAACACGTTGTTTTCTATCACCGGATAACACATTGATACAGTCAGCTCAAAGTATGTTTTTGTAATATGATTCAGTTACCTATCTCTAGATGGATCTTCTTTGATTCCTTTGTGGTGAATGTACGAAATCCATTCCTTATCGTATGATCTGCCACTGATTTTTTTATTTTTTATTTTCTCTAGGAATGTATGAAACTTTTATCTTGCTAGTATGAACATTTGAGCCATGAACCTTTTCAAATTACAAGATGTTTTGCAACTAGAAATTTGATATGTATTAGTGGACATATTATATTTGTCTGGATACTTTAGGGTGTGTTTGGTTGCACCATATTTCATGAAATATCATGAAATTTTGCACAAGTTTGATTGATCATGAAAATTCATGATATTTGGTGCAATGAAATGGGCCCTTAATGTTCTTGTGCTTATCGCATGCCCACCTAGATGCTTTAGATAAGTCATTTAGTCACATTGGATACCTCACATGTATGGGTAGTACACAACATTCAGAAACATGGGCAGTGGTGTTATAGCTTGACAAGAAACCTCTGAAAATATCAGCATTCTAACTGAATCTTTGATGCAAGTTCTGCCGAGAGAACACATCAATCTGTTCATTGTCTTGGACATGTAAGGTATTCCGTGGCTGTAATAGCTGTTATGATCTCTTTTTTTATTGAGAAAAAATCCTGAAAATTTTATATATGTCCTGTAACGGACCGTTATGGAGCCATTACGGCCTTTATAGGGAGAGTAATTGACTATTAGGGTCCGCATAACGGCAGTTACGGGTCATTTTTACCACAAAGGCTGTTACAGCCGTTACGACCCTGTAACATATAATGGTTGTCACTGTTACCTTTACGTAATGACCTTTACAGGCCCGTAACAGCTGTTATCGCACACGATGCAGACATGTCTACTTATCTTGAATTTTGCATTTTTGAATTGCACACCACACATCTACCTCATATTCTAGGCCCATGCAACCCTGGCCCCAACCATATGGTTGTGAGTGTTGATTTAGCTCATTTCCATGTTTTCTTTCATATCAAATGGGCATGTATGTGTCGATTTAAGTTTTTTCATCTACCAAATCCCTTACGATGTATACACATATTCGCAATGCAGACTCTGCAAGCAAAATAGACAACGGAACATATTGATCAGAACACACATACTACTATTGAATTAAAGCCATGGCAGAAGAGGATGATATCTACACGAAAGATGGGACGGTCGATGTTCATGGCAGGCCCGCTGTCAAGAAGGAAACAGGAAATTGGAAAGCTTGCCCATACATACTTGGTATGTTGCCATATGGTTTTATTTGTGGTGTAACAATGTCCTTCCTTCTCTCATTCTCCGTTGCGGATCTGATCTCGTTACGCATCGTTGCAGGAAATGAATGCTGCGAGAGATTGGCATACTATGGGATGAGCACCAATCTGGTGAACTATCTGAAGCTTCGCCTCAACCAGGGCAATGTTACGGCCGCAAACAATGTAACAAACTGGTCTGGGACATGTTACAGTATGCCGTTGTTCGGAGCCTTCTTAGCTGATGCCTATTTAGGAAGATATTGGACGATCGCCTCTTTCTCAGCCATCTATGTTTTTGTAAGACCTGCCATGAACTCGTCTGGTTAACTTGGTGTTTGAAAATCTTGATCCGACATTATATATATATATATATATATATATATATATATATATATAAAGAGAGAGAGAGAGAGAGGAACACTCAGCTACGCACCGGTTCGCACGTCATTACATGCGAACCTTCCTATCAACCATCAGATAAGGTAGACGGTCTAGATGAAGGCACTCTTAGCACGAACTTAAAAAAGTGAGTTTTCTTCTCTCGTACGCCTCTTCACCCACTCTCCAAAGGATGCGGCGGAAGCCTTTTCATTTCCAAGTGATCTAAAATGCATTTGGTTGTGTTATCATTCTTGAAAAAGCTTGTTGATTCGAACAAGCTTTTCTTAAAATTTGAATAGTGTTGTCCAATGCAAAATGGCAATTTCCATTGACAAGCTTATTCACACATCCAAACACAACACGCAGAAATCCATTTCCATGGTTAAAAAACTGGAAATGGAAATCCATTTCTTTAGTAAGTTTTCGAAGCATCCAAAAGAGTAGGATTAGGATTATCTCATCAAGGATTTTTTGGGTGTGGTCCATCCACGATGGATTCCTCAGATCACCAGCCTACACTATTCACTCCCTAAGTATAGGGTTGTGATGTAGTAATAAACTTGATAAGACCGAGGTCGAATCCCAAGGGATTGGAACCTATACGTAATTTGAAACTAAGTAGAACTATAACTACATTAAGATAAAATCTAAATCAAATGAAATTTAAAGAATAATGCTGAAAGTATTAATCTAAATTAAATTAAGAGAATTCAGGAGAAGAAAACTAGGGATTCAGAGGATCCACTTGTAGAGATCAGAGAGATCTTATGCTAGCGTCAAGAACTCAACTGGACTTAGAGTCCCATCTTCATCCAGCTGAAAGGTGTAACCATGAAAATCAAACTGAACTTACTTAATATAGTTTTCAAGAGATGAAAGGTATATGAATTAGAATGAATTCCATCACCAAACCATGCCTAGGAGACAAAGTAAACAACAGAATTAAACTAATTACCAACCAATCAACAATGTATGAAAGTTAGGAAGGGTACCGTCATCCGACCATGTCCAGGAGACGATAGTGAACAATAGAGCTTCCTGACGTCATAAACATAAAAGGAAAGGAACATGTTAAAGCTATTGCAGACTCATTGTAATTTTAGTCACAACTGACCATTAAAAACTAAAAACCATTCCTATTAATCATCAACTAATATCACGTTCAATTCATTCTAAATAAAAGGCATAGCAAAAAGTTCTCTCATTATGCTACAAGCTTCACCTCTTAGCCCTAGCTAAGAGCTTTAGCCACACATGAATGGGTTGGATCCCTTAAACAAAATAAAATAAAATATAAAGAAAAAAAACTCTACTATTTTTCTCTCTCCGCTCCACATCCAGCCCAAGCCAAGATGAATGCCTTTCTCTCTTCTCTTTTGCCTCTTTATAGAAGGGAAGGTCGGTTGCAAGGGAGGAAAAATTTTCGCACAAAGTGGCGGTGGAAGTCGGTGTTTTCGTGTGTAGATTTACGCAGCTGTAGGCAGTGAAAGGCTTACGCAACAACAGTGTCGCATGAGTTTTCGCATCAATTTGTGTGCTCGTAAGGTCTCCTCTAGATGCAACACAAATTCTATTGGGGTCGTAATTGTCCTCTAAGTGTGATAGACGGATTGGATTACCTAGTCTAATAATAAGGATAGACCACACCGTATTCCAAACGGACGCTGTCTGTTGCGTGCGCAATGGGCAATTCCTTTAATTCCGGGATTTCGTGCGAAACTAAGTTCTTATTTTGTTTCTTTCAAACCGTCTCTCTGCGTGGCCCATTCCTTGTGTGTGCTCCAACCAGATGGACGATCAGAATCGTCAGTGAGGCCCCATCATCAGGCAAAATAGGTCTCGCCTCTTGCTACCAACGTCTTTCCGCTGAGATATCCCTACATATACGTGTAGATGTACATGAGTTCGCACCTAGAGTCCGGTCGAATTCACCTTGGGAGCACTCTGGTCGGCTCAGATCTCTCCAAAGACTCATGATGGTGGGCCACATTGAGTTTTAAACGGTCACTGTCTGTGAATAACGCACTGCAGTAGCTGTCTTTCTGCTGGAGAATCTGAGCACCTTCGTTCGCATTTTCGCATGAAGACTCCTAAGTTTAGGAGATTCGTGGCTTCTGAACATGATGAATGGTTTGGATCATTGATCTGGATCCTTCTTGGTGGCCCACGAAGACCTCCAACAGCCTCTATTTTCCGCTTTCACAACGGGGAGATGCCGATTGCGTGAGGTGTTTGGTCAGTTGTTGTTGATCGACTCTCCCTGGTCTGGTGTGTTGCGAGTGCACAGACACTACACTCCCTATCACATGAGGTGGGTCCCACCTAGATGCATACATGCAAACTAATCCGTTAGTTCATTTTATCATATTAATTAAGGCATTGAGATCGAAAGTGAAGCATATCCAGATGTCAAGTGGGCCACAAAACGGGATTTAAGGAGCTGATCTGTTCGTTGGGTCACTTCCAGAGAGATTCAATGGCTGAAATTCAACGTGTATGGTTAATTTATAGTCCTCAGGCCATGTATGAAGTTTCGAGCCGAACGAATGGTAGGAACCCTGTGATCTTATATTCAGGACACTTTTTAGGCCTTTTAAATATGAACGACTTGACTTTCTTAGATCCCTAGTATGTAAACTCCTCAACCTCGGTCCCCTAGAGTCCCATCCATTGCCTTGGTGATTCTTAAGCGTTAAATTCATGCTTTTAACATCCTTTTCAGTATAGGCTCCTAACTTCACCTTGCACCACAAACATGATTAAAATAGACCGTTAAACAGTACCATGTTCGTAAATTCATGCAGTAACTGAGGTATAATATACAATATTTGACCCTCGACACAACCCCCAACCTGCATCTTGCTAGTCCCGAGCAAAGTATGCAAAAAATAAGTTGAGAATTATAAGACAATTTCTATGAACTCGAGTGATTTTTCAAAAACAAACCAGATAAAAGAAATCTAAGATTCATGAATGTTGGGCATTATTCTCTCCTAGACTTAAACACATGGTAAATTTCACGATCACGTCAAAGTATTAATCCATCACTTAGAACAATTCTAAATAATGAGTTTCATGGGTGTATAGTCTAATCTCAACTTATCATAATTAAAATTCATGTCCTAATTCAATATATCATTGGTAATCAATAAGAGAATTCATGATAAACAAAACTTACCTCGCAGATCATCTTTTCATTCTTTCAACTTTTGATTTTTTCATTAATAATAATGCCAAAATTGGAAATCAAATCCTCACCTATAGGGAGCAAACCTATGGTGAAGATTGTACACCCAACCCTTTTCACATATCATCCATGGGGAATTGAATCTACACCTATAGGGAGCAAACTTATGATGAAGATTATTCACCCAAACCTTTCCAAAGGTATTTTTTTTTTTTAGTTAAGTATTTTCTTTTTCTTTAATTGATCATGACTGGCAAATTTTCTCGGCTAGTTTCTTATATGCTTAGTGATTACCAAGTTAACCCTTCAATATCAAACTGAACCCTTAATGTGAAAGCGAGATGTGACTGCAAAATCATGACTCAATCAATGTTTACAACTCCTAATTCTGGATTAACAATTCAAACTTAACTGTAAAATTTAATATAACAGATAACTAAATCTAAGAGTCATAAATCTAACATTACGTATCTTATAATTTTGAATCAAAGATGGTCATCAAAATCACTTCGAATTCACAAGAATTTTCAAAAACAATTAAAAAAATTTATAATTTTTTGCTTAAGACCAAGAAAACACTTATTAGGAAACCTAATCTCCCACCCCTAACCTAAAATCTACATTGTTCTCAATGTAAAAGATATGAGCATGCAATGCACATAGGACAATGAAAGTAAATGAGAAGTAATGGGAAGATAGTACCTGGACAAAGGAATCGAGAAAGACATTCCAAGAGATCGCAGCACGAAAGCCAATCAGCACGAGAGTGAAGATACGAAAGCAAACTATCCTAAAACAATGCAGGAAGCAAACTAACCTAATGACATAAAACCGTCTATCCTAGAACAGCATAAAGTAAACTACCCTTGTCCTATGAAAGCAGGGAAAAACTACTTGACCATGCCGCAGGGTTCCTCTTCCGGCCAATATCTTGATAAGTTTCTCAGTAAGTTCCTCAACAGAATCATCCAAAAGCTCTTTTTATAATACGCTTGGATGCCCTGGAGCTTGACCTTCCAGAGAAACTTATGTACCTCATTAAAAATTTGTCATTAATTCGCTTGAGGTATCCAAAGTATATATGATTCACTTGTGTCAGAAAAAGTTTCAAAGTTAGTATCTCATGGTGAATTAGAGACTACAGGTAGATCACATTGAGAAAAAATTTCAGGAAGTGGTGTAGTCTCAACACATTCTAAAGTTCCAAACTTCGGTTCAATTTTCAGCTATTCCTCCCTTAATGGTAAACAGTGAGGATCTAGGGAGGGACGGGCTTCAGAGTAAGGGTTGTTTCGATCAGTGATGACTGCCGAGATGTTATCTTGCAAGGCATTCACTAGGTCTCTTATCATGGAATCGTTTGAATCTGTGAAGTGTGTCAAGCAATCATCCAAAGAGTTGGGAAGTTCAGCTAAGCATGATTTATTTTTCACATTGGAGCTTGTGATGATCTATCCAAGAAATTCATCGTCCTTGAAAGTAGATGGAGGTATGCTCTCTTGCTCCAATCCTGCACAGACAGATTGAAAATCAATAAGCGAAGCATCGATGTGATCACTTTGTTCATTGAAACTACTTAATCGAGGCGTTGAATCGTTAAAACTCGACAGTTCAGATGGTGGCCTCAACTGGATGGTTTCAAATTCCAGAGTCGTACCGAGCAACTCGTCCCTCCTGAATCATATCCTCAAGCAATTTAGGGGAATCATCCAAACATGTCTTACAAGAGATAGAAGGGTCGGTTGTAAGGAACTCATCTACTTTTAAATCAGACATGTCAGGTGAGTGGAGTGGCTCATTATGACCGACCACTTCGTGTACGTCTTGATCATTGACCTGGACCAAACTTGATATTGATTCTAGGAAAATTTAGGTTGCACGTTCATGATCATTATCCTAATACGCATCATCATCTAATTCCGTGTAGTGCACACTGCGGATGGGATCGCTTCTCTCACATTCTATGCCCAGATTAGGTTAAGGTTCAGACAGACTAACATCTTCCTTATCATTGAACTCGAGTGTGTCATGTGAGTGAAGAGTGTTATCATCATTGTATTTGAAAGAAACTCATGTTTTTCACCATTCTTTTGAACAGTCATCGAGATCAACTCATTGGAAAATTGAACTGTATGCTCGTTAATGGAATCCAACTCCTCATTCCAAATTTCAGAGTTCTTTAAAAGTGAGTTAGGATCACTTTTCTCGCATTATATTTCTAGAATGAATTGTGACTGGGATGAATGAGCCTCCTCTACATTATTGAGGCGCGAATTAAGTGCTTCCATCACTTTTCTCATTTTCGCAAAACATTCCATAGTATACTGAATTGAATCCTCTTGGATTATTTCTGGTTGGGTCTCAAAGGTAAGGTATCCAAGAAAATACTCATTATAACATGTTGTTGGTTCATTTTTCTAATTTTAATGTTTCCACTAGTTATAGTCATACTGATCATACATGGGAGAATATGATGGTTGGTAATACTTATTATCACTCATAATATAATCACGTATTATTTTCTTCTTATCTGATGAGTGATAATAGTCCTCACACCCATAATTATGATAACCCCAATACTCACGTATTGTTTTGTTAATCCGTAGGATGTAATTATTCTCCCACATATGATCGCGTAAGGACTTTTTAACCGGTGAATCATATATTCCGGTTGGTTCTCGATGAAAGTTTTAGAAAAGTTTTGAGACATAGGTTGATTTCTACTATAGTCATCATTCCAATATAGATTATTCTTCTTAGCATACTAACGTTCCCAGTCGTGCATATTGTTGAGACTCAAATATTGTATAATTTTCTCCATTTATCTCTTGATTTTATGAATATAAATCATCTAAATATTCTAATTTACTCATGCATGTGTTGCAAGGTAAATTTAAGTGCTTTGATTGAAAGGGTGCTAAAAAGCATGGATTTGATGCTCAAGATTTATCAAGGAAATGGATGGATTTTAGGAGACCAAGATTGAAGCATTCACATGTCAAATATCCAAGAAAATCAAGTGACGAATGGAGAGAATCGATGATTTGAAGTGAAGAATCCTGAAATCGTCCTGAAAAAAATGTATTTTGAAGCTGTGAAGTTTATTTTGGGAAAATGCGCGGCAAAAGTCTGTTTTAAACGAACTAAGCAGCGAGAAGTCTATTTTGAAAAAATACGTATATTTGATGCGGTTTCTAGGGTTTCCAACTTTGTACGAAAATTGGAGTTCCCTACTTATAAATAAGGTCTCTTAGGGCATTCCTAAATATCAT
This sequence comes from Magnolia kwangsiensis, assembly GCA_037074715.1. Classification (NCBI taxonomy): domain Eukaryota; kingdom Viridiplantae; phylum Streptophyta; class Magnoliopsida; order Magnoliales; family Magnoliaceae; genus Magnolia; species Magnolia kwangsiensis. The sequence goes on along the minus strand of CM073578.1, from coordinate 127,101,745 downwards.
TAAAAGCATTCCAAAGCAAAATTTAGGATTTTTAAAGAGTTTTTAGTTTTATTAAAGCTTTTAAGTTGTTCTTTTTATTTTCAATTTTTTTTATTTGTATTTTTTTCTTTCTTGTTGCTTTTAATTTCTACAATTTAATTATATTTTTCTAAGTTCCTTCTAGCCCATGCTAGAAGGGAATCACATGAGTTTAATAGTTCTTTAAGATTATGATGATTGATTATTTTAATGATGAGTAGAATGGTGTATGCATGATATCTATTATTTAGGTTTTGTTTTTTTATCCTCATGTGAGATCCATATGTTTCCATCATATGAGATCCACATTGATAGATAGGCTTAGCCCAGATCAATCAGATTTCCTAGATAGGAGAGGTTCTGTCACGCCCCAAACTCGGAAACCGGGCTCACAAATTTTTCGATCGCCGAATCCGGCGCCGACAGCCTCCGTAGAACCCCATTCTCGGCTCCTAGCTCCCATTCGCCAGGTTCCGATCCTGGGATGCTACGAGGAGGATTTTAAATACCAATTTAATTCGTAATAAGCATAACCAAAGGCATAACCCACAACAACAACCAAGAAATCCATTACATTTCCACTATGATCAAAAACTTTACAAGTACAATGGGCATAAAGGAAAATACAATGGTAAATAACAGAAAAACTCCAAAATGATTAGCAACGTGCTCCTGCCTCAACGCTGCTATGATCCAACGTCACCTGCACGCAACGGTCGTGCATAAGCTTACAGAAAGCTTAGAGGGTGGTGAAGGTGTGTGCTCAAGGTAATAATATGTACATGCAATGTCAGAGTGATGCGGAATATGCAAATGGAAACATAATATCATGAGCCGTACCAAGGCTTATGCGATGCAAGACACGAATGGTATCGGCCATCCCAAGGCCATGCAATGTACAATGCAACTCAAGCATACAGATACTCATCAATGTCCACACGTCAATACAGCTCAAAGTATGGAATATCACCGGGGTCTAGTACACTCTAAACCAGATTGCCGCCACATCGCGCGCAATAAGGTAAGTGGAAGAGACCTCACTATCCGTTTGCCAATATCGGGCACGACTCGTTGATAACGGACCCATTCCTCGAGCTGGTCAAACTCAGCCTAGTATTGCCCCCTACACTCGGACGAGTAAGGCCGTACCCCCTTCCAACCGACCACGACACAGTGGAGAGCACAGCCAACTGGTATTCGGCACTCAGTGCTCATCTACCCACTCGGTCTAGACGTTGGAGCAACCTCTTGGTACCATAAGGGTTTAGGGACTTTCACCCAGGGATATCTATAGTACCCCATGTAGAACAAGATTTTCGACATCCAATCTTGCCAACCACGATCCGTCTGTGGAGGCTACGGCCCCGATGTTGCTAGGGCGTACAATAACCATGTCATACAAATGCGGAATGCATGAATCACGCTATCCAGTCATGCAACCAATCCTGCGCATACCGTGCGCTCATGTAGGGCAACACCGCCTAACCGGGAGCCCAAAAACAACCTGTCCAAAGGCAAATGCTATGATCAGACAATTCTCACGTCAAGCATACATATGATGCGTATGATCATGAGTCATGAACTGTACTAAACATGTTATAATAAGATGAACTATCTTACAATGCAGATGGACCTGGACGGCCTAAATACGATAAGTACGGCCCAGTAATGGACCCTAAGGAGAATCGTAATGTGGACATCCAACCAACATTACACTCGCAATGTGGACGTCAAACCAACATTGCTTCCCAGGTACGACCTTCTTAAAACACCGCTACATAATCGGTATTGGGTTTACACATTACAATGGACCTTATGTTCCTCCCATTGGGCCTTACGTATATATCAAATGGGCCATAGCTTATGGGCCTTTTATTCGTCAGATGGGCCACATAAATGAGCCACACCAATGGGTCTTATGTGCATTGCAATGGTTCAAAACCCGTGGGCCTTGGATTGCATCAATTGGACCTAGTCACATGAGTCTAATATGTATCAAATGGGCCACACCAATTGGACCCCCAAATGTGTATCCAATGGGCCTCAACCCAGAGGTCTTATATGAGTCAAATGGGCCTAAATCCCTAGGCTTTAACAATTCAAATGGGCCTAATCCATGAGCTTGCATACATATCAAAGTGGGCCTAATCCCATGGACCCTTTTATAATCGAATGGGTTTAGTCCCATGGACCTTACAATATATCAAATGGTCTACTTTCATGGACTTTAAATTTCAACAAAAGGGGTCCAATTACATGGGCCTTGAAGTACATCAAATGGGCCTAGTCTCTAGGCCTAAAATGAACCCAATGGGCCCAGCCCATAAGCATTTCACAAACCAAATGGGCCTAGCCCATGCCCCTTTTGAAATCCCAATGGGCCTAACCCATAGGCCTAACATGATCTTTTCAAGTGGATGGACGGTCTGGATGCACCGCCTGTGGCAATGGTGAGACCCACATGAAGGCGTACAATCATATATATATTATATAATATATAAACTACATGTAATATAATATATGTAATATATACAATATTATATGTAATATATATAATATAATAACATATATATGTGGGCCCCACCGTCCAGTGGGGACGGTGTGGATACAACACAAATCACAGTGGGCATTACCGTCCACGGACTGTGGACGGTGTGAATAGAATACATAAATCACTGTGGGTGTCACGTATATGGCCCGCCGTGATGTTTATTTGAAATCCAACCCGTTCATAAGGTCACTCAGACCTGTATGAAGGGACAGTAGAAATTTCAGCTTGATCCAACACTTCTGTGGGCCCCAAAGAGGGTTCTAATGGTAGACATTAAAGTCCACTGTTTCACGTGGTGTGGGCCACCAGAGTCTTGGATCTGTCTCATTTTTGGAGGGAGGGCCCTCTACTGGGGCGGCCCACCTCATGAGCGGCTTGGATATCAAATAAGCATTATAGTGGGGTCCACGCATACGGCCGTGGGCCCTTCCCACGTTCGTCCGCCCGCCGCCCGCCCACGTCAGGGCTGCACGCGCCTGCGTGCAGGCGCTGGGCGCTGACACAGGAGGCAGAGCCTCTTCCTCATTAAATTTCAAAAATTTTAAAAATTATTTTCCCATGGTTTTTCACGTGTGAGGCCCGTAAAAATGAAATCCGCCCCGGCCATTGCGATCAGTGGCCCGAAGCCGTCCAAATGAGTCCAGAGTTTGAATTTTTTTGACGCTTGGAAAGTGAAATAACACAAGAAATAACATTTGAATGGTGAGGACGCAACATTCGGCGCTATGGCCCACCAGGTGATTGGATCAGCTCCAAACTTCTACCCAACGGCTAAAATGCCGTGGGTAAGAGGATGGACGACTTGGATCGGACATAAACGTCAGGGTGGGGGCCCATGCAAGGGAACCACCCAAACCCCTTCCTTTTTCTTTCCTTTTTTTTTTTTTTTCTTTCTTTCTTGGTAACGTCCAGCGTCCCAGACGCTGGACGGTTTGTTGTTTTTTTTTTTTTGAAGATGGTGGGCCCTGATGAAGTGGGCCACCACTGATGGGTGCGTGGGGATAACGTCTAAGGTGGGCCCCACTTGAATAAAAATAAACGCTTTAAGGTGAGATCCATTCAAGTGGGCCACACAATCCTTTTGCATAAAAAATAAATAAATAAAATAAAATAAAGAAAATAAAAGAGAAAGAGAGAGAGACATGGAGAGTGGGACACGGCTTGTGATGAAGGGACCCCGTCATTATGGGCCCTCCCTTACAAGAAAATTATACAATAAATAGATCCCTTGCACATGGGACCATTGAAAATGAAAATCAACAGTGGAGATCCATTCTCCACCGATATGGACGGTCTAGATGACCTTTCTAAATGAAAATGAACATCATGATGGGGTCCATGGAGAATGGCCCCATCATGGAATGATCATGATGATCCAAGTGGTCCATCGGCCACAAATAAGGGTCCCAAGTGAGATCCACACCATTGATCGGTGGGCCTCACTTGGTCCACCATAAAAACAAGAAAATCTACCCTATAGAAGCACCCACCGTCCGATCTTCTCGCTCCTAGAGGTTCCTTGGCACCATAGCTTCAACTTCAACGGTTAAGATGAGGAATGGAGGGTTGAGATGGAAGATTTTGGGGTAGGAAGGTGGGCCACTTGGAGCTTAGGGATTTTTGTAAAATTCCATACGTATGGAGCCCTTGGAATTGTTGTTGCTTGAAAATTTTGAAATGAGAAAGAGAGAAAGAGAGAGAGTGATGTAAAGGGAGAGAGAGAGAGTGATGGATGGATGGGTGAGTGATGGTGGTGTAAGAAAAACTTGACTTTTTCGCCTTTTGTGTAAGAAAGGTATGGGTTAAGAAGACTTTGTTGGCTTTTTGTGTAAGAGGGGTATGGGTTTGTGAGACTTTTGTGGTTGCTTGGAAAAAGGGATGGAAGTGATGTGTACTTGACATGTGATGGGTTGATGGGTGATTGATTGATGGGATTGATGTGATTGATGTGACACATCGTTGAGATTCCCTTGGTTTTCGCAATGCACGGCGTTTTCTCGCACCGAACGTTGGCCCATAACTCTTGACCAGGGTATCGCCTTGGCGTGCGAGTCGCGGTATCGGAACCGCAACGACGGCGCGGTCGCTATGGTATTGGTCTCGGGTTGAGTCGACTCGGGTTGTCGGCATATGAATCAGGGTCGCGCGTCGATATCGTTTAAGGGTCGAAAGTTGCCGAAATTCGACCGGTAAGACCGCGGAAGTGTACTGAAAGATATGGACCAAGATACGGGTCTTACAGGTTCTCAACCTGTTATATTTCTTCGATATTCATTATCCTATAGATATTGAATACATAAAATCACTGGCGCTTGAGAATATATGTCAATGATGCAAATCCATGATTTTCTAATATTTTATATCACTTTTTGATATTTAAACTATCTTATTTTTCGACTAGGCTGACCATAGTGCTCAGATCCTAGTTGTGTTATCCAAGTCATCATGATTTTGGAACATTAACCTATGTGTGGAACTTTGAAGCTTGGGTGTTATTTTATTCAGTTGAATTACATCCATTCAAAAATTTCAAAATCAAATCATCAGTTTAGCGTTTATTACTTAGTTTGTTTTTCATTTGATTTTTTTTTCTTCTCACAATTCATCTCCCTGTGGGATCGACCTCGTATTCACGGGATACTACTTTCGAACCTCTGCACTTGAAGGGAAGCAATCAAGTTTTTGGCGCCGTTGCTGGGGAGAAACTGAGATAGATCAGATCTGTGCAAGATATCTAAGGTAAGTTTTTTTTAAGGTAAGTTCTCTTCTAAACCCTCCAAATTTTCTGTAGATTTTTTTTTCCTTGAAAATAAATTCGGTTGGGTCTTTCAAGCACTAACTATGACATAAGGTTGCCCTGCTTGGGATTTTATCACCCAAGTGCTACGGTTGTCCTATAGTTGTTGTTTGATCACAAAGATCATCCGCTGAATCTATTTTTCAGATTAGCATAATTTAATTTCTGCATTAGTTTTACTTTTTTTGATTTATTTATTTATTTTTATTTTTTTTATGGACTGAACCCTCATGGTCGGCTCTGCCGCCTGGGTTGTTGGTTAAGTTTTTATTTTTATTTTAAGGATCATACTTGCTATTTAATTTAGTGATATTTATTGTGTGGTGTGGATGGTTTATGTCCCGTTGGAGTAGGGATCAAAACAATCGACTCTCCTCCAAAGGCAGACTAGTTCCAGGCCTTGATCATTCACTTAGAAGAGGCACTCAACATCACTTGGATTCAATGGCAGACCCAGTTGATAATCCAAATCCAAATCTGTCAGATCCAACTATAAATCAAAACAAAGAAAATCAACCCAATCCTTCTCTTGAGGATGAAAATGAGGTTCATATGAATGTGTTAAACCAACCACGAACTTTACGTGAATATTTACATCCTGAGAGATCAACTTTACCATCTTGCATAGTGTTCCCTGCTCACACAGGGAACATTGATTTTAAACCAGGTGTGATTCAATTAATTCCTAAATTTCATGGCTTAGATTCTGAAAGCCCCTACTTGCACCTCAAGGATTTTGAAGAAGTAATTGTAACGTTACAAGTAAATAATGGCAATAGGGATATACTTAAGCTTAGGTTATTCTCATTTTCACTAAAGGATCAGGCCAAAGCATGGCTTAACTCTCTAAGACCAAATACCATCACTTCATGGCAAGCCTTAAGTAGAGAGTTTTTGAAAAAGTTCTTTCCTGAGCACAAAATAAATGCATTAAAACAAGAAATCATGTCATTTTCTCAAAAGGAGAATGAACTATTTTTTCAAGCTTGTGAGCGCTTCAAAGACCTTCTAATTACTTGTCCACATCATGGTTATAAACCATGACACGTGATTGATGCTTTCCGAAAGGGGCTCACCATGGATACTCATCAGTTCATAGAGATGATGTGTGGTGGAACCTTTCTTGACAAAGATCATAATGAAGCTTGAGATTTTATAGATATGTTAGTAGAGAATACGTAGACATGACCAAACTAAACCCAGTCTTAGAGAGAAAGCGGGGATGTATGTCCTAAGAGAGGAAAACGACATTAATGCAAAATTCACGGCATTGGCTAGGAAGGTCGAAGCCTTGGAAATTAGGAAGGTCGAAGCCTTGGAAATCCCAAGATCATAATGAAGCTTGGAATTTTCTAGATATGTTAGTAGAGAATACGTAGACATGACCAAACTAGACCCAGTCTTAGAGAGAAAGCGGGGATGTATGTCCTAAGAGAGGAAAACGACCTTAATGAAAAATTCGTTGCATTGGCTAGGAAGGTCGAAGCTTTGGAAATTAGGAAGGTTGATATGGTTAAAGCAAATACTTCCTTAAGTAATTTTTATAGCATTTGTGGTGGTATAGACCATGACACAAAGGATTGTCCAATAATCTCAGTTGTACAAAATATCACGCATGAGCATGATCAAGCAAATGCTATAAATAACTACCAAAGGTCAGTTATGTAACCAATGGAAAACACGTATAATCCAAATAGGCGTAACCATCCTAATCTTAGTTATGCACCCAATGCACCTCAAATGCCTCCACAAATAACTTTTTTGGGGCACCTAACAATGCACCATATATGCCCCCAGCAAAATGATCATCCGTGGAGGATGCATTAACCGCATTCATGAACTCTCAATCTCAAATGAATCAGTTTCTAATCCAATCAAATCAGGAATTAAAGATAGCTGTGTCTAGGATTGAGACTCAACTAAATGCTAGGAAAAAAGGCACCCTTACTTCTCAACCAGTGTCAAACCCTAAAAATACATATTTCATTGGAGACTCAAATCCAAATGAGCTACATCATGAATAAGCTAAGGCCATCATTACCTTGAGAAGTGGAAAAGAGGTTGATAATAAGATAATACAACCGGTAGAAATACTTGAGGATGATCCACTGTCTCGAGAAAATGATGAACCGGTTATGGTTCAAGAGCCGCAACAACAAAAGGATAAAGAGATTAAGTCATATGAGCCTCCAGTTCCATTTCCATTAAGACTTCGGAATCCAACTGTCCCCATGAAATATCAAGAGGTGTTGGATGTGCTCCAAAAGGTTACTGTCAATATTCCTCTGCTTGATGTCATTAGACAAATTCCATCATATGCTAAATATCTCAAGTACTTGTGCACTATAAAGAAGAAATTAAATGTGCACAAAAAGGCCTTCCTTACTGAGAAAGTGAGCGCTATCATTCAACAAAAGGGTTGTACCCAAATACAAAGACCCAGGAAGTTTCACTATTCCTTGTATTATTAGGAATTTTTAAATTGAGCATGCTTTACTAGATTTGGGTGTAAGTGTCAACTTAGTACCTTATTCGGTTTACAAACAAATGGGGTTAGACGAGCTTAAACCAACCATGATTACACTCCAACTCGTTGACCGTTCCATTAAGGTATCAAGGGAAATTTTAGAGGACGTACTAGTCCAAGTGGAGAAATTCTACTTCTCCATGAATTTTATTGTACTAGACACTGAACCATACGTAAATGATAGCGCTCAAGTTCCCATCATTTTAGGCCGTCCATTCTTAGCAACTTCAAATGCAATCATAAATTGCAGGAATTGAAGGATGAACTTGTCTTTTGGTAACATGACTCTATAGCTAAATATTTTCAATCTACGTAAGCAGTCCATTGATAATATGAAATCCATGAGCTGAATTTCATGGACTGCTTGATAGAAGAAGAGGAATTGGAACCTAGTCTGACTGAGGAATTGATTCAAGTCATTGGGGACTTGAAAAATTCTGATTTAGAAAAAGTGCTTACTGAAATTTCTAAAGATAATGAGAGCACTACCACCCAGGACATTGGTATGTACCCATGGAGACCGCGCCCTCAAATCCTATCTATTTAGGACTCGCGACCTCTGTTATCACCAACAAATTTTCTAAAGCTTGATTTAAAACCACTACCAAATAAGCTTAAGTATGTATACTTAGGTGAAAATAAAACTTATCCTGTGGTGATCTCTTCATTTTTAGATAAGGATCAAGAGATTAAATTGTTGAATGTTCTAAGGGACCACAAAGGAGCCTTGGGCTGGGCCATTTCTGACATCAAGGGTATAAGCCCTTCCATATGCAGTCATCGGATCCACCTCGATGAGGATGTCAAACCAATTAGACAACTTCAAAGGTGTCTCAATCCAAACATGATGGAACTTGTAAAAAATGAGGTGATCAAATTGTTGGATGTCGGAATCATTTACCCAATATCCAATAGTGTTTGGGTGAGTCCAACTCAAGTAGTCCTAAAGAAATTCAGAATAATCATTGTGCAAAATTTTAATAATGAACTCATACCAACACGTGTCACCACAGGTTGGCGTGTTTGCAATGATTATAGAAAATTAAACCAGGTCACAAAGAATGACCATTTTCCTCTACCATTCATTGATCAAGTTTTAGAGAGGGCAACAGGTCACTCATTATATAGTTTTCATGATGGATATTACGGATATAACCAAAAAGAGATAGCCCTAGAAGACCAAGAGAAAACCACGTTCACTTGTCCATTTGGCACATTTGCTTTCAAACGGATGCCATTTGGATTGTGTAACGCTCCAGCAATGTTCCAACGGTGTATGTTAAGTATTTTTTCAAATATGGTTGGAAAGTTTCTTAAGGTTTTCATGGACGACTTCTCTATATTTGGGAGTAGTTTTGAGGAATGCCTCAACAATTTATCTCTTGTCTTGTCTGGGTGTGAAGAGAAACACCTTGTCTTAAATTGGGAGAAATGTCATTTCATAGTTCAAAAGGAAATTGTTTTGGGCCATGTTATCTCCAAAAATGGAATCGAGGTAGCTCACTCAAAACTCGACATTATAGCTAATCTACCTATCCCCCGAACTGTTAGAGATATTAGATCACTTCTAGGGCATGCTGGCTTTTATAGAAGATTCATCAAGGACTTTAGTGTCATTACTAGACCCTTGACTAATCTTCTTTAAAAGGATGTTCTATTTAAGTGGACAGATGAGTGTGCAAGTGCTTTTAATAAAATTAAATAATCTCTTACCACTGCACCTATCATGCGTCCACCAGATTGGACACTTTCTTTTGAACTAATGTGCGATGCAGGTGATTATGCCATAGGAGCTGTCTTAGGCCAAAGGAAAGATAAACGGCCATACGTTATTCACTATGCGAGTAGAACTCTAAACTCGGCCCAAGTGAACTACTCAACAACTGAAAAAGAGTTACTTGCAGTAGATTTTGCTTTGGATAAGTTTAGGTCCTACTTGCTTGGATCTAAAGTGGTCATTTTCACGGACCACTCGGCTTTAAAATATTTGTTATCTAAGAAGGATACAAAGCCGAGACTTTTGAGATGTATCCTCCTACTCCAAGAATTTAACTTAGAGATAAAAGATAAGAAAGGAGTAGAAAACGTAGTGGTCGATCACCTTTCCAGATTGGTGTTAGATGATTCCACTGAGGAGATGCATATTTAGGATACTTTTCCTGATGAACAATTATTTGCGATCTCCAAATTGCTTTGGTATGTGGATATAATGAACTATCTTGCAATAGGAAAAATGTCATATCATTGGAAGTCGCAAGATAGGAAGCATTTTGAAACCGAGGTTAGGAACTTCTTCTAGAATGACCCGTATTTATATAAATATGGGACTAATCAAATTTTTAGACGTTGTGTCCTAAAGGATGAAGTTCAGAGTATTATTTCCTTTTATCACATGGAAGCATGTGGTAGCTATTTTTCTGCTAAAAAAATCACTACAAAAATCCTGCAGTGTGGTTTTTACTGGCCCACCATGTTTAAAGACACTCATGCTTTCTGTGTTGCTTGTGATAGATGTCAAAGGTTGGGAAGAGTGTCCCGACAAAACATGATGCCTTTATCCCCAATTTTACCATTAGAGATTTTTTATTATTGAGGTATTGATTTTATGGGCCCATTTTCATCTTCTTTTGGATTTCTTTATGTATTGGTTGATATCGACTATATTTCAAAGTGGATTGAAGCAGTTCCAAGTAGGACCAATGACAACAAAGTGGTCATACGATTCTTAAAGAAAAATATTTTTTCTAGATTTGGAACTCCAAAGACCATCATTAGTAATGGTGGGTCTCACTTTTGCAATAGGACATTTGAGGCTTTGATGAAAAAATATGGCATCAAGTATAAAGTGAGCACCCCATACCACCCACAAACGAGTGGGTAAGCTAAGATTTCTAATCGAAAAATTAAACACATTTTAAAGAAAACTATAAGGCTAGATAGGAAGGATTGGTCCCTCAAACTATCCGACGCTTTATGGGCTTATAGGACTGCTTATAAGACCCCGATTGGAATGTCTCCATACAAATTGGTGTATGGGAAGGCTCTTCATTTACCCGTGGAATTGGAACATAGAGCCTATTGGGTAATAAAGAAATTAAATTTTGATATGAACCAAGCAAGTGGACAAAGGAAATTAGAGTTGAATGAATTAGAGGAGTTGAGGATAGACTCCTATGAAAATTCTAAAATCTACAAAGAGAGGACCAAATCTTTTCATGACAAAAATATCCTGAGGAAGAATTTTGAACCTCAGCAAAAGGTCCTATTGTACAATTCCCATATCCAGTTCTTTTCGAAAAAATCAAGATTAAGATGGATAGGCCCCTTCATTGTGAAGAATATTTATACTCATGGGGCTATTGAAATTGAGAATCCACGTAATGGTAATGTGTACAAGGTTAATGGTCAGAGATTGAAACCTTATGTGAAAAATTTTCATTTGGAAGAGGAGTCCGTCCCTCTTCATGAGTTAGAATATTCAGAATGATACTCCTAGTCTGACGGAGCATTTCTAGATCTGTATCATATTCGATTTTTTTTAGTGTCACATAGCAGGTGAGTTTTTCATGGTAGATACTATCTATCCTTTCTTTTATTTTTATTGTTCTCTTTATTACATTATCATTACATTGGAGACAATGTAGATTTTAGGTTGGGGGGTGTGGATAGTTATCCAACTGAATATATTTTTTTTAGGTTTCAGTTTATTTTATTTTATTATTATTATTATTAGGTTTCAGTTAGGTTTACATTTATTTTTAAGTTTATGGGGATTTTATTTTATTTTATTTTATTTTTTTTCAACATTTTTAAAATAATATTTTTATATACAAAAATGTAAACATGATATTATGCGAATTTCAAAGGCAAAGTTAATATTTACTCTAGGTTGATAGTAGTCACAAATTTGATAACGAAAAATTATATACTTGAGTTCAATTATCTAATCACTAATTTAAAATAAGTTGTAATTTAATATACTGAATTCACAATACACCCTAACTAACTAAGTGAGGAATATGATATGTGAATTAGAATAACAACTTTTGATTCATACAAGGTTGAATGAACTATTATCATTGATATATGCTTAAAAGAGAGAATATTGAAGAAAAAAAATAATGAAATTTTTTATTATTATTATAAAGCATGAATGTAATGACCATAACAATCGTGTTAGTAATCTAGAGTAAGGATACCTAAGTATCCATTACGGTTACCATTACAAGTACGATACCTTATGTTATGAAGCAAATCCGGTGGGAATCTTCATCTAAGGGTGGTTTATAAAAATGAGGATATGATGAACAAAGAAGAAATGACATGAAAAAAATGAGATAACTAAAGATTTCATATTCTTGGAATGATTGAAAGGAGTTAGGATAGAGAACATGCATATTTCTCAAAGTTAGACTAGTGTCACGGAGCACCTAAGGATATTGGATCATCACTATTCTAAATTTTGATTAGGTCTCTGAACTCGATGATGTAATGGATCAGGAAATTGAGATTCTAACTAACTTCAAACTTAGGGTAAGTATTGGTTTGTTTTGAAATTCATATAATGAATGAAGGCATAATTATATAAATTTTTGAGTGTTGAACTATTTTTCATGTTGTCAATGTTTGTGGGAAACATATCTGGAAACCCTCACGAGACTATAACTCATTCACTAGGGGAAACCTAGGGGTTTAAAGGCTTGTTGCATATGCTAAATGCAATCGAGATTACCTGCGAAAGTGGTATAGTTAGAATTTTATTTTCATTTTAATTTTATTTCTAGAATTAATTTTTATTTTTCTTCGCTTATTTTTCTAGGGACTAGCAAAATGCTGGTTGGGGGGTGTGTTGAAACTCAAATATTGTATAATTTTCTCCATTTATCTCTTGATTTTATAAATATAAATCATCTTAATATTCTATATTACTCATGCATGTGTTGCAAGGTAAATTTAAATGCTTTGATTGAAAGGGTGCTAAAAAGTATGGATTTGATGCTCAAGATTTACCAAGGAAAGGAATGGGTTTAGGAGACCAAGATTGAAGCATTCACATGTCAAATATCCAAGAAAATCAAGTGACGAATGGAAGAATCGACGATTTAAAGTGAAGAATCCTGAAATTGTCCTAAAAAAATGTATTTTAAAGCTGTGAAGTTTATTTTGAAAAACTGCGCAGGAGGAAGTCTGTTTTAAACGAACTAAGCAGCGAGAAGTCTATTTTGAAAAAATACGTATATTTGATGCGGTTTCTAGGGTTTCTAACTTTGTACGAAAATTGGAGTTCCCTACTTATAAATATGGCCTCTTAGGGCATTCCTAAATATCATTAAAAGCATCTCAAAGTAAAATTTAGGGTTTTTAAAGAGTTTTTAGTTTTATTAAAGCTTTTAAGTTGTTCTTTTTATTTTAGATCTTTTTTATTTACATTTTTTTCTTTCTTATTACTTTTAATTTATGCAATTTAATTATGTTTTTCTAACTTCCTTCTAGCCCAAGCTAGAAGGGAAGCACATGAGTTTAATAGTTCTTTAAGATTATGATGATTGATTGTTTTAATGATGAGAAGAATGGTATATGTATGATATCTATTATTTAGATTTTATTTTTTTATCCTCATGCGAGATCCATATGTTTCCATCATATGAAATCCACATTGATGGATAGGTTTAACTTAGATCAATCAGATTTCCTAGATAGGAGAGGTTCTCAACCTGTTATATTTCTTTGATATTCATTATCCTATAGATATTGAATACTTAAAATCACTGGCGCTTAAGAATATATGTCAATGATGAAAATCCATGATTTTCTAATATTTTATATCACTTTTTGATATTTAAACTGTCTTATTTTTCAACTAGGCTGACCATAGTGCTCAAATCCTAGTTGTGTTATCCAAGTCATCATGATTTTGGAACATTAACCTATGTGTGGAAGTTTGAAGCTTGGGTGTTATTTTATTCAGTTGAATTACATCCATTCAAAAATTCCAAAATCAGATCATCAGTTTAGCGTTTATTACTTAGTTTGTTTTGCATTTGATTTTTTTTCCTTCTCACAATTCATCTCCCTATGGGATCGACCCCGTATTCACGGGATACTATTTACGAACCTCTGCACTTGGTGAGAAGCAATCACATATACATGGTGAGACCCTAACTCTGAATCTACTCCTAAGAAAAATAAAAGAAAAGACCCTACAGCAGTATAAAAAGTAAGAGGGGGAGAAGTTAGAAAAAAGTTACCAGTTTAGAGATTCCTAAGTTAAAACCTGCAAAATAAAACAACCCAAGTTAGTATCTAAGAGATAAGACCTAATCTAAAAAAAAATAGAGAAAGTAAAGAAATTATGACGAAGTTACAAATTTAGAGGATCTATCAACGACCCTACAAAACAGGAAAACTCTAAAACTAAAGTTAGTAAAATCTTAATCTTAATCTAATTCTAAAACCAATTAATTTCAGAAAATCGTAGCCGTCAGTCCCCGGCAATGACGCCAAAAACTTGTTCACTCCCCAAGTATAAGGTTGTGATGTAATAATAAACTCGGTAAGACCGAGGTCGACTCCCAAGGGACTGGAACCTGTTCGTAATCTGAAACTAAGTAGAACTAGAAATAGATTAAGATAAAATCTAAATCAAATGAAATTTAAGGAATAATGGTGAAAGTATTAATCTAAAATTAAGAGAATTCAGGAAAAGAAAACTATGGATTCAGAGGATCCACTTGTAGAGATCAGGGAGATCTTATGCCTGCGTCAAGAACTCAACTGGACTTAGAGTCCCATCTTCATCCAGCTGAAGGGTGTAACCATGAAAATCAAACTGAACTTACTTGATATAGTTTTCAAGAGATGAAAGGTATATGAATTAGAATGGATTCCATCACCAAACCATGCCCAGGAGATAAAGTAAACAACAGAATTAAACTAATTACCAACCAATCAAGTATGAAGGTTAGGAAAGGTACCGTTATCCGATCATGCCTAGGAGACGATGGTGAACAATAGGGCTTCCTGACGTCATAAACATAAAAGGAAAGGAACATGCTCAAGATATCGCAGACCCATTGTAATTTTACTCACAACAGATCATTAAAAACTAAAAAACATTCTCATTAATCATCAACTAATATCATGTTCAATTCATTCTAAATAAAAGGCATAGTAAAAAGTTCTCTCATCATGCTACATGCTTCACCTCTTAGCCCTAGCTAAGAGGCTTAGCCACACATGAATGGGCTAGATCCCTTAAGCAAAATAAAATAAAAAGAAAAAAAAAAAAAAAACAACTCTACTATTTTTCTCTCTATGCTCCACGTCTGGCCCAAGCCAAGATGAATGCCATTCTCTTTTCTCTCTTACCTCTTTATAGAAGGGAAGGTCGGTTACAAGGCAGAAAAAATTTCCGCACAAAGAGGAGGTGGAAGTCGGTGTTTTCGTGCGTAAGTTTACGCAGCAGTAGGCAGTGAAACGCTTACGCATCAACAGTGTCGCATGAGTTTTCGCATCAATTTGTGTGCTTGTAAGGTCTCCTCTGGATGCGACACAAATTCTATTGGGGTCGTAATTGTCCTCTAAGTGTGACAGACGAACTGGATTACCCAGTCCACTCACAAGGTTAGACCACAACGTATTCCAAACGGGCGTTGTTCGTTGCGTGCACAATGGGGAATCCCTTTGATTCCGGGATTTCGTGCAAAACTAAGTTCCTATTTTGTTTCTTTCAAACCATCTCCCTGTGTGGCTCATTCCTTGTGTGTGCTCCAACCAGATGGACGACCAAAATCGTCAGTGAGGCCCCATCATCAGGAAAAATAGGTCCCGCCTCTTACTACCAACGTCTTTCCGCTGAGATATCCATACATATACGTGTAGATGTACCTGAATTCGCACCTAAAGTCCAGTCGGATTCACCCTGGGAGCGCTCTGGTCGGCTCAAATCTCCCCAAAAACTCGTGATGGTGGGCCACATTGAGTTTTAAACGATCGCTGTCTGTGATTAACGCACTGCAGTAGCTTTCTTTCCGTCGGAGAATCTGAGCACCTTCATTCGCATATTCGCATGAAGACTCCTAGGTTTATGAGATCTGTGAACATGATGAACGGTTTGGATCATTGATCTAGATCCTTCTTGGTGGCCCACGAAGACCTCCAACACCCTCTGTTTCCCACTTTAGCAACGGGGAGATGCCGATTGTATGAGGTGTTCGGTCAGCTGTCGTTGCCCGACTCTCCCTGGTCTGGTGTGTTGCGAGTGCACAGACACTATGCACTCCCTATCACATGAGGTGGGTCCGCCTAGATGCATGCATGCAATCTAATCCGTCAGTTCATTTTATCATATTAATTAAGGCGTTGAGACAGAAAGTGAAGCATATCCAGGTGTCAAGTGGGCCACAAAACGGGATTTAAGGAGCTGATCTGTCCGTTGGGTCACTTTCACAGAGATTCAATGGTTGAAATTTGACGTGTACGGTTAATTTATAGTCTTCAGGCCATGTATGAAGTTTCAAGTCGAACAGATGGTAGGAACCCTGTGATCTTACATTTAGGACACTTTTTAGGCCTCTTTAAACTTGACTTTCTTGAATCCCTGGCATGTAAACTCTTTAATCTCGGTCCCATGGAGTCTCATCCATTGCCTTGGTGATTCTTGAGCATTAAATTCATGCTTTTAACATCTTTTTCGGTCCGGCTCCTAACTTCACCTTGCACCACAAACACAATTAAACTAGACCGTTAAATAATATCATGTTCGTAAATTCATGTAGTAACTGGGGTATAATATGCAATATTTGACCCTCAACATACACAACCGAATCTTGTGTCCCACTTGTAAAAACTTCGGATTTGAGAATTACCACGCACATCCTTAATCAGGGATTGTATTATTCATTGATTCTGTACTGGTGGGGTACAAATGTAAAACTGTCATCGATTCTGAGTTGCATTACGGTTTTCACAAAACTACGAAGACTCTACATTCAACTCTATAAAACATTGATGATTTTCAATTGTAATACTGCAGGGGATGACATTGTTAACAGTGTCAGCATCGGTACATGGTCTGAAGCCATCTTGCAATGCTGGTGTTTGTCACCCAACAAAGGGACAAACCTCAACATTCTACGTAGCGCTTTACTTCATTGCACTTGGGACTGGCGGAATCAAGCCCTGTGTATCGTCATTCGGGGCCGATCAGTTTGATGAAAATGAAGAGTCCGAGAAAAAAAGGAAGAGCCCTTTCTTTAATTGGTTCTATTTCTCAATTAAAAAAAGGAAGAGCTCTTTTTTCAATTGGTTCTATTTCTCAATTAACTTCGGGGCTCTCCTCGCCGCTTCTGTACTGGTCTGGATACAGACGAACGTGGGGTGGGGATGGGGGTTTGGCATTCCGGCAGTGGCGATGGCTATCGCTGTCGTGAGTTTCTTCTCCGGGACCCGCTTGTACCGGCTCCAGAAACCTGGTGGCAGCCCCCTGACGAGGATTTTCCAGGTGATCGTGGCATCATTCAGGAAACTTCATGTGAAAGTGCCAGCTGACGAGTCTCTCCTGTATGGGAATGCATATGAGGAGTCTGTTATCCGAGGAAACCGTAAGCTTGATCATACAACACAGTTCAAGTGAGTATGTGCTACAAATTCAGTTTCTGCTAAGCCCACATTCACCTCTGCACACACGTATGGAACGTCTGAGCCATGTATCCAGTGCGCCCCATTGTATATTTGACTTATCAGTCAGGCTAATTGCATCTGCCAGATGTAGATAGTTGGCAACTGATCTAAACTGTCCGTTGCTTCTGTGCATGTGTGGTCCACATGGTGAATTGATCGGCCTGGTTTTTTTTGGTAAGTTTACTGCATGTGGGAGCCAAGTTATACCGTATCAGTAACGGTGGCTGCAATGGCCACCACCATTACCTTTATCATACAGACTGTAACAGCCGTTCGATCTTTTCTTTATTGGAAAATACACACACACACACTGAAAAAAACTTGTATCTGCCCGTAACGGACCATTTCGGGGCCATTATAGCCTTTACGAGGAGCATAACGAGCTGTTACGGAGGCCACAATGGCAATTACGGGTCATGTTTTTTCATAACGGCCGTTACAGCCATTGCAACCTCGGAACATATAAAGATTGGCAGATTGGCATCTACCATCGTGGGCATGCCTGATTCATGAATTGGCATCTACCATCGAATGTAAAGATGCGTGTAGGCACTAGCAAAGATCATTTGTGGAATGTCATCTAATTGAACTTTCACACCATGAATTGACCCACTTGCTACTCATGGACTGATCATATGTGTGCATTGGTGCATATCTCTATGTGAACGCATGGGGCATATCAGTATTCTTGAGAAATTGATATGGTGCTTTATTTTCATTTTGCGTCACTGATACGAGACTAAATTGGTCAAAATTCACACAGGCACAGCCCGAATGTACAAATGGGTATCGATTCCGGAGACAGCTGATGCCTGCTCCAATACCAATCTTTTCAATCTCAAAGAAATAGATGCAAAAACATAGGGTGATTGATATTGAAGAGATGCATTGTTCTCCCTTTGATTTGTAAGCTGAATTTCGGGAGAGGAATCCCTAGATTCCTTGTTCAACCCGATGATCATACACATTCGATCCTCTGACTGAATTATACGATTCGAGTAGTATCCACATTGAATTAGGAACTCTTTCCTGGTGGGATTTGAATTGCATTGTGGGTGCTAGTCTTTGAATGCAATAGCACAATCCCAAATCTGCTTGTTCATCCCAATTATCATTTTTGGATTGAATTGTATCCAAATTGAATCGGAAATTGTTTCCTGGTGGAATTTGAATTGGATTGTCGGTGTTAATTGTAACAAACAGAAAACTTCCTCCACTCTAACAACACTTGATGATTTCTGTGGCCTATTTTACCTAAATATCAATTATGGATGCAGGTTCTTCGACAAGGCGGCAGTGGTGATGGGGGCGGAAGATACCGAAGGCAACATCAATCCTTGGAGGCTTTGCACCGTGACCCAAGTCGAGGAGCTCAAGTCCATCGTGCGGCTGCTCCCGATATGGGCCACTGGCATCATGTTCGCGACTGTCTACAGTCAGATGAGCACCATGTTCGTATTGCAAGGTAACGCCATGAACCCCCATATGGGACCCAACTTCAAGATTCCTTCTGCGTCCCTCTCCATCTTCGGCACCATCGCCGTCATCTTCTGGGTCCCTATATATGACCGGATCATTGTGCCGATGGCCCAAGCCTACACTGGCCATCATCGCGGCTTCACCCAGCTCCAGCGAATGGGGATAGGGCTTGTCATTTCAATCTTCTCTATGTTGGCTGCCGGGATCCTAGAGCTCGTGAGGCTCGGCATGGTGAAGAGGCACAACTACTACGACCTTGAGCAGCTCCCCATATCGATCTTCTGGCAGATCCCACAGTACTTTATTGTGGGGGCCGCCGAGGTCTTCACATTCATTGGGCAATTGGAGTTCTTCTATGATCAAGCGCCGGACGCAATGCGGAGCTTGTGCTCCGCGCTCTCACTCACAACTGTTGCACTCGGGAATTATCTGAGCACACTGCTCGTCACGATCGTCACTCACGTTACTACAAAGCACGGAAAGCTCGGGTGGATACCAGATAATCTGAACCATGGCCACCTTGACTGCTACTACTGGCTCCTTGCAATTCTCAGCCTTTTGAATTTTGTAGTGTATCTATGGATCGCAACGTGGTACACATACAAGAAGCCAGTGGGGGCCGTTCGTGGATGACCGCCTGTGCCAATTCATTGATTGGGTGGGCCCAGCCGTGCCCACCCATGCATGATTTACAAGTGCTTGTATGTTGTTGTTGTTCTTCTTCTTTGGTGGATTGCTATGTGAACTTTTGAAAATTTGTTATACAAGTTGTAAAAATGGAGGGAAAATGTATTTGAATGTCTACAGTAAGACTCATTTGGGCTGTATGGAAAGAAGAGAATGTTCTCATGAGTGGCCCAGCTATGAGAAAACAGGAATTGTGGGGTCGTGATCAGCAGCAAGTTCTCCAGACCATTGATCTAACGTGTCCCACCTTCGATGGAAGGACGCCACGAAAGCATTCCCAAACTGTAAAAAATCAAAATTCAGCCTTTCTGTTGTTGAATATGGACCTTGGCTTTATTTCATTCTTCAATCTATATTTGTAAGGCCATGGACAGAAGGGTTGAGATCATACAATCTGGGAGGTTTTGGGGGTGGGCCCGCCACTGATGGTGCCCATCAGATTAATGGTCTAGATCAAAGGAAAATCTCACCCATCCTATGATCTTAAACCATGCTATTGGTGGCCTACAGCTAAAGCTATTTAAGAAGTGTGTGGCCAAAATTCCATGTTCAGTGCTAAAAAGCCTGTGGATTAAAGGGTAGCATTGTGTAGCTGGTCCATCCACATGCAGCCCACTGGATTAACGGTTCAGATTGTCGAAGGCATGTATCCTATTTTGCATTCGTCAAGCAAATGGAGAGATGGTCAGATGATTGTAACCGTCCATATTAAAATGCCATTCTATCCAATATCATGCTGAAATGATGATTATGATCCTTGATTTGTAGATTTGAATGTAACCGTTAAAATATTCTTCTTAAACTGTCTAAACTCATCTGTAAAAATCAATTGCTAGAATACTCCATTCAACATATGTTATGTATTATGGCCCATCCACAGTAGGTCCAATAAGAGCGACGGTCCTGATCAGTCGTTCATTTCCGTATGTGGCCCCATAGAAACTACACAATCTTCATCAGCCTGACGTTAGATATCTGTCAGCAGGGAAGTTATTTGATACTCTGGCAGATTAGGTTCATAGACAAGCCCTTAGAAATTATACTATGATTATCATGCACTAACTCAACTTACAATGATTATATTGTGGAGCGCATTGTCTCTTGTCACAATCCCAAAATCAGATTGGGGCAACAATCCTAGCCCTTGATTCGTGGACACTTTGACAGTGTACCATCCATCATACTCTGCCGGACTACATAAGTTCTTCTTATGTGAGAGTTAACTACCTTACTTTAAGTAGTGGTGACTTATCCACCTTACACGTTGAAACATTCACGTCAATCCAGACCATCCAAATTTCTGACCCATTATCAGATGAGTTCATTAATCGATCATAGCCAATCCATCCAACTGCTAGTTATTAAATGGAAGGTTAAATATCAAAAGGGTCAGCGGCCCAAATTCAGCGAGTGGAAATCAGACGATTGAGATTGTCCATCAGTGTGAATTTCAAGATGTGATTTATCCAAGATTCGTTTGATTATTTGGATGGTATGGATTTACTTGCACGTATGCCAATCACAACCTAAAATGGTGGTCAACAATCACAATTGTCCGGAAAAATGTAAAGAAGAGGTGTGCTAATTCCAAGTGCATGTGTATCGCCATCCATACTCACGCAGGCACACCTGTATGGTATACACGTGCCAGATATGAGCTTTCTTCTGGAGAGACAATTATCTGATCTTATGCCTAAAAAATCAGGCCATTTTCTCAGGTGGGTCGCAAATTATAAATGAAGTGATAGGTTAAAACAATCATTTACATCCGTACATTTGTTTTGAACGCTGTAGATCACCTGATGTATGAAATAGACTGATTTCCATGCTGGAAAATCTAAAGAGTATACCCCACCTGATGGAAAACTCAGATCTCACACACGTTTCCAATATTAGCACGTGTGCCCGCTTGTGGACGGGCAGTGCTCCCTTTCCAGTGGGCAATTACCGAAACTCACCAAAGAAACCTAACTCCTCTTTTGTCCTTTTCTTCTTCCTAGCAGTTGAAGAAAAAAGAAAAGGCGGGAAGCCTTGAATCAAAGAAAACCGAAATAACTGTTTTCTCAGATTTCAAATTCAAAAAAAAAAAGGAAGAAAATTATCTTTCCCTGGAATTTGAAGGAGGGATTGTGTTTCTATTCACTGATGGATTACATTTTCTTGATCTGATTGCTGATCTAACGCAGCCCATGAAAAGGTTTGGAGATTGAGATCATGTTCTATAGTCTATTCAATCATGATCTTGAACAGCTACCCAAATGAAAAAATGCATGGATTCAATTCGTGCTTGAAAGTAAGAGAATTCTCAGCTGTGGTTTCTCACAATTAAAATGAGAAGTGGGTTTTAATCGATCATGAGGACCTGATCTTGGGGTTTGGTATCAGGTGAATTAGGATCTGAATTGCAATCTTGGTTGTTGTCTAGATTCATCTGCTTTAGCAGTTGTAGACTCTTGATTGTTGGTTTCTTGGAATTTTATATAGGGAATGACAGGATTTTCTACTGGTTAGAGCCTTCAAATGTCTGGCACTTTTTCTTTTCTTTTCTTCTTCTTCTTCTTCTGTTTTTTTTTTTTTTTTTCATCCAGGAATTTTGGGTTCAGTTCAAGAATCATCAGATCAGATTTTAAAATCAGAAGAAGTTCTGCTCATGAAAAGCACAGTCGATTTTAATAAAGAATCATCTCCTTCTCAGGGTAAATTCAGTGGCCTTTCCGTTTCATACAATCTCATCTTTTGGTTTGCTTAGATCGCTCTTTCGAGTACCTGAAAATACCTTTTGAATTAGATTTTGCACTGATGCATGGATTACTGACACACAAACAGTTCATCACAGGAAAAAAAAAAACACCCCAACGAAATTTCAGGCAGTTGAAAACCTGGGTGAGCCATGATCTTAGGTTCATCCCAGCTGTTGGTATCCTTTCATCAGGCAATGAGACTGTTCTCGGAGCCTTTAAGGAGAAAAATGCATTGAAAGCATTTTTAGTGGCACACAATCACACCCTCGGGTTTTTAGTTTAGAGTCTTGGATCATGTGATCTTGTAAACCGGAGCACAAATGATAGATTGAAGAAACTAATTAGGGGCCCTGCTATGGCTAGTCAAGATTCCTGCTCTCCCCATACATGCCAATCTAGCATGTGTGAGAGATCCAAGCCATGAAATTCGGCTGGGCTGGTTATCAGGCGAGTCTTACAAGTATATCCAATGTGGATTGTTGGTCGATTCCTTTTAACCGTTCATTCCTCTGATACGTCTGTCCCATCAGATGAATGACCCAGATCTCCGCACACTTCCAAATCAGCATGTTTGGAAAGAGCAGAATCCAAAAAAATCCTGCGCTCTCTGATTGTAAATGGTATCATCCAATTCATTAACAGGTCTTAGAATCTCATACATTGAAAAGCAGATTACTGTATTCAGACTACTCGCCGCAGGAAGATGGTGTTTGGATCGTGTGACTCTAGTTGAATGGAAAGCAAGAATGATATGAGATTTTTCATCAATGCAATGATCCTCATTAGGTTGTCCCTGAATTCTCAGAAAAACAATCGAGCCATGAAATCATGTCTATCCAAACAGAGGATAATAAACATAGGACTTTGGAAAGCTGGTTCGATCTTGCGATCCAACATGAGTCATCTGTCACCGTGTTGCCATATGCATTAGTTTTTCTGGATTCTGCATTTGTTTCCTCTTTGGATCTATCCAGCTCAGATAAAATTTTCAATTTTATCAAATGGGTTTTTCTTGTAATTGAAGAATTTCAAGTTCCAACTGCATTTCTCCATTCCTGCCTCTGCTTTTGCATTTTGCACTATGTACAAAAGCGTGCCGTTTTAGGCTTCATACTAGGGTGACTCCTGATCTTGCCGTCTAAAATGAAATTTTCATTTTGCAAGGGAAAGAAAAACAAGCAGAAAATCCATCTGTCTTTGACATAGATATCCACAGCTACTACAGCAAAGCAAAATGACAGAACCGGAAAGTAGCTCAAAGCAGCAGCAACCCAAGGAAGTGACAGCCCCACGAAGGTCGCCCAGGTTACGGGAACTTGAAGACAACCATCCAAAAAGAAGAAGCATTCCCAAGGAAGCACAAGCCCCGCGAAGGTCACCCAGGTTACAGAAACCCAAAGACAACCAACCTCAAACTATATGTATTCCCAAGGAAGCGCCAGCCACACGAAGGTCGACGAGGTTACAGGAACCCAAATACAACAAGCCTCAAAGCATATGTAGTCCCAAGGAAGTGCCCACCACACGAAGGCCACCCAGTTTACAGGAACCCAAAGACAACAAGCCTCAAAGCATATGTAGTCCCAAGGAAGTGCCCACCACACGAAGGCCGCCCAGTTTACAGGAACCCAAAGACAACAAGCCTCAAAGCATATGTAGTCCCAAGGAAGTGCCCACGACACAGGCCGCCCAGGTTACGGGAACCCAAAGACAACAAGCCTCAAAGCATATGCAGTCCCAAGGAAGTGCCCACCACACGAAGGCCGCCCAGGTTACAGGAACACAAAGACAACAAACCTCAAAGCATATGTAGTCCCCAGGAAGCGCCAGCCACACAAGGGTCGCCCAGGTTACAGGAATCCAAAGACAACCATCCACAAAGAATAGGTATTTCTGAAGAAGCATCGGCCACGAAGGTCGGCCAGGTAACAAGAACCCAAAGACAACTATCCACAAAGAAAATGTATTCCTAAAGGTACCGACTTTCAGGTTGATATGCCTGATTGGATTGGCACGCCTGAAATTGCAGATGTAGCAAATGTTAAAAACCCATCTCCTTTTAGTATTGCTAAATAACCAATTTCCTTTTCATATATGGTTACAACGAAACTACTACTTCCATCAGAGTTAACCATTAAAAGGGTCCATTGACAATTAAATTTCATCATTTACCATTAAAATGACGTGTTTGCCTTGATACAATCACATGATCTAGATCAACCTATCATCCATTGCATTTTATTAAGACCATCTAAATGCTGGATCAAAATTATTAAAATGTTTTGGTCAACCTTTTAATATTGAATTTCTCTCATCTTTACAAAGTCAAAAGAAAATGCATAATTTTATTCGAAGGACAGATTTAATGATCAAATAAAATTATGTTTATGCAAGGACCAATGCACATTTTTAGAAGCCTGTGTAGCAAAAGGTTCTATGTGGTTTGTTATGGCAACTGTGTGACAGACACCTCAAACATATTTCACTCTAACTCATTTTTAGATGCCAGACCAAAAATGAGACCAACGGAAACTCAAGTAGGTCACAACATAAGAAATAATAGGGATATGATACCTATCATTGAAACCATTTAGGATGTTATATTCTTTATTTTTTTGGGTGCGGCCACCCCTCCTCTTGTTGGGGATTTTGACTTGCAGAATCACACAAATCTAAGTCTAGGATAGCAATCTAATGACATCAAGCACACACAAGTGAACACAAATTTAACTTGAAAAACCCTTATGGAAAAAAACCACAGCACAAAGCGACAAAATTCCACAATGAAAGCATCAATTACAAATAGAGAAGACTTACCCGATTCGAATAACCTCCAATCTCACCCTTGCTACACCCTTTAAAAATCCTAAAATCCTTTTGGGAACCCTTGGAACTCCTTTAGAAAACCTTAAAATACATCTCAATTCCGCATACTCCTATTTATATAAGTTTAGAAAAAAATAGAATCGGAATAGGAAACAAAAATCGTAAAATCTACGTTTCTGCAGAAAATCTACGTAACATTGTCGATGACATCGAAGGTCCATCGATGTCATCGAAAACGGACCAAAACTGTCCAGAGACCAGGGGTGAAAATTTTAGTGAATTATCGATGACATCGAGTAACTTTCGATGTTATCGACAACTGTCATCGATGTCATCGACAACTGTCATCGATGTCATCGACACCCTGTCGATATCATCGATAGACCAACAAACAGATTTAAGACATCTGTCCATAACAATCTCCACCATGTCTTCAATCTTCATCCGTGTAGTTTCTTGTCCCCTTCTCTTATCTCCGTATCACATCATAGCTTCTTTGCACACTCCGTCTTCCTTTTACGCCATCGCCAAGCCTAGAGAAGTTACACAGAACTTGAACTTCTCTTTAGGAACGATCTAGGTGAGCATGTCTGCCGGATCAAAATCCACATGCCCAACCACCTTTGCTCCTATCTTCTTAAAAGAAAAGACGTAGTCTTCTTACCATCTCACTGCTACCCAATATTACTTGTCAGGGTACTTGCTCACAACATTGATAGCCTTTGAAATAACCAGTCTAATCCAGACTATGACATACACTATCAACCACATTCGAATAAGGCTCATGAGATATTCTGTTTTTCCTCATCTGTTTTGAGACATGTCCTGAGAAAAACTTGAGGAGAGACGCGTAGAAAATGATCTCCAGCTTTACCTGGCCCATCACATCCTTGATCAATACCTACACACAAGGTATTTCTCCCATCATTACCAAAGTCTACTCTTTCTCAGTCTCAATGCCAAGAATCATCTTTGCAGCCCCCCGATCCTTCATCCATGAAGAGATCAAACCACTGCCTATGCGATAGTCGAACCATGACCTCCTGTAAAGTCTTTTCTCAGCCCCTTTAACTTCGAACCGCTCTGGTTGCTTTATGTAGATCTGTCCTTTACTTTCCCTTACAGAAGTGCAGGCTCTACATCCATCTTTCCAGCTCAATATCACATTGGTCAACCAGCGCCAATCACGAATCTAATAGACACCTGCTATACCGTCGGTGCGAATCTCTGAGAAGTCGATCCTTTATCTCTGAGCATAACCCTTCGCTACCAACCTCACCCTGTATCTATGTTGTATCCTTATGAAGATCCACCTGCATCCAACCGCTCTCCGACCCACTGGAAGCTCCACCCGCTCCCATATGTCGGTCTGGTACAACGAATTCATCACATCACCCATAGTCACTTTTCACTTCTCACCACCAAGCTCACCTAGAGCCATCAGAATAGAAGATGAATCCTTTGCGATATTAGAGCTGTCCATGTACCACGCCGATATTCTGCGATCATGCCATGAGATTCTTCTCACAGGTGGCTGCTTCACCTGCTCTGTATCCCTGTCCGCGCGTCTCAGCCTTCCTGCTCTGCCCGCTCATGTAGTTATGTCCAACATGTCACACACGTACAGAAGTGAAATCTGCTACATCCACTGCAGCTCCATCTTTTGAAGTGCTCTCAATCAACCTGTACATGTTATCGAGTCGTTGCGCTTTCATGATTACCTGTGTCCCCTTAGATACCTTAAAAGCACCATCAATACCTATGTACTTGCATCCTTTTGCCTCGAGTACACCAATAGAAATCAAATTCTATTTCAAATTAGGAACGTGCCTCACATCTGTCAAGGTACGCTCCACCCTATCAAACATCTTAATGTGCACCAAACCAACATCCACAATATTACAGGCAATGTCATTGCCCATAAATACCTGTCCACCATCGCACTCCCTATAGTTGGTGAACCAACTTCAATGAGAAGTCATGTGAAAAGATGCCCATGTGTCTAGCATCAACTCGTCCTTACGATCATCGTATGGTCGTCTAAGCATCACCATCACATCCATCTGACGTAGCAGCATTGGCCTCCCTACATGAAGCATCAGAATCTTTCCTCTTCAATTTAGGATTTTCACAATCCTTCTTCACATGTCCTTCCTTCCTACAGTTTCAGCACTTTACCTTTCTTTTGCCCTTGCCCTTGGATTTGGATTTAGAACCTGAAGAACATGTATCTTGTTCAGAATTCGTACCCACTATAAACAGTGTATTAGAAGATGTCCCCATGTCGTTGTTTAGCTGTCTCATAGCCTTCCCTTGAAGGGCTGAGATAACGGTGTCGACACTCAGGGTTTTATTCATACTGCGCATAGTGTCTTTGAATGACTCATACGACGCCGGAAGAGAATTCAGCAACATACATGTTTATTCTTCATCTTTCATTACTTCCTCCATATCCAGCAATTTACAGACTAATTTAGTAAAGTTGCTGATGTGAGCCTCCAGATCTCTACCCTCTGTCATCTTGAAGTTATACCATTACCCTTCAAGTGTAGGCGATTTTTAGAGAATTTTTTTGCATAGACATCCTCTAACTTCGCCCATAACTTAGCCACAGTTTTCTTCCTCATGACATTGTAGAGAACTTCATCCGTGAGACATAAACGGATCGATGATAAAACCTTCTTATCAAGAGTATTTCAATCATCATCAGTCATAGTAGACTTTCGCTCCTCAAGAGCACCATCTTCGCCTTGCTTGATTAAGGAACTCATCATCTTGATTTTTCATAACTCAAAATTATTTTTCCTGGAGTACTTCTCAATCTCATACCTGGTACTCGCCATTATTACTAATCCCTCAGATTCAGATCTGTGCCCCCAACGATAGCTTTGATATCACTTGTTGGGGATTTTGACCTGCGGAATTACACAGATCTAGATCTAGAATAGCAATCCAATGACACCAAGCACACACAAGAGAACACAAATTTAACGTGAAAAACCCTTGCGGGAAAAAACCACGGCACAAAGCAACAGAATTTCACTATGAAAGCATCAATTACAAAGAGAGAGGACTTACCCGATTCGAATAACCTCGAATCTCACCCTTATTACACCCTTTAGAAACCCTAAAATCCTTTTAAGAACCCTTGGAACTCCTTTAGAAAGCCTTAGAATACATCTCAATTCTGCATACACCCCTTTATATAAGTTTAGAAAGAATTAGAATCGAAATAGGAAACAAAAATCGTAAAATCTGAGTTTCCGCAGAAAATCTGTGTAACATTGTCGATGACATTGAAGGTCCATCGATGTCATCGAGAACGAACCAAAACTGACCAGCGACCAGGGGTGAAAATTTTCGTGAATTATCGATGGTATCGTGCAACCTTCGATGTTATTGACGACTGTCATCGATGTCATCGACACCCTGTCGATATCATCGACAGACCGACAGACAGATTTAAAACATCTGTCCATGACACCTCTTTGTTGAGGGAATGGATGCCTCACGTCCTTAGGCGTGCGTGCGAGGGATGTTTTCAATTAGGGAACATCTCTTCAAGCTAATGTATAGTGAAACGTAGTTTCCTTGGGCTTTTGTATGCAAAAGGGGAAGATGTCTAGAGAGTGAATATATTCTTCTGAGGTATTCTTTTTGGGAGAGTTTTGTATTGAAAAAGAGTGGGAGAAAAGTTAGCTTCGTATTTTTAATTTCTTTTGTTTCCATGAAGAAGAACTTGTGTTGTTGCCCTGTCAATGTAGGTATAATGCTGGCCTATATTAATGCCTGTTTGGATTGACGTAAATGGGTAATGATCACCAGTAACACTATAGTTGGAAGTAAAACAAGGTATTTGCCATGCTCAATACCACTGTCACAGCTTCACTTCCAACCATGAATATGCATGTAAATTATTCAATGTAATTAGACACACGTGTATGTAAATTATTCAATGTGTTATATTCATACCTTTCATTCAATTTGAAATATCATTTTAAGACATTAACCTAAAAAATGAGGCAATTCTACTCAATGTTAGCAAGTTGTATAGGTCCCACCATGATGTGTGGGCTATATCCACACCGTCCACCCATTTTTCAAGATCATTTTACAGCATGAGCCAAAAAATCAGGTAGATCTAAAGCTCAAGTAGACCCCATCATAGAAAGCAGCAGAGATTGAATACCTACCGTTGAAAACTTCTTTGGGGCCATATAAGTTTTGGATCTACCTTATTTTTAAGGGCCATGCCATAAAATAAGGTTACAAAAAATATGAACAGTTTGAATATAACGCATACATTATTCTCAATAGTTTCAAAAGATAGTGGATATATTCATTTAATGTAGCACCGTATTATAAACATAACATGAAATTAAGCTTATCTTAGAGGACAATCCCAGCATGTGTAATAATTATGTTTTTTGAATCTCATCCCACTTCATCCTTCCCAATGCCATGCACCAAACACTCCTTACATTCCGTGGGCCTCACCATAATTTATGTTATATCTCATTTTTCCGATCATTTCATGGCATGAGCTAAAAAATGAGGCAAATTCAAAAGCTAAGATGAATCACATCAAATAAAGAGAAAGCAGCGGTAACAATGGCAACCACCATTGATACCTTCCAAGGGCCCACCATGATGATGATGTTTTTTTTGCTATCCAACTGTTGATAAGGTCTGACATACCTGGATGAAGCCAAAGCACAAATATCAGCTTGATCCAGAACTTCTGTGGCCCCTGAAGTTTTCAATGGTAGATTTTTTTTTCTTCCTGTGGTGTGGTCCACTCGAGCTTTGGATCTGCTTTAATTTTTTGACCCATCCTCTAAAATAATCTCACGAAATAGATGGAGGGTACAGATATAACACATACATCATGATGGGCCCACAGAACTTGGTGACGTCAACACACCACTTAGGTCGGTGGTGTGTGGCACGCCATGTTATTCGCTTCCTACTGGGAAGCAAAAGCTTTGCGGGGGTGCAAATGATGCCAGCGTGACATCCACTACCGTCAGCTGTACTATAGCTTATGGTAGGATGCAAGCCCAAGATAGGCGGATCCAAGCACTCATGTGGGCTAAGGAAAAGTGGGGATGGGGACGCTCATCAAAGCCCACCGTGATATTTACAATCCATCCAACCAGTTGATAACATGAGTCCTACCAGGATGATGGGAAAACACAAACAATCTGGATGATCAAAAACTTCGGTGGGCAAGAAGAATATTTCAGTTGTGGGCATTCAAATCTCCACTGATTTCTATGGTGTGGCCCACTTGAATTTTGGATTTACTTGAATTTTGGGCAAACGTTCTAAAATGAGCCGGCGGAACTGATGGACGGTGTGGATGTCCCACAAACATATTGATCGCCCCACAATGCTTTTTCTTGCATGCTCTCTCAATAGGGATGGACCGGGCAGGCCCGGCCCACCAAAAGTCCAACCGGTCGGTGTCAGTTTCGGTCTATGGTCCATCCAGATCGACGAGCACCATCTAGGCAATCTGGATTGTTAGTATATATGCCACGTGTACGGTGAATCACTGTACACTTTTTATCTTGAATTCCGACCGAATGTAGACATGACACTGGCATGAGCGAAGTTTGTTTCTTGTGGTTCTTGGTGAGGGCATTTTGGGAATAAAAAGTAAGAGGAGAAATTCCTACGGTGGATGGATGACCATATAAAAAATTGATACTTATCAGTCAATCCTAATTTTTTAATTTTCCGTGACAAGATCAAGGCCGTCTATTAGGTGTTCCCCATTGTATGTTCCATTGGCCAAAAGAATTAGGTACTTTTCCTCAAGTGGGCCACAATCATGTATCGTAATCTGCACCGTCAATTACCTTTTCTTACCACGCTTTTGATGAGCTGGGTAGCTCCATTTGTGTAGCGTGTTACATATGAGTAGGGACCACGGGATGGACGTCGCAGAATCACCACATGTGTCCAACCATTCCAGCGAGTAAGATTCTAACTCCACGCGTACAAGTATCCTTGGCAAGGTTTGGGTCCGTACTCTTGCTCGGCTGGTAGACTCTCACTAGTTTTAACGGCTGGTCAAGGGTTCGACTACCAATGGTGTGAAATTCCACTAGCGTGAGTGTGTGGGGTGTGTGTGCGTGTGTAAAAAAAATTAATTAATTAAATTTTTTTTTTTTTGTTTAAAAAAAAGTATCCTTGGCAACGTTCTCCTTCACGCAAGAAGATCAGTTGCATGCCAACCAGCAATCGTGGCACACTTGTGTCAGATCAGGGCCGTTGGTCAAGTAGGCCATACGTGTTCTTGAATTAAAGACAATTGATAATTTCTTTTAACTGTCCACTCTTCTTATGCAAGTGGATTCTGCCTGAAGAATAATAATCACAGTTAATCAGATTTATCCCAAATCCAAACTTACTTGTTACTAAATATCCTTTTAACCATCACTGGTGTTTTATCGCCCATGTAGATTTTTTTTACCACGATTCGGATTTAATTACATGCATGCCACATACACAATTCGTCAATGCATGCGTATGAACCATACAAGTCCGCCAGTGTATCTAAGTTTTTCTCTACACTAAGTGTGTACACGCGAGTAACAAGCGGCGGGCACGCATGCGGCATGTCCGCACGCTGATTCAGTGGATCCCGAAACCACCTACTTCAGGGAAACGGATTGGCTACTCCCCTGCCACCTGCCAATGGCTGGTGGTCGGTGCTCTGTGGGCCCCACCATGATGTATGTGTTTCATCCATGCCTTCCATCTATTTTTATAGATCATTTTATTTGTTACTGAAAATATTCAGGTATATACCTATCTCAAGTGGACCACATTACAGGAAACAGTGTTGAATGAATTTCAACCATTAAATTATTTTTAGGGGCCATAAAAGTTTTGGATCAATCTGATCTTTGTGTTTTCACTTCATCTGATTCTGTATGACCTAATTAACATATTAGATGTCAAATAAACAGTACAGTGGGCCTTTGGAGGCTGTTAATGGTGGATATCCAATCACTATTGTTTTCGTATGGTGTGATCCACATGAGATTTATATTCTTACTATAATTTGTATCAAGCCCTTAAATGATCTGTAAAAATGAATGAACGGAATGGATGAAGCACATACGTCATGTTGGGCCCCACAGAGCACCGACCACCAGCCCGGCAGAGGGAGTAGCCAATCCGTTCCCCTAATTCAGTGAATCCATGACCGTGGTGGGGCTACTTTTATATTTTTATTTTTAATCCGTACCGTCCATCCGTTTTAAAAGATAATGTTAGAGGGTGAGATAAAAAATTAAGCTGATCTAAATCTCACGTGGACAATACCACTGGAAATAGTGGTGATTGGACGTCCACCATTACAAAGTTTATAGGACTCACTGTAATTCTTATTTTCCATCCAAACTGTTGATAAGGTCACAGACACGTGGATGAACGGGAAAAACATAAATTCTTAATCCGAAAATTTTGTGACCCTCAAGAAGATTTTAACGGTGAGAGTTCAATAGGCACTGTTTCCTGTGGTGTACTCCACTAGAGATTTGGAGCTGCGTAATTTTCTAGATCAAACCATAAAATTATATTTAAAAACGTATGGACGGCGTGGATATAAAACAGATATATCAAGGTGGGCCCCACAGACCTGGGTGGTATTCCAGATCCACCGAATACGCGTCGGCATTGCCCTGGTTTTTCTCGTTCCATCACTTAAAAGTCAATAGTCAATGGATTCCACCTACAAAATCCGAAAACTTATCTTTCCTTGCTTATTCGAATACTCAGCCGGAGCCATTTCGTTATTACTCGGGCATTCAGTACTTACAACTTGGGACCATTTTTCGAAAATCCAAACCGTTGGTTTGTTTCCTTCAACGGCACTTGTGACACCAGTGAAAACGTTGTCCATAGAGAAATCTAAAAAATTATTTATTTTTCCTTAAACTAAATAGTAACGAGAGAAATACATCAACGGTCCATTTTTAACAGAAAAGGCTCCAATATTAGCAGATAGGAACTTCGAATATAAAACATTCTTATAATATCCTCATTTCATAGTTGGATTCAATAAATCAACGGTCTGGATTAATGATCCATGGCCATAATGAATAAAAACCCGAGTACAACGCTGACATCCTCTTTCCACATTCCATACTTTCTGTCTTCCTCGTGGATTGATGATAAGATACAGCGGCTGCATCAGAAGTCCTAATACATCCATTTTTCCCGAATATCTAATATCCAATACGTTCAAAAGGTGGACCACGTAAAATCCAGGCCGATCCATTATCAATCGGAACAAAATTTCCAGATCAATGAACATCGCTCGTAAGATTAGTGCATTAGTGTGGCCCATCCAATGATTGAATAGAGATGATTATTTTTATATATTATTATTATTAATTTTTTCACTTTTTTCACGGAATGGATAAGAAATATATATGATGATTTAGTGGAAAAAAATGGATGCACCGGTACTTTTAGATACAACCACTGTATTGGATATTTCTCCACTTCCCAAAGGGATGGAAATGCAATATCTTTAGTAAGGCCACACGCATTTGTAGCATCTCATCTACACGCTACCACATATACCATCTTAGAAAACAATCATGATATCCAATCAGTCCAGTAAGGTGGGCCACATTTTTATGATGATTATAAAAAGAAAACAATTATGTCGGGTATGATAAAATGGCAAGCCACAATTTACAAGAGGAATGGACGGTATTCTTTTTTTTCTAAATTGTGTATCATTCAGAATAAATCCAGCGTATTTTTATTTATCAAGTAATATAAATGGTGGGACCCACTCGATGAACGGGTTAGATCTTATTATTATGTGCTAAGCTGTAACATATAATGGCGTGTACATGAATAGCCCCTACACGCCTGTGGGTTTATCAAACCAGAGTACTTGATACTTCGTTACACTTTCCGCACACGCTCCCCCTCTCACTCAGAGCCATAAGGTTTAGTCAAAATCATATTCAGAATCCTTTTCTTTTCTTTTCTTTTTTCAATTTTTTATTAATGTTTGGATGTTGGATCTTGATTTATTATAATCTAGAATCGATTCTACTTTGATGGGTTTGATTACATCACTTATTCATCACTTGTTCAAGGAATTTATGAATTATATGAGTTGGGTATTTCTCTCTTTTCTTTTTCTTTTTTTTCTTTTTTCTCTCCCTGTTTTCTTTTTTGAAGTTGGATTTTGATCTTATCTGATAGAAAATGGATTGCAATGAGAATTGCTTTGATGGGTTTTGCTTATATCATTTGTAGAAGGAATCCCTGCCCTTGATTTGCTTCCTTTTTTCGTTTCTTTGATGAATTTGTAGAGTATGTGGGGTGGTCTTTTTTCCTCCTTTATTTGATTATGTTGCTGGGACTTCGATTTTTAGATTGATATGAGTTGCTTTGAGTTTTTTTTTTTTTTTTTTTGAGTAATTGGTGGGCTTCATTTGCTTGTTTTTTAATTTCTATTGATGATGAAATTGTGGATTTTATGACATGATTTTGTCTGTTGGAAATTGAAAGATGGATTGGATTGTGAAATCCTTAGATGGGTTTGTCTTGTGTCAACTGGAGAGGAATCATTCTGCTTGATTCGTTTGGTTTTCAGTTTCTTTTGATGAGAGTTTGTTGATTCTGAGATATGGCTATTTCTCTGTTTTATTTCTTTCTTTTGATTTTCTTTCCTTTTTCTATTTTAGTGTTCAAATGTTTGTTTTATCTTGTGGAAAACGGATTGGGAATTTCTTTTTTTTTTCTGTAATATTTCTTGTAGGGGGTACTGGTATGTTTTATTCGATTGGTTTACGGTTTTTGATTAAGCTGCGGACTCAGTGGTCTCAGTGTAATCTGTTGTTGTTGTTTTTTGTTGTTGTTGTTGTTGTTGTTGTTGTTGTTGTTGTGGGGTTAGTTTGGGTGTGATAGTGTTGATTTCATATAATAAATAATCAAGTCAACTCGGCTGAGTGTCTTGATTTCAGTAGGCAACAAAAGGAGTCACCAAACCAAAACAGGATTGAAACGGAGCAAAACAACTGAAATGGAATTGTATCGGCTTCAGTCTCCTATTGAGCCGTATTCCTAAACAGTTGTCGATAACGAAGATTGTCGGGCTTTACTCTGTTGTTTTTCGGTTTATTTAGGGAATATATGGATTTCGTGATGTGGGTTTTTCTCTTCTTCTTTTTTCAGTTTTGTTTATTTGGTGTTGGAATCTTGATTTTATCTAGCTTATAGCACTTGTATAGAACAATAGAAAATAAAAAATAAAAGGTGGGAAACAATTCACCCACTTTTGGGTCTTCTATGATTACTTTGTTGACTCTATGGTATAAGTATTTTCCTTTGCTTTCTTTACATTGTTTTGATGTTGGAATATAGGTTTTCATCCAATCAAACTCAATTATACTGAGATTTTTTTGGACTGGTTTGAGTTATATCACTCGTAGAAAAAAATTGTTACACTTTGCTTTCAGTATTTTTTTTTAACGCACACCCACGAACACCACATGGGCACTTGATCCCATGATCTCAGTGTTGAAACAGTCCGTCTACCACAGAGCCATGAAGCTGGACTAGATACTGATGGATGTGAAACTTGTTTTTATTTTTTATTTTTCAATTAGATGGTAGTTCCAAGTTCCTGATCACATCTTGGAGCTTCTCTATTAAACAGTGCTTATATGCAATTTCGTTGGCTGTTTTCATTTGTTTTCTATCACCAGAAAACGCATTGATATAGTTTTCAAGTTTCAAATAACATGTTTTCTATCACCAGATAACACATTGATACGGTCAGCTCAAAACATGTTTTTGTAGTATGATTCAGTTACCTATCTCTAGATGGATCTTCTTTGATTCCTTTGTGGTGAATGTAGGAAATCCATTCCTTATCATATGATCTGCCACTGATTTTTTATTTTTATTTTTATTTTTCTCTAGGAATGCATGAAAATTTGATCTTGCTAGTATGAACATTTGAGCCACGACCCCTTTCAAATTACGAGATGTTTTGCAACTTGAAATTTGATATGTATTAGTGGACATATTGTATTTGGCTGGATGCTTTATGGTGTGTTTGGTTGCACCAAATATCATGAAATTTTGCACAAGTTCGATTGATCATGAAAGTTCATGATATTTGGTGCAATGAGACGGGCCCTTAATGTTCTTTTGATCATCGCATGCCCTCCTTGATGCTTTAGATAAGTCATCTAGTCACATCGGATACCATTACATGTATGGGTAGTACACAACATTCAGAAACATGGGCAGTGGTGTTATAGCTTGACAAGAAAACCCTGAAAATATCAGCATTCTAACTGAAACTTTGATGCAATTTGTGCTGAGAAAACACATCAATCTGTCCATTGTCTTGGACATGTAAGCTATTCCATGTCCGTAACAGCCACCACTGTTACCTTTATGATAGGGGGCCGTAACAGCTGTCATGATCTCTTCTTTTTTCTTCTTTTTTCTTTTTTTGAGAAAAAACCCTGAAAATTTTATCTGTCCTGTAATGGACCATTATGGAGCTGTTACGGCCTTTATAGGGGGAGTAATGAGCCGTTACGGTCCACATAACAGCCGTCACAGCCGTCGTGACCCCGTAATGTATAATGGCTGCCACTGTTACCTTTATGTAATGACAGTGGCAGCCATATATAACAGCTGTTACAGCACACCATGTAGACATGTCTACTTATCTTGAATTTCACATTTTTGAATTGCACACCACACATCCACCTCATATTCTATGCCCATGCAACCCTGGCCCCAACCATATGGTTGTGATTGTTGATTTAGCTCATTTCCATGTTTTCTTTCATATCAAATGGGCATGTATGTGTCGATTTTAGTTTTTTGATCTACCAAATCCCTTACGATGTATACACATATTCACAATGCAGACTTTGCAAGCAAAATAACCAACGAAACATATTGATCAGAACACACATACCACTATTGAATTAAAGCCATGGCAAAAGAGGATGATATCTACACGAAAGATGGGACGGTTGATGTTCATAACAAGCCCGCTGTCAAGAAGGAAACAGGAAATTGGAAGGCTTGCCCCTACATACTTGGTATGTTGCCATATGGTTTTATTTGTGCTGTAACAATGTCCTTCTCTCATTCTCCGCTGCGGATCTGATCTTGTTACGCATTGTTGCAGGAAATGAATGCTGTGAGAGATTGGCATACTACGGGATGAGCACCAATCTGGTGAACTATCTGAAGCTTCGTCTCCACCAGGGCAATGCTACGGCCGCAAACAACGTAACAAACTGGTCGGGGACTTGTTACATCATGCCATTGTTCGGAGCCTTCCTAGCTGATGCCTATTTAGGAAGATACTGGACAATCGCCTCTTTCTCAGTCATCTATGTTTTTGTAAGATCTGCCATGAACTCGTCTGGTGTGTGTGTGTGTGTGTGTGTGTGTGCACGCGCGCATCGTCCAAGTGCAGCCAATGGTTTGGTAATCCAGACTGTTGATCTGATGGGCCCTGCAATTAATATACCATGCCCAAGAATCTTCAAGTGTACTGTTGTTGTGTTTATTTTCTTCTTTGGGCTTGTTTGGATGCTTGGAAAACTCACTTAAGTAATGCATTTTCATTTCCAAGTGATCTAAAATGCATTTGGTTGTGTTATTATTCTTGGAAAAGCTTGTTGATTCGAACAAGCTTTTCCTAAACTTTGAATATTGTTGTCTAATGCAAAACAGCAATTTCCATTGACAAGCTTATTCGCGCACCCAAACACAATACGCAGAAATCCATTTCCATGGTTAAAGACTGGAAATGGAAATTCATTTCTAATGCAGGGGCATTTTCACACCGGGCTCGAGTGGGGTGACTTGTGAGATGCAGGGGCACACTCAGGGTGGGCGGCCCGTGTTAGGCAAGTGGCTCATGTGAGGCAGGCCCCACCTATGTGAAGCGGGTGGCTCATGTGAAGCGGAACCCATGTGAAGTGGGGCCCACGAGGGGGTTCAGCCGATGTCCTAACCCATGGGATGTGGGGCCTAGGCTATGAGAGAAAGGGATTGATTCGCCATGCTCTATCATTTCGAGCTTTTAGAGCAAGTGGTTAATTGTCCTGCATCAATTTCTTTAGTAAGTTTTCAAAGCATCCAAACGAGTTGGGTTAGGATAATCTCATCAAGGATTTTTTGGGTGTGGTCCATCCACCATGGGTCCCTCAGATCACCAGCCTATATACCCGAATTGTGGGTCCCACTTGTAAGAACTTAGGATTTGAGAATTACTACGTACATCCTCAAATCAAGGATTGTATTATTCATTGATTGTGTACCATTAAGGTACAAATGTAAAACTGTCATCGATTCTGAGCTGCATTGCGGTTTTCACAGAACTACGAAGACTCTACATTCAACTCTATAAAACATTGATAATTTTCAATTGTAATACTGCAGGGGATGACATTGTTAACGGTGTCGGCATCGGTACATGGTCTGAAGCCATCTTGCAATGCTGGTGTTTGTCACCCAACAAAGGGACAAACCTCAACATTCTATGTTGCTCTTTACCTCATTGCACTTGGGACTGGTGGAATCAAGCCCTGTGTATCGTCGTTTGGGGCTGATCAGTTTGATGAAACTGATGAGTCCGAGAAAAAAAGGAAGAGCTCTTTCTTCAATTGGTTCTATTTATCAATTAACATCGGTGCTCTCCTCGCCTCTTCTGTACTGGTCTGGATACAGATGAATGTGGGGTGGGGATGGGGGTTTGGCATTCCAGCAG
This sequence comes from Magnolia kwangsiensis, assembly GCA_037074715.1. Classification (NCBI taxonomy): domain Eukaryota; kingdom Viridiplantae; phylum Streptophyta; class Magnoliopsida; order Magnoliales; family Magnoliaceae; genus Magnolia; species Magnolia kwangsiensis. The sequence continues at coordinate 127,062,643 of CM073578.1, read as the reverse complement.
TGGCGATGGCAATCGCTGTCGTGAGTTTTTTCTCTGGGACCCGCCTGTTCCGGCTCCAGAAACCTGGTGGCAGCCCCCTGACGAGGATTTTCCAGGTGATCGTGGCGTCATTCAGGAAACTTCATGTGAAAGTGCCAGCTGACGAGTCTCTCCTGTATGAGAATGCAGATGAGGAGTCTGTTATCCGAGGAAGCCGTAAGCTCGATCATACAACACAGTTCAAGTGAGTATGTGCTACAAATTCAGTTTCTGCTAAGCCCACATTCACCTCTGCATACATGTATGGAACGTCTGAGCCATGCATCAAGTGCACCCCATTGTATATGACTTAGCAGTCAGGCTAATTGCATCTGCCAGATGTAGATAGTCCGTTGCTTCTGTGCATGTGCGGCCCACATGGTGAATTGATCGGCCTGGATTTTTTTGGTAAGTTTACTGCATGTGGGAGCCAAGTTATTCCGCATTAGTAACAGTAGCTGCAACGGCCGCCACCATTACCTTTACAGTATGGGCTGTAATGGCTGTTAGATCTCTCTCTCTTCTTCTTTTTTTAATTTTTTAAAAAAATTTTTTAATAGAAAAAAAAACCGAAAAACCTATATCTGTCCTATAACAGACTGTTACAGGATTGTTATGGCCTTTACAAGGGGCATAACAGGCCGTTACGGATGCCATAATGGCAATTACCGGTCATTTTTTTCATAACAGCCATTACGGCCATTACAACCTCATAACATATAAAGATTGGCAGATTGGCATCTACCATCAAATGTAACAATGCATTTGGGCACTAGCAAAGATCGGCGTCTTTTATTCATTTGTGGAATGTCATCTAATTGAACTTTCGCACCATGAATTGACCCACTTGCTACTCATGGACTGATCATATGTGTGCATTGGTGCATATCTCTATGTGAATGCAAGGGGCATATCAGTATTCTTGAGAAACTGATATGGTGCTTTATTTTCATTTTGCGCCGCTGATACGAGACTAAATTGTTCAAAATTCACACAGGCACAGCCCATATGTACAAATGGGTATCGATTCCGGAGACGGCTGATGCATGCTCCAATACCAATCTTTTCAATCTCAATGAAATAGATGCAAAAACATTAGGTGATTGATATTGAAGAGAACATCAATGATAAAGCATGCATTGTTCTCCCTTTGATTTGTAAGTTGAATTTCAGGACAGGAATCCCTAGATTCCTTGTTCAACCCGATGATCATACACATTCGATCCTCTGACTGAATTATATGATTTGAGTAGTATCCACATTGAATTAGGAACCGTTTCCTGGTGGGATTTGAATTGTATTGTAGGTGTTAGCCTTTGAATACAATAGCACAATCCCAAATCCGCTTGTTCATCCCAATTATCATTTTTGGATTGAATTGTATCCAAATTGAATCGTGAATCAGAAATTGTTTCCTTGCTGAATTTGAATTGGATTGTCAGTGTTAATTGTAACAAACAGGACACTTCCTCCACTCTAAAAACACTTGATGATTTCTGTGGCCTATTTTAGCTAAACATCAATGATGGATGCAGGTTCTTCGACAAGGCGGCAGTGGTGATGGGGGCGGAAGATACCAAAGGCAACATCAATCCTTGGAGGCTTTGCACCGTGACCCAAGTCGAGGAGCTCAAGTCCATTGTGCGGCTGCTCCCGATATGGGCCACTGGCATCATGTTCGCAACCGTCTACAGTCAAATGAGCACCATGTTCGTATTGCAAGGCAACACCATGGACCCCCATATGGGACCCAAGTTCAAGATTCCTTCAGCGTCCCTCTCCATATTCGACACCATCGCCGTCATCTTCTGGGTCCCTATATATGACCGGTTCATTGTGCCGTTGGCCCGAGCCTACACTGGCCATCATCGTGGCTTCACCCAGCTCCAACGGATGGGGATAGGGCTTGTCATTTCAATCTTCTCTATGTTGGCTGCCGGGATCCTAGAGCTCGTGAGGCTCAGCATGGTGAAGAGGCACAACTACTACGACCTTGAGCAGCTCCCCATATCGATCTTCTGGCAGATTCCACAGTACTTTATTGTGGGGGCCGCCGAGGTCTTCACATTCATTGGGCAATTGGAATTCTTCTATGATCAAGCGCCGGATGCAATGCGGAGCTTGTGCTCCGCGCTCTCACTCACTACTGTCGCACTTGGGAATTATCTAAGCACACTGCTCGTCACAATCGTCACTCATGTTACTACAAAGCACGGAAAACTCGGGTGGATACCAGATAATCTGAACCGTGGCCACCTCGATTACTTCTATTGGCTCCTCTCTATTCTCAGCCTTTTGAATTTTGTAGTGTATCTATGGATCGCGAGGTGGTACACATACAAGAAGCCAGTGGGGGCCGTTCGTGGATGATGCCAATTCATCGATTGGGTGGGCCCGGTCGTGTCCACCTATGCATGATTTACAAGTGTTTGTATGTTCTTCTTCTTCCTCTTTGGTGGATTGCTATGTGAACTTTGGAAAATTTGTGATACAAGTTGTAAAAATGGAGGGAAAATGTATTTGAATATCTACAGTAAGACTCATTTGGGTTGTATGGAAAGAATAAATGTTCTTACGAGGAGTGGCCCAGATATGAGAAAACAGGAATTGTGGGGTTCTGATCAGCAGCAAGTTGTCCAGACCATTGATCTAATGTGTCCCACCGTCAATGGAAGGATGCCACGAAAGCATTCCCAAACTGTAAAAAATCAAAATTCAGCCTCTGTTGTTGAATATGGACCTTGGCTTTATTTCATTCTTCAACCTATATTTGTAAGGCCATGGACAGAAGGGTTGAGATCATGCAATCTTGGAGGTTTTGGGGGGCGGGCCTGCCGCTAATGGTGCCCATCAGATTGATGGTCTAGATCAAAGGATAATCTCACGCATCCTATGATCTTAAACCATGCTATTGGTGGCCTACAGCTAAAGTTCTTTGAGAAGTGTGTGGCCAACATTCCATGTTCAATGCTAAAAATCCTGCGGATTAAAGGGTAGCATTGTGTAGCTGGTCCATCCACACGCGGCCCACTGGATGAACGGTTCAGATTGTCGATGCCATGTATACTTTTTGCATTGGGCAAGCAAATAAAGAGATGGTCAGATGATTGTAACCGTCCATGTTAAAATGCCATTCCATCCAATATAATGCTGAAATGATGATTATGATCCTTGATTTGCAGATTTGAATGTAACTGTTAAAATATTCATCTTAAACAGTCCAAACTCATCTGTAAAAATCAATTGCTAGAATACTCTATTCAACATACGCTATGTATTATGGCCCATCCATAGTAGGTCCAATAAGAGCGACGGTCCTGATCAGTCGTTCATTCCCGATGTGGGCCCCATAGAGCTACATAATCTTCATCAGCCTGAAGTTAGATATCTGCCTGCAGGGAAGTTATTTGATACTCTGGCAGATTAGGTTCATAGACAAGCCCTTGGAAACTATACTATGAGTATCATGCACTAACTCAACTTAAACTGATTATATTGTGGAGCCCATTGTCTCTGGTCAAAATCCCAAAATCAGATTGGGGAACAATCCTAGCCCTTGATTCGTGGACACTTTTACTGTGTACCATCCATCATACTCTGCCAGACTACATAAGTTCTTCTTATGGAAACGAGAAATCTACAACTGTTCGACCCATTTAAGGCCCATTTACATTTCCAGGCCCACTTCGTTTTCCCTTTCAAAAATACGCCCCATGCGTACGGACGCCTTGCCAAAGGTCGAAATTGCGCCTGCTTTTTCATTCAACCGGATCGGCCGCTGCTCGAAGATGAGCGCTGACACTCCTCGAACTCCGAGTTGTACGAACGGCTCAAAAGATATCAAAGTTACATGGGCCCCACAGTTACGTATTTATTATATCCACAACGTTCATCCATATTTCGAGATCATTTTGGACCGTTATCCAAAAAAAAATATTATATCCAAACATCAACTGGACCACACCACAAAGAGCAGCAGAAAATTGATTTTCACCGTTGAAACTTTTGTAGGGCCCACCGTAACATTTATTTTACATCCAATCTATTCATAAGGTCACAAAGACCTGGATGAAGAGGAAAAACAAATTTCGTAATGATCCAAAACTTCCGTGACCCCTAAAAGGGTTTCAACGATAGACGTTCAATCCTACACTGCCTTTTACAGTGTGGTCCACTTGATGGCTAAATCTGTCTTATTTTTCTTCTCAAGACTTATAACGAGTTCACCAAATATATGGACGGTTTGGATATAACACATACCTCATAAAAGGACCCAAAAAGGCGGAAGGGATTACGACAAGGGAGGAAAAAAAACAAAAAAAAATGGAAGAAGCTGGAATCTATGGCTACGGATATAATCCGTAGCCATAAGAGCAGCCCATGTATTTTCACTATGTCATTTTTTATGTATTCGATCAATCAAAAGTCTTTCGATTAATCGAAAAAGGTTCAGATCTATCTAGTGACTTTGCATAAAAAATCTTTTAAATTTTGATATATCGAAGTGTACTCGATATTATCGAAGATATAGCTACATATTATAGTCGTAGCCATAACTATAGTCCGTAAAAGTCTGTGCAATTTTTAAATTTTAATATTTTTATTTTTATTTTTTACATAGAGAACTTTATTTTACCTATAATTTTCTCTAATATGTATTTATATAAATATATATATATATATATATATAAGCATATAAAAAAAATTCCTCTCTTTTTATTCATTTCTTTCTTTATTCATTTAACAAGAATATCTTCTAAAATAAAATTAGTTACTTGATGTACCCCATATGATTTTGGGGTAGGAGAAGCTACTTTAGCCAACTAACCTAGTTATTTTCAAAGATTCCATCAGGTCGATGGTCGAAAATCCATTTCATATTCACTTTACGGTAAATTTCAATCAGTTCACGGTCAATTTCGTTCATTTCATTTACTTCGTGGTCATTTTCATGCATATCACTGTAACATCCCGAAAATCAGGGGGTCGAGTAAAACTCCACTCCCGAGTTTCCGAACATCACTTATGCAACATAAATGTATATGATTGAATGTTGTCAGTGTTAATGTATTAAACATGAGTGAGATTAAGCCAGAACAGCATATCATACTCCAGAGACAGTTAAATTAACAAGCGAAAGACTGTGATAGTATGTATAACATATATAAACTGTTGTATGTCTCCAGAGTGTGAACATGTTAACAGGTTATATGCATACATGTATACTCCAAAAGTAAACCAAAAGGATATACATGAGTGTTCTAAAAATATAAAATGACAAGTGTCAAGGTATCTAATCAACCTCCCTATAATTTCGTCAATCAGAACACGCATAAAGGAGGAATCCTCCTCATCCTCATCAAGTCCATCTCCGCTTCTCAAGCAGCGCCATCATCTGCAATCACAAAAAGGGACTGGTGGGTGTCCGGAAACACCATCCCGTAACGTGAGAGTGAGTGATCAACTCGGTAAGATAAGAGAGCAGAGATTAGCATGTTATCAAATCAATCATGCGCTAATAGTAAAGCAGTAATTCAAACAATCCTAATACTCTTGTTAATGCAATATGACATGACGTGATGTATGCCCTCACCGACGATCTCCCTCATACGGCACCATCTTACGACCGCCGCATGCAATCGACCCTCAAGTGCTCCACATCTTCCAGGCACATGCAATGGTATAGTGATATGATTTTCGAGTTGTTATTAGTCCATTCAAACAGCAGGATTGGGAAACTAAGGTACCTCCCTTATATCAATCCCAACACAGATCCGGTCTAGGGTCGTCACTCCTAGTAATCTCATACGATGTATATTTTGTAGGTCGCTGCAAGGGCTGTCAGGGCTGTTGCACACACTCGTTGCTCCGCTCCCCCATCACCTTATCAATACAGGCCTACTGTACTCTACTGCTACTGAAGGGTCGTCGCCTCCCGTAGACTCAGAATACGCTCGCGGTCACTACAAAGGACTCGTCGCCTGATCAATGTAGGCCGACAGCAAGAATATAGTGTCCCATACCACCATAATCTACTCACGAGACTAGGTGCTCACTGGTCACTACGGGGAGGTTTGTGGCCCCAGCGTAGGTCGACAGCTCGACCACGGTGTCCCATACCACCATGTCCGGCTCATGAGTCTTCGTGAATCAAGGTACCATGGTTGACAGGGATTACAATGGTAAGTTCAGTACCCTAGGTTCAAGCAGTTATGACTCATGCAGAGTGAATATACAACGGCCAGTCGGGTTACTTGACGGGCTCGACTAGGGCGATCACATCTCAAGTCGAACGACATGAAGTGCGTAAAACACTTCGCGTGGCCTAACCACTGCCGCCAACTCCAAAACATGGCTCGCATTCATCGACGCATCGTTCGTAGCAAAGATAAGCCAACCACGAAATTTCTCGATTACTGACTGCTTGGACTAAGTATAGTCCCAAACAATTATGAATTCAATCAGCAATTCATGTAAGAGTATTGGAATTGAAATACAACCATGTGAGCATGTTAACACAGGTTATAACGTACAACTTAAGTAAATCATCTTACACATGTCTTTCACACATATAATGAAATTATGCATATCGCCAACATATAGGAAATCCTTTCCATCAGCGTATTAATTGAGACTTCAATCTCAAACTAAATCATTAGAAAATCATCAAGCACATGCTATAGCATACCACTTACGTGAATCATCAAGCCCATGCATTTCATACATATAATGAAATCGTACATATAGCTAACATGTAGGAAATCATTTACATCAGCATTTTAATTGAGAAATCATCTCAAACTAATTCATAACACCATTTAATTCAATACATACTAATACAAGCATTTATACGAACACTTACACTACACACTTAAGTCTACATATAGTATGTCGACCCGAAGTGCACATTTAGGCGAATCTCTTCGCCAAACTAATTATGCATGTATTCCTAACATTCTAATGCGACAATAAACCATGTCAATCACATCAACAAAATATGAATGAAATCAGTACTTCCTACAAATGACTAAAATGCCCTAAATCTCTTATTCTTCGCCGGTTTATGAAACAGGAAACGGACAGCATATTGTACATGTCAAACGGCGTTGCCGTCGATAATCTACTATTAAACGACATTGAAAGCATTGAAAACAGTCAATCAAAGCATCTAAAATCCTCACCTTATCTCTTATAGATGTGACAATAAACCATCAAAGCATCTAATGCGACAATAAACCATCAAAGCATCTAAAATCCTCACCTTATCTCTTCGTCAACAGCGAATAGAGAACCTAATTTACGAGTTCTATCAGTTTACATGCTATGGAACGGAAAGAATCCCAAATCAGCAACTTATTAGGGTTATTTCTTACCTGAAAACGCGGAGAAATCACCGGCTGAATGATAGAAGCGTGTTGCTAAAGTACGTGCAACAGGCGGCACAACGGCAGGAAAATTCTCTCCTAATCTCTCTCACAAACTCTCACCTTTTCTCTCTCCCAATCTAGGATTTTTCTCAAATTCGGATGGGAGAGAGGAGTGAGGGTTTCAACCCCTTTTATAAGCCTAAAAATGCCCGAAATAGGCTCGGGAACAAAGTTCACTTAAGGCATATCCAAATCGGGGCTGTTTCGGTCCAAAAGTATATTTCTGGTGGTCCCCTGTCCGAACGCGATCGGACTTAAGCTCATGCATACAGGATCTAGCACGCATCAAGTTTTCAGTCCGGCAGGTTTCATAGATCGCCCGTGGCGGTCCAGTTTCAGTTCAGCGGTCACCGCACGTAGATCAGGGCTGCAAGTCTCATGATATGAAATAGAAATTTTTCCTGATCCGAGGGTGTAATCTGGCTGAATTCTGACGGTCAGAACGCTTAATACTGATACGTCAAGTCGCGTGCCAGATTTGAATTTCAAATTTCAAATCTGTCCCTATTCTCACTCTCTTCAGTCCAGGCTCAATGAAATGGCATGCGAACGTCGGTTGGACTTGATTTTTGAAATGATTGTCAAGTCCAGCTAGGCGGTTCTAACGGTCTAAGATAGTAGGTATCGGACTTTCGACGCGCGGTCTAGATCCAATACAAAGTTTCAAAGTGGTCCACATAACAAACCTGCTTAGAGTTTGATCCGAGGTTATAGAGTTTTATAGAGTCATTGGTTCTACTCGATTTGGGTCTTGTAGAACGTATTTAAAGTGATCAGGGACTATTTCTCAGCTACTCTAGCATTACGCTAGCTAACTTATGCTTAGTTTCTAAAGAAATTAATCCTAAGTGATTTCTTTGGCTATGGAATTGGGTTCTGAGCGATTTTTCAGGTGTTTTAGTTGACTCATTGCCTAAGGACGTCAAATCCCAGGTTGGCCAAAATCCGGGGTGTTACAATCACGGTCATTTCCACCTATTCTGTGTTGATTCACGGTCCTTTCGGTGCATTTCACGGTTAATTTCCTTCACTTCACGGTCATTTCCATGCATTTCATGGTCAATTTCCTTCACTTCACGATCATTTCCATGCATTTCACGGTCAATTCCCTCACTTCACGGTCATTTTCATGCATTTCACGGTCAATTCCCTCACTTCACGGTCATTTCCATGCATTTCACAGTCAATTCCCTTCACTTCACGGTCATTTTCATGCATTTCACGGTCAATTCCCTTCACTTCACGGTCATTTCCATGCATTTCACGGTCAATTCCCTTCACTTCACGGTCATTTTCATGCATTTCACGGTCAATTCCCTTCACTTCACGGTCATTTTCATACATTTCACGGTCAATTCCCTCACTTCACGGTCATTTCCATGCATTTCACGGTCAATTCCCTTCACTTCACGGTCATTTCCATGCATTTCACGGTCAATTCCCTCACTTCACGGTCATTTTCATGCATTTCACAGTCAATTCACTTCACGGTCATTTCCATGCATTTTACGGTCAATTCCCTTCACTTCACGGTCATTTTCATGCATTTCACGGTCAATTCCCTCACTTCACGGTCATTTCCATGCATTTCACAGTCAATTCCCTCACTTCACGGTCATTTCCATGCATTTCACAGTCAATTCCCTCACTTCACGGTCATTTCCATGCATTTCACGGTCAATTCCCTTCACTTCACAATCATTTTCATGCATTTCACGGTCAATTCCCTCACTTCACGGTTATTTCCATGCATTTCACGGTCAATTCCCTTCACTTCACGGTCATTTCCATGCATTTCACGGTCAATTTCCTCATTTCACGGTCATTTCCATGCATTTCACGGTCAATTTCCTCATTTCACGGTCATTTCCATGCATTTCACGGTCAATTCCCACACTTCACGGTCATTTCCATGCATTTCACGGTCAATTCCACACTTCACGGTCATTTCCATGCATTTCATGGTCAATTCCCTTCACTTCACGGTCATTTCCATGCACTTCATGGTCATTTCCATGCATTTCACAGTCAATTCCCTTCACTTCACGGTCATTTTCATGCATTTCACGGTCAATTCCCTCACTTCACGGTCATTTTCATGCATTTCACGGTCAATTCCCTTCACTTCACGGTGATTTTCATACATTTTACGGTCAATTCCCTCACTTCACGGTCATTTCATGCATTTCACAGTCAATTCCCTCACTTCACGGTCATTTCCATGCATTTCACGGTCAATTCCCTTCACTTCACGGTCATTTTCATGCATTTCACGGTCAATTCCCTCACTTCACGGTCATTTCCATGCATTTCACGGTCAATTCCCTTCACTTCACGGTCATTTTCATGCATTTCACGGTCAATTCCCTTCACTTCACGGTCAATGCATGGAAATGACCGTGAAGTGAAGTGAATTGACTGTGAAATGCATGCAAATGACCGTGAAGTGAGGGAATTGACCGTGAAATGCATGAAAATGACCGTGAAGTGAAGGGAATTGACCGTGAAATGCATGGAAATGACCGTGAAGTGAGGGAATTGACCGTGAAATGCATGAAAATGACCGTGAAGTGAAGGGAATTGACCGTGAAATGCATGGAAATGACTGTGAAGTGAGGGAATTGACCGTGAAATGCATGGAAATGACCGTGAAGTGAAGGGAATTGACCATGCATGGAAATGACCGTGAAGTGAAGGAAATTGACCGTGAAATGCACCGAAAGGACCATGAATCAACACAGAATAGGCAAGAATGACCGTGATATGCATGAAAATGACCATGAAGTAAATGAAATGAACGAAATTGACCGCGAACTGATTGAAATTGACCGCAATGTGAATATGAAATGAATTTTCGACCATCGACCTGATGGAATCTTAACTAGGTTAGTTGGCTAAAGTAGCTTCTCCTACCCCAAAATCATATAGGGTACATCAAGTAACTAATTTTGGTTTAGAAGATATTCTTACTAAATAAATAAAGAAAGAAATGAATAAAAAGAGAGGAATTTTTTTTATATGCTTATATATATATATATATATATATATATGAGAGAAAATTATAGGTAAAATAAAGTTCTCCATGTAAAAAATAAAAATAAAAATATTAAAAATTAAAAAATTGCACAGACTTTTACAGACTGCAGTTATGGCTATGGCTATAATCTGTAGCTATATCTTCGATAATATCAAGTACACTTCGATATATCGAAAATTAAAAAAAAAATTATGCAAAGTCACTAGACAGCTCTGGACTTTTTTCGATTAATCGAAAGACTTTCGATTAATCAAAGACATAAGAAACGACATAATGAAAATACATGGCCTGCAGTTATGGCTACGGATTATATCCGTAGCCATAGATTCCAGCTTCTTTTCTTCTTTTTTTTACCTTGTTGTAATCCCTTCCGCCTTTGTGGGTCCTTTTATGAGGTATGTGTTATATCCAAACCGTCCATATATGTGGTGAACTCGTTATAAGTCTTGAGAAGAAAAATGAGACAGATTTAGTCCTCAAGTGGACCATACTGTAAAAGGTAGTGGAGGATTGAACGTCTACCGTTGAAACCCTTTTAGGGGTCACGGAAGTTTTGGATCATTACGAAATTTGTTTTTCCTCTTCATCCAGGTCTTTGTGACCTTATGAATAGATTGGATGGAAAATAAATGTTACGGTGAGCCCTACAAAAGTTTCAACGGTGAAAATCAATTTTCTTCTGCTCTTTGTGGTGTGGTCCAGTTGATCTTTGGATATGATTTTTTTTTTTTGGATAACGGTCCAAAATGATCTTGAAATATGGATGAACGTTGTGGATATAATAAATACGTAACTGTGGGGCCCATGTAACTTTGATATCTTTTGAACCGTTCGTACAACTCGGAGTGTCAGCGCTCGTCTTCGAGCAGCGGCCGATCCGCTTGAAGGAAAAAGCAGTGGCAATTTCGACCCTTGGCAAGGCGTCCGTACGCATGGGGCGTATTTCTGAAAGGGTAAACGAAGGGCCTGGAAATGTAAATGGGCCTTAAATGGGTCGTAAAGTCGTAAATTTCTCTATGGAAACACAAGGACTTAGGTGAGAGTTGACTACCTTATTTTAAGTAGTTGTGACTTATCCACCTTACAAGTTGAAAACATTCACGGCAATCCAGACCATCCAAATCACTGACCCATTGTCAGTTGAGTTTATTAATCGTTCATAGACAATCCATCCAACTGCTAGTTATAAAATGGAAGGTTAAATATCAAAAGGATCAGTGGTCCAAATTCATCGAGTGGAAATCAGACGGTTAAGATTGTCCATCAGTGTGAATTTCAAGATGTGATTTATCCAAGATTCGTTTGATTATTTGGATGGTATGGATTTCCTTTCATGTATGCCAACCACAACTTAAAATGGTGGTCAACAATCACAATTGTCAGGAAAATGTAAAGAAGAGGTGTGCTAACCACGTGCATGTGTCTCCCCATCCATACTCACGCAGGCACACGTGTATGGCATACACGTGCCAGATATGAGCTTTCTTCTGGTGAGACAATGCTTTGATCTTATGCCTAAAAAATCAGGCCATTTTCTCAGGTGGGTCACAAATTATAAATGAAGTGATAGGTTAAAACAATCATTTATGGCCGTACATTTGTTTTGAAGGCTGTAGATCACCTGATGTATGAAATAGACTGATTTACAGGCTGGAAAATCTAAAGAGCGTACCCCACCTGATGGAAAGCTCAGATCTCACACACGTTTCCAATATTGGCACGTATGCTCGCTTGTGGACGGGCAGTGCTCCCTTACCAGTAGGGAATTACCGAACCTCTCCGAAGAAACCTAACTCCTCTTCTGTCCGTTTCTTCTTTTGTCTCCCAGCAGTTGAAGAGGAAAGAAAAGGCGGGAAGCCTTGAAAGAAAGAAAACCGAAATAACTGTTTTCTCAGCCACCAAAAAACTAAGAGAAGGAAATCTGAGAATAAGCAGCTTCAACGGCTATTTCCAGATTTCAAATTCAAAGAAAAATAAAAGGGGGGGGGGGAAGAAAATTTTCTTTTCTTGGAATTTGAAGGAGGGATTGTTTCTATTCACTGATGGATTGCATTTTCTTGGTCTGATTTCTGATCTAACGCAGCCCATGAAAAGATTTGGAGATTGAGATCATGTTCTATAGTCTATTCAATCATGATCTTGCAAAGCTGCCCAAATGAAGAAATGCATGGATTCAAGTTGTGCTTGAAAGTTAGTCAATTCTCAGCTGTTGTTTCTCACAATTAAAATGAGAAGTGGGTTTTAATCGATCATGAGGACCTGATATTGAGGTTTGGTATCAGGTGAATTAGGATCTGAATTGCAATCTTGGCTGTTGTCTAGATTCATCTGCTTTAGCATTTGTAGATTCTTGATTGTTAGTTTCTTGGAATTTTATATAGGGAATGACAGGATTTTCTACTGGTTAGAGCCTTCAAATGCCTGGCAATTTTTCTTTTCTTATTCTTCTTCTTCTTCTTCTTCTTCTTTTTCACCTTGTCATCCAGGAATTTTGGGTTCAGTTCAAGAATCATCAGATCAGATTTAAAATCGTAAGAAGTTCTGCTCCTGAAAAGCACAGTCGATTTCAATAAAGAATCATCTCCTTCTCAGGGTAAATTCAAGAGGCATTTCCGTTTCATACAATCTCATCTTTTGGTTTGCTTAAATCACTCTTTTGAGTACCCGAAAATATCTTTTGAATTAGATTTTGCACTGATAAAGGGATTACTGACACACAAACAGTTCATCACAGAAAAATAGAAGAGAAAAAAAAAAAACACCCCAGCAAAATTTCAGGCAGTTGGAATCCTGGGTGGGCCATGATCTTAGGTTCATCCCAGCTGTTGGTATGCTTTCATCAGGTGATGAGACTGTTCTCAGAGCCTATAAGGAGAAATATGCATTAAAAGCATTTTTAGTGGCACACAAACACACCCTCGGGTTTTTAGTTTCAAGTCTTGGATCATGTGATCTTGTAAGCCGGAGCACAAATGATAGATTGAAGAAACTGATTGGGGGCTCTGCTATGGCTACTCAAGATTCCTGCTCTCCCCATACATGCCAATGTAGCATGTGTGAGAGATCCAAGCCATTTGTCAGGAGGTGTCACTTAGTCTATGGCAACCTGAAAATCAGCTGGGCTAGTTATCAGGTGAGTCTTACAAGTACATTGAATGTGGATTGTTGGTCAATTCCTTTTAACCGTTCATTCCTCTCATATGTCTGTCCCATCTGATGAATGACCCAGATCTCCCCACACTTCCAAATAAGCAAGTTTGGAAAGAGCAGGATCCAAAATATCCTGCTCTCTCTGATTGTAAATGGTATCATCCAATTCATTAACTGGTCTTAGAATCTCATACATTGAAAAGCAGATTACTGTATTCAGACTACTCACCGCAGGAACATGGTGTTTGGATCATGTCACTCTAGTTCAATGGAAAGCAAGAATGTTATGAGATTTTTCATCAATGCAATGATCCTCATTAGGTTGTCCCTGAATTGTAGGAAAAAAAAAAAAAATTTTGAGCCATGAAATCGTGTCTATCCAAACGGAGGATAATAAACATAGAACTTTGGAAAGCTGGTTCCATCTTGTGATCCAGCATGAGTCATCTGTCACCGTGTTGCCGTATGCATTAGTTTTCTGGATTCTGCATTTGTTTCCTCTTTGGATCTTTCCAGCTCAGATAGATTTTTCAATTTTATCAAATGGGTTTTTCTTGTAATCAAAGAATATCAAGTTCCAACTGAATTTCTCCATTCCCACCTCTGCTTTTGCATTTTGCGCTACGTGCAAATGCTTGCCGTTTTAGCCTTCATACTTGGGTGACTCTTGATCTTGCCATCTAAAATGAAATTTTCTTTTTGCGAGGGAAAGAGAAACAAGCAGAAAATCCCTCCGTCTTCGACATAGATATCAACAGCTACTACAGAAAAGCAAAATGACAGAACCAGAAAGTAGCTCAAAGCAGCAGCAACCCAAGGAAGTGACAGCCCCACGAAGGTCGCCCAGGTTACAGGAACCTGAAGACAACCATCCAAAAAAGAGAAGCATTCCCAAGGAAGCACAAGCCCCGCGAAGGTCACCCAGGTTACACGAACCCAAAGACAACCAACCTCAAAGCATATGTATTCCCAAGGAAGCACAAGCCCCACGAAGGTCACCCAGGTTACAGGAACCCAAAGACGTCCAACCTCAAAGCATATGTATTCCCAAGGAAGCGCCAGCCACACAAAGGCCGCCCAGGTTACAGGAACCCAAAGACAACAAGCCTCAAAGCATATGTAGTCCCAAGGAAGTGCCCACCACACAAAAGCCTCCCAGGTTACAGGAACCCAAAGACAACAAACCTCAGAGTATATGTAGTCCCCAGGAAGTGCCAGCCACACAAGGGTCGCCCAGGTTACAAGAATCCAAAGACAACCATCCACAAAGAATAGGTATTTCTGAGGAAGCATCAGCCCGACGAAGGTCGGCCAGGTTACAGGAACCCAAAGACAGCTATTCACAAAGAAACCGTATTCCTAAAGGTACCGACTTTCAGGTTGATGTGCCTGATTGGATTGGCATGCCTGAAATTGCAGATGCACCACCCAGCAGAAATAGTCCAGATGATTCAAGATGGTTGGGTACCCAATTGTGGCCACCGGAGGATGATACTTCAGAAATCGGTGTGGTTATGATTGGGAAAGGGAGGCCTGATTCATGCTCCTGCTCTTCCCCAGGAGACAAGGAATGTATCAAACGCCACTTGGAGGAAGAAACGGAGCGACTGAAATCCAATTTGGGCCCCGTTTTCTTCGAGTGGAAATTCAATGAGATGGGTGAGGAGGTTGCAAAGTCATGGAACCCTGTAGAAGAAGATCTGTTTGCTGATATTGAGAAGTTGAATCCCAACTATGAGGGAAAGAACTTCATAGAGACTGCTATGGATTACTTTCAATACAGGAGCAGTAAGAACATCCTCTCCTACTACTTCAATGTATATCTCCCCAGGCGGATCCGCAGGGAGAATGAAGTGACCCCTGGAACAGCCAATAGCAATGACTAATAAAGAGATGGCAAGGCTCAGGAAGATTCGAACTCCATAAATGCTCGAAAATGATACAAATGCAAGATTGAGAACAAGTGCACACAGTAGTGTAGATTAGATGTTTTCAGTTGCTGCCGCCACAATGCTACTTCTCTTCAGATTCCATAATTGTGGGTTTTTTTCTTTTTCTTTTTCTTTTTTTTTTCTTCTTCTTTTTTTTTTTTTTTTTTTTTTTTTTGTGTTTTTGTTAATGGACATGATACAACACCTCCTAGCATCAGATTATAGGGCGAAAAGCCATCAAGAGTAAGATACCGCCATTGAAATGCCACCTAAGGTGCCTTCTTTTCACTTCTCGGTTGCACCTGTGGCTCTGACCTGATCCAAGCTAAATGATTCATTGTGGTGGGATTATTTACGACCCTTGCTTTCAGAGATGATGAATGGAATCAAATGAATTGGGTTTTACTGGTTTTGTTAAACCATGAATATCCATCTTACTCTCCAAAATCAAAGAAATGGATGCAATTGTGTTCCAAAAATTGTTACAGAAGTTGGCAGTTTGAATGATAATAAGATTTCAGATGTATGTAATCCCCTCGGATTTTGAGGTTTCAATCCTTGAAGTTGTTTTTGAGGACATGCTCAGATGCACCCAAATCACAAGCAGGTTTTGGCAGAGCTGATACCAATCTGGCTGCGGCGCATTTGGGATGTGTGGAAAACCAGACATTCACTCCTAAAAAGAAGTTATCATTAATGATATGTTTCCATGAATCCCGAATCACAGGTGCAATCAATACCTTGGCAGGGTGGTCTGGGTGGAAAACCAGACATTTGCTCCTAAAAATAAGGTATCATTTCAACCGACTCATTGTCCATCACTCATTAAGGGGGGCCCTTTCCTCATCCAAGGTAGTCACCATGCATTTTCTTTCAACAATCTTGCCATTAATTTCTAAGAAAAACCAATCAATACCAACAAGTGATAATTTTCAACAGACCCGCCATTTTATCTGTTCAGCAAGCAGCAACTTACAAAACTACAGGAGATCACAGGAACAATAAAGAAATTATAGTAGGAATGAAAAGCAACAAATTCCATGGGAATAACAACCGCCGAGCCGCCACCAATGTTCCTCATGGTTTTGACCCCTGTTTTGATTATTACAAAGGACTTCTCAACTTCCGACAGGCGAGAAACAGCACCAAGTTCTGGCCAAACATTGCCTTCGCTGTTCATGTCTTCTCAATCATGGTCGCCACATTCTCATTCCATAAAAGGAAACTCCAACCATGGAAGCCTGATACACTTTCTTCTTATTGCTTTGCTCTTCCTTTCGTTCTTCTCTCGCCACCATCCCAATGAAAGATGGGTAGTTTCAAAGAGTTCCATGCAATAATTCTCTTATCGCATGGTCACTCCCAAATATTTCCCACTAGGATTCGTTTGCGTATTCCATTACAGCCAAGTTACACAGTTGAGGTGAAGCAATAAAAGCATGAACCACTTCAGCTAGCTGTCCTGTTCAGTCCAAGCCAGGAAAGCAGATGAGTCACCAACAAGGCCTACAGGACAGGTATCACGTTTTCAGTTTCGCGTTAGTCTGGCCCTCTTCTCATCAAGCATTTGGGTATCATCCAAGACACTGAACAAATCAAACAGCACCCTAGCATCAGCTTGTTGCAATTTGAACGGTAGAACTGCATCATGTGGACTTGGCACTTGCAGCAGCTCAGACAGATGGAACTGCGACTACTGCTGGGGGGGGGGGGGGGGGGGGGGAAGTGAGAACTTCTACAAGTATTGCTCTGACATATGTGAAAGACCAAAGAACCAATATCCAACTCTTGATGGCATGCTGGATAAATGAAATGTAGGATCACCCTGCAAAGCACACAAAACCTGTCAGTGCAATTGCATCAAAAGATCATGTTACATGAAGGTATGACTTCAACAAGAGTGTAATGATAGACTGCAAGATTGAAAGAGAGGGAAATCAGGGTCCCAAGCTCAACTCATAACCTGCCCATGAAACACCCTGATATATGGCAGTATGCATTTTAGGGTCCAAAATGTCGATAACATGGTGTGCTGTAACAGCTGTTAGGGGCCATAAAGGCCATTGCATAAAGGTAACGGTGGCAACCGTTATACATTATGGGGTCGTAACAGCCATTACAGGAAAAATGACCCATAACAACTGTTAGAGCCCTCGTAACGGCCTGTTATGCCTCCCATAACAGCCCATTATGGACCGATACAGGTTTTTCGGTTTTTTTTTTAATTAAACAGAGAGAGAGAGAGAGACCATAATAGCCATTACAGCCTGTATCGTAAAGGTAACGACCACTGTCACCGATACAGAATACCTTGGTTGATAATCTGTAGGCATTCATCCTTTCGATTTTATATGTTTTCTTGCATTTAAGCTCAATCAGTCCACCTCCAAGCTTAAAATCTGAATTTTACAGCCCGAGTTGATGGATAAAGGCTTGCAGTTACAAGTTGGTGAATCAACTTCTAGAAGGCTAGCCTACAAGCATCAACGGTTGCGATCGGGACCATATTCGATGAGGCAAGGTGGTGCACATATGTGCATTTTGGGTTTAATGCATGCTTTTAAATATGGCAGTATCTTCGAATATATTGTATTTGCATGTTTGGTCACGCACATAAAGCTAGAAACAGAGAATATGAGGTCCACCAACTAACTGTAGCCATAGATGCTCCAGTAATCAGTTCCTTGCCTCGTCCAAAGACAATGTACTTGATCAAGTACTCAAAATACTTTCCACCATTTCACAAACACGAGCAATGCAAAAGATAGATCTAAAAAGAAAGCTGCAGTAGAGATGAACACAGCTTTATAGACTTGAAAGACACTATCAGAGTTTGGAGTTTTGAGTTTCACAGTTCAAAACATTGACTTCAACTACTAATATTCTACACTTGTAGTAGGTAACACGAGTGCAAATTGCAATATTGTATTCTTCTAAGAGTAATGATCCAGTAAAGTGCACGGAAACCTTCCAATGTACATAGTTGCATTTGGACTCCTAGGCATCCAACTCCAGATATGGACCATTCGTTAGTTCCAACTTCCAGTTCACTCTTCATAGGCTGCTTGGAAGAAATCATACCAATTGGATGGTCCAAACCATCCAATCAGCAGGATACTAAAATGAAGGTACAAGATCACTCCTGGAACATAGGTCCAATTTCATGTATAGGGCCATAGGATTGCTGTGACTTTTGCACAGTAGTGGACGATGAAGGTGCTGGACCTAAGGGTCCTTACTCTTACTCTAGTGGTAGACTCAGGAGTTTCGACACCTGGTTGAGGGTTTGAGTACCCATAGGTGGTGAAATTCCACTACGGCGTGAGTGTGTGGTGGTGTGTGTGCGTGTGTAAAATAAATAAATAAATAAAACAAAAAAAGAAGAAGGTGCTGGACCTAATGGATGGCTCAGATATGTGATCTAAATGCCAATCAGTCCAAATGCAACTATGTGCACAGTAAGGTTTCAATGTACTTGCCCACTAGGTCACTATTCTTCTGATACACAATCATGTTTCGGATCGAAGAAAATGACCCAACAAAGATTTCTAGCAATCAGAAGTCTACATTCAAACACATTTAAAGGTTCTTAATCATGCAAAAACATTTGAAAACATTGCTCAAAAATAGAAAATATCATATCAATCCAAAGAGGAAAATTGTAGTAATAGACGAAAACATAGCTTGTAGAATTGAAAGACATTATTGGTGTTTTGAGTAAGTTTCGAGATTTTAAACATTGCATTTAACTATTGACATTCCAAGCTGGTATTAGATAACACACACACACAATGCAATTCTTCTAGTCCCCAATTGCATTTTCACATCAAAGAAAAGGACCCAACAAAGATTTTATAGCAATCAGCAATCTATATTCAACCACATTGAAAGATTCGTGTTGATATTTGCATTTTCCAACCAATATTAGAGGAAAATGATTAAGAACTAATAATTGGATACTAAGCATATATCGCCAACCTAAAATCAATTGAAGTTCTAAAATAGCACATTCTTTGGTAGCATCGACTTGAAATTACAAATCACAAACATTCTTATGGCACATTTATCTAGCAATGTCCCACTGCATGTGATCCATGTAGCAGAAATCTCAATGGCCAAATATCCCACAGTCCATAGGAAGATGAGTCGGAAACTTCTTTTTTCCCCTCTTCTGAAATGGGAGGTTACATCGCTAATAGGTGGGATTTTTTCCATGTGGCTGATCAACTGTGGGGCCTTTCAGATGAATGACCGGGATCATCACATGGTTGGCAGAAAGGGAAGCAGCATGGATGAGCCATGTCAGCATATCTCAGCCTACATTGTTGTAATCTAATTATAAACGCAATGTACAATTTCAAGACACTAAAATTGGTGCGAATATCCTCACATTCATATGAATAAAACAAATAAAAGAGCATGATAAATGCAGCATTTACATAAGAAAGATGATTAATCAAATGCTCGAATGGAGAAAACCTGATGGGAGGCGGCCGGCCACCAATTCAATACATCCGCAGAACGTTCCTAGTGAACAAATGCGAGTTCTTCGACCCGCTCTTCTCAGACCTGCTGCTCCTCCGGCTACTGCTCAAGGGCGCCAAGTAAAAACGCAGCAACCCATTATCAAATTTACTCGGCGAATACCTTGCACTCCGAGCCCGCTCCAACATGGGCTCTTCTCTCCTCTTCTTACCATGCCCATTCGTTTCCGAGACCCTCCTTACGTTCTCAAACCCTCCAATGTTGGAAGAGCTCCTCCAACTAACGCTGCTATTGCTCCGAAAAGCTTTTGGATCGAACGCCATTTTCTGCTCCACATTCGCCTCTCTCCGCCAAGATTCAGAGCGTGACCGCTCAACCACATTCGCTCTACAATGCAGCCCACCATCGTCATCATCACCATCATCATCTTTGCTGCCACTCCCACGTCGATTGATCAACCCCCAAATGTTCCATGCCTTGCTCCACCGGCCCGACTTCTTAGACCCTTTCCGGCCAGAAGCAGCTACATCCCTGGAAGCCGATTCGAAGATCTCAGAGCAATCATCTCGAAGCGAATTCGAATGCAAGTCCCTAGAATCAGCAATCTTGTTCCTATGGAAATAGTCCATGCGCGGTGGCGAGAGCTTCGCACTGGAAACTGACCTCGTCTCGTCAGTCTTCGATGCTGCAGACACTGCCCCGACCTTCCTCATGGAGCTCGACCGTTCGAAACTCCGCCGCCGCCGCTGCCACGATGGGGAATTCGAGTAGTACTCCCTCGTTTGAACTGACCCACCCGGCGTCTTCGGATCCTCATCAATCGAATTCATCTCAGACAGGATCTTATCATCTGACCGTCCAATCACAACTGGGCCATCTTCCACAACAGAGCCCATAGTCGGGGCCATCCTCGGCAACCCCACTCTCCCCATCAAATACCCATCCCAAGACGCCCGCGGCCCATCAAACGAACACCTCGGATCATCAAACGACACCCGGCCAGCATCCAACGAGAACCGTGGGCCCGTGTCGCATGACCGCCGCCCGAATCCATAATCCGCCACCTCAGATTGCGTATCCAGAAACCGCCGCGGCTTCTCATCCCTCGCCACCATTCCCGCCGCTGACCGATCCCCGCCATGGGCCCCACCCTTCTTCTTCCCACGCCATTTCTGTAATTTCTTCCCGAAAACCGCTGCTGCGGCCCGAAAGCTCCCAGCAATCGCCGACGAGGCCTTATCTGCCGTCGGATTTTTCATCTGACCATCCAAATCAATATGATCCTTCATCGTCGCTTCCTCTTCACCGATCGCCCTTAAATCCACGGCCGACGCAGCTCTGATCTCCACTATCTCCTCGATCTCTTCTTCAACCCCGCCGATCCTCGCATTTACAATCCTGCCATCGTCTCTCCCTACGTTCTCCTGGTAGAAGAGATTCGCGAGCGTGCTTTGCGCTCGGACGTCGCAAGACCGTCGCTGTGGCTCGAAAATTACTGAAATGCCATCGGAATGTTTTATTCCAGAAAAGGACTTGCTGCGGCGTAGCTGAGGTAAGACGTTAGAGTCAGACGCGGAGGGCTTGGCGGTCTTTTTGAAGAAGGAGTTTAGGGCTGACGTAGAGGTGGGCTTATGGTCCGACGCGGCGGCTGGAGCGAGCTGGGTCAGACGCTCACGCAGGCAGGAAGCGCAGAAGCCGGTGACGTTCTGGTCGGGGTGGAGCTGGCAAGAGGAGGAAGGTCGAGGACGAGGCGGGGGGTGCTCGAGAGTCATAACAGGGGGAGGACAGTGCGCACCCCTCGTGTTAGCGTGAGCATGGTAAGTGGAAAAACAGAGGGGTGTTTGCTAAATGGAACGGGTGGGTGTTTGGTGTTGTTGCAGAGTGAAAGAGAAGAACGTCTGAGAGAGACGCTGGGTCGTTTGTCGACTGATTTTCTTCAAAGATTGCTGTAAAGCAGAAAAGCGAAAGCAATCACTCGCCCCACTACATATGCTTTGCCTTTGGCTTTCTTTTTCTTTTTTCTGGGCTCTTTGAGAAATGTGAAGCTTACTCGCGCGTGTACGTCGGCACACGTGTTAATTACACCAGATCGGTGCACGTGTTTTAGGATTTCTGTTCATCAGGGATCAGATCATGATCATACATGCTTATCTGGGTTGTTGGTCCACTTTTCATAGCCGTCCATTTCTTTACGTACATAAGGGGAACGCGGATTGTGCACACTGTAGGGCCCACTGTTATGTCTGTGTCTAATCCACGCCGTTCATATGTTTTTTCAGATCATTTTATGGTATGGGCCCAAAACTGAAGCATGTACAAAGATCAAGTGGACCACATAATAGGTAAGATTGGGAATTGAACATCTACGGTTGAAAGATTTTTGTGGCCCAAAGAAGTCTTGGATCAAGCTTATTTGTTGTGTTTTCCCTTCATCTATGTCTGTGTGATCTTATGAACAGGTTGGATGACTAATAAACATTAACGTGGGCCCTGGGAAGGTTTCAACTGTGGATGTCATTATCCCCACTTTTTCCTCTTGTGTGGTCCACTTGAGCTTTAGATATGCTTCAATTTTTGGTCCATGCCCTAAAATGATCTTTAAAAACGTATGGACGGTGTGGATAAGATACACACATAGTTTACTCAGTACGCAATCAGCGTCCACATCAGCGTAACTTGCAAGGCCATTTATGGCATCCAAAGTTCAGGATCCGAAACTCGGGTGGCCCGTGCCATGTGACATCATGCTTAAAATCTTTAAAATCAAATGGTGTGGTCCGCTTGAGTTCAGAATCGCTTGATTTTATTTATCCTGGTGAGACGAATGGTTTGAATGGATTGGATGGTTTATTCAAAACATATTGTTACAACACACGATTTTAAAGGTTTTCTAACGGTGGCTGACCCACCTCAATTTTTCCATGTGGTGTGGCCCACTAAGCTTTTGATCTCCCTGACTTATGGGTTCCAAAAAAAATATGGAATGGGTGAATATGATGGACGAATTGGATTCTGTCTCTACATACATACGTAGCCCACTTGATAAGCGCATGAGAAAGTGCGGTTTTTGGGTCCCACTTCAATTAGCGCACCTGGAACGTTCTTGCCACGATGGCAAGTGTGCTCGCGAGTAGGATTCTTGTTCTACTCTACTTTACGAGAAGTGATCACATGCATCGTACAAAGTTTTTAATATTCCCCTTATACACTTCAGCATAACATCCGAGCCGTAAAAAAGTGGACCACACGAATCAGTTGAGTCAGGTGGGCCATGTACATAAATTGAGTCAGGCCATCGGCTGCCATTGATTTCAACGATGTAGCCCAATTGGTAAGTGGACCGTTCTGATTTTCGTCCCAGGTGAGATTTATGATGTGGCCCACCTTTTGCACGGAACGGATTTTATATACAAGTGACACGTAAGCAGAAAAATTAAAAAAAAAAAGTTTGTATGTTAAGTTGGTATACGATCATTGCTTTTTTACTCTTCAAATATCTCCATGCAACGTTGCATGTGATTTCTTTCCCGCCAATGTATCCCTTGTGCAGAACACCTTAGCCGTCCAAAAGGTGGACCACACCACACAGATCTCCAGAGCGACAATGGGCTCCACCTTCAGGGAAACGGATTGGCTACTCCCCCTGCCACCAGCCCGGTGGCTGGTGGTCGGTGCAATGTGGGCCCCACCACGATGTATGTGTTTCATCCATTCCGTTCATCCATTTTTACAGATCATTTTAGGATTAATCCCAAAAATTAGAGGGATATAAATCTCAGGTGGACCGCACCAGAAGAAAACAATAGTGATTGGATATCCACCATTAAAATCCTCCTAAGGCCCACTGTACTTTTTACTTTGACATCCAATCTGTTGATTAGGTCATACAGATCCATACAGATCCAGATGAATGGTAAAAACAAAGATCAGGTTGATCCAAAAACTTTCATGGCCCTCAAAAAGTTTTCAATTCTGTTTCCTGTAATGTGGTCCACTTAAGATTGATATGCGACTAAATTTTTGTCTCATGCTATAAAATGATATAGAAAAATAGATGGATGGCATAGATGAAAAACATACATACTGTTGGACCCACAGAGCACCGACCATCAGCCATTAACGGATTGGCTCCACCTTGAGAAACCTAATGCTCGGACTGAATGTACGGCATGGCCCACCGAATGAGTAGCTTGGTCTTCTTTAATGCCCTGCATTATTTGATACTCTGGCAGAGCATGATGGTTGAGATGCAGGCACCCATAAATTTATGACGAAGGTACATCATGTAAAAGTAAACTGTCCAAATTGCGGGACCCACTTTTTATAGATTTCCACCCAAAACTCAGATTGATTGAAAGATTCCGACCTCTGATTAATGGTCATATTTTTTTGATGAATGAGGACCGTTGACAACTTTTCATTTAAACTGTCAACATTGTCCGCCAATCATCTAGTTATGAAATCAAAACATTGTATAATTCTTGGTATACGAGCCGTCTAAATAGGGCCCCATGGTTTGAACCACTTAATTTAAGTTACCAATATGTAACTTTTGTAATTTATTAATGCTTGTGTATAAACCATCGCACGCTGCCAGAGTATTAAACCTTTTCCTTTCCACGTCGTCGGTTAACATTTCTCGTTTGACAAATGCGCCCTTTATTTCTAATTTGGGTAATACAAAAGGTATAATATTGTACTGCTTTATTAACAAAAGTGAAAAAGAAAGCACGCGTATTAAACAGTATGGATGAAATACAGAATCCATCTTATATTTGGTGAGTATGTACAGACCATCCAGATATACGTCCCTGTATTTTCCATATTAGAATACTAGTATAAGATCCAAGCCGTCCATTACTCAAAATATGATGGTCTAACTCAATAAACATGATTCTATGTCATCATATAGGTTACTGTCAACAAAACAATAGAATTGTTTAAAAGACCGTTTAACAGTCTATACAGTAGACCTTAGATGTAGCCCCATCTAATAAACGGTTTAGTCGAATTATTGTACGTACGAACCAAATTTTTCGAAGCCAGATAATGGACGTCTTGGATATTTCATGAATATGCCAGATTAGCACACTTAGAGGCCTGTATACATGTTGGGATGAATGCGCGTGGGTTAGAAAACACGCCGTCCCGCACCGTACCTGTACGAACCGGAATATAGCGACGGGACACAGATTGTGCGGTGAGGCGCTCACCGCCCTTTACAAGACTCTGTGGGGCCCACCGTGATGTATGTATTTTACCCACACTGTCCATACATTTTTAAGGATCATTTTAGACTATTGGACCAAAATAGAAAGATATCCAAAGATCAAGTGGACCACACCACATAAAACAATGGGGATAGTAACGTCCACCGTTGAAACCTTCCTGGGCCCGATGTGATGCTTACTTTTCATCTAACCTGGTGATAAGGTCATAAACACCTGGATGAAGGTAATATAAAATATCATCTTGATCTGAAACTTCTCTGACCCACAAGAAGTTTTAAATGATATCCATTCAATGTCCACTGTTTTCTGTGATGTAGTCCATTTGAGATTTATATGTGCTTAAAAAAAATTTTGCTTTACTAAAATGATCTGTAAAAACAAATGAACGGTGTCGATAAAATAAATACATTAAGATGGGCCCACAGAGTCTTCACGTCAGAATTAAGAGTGGTGAGCGCCTCACTACACAATCTGTGTCCATAGAACCCTCTCTCGTGTACGTCTGGCAGGAGTATGTCTGAATCGAACCGTCGATCTAGTGGACCTTCCCATGGATGGTCCACAATTCAAAACACACAACGATTGGATGATCCTAAGCATCTAATCAGTGACCTTTTAACATACGGTAAAAAACAAAAGCTGTTGACCGTCGTCACTCAACATGGAAAAGTAAAGATAAGTGACTGCAAGCATCATCAGATGTGTGTCATTGACGACTAGTGGTCCATCCACTGTGGGGCCCACCAAAGAGACCAGCCCGATTCATTCCCAACCCTGATACGTGTACGTTGCAGAGGGGTCTGTACCCCACTAGTTCTGCTGCTATGTCGTACCAAAGCATGCAAATAGCTGCAGTGGCTGACGTCATGCGGTGGGCTACGTGGCAATCACAGCTCCGTATACCTGTAGTGCACCAATTCCCATTGGATTCTAACAGAGAAATGCCATTATGCAGATCACTTTCCCATTTCTATGCTGACACGTGGCAAATATATAGCAGTAGGACCGTTGATCTGGTGGGCCACTATTTGGGTGAGTCATAGGCTAAAACCCATATTGACTAGACCACTCTAACCATTCAGATTTTCTGAATTTTAACTTTAAATCTGAACCGTCACTTGCTTTGATTGAGCGTCCAGGTACTGATGAGAGAGCTGCACCACCAGATCCCCTTGATTTTCAAACGGTCCATTTGCATACTTCATTGATCCAAACCGTTGATATTATGGGCCCAATATGGTAGCCTGATGTTACAAAATTCTCCCATCTCAGAAGATCACTATATTTCTGTTGAATGTAGACAGTTGCTGTAGTTTCTTTCTTAGCCGTCTATTTTATGGGCACCAAATAAAGGTTTAGGATTTCCCACACGAGAGATCCTCTTTTCTCTATAGAGAAACCCTAGTGGGACAAACGGTATCAACGGCTTGGATCAATGAGATATATATAGTTTCGCTTGTACATTGAACAAATATGCATATTCGACATAGCATTAAACAGGACCTTTCTGTGTCTCGCGCTTTTCGTTTGTACCAATGAAGCTCATTTTTTAATGATCTGAACCGTTTATATCATGGGCCCCACCGTTGATTCCTTGAACCTCTGGCTTCCATTGTTGTTGGTATCTTCTTTTTCTTAACTACTTTCCCACCAATTGAAGGGTTAGGATTCTAACATCTTAGATACGTTTGCTTGGTTAGTCTTGTCACAGTGTTCTTTATCCTTCTGTTTTCTTTCAATGGGTAAGCAGGCGATCTGATGCAGCGAGATCTGAACCATGGAAGCGGGTTAGGTGCGGCCCCAGACTCACCCAAGACCGTGCGGCCCTCAACGTGGGGCCCACCTTGATGTATTTATTCTATATCCAGGCCGTTCATCCGTTTTACTGGATCATTTTAAGGGATTAGCTCAAAAATAAATTAGATCCAAATCTCAGGTGGACCATGCCATAGGAAATAGTAGTGATTGAATGTCTCACCATTAAAAAATTCCTAGAGCACAATGGAATGTTTTCATAATGTTTATTGGTAAAGTCACAAAAACCTAAATGAACGAAAAAAAAAAAAAAAAAAACACAAATACAAGCTTGACTCAAAACTTTCATGATTCGTAAAAAGTTTGTATTGGCCATCACCAAGGACTATGTACATATGGACCTGGTTTTCACCATAACGATTACTAATGCATGAATAAGGATCCAATTAATCTTATTTAATTAATGAAAGATTATATTAATAAGATCAACATCATCTCAACCCCATAAGAAATTAATAAATTTAGGATTAGTTTTTAAAAGAACTTGAGTTTGGATTTTTCCTTTGAAGTCTATGAAACTTTTAGGTAGCTGTTTATGGAAATTTTTTAAAGAGTTGATGAATTGAATTTGATTTTTTTTAGCGGATTGCATGGCGTGGTGTGTTGACATAACTAATTTCTGTGATCCCTATCATAATGCATGTGTATATAACACATATATCAAGGTGAGGCCATAAACTTTTTTTAATACATGGGCCAAAAAAATAAGTAAATCTAAAGCTTAACTGAACCATACCACATAAAGCAGTGCGGATTGAAGACTGCCCTAGAAAACTTCCTGGAGGTCAAGAGGTTTTGGGTCAAGCTAGTTGTCATGGGTCTATATAACCCTAAAAACCAACTACGTGTCTTAGAAATTTTTTAAAGAGTTGATGAAATTTTTTAAAGAATTGATGAATTGAGTTTGATTTTTTTTTAGCAGATTGCAAGGTGTGGTGTGTTAATATGACTAATTTTTGTGATCCCTACCATAACGCATGTGTATATAACACATACACTAGGAAGGGGACACTAACTTTTTTTGATACATGGGCTAAAAAATAAGGTAAACCTAAAGCTTAACTGAACCAAACTGCAGAAAGCAGTGCGGATTGTAGACTGCCCTAGAAAACTTCTTAGAGGTCAAGAGGTTTTGGGTCAAGCTAATTATTATAGGTCTATATGACCCTACAAACCAACTACGTGTCAAATAAATAGGATGCTCTCTGTAGTGTGGTCCACTTAAACTTTGGATTTTCTGCCCTAAAATGATCTTACAAGATGATTGGACGGCTGGCTAGTGTTTTGAGGGCTAGCACTCGTCCCGGTTTCATTGATCTCTAGAAATATGGTCGAATAAATTTCAGTGGACCATTGAACTTGGTTTGATGATAACATTGATACAAATTAATTATTTGGTAAATGGTACACATATTATCACAATCTAAACGGTGCAAATAGTGGCCCACTACAGATGGGCCATATCTCTATAAGGTAATGCACGGTATAAACATGCCATATGCTAGAAATCAAGATAGTAGGACACACATCGAGTAAGCCAGACATATACGATTGAATCTGAACCGTTGTTTGTCCATTGTAGTCATGAAAGCGTGATCTACTGAATCATCGAACAATCTTGTTTCTTGGTCTAGGGGATGGCCACATAGGTGTACATTTGACTGATGAATGGTCCGGATCTCACCGACATCTATGTAATCCCTCATGTAGTGATGATGTGGGGCCCACATGCAATAAAAAATTCATGTCTCCACTAGCAAGGCCGAATCTAAAATAGGTACGTAATGGATAGCGACCCAACTTAAAAAATAGGAAGAAGGAAGAGTGTCTCATATGTGTGTAGATCCCAAAGCTGTTGGAATGTCTCTTCCAATGTCTGTCTTCATTGTCTTTTCTTTGTTTTTTTTTTTATCTTCTCTCTCCACTACCCCTAGTGGATTAAGCTTATTATACAAGTGATGAGCTTGGCTCACCAGGATGTTTTTATGGCATCCAACCCGTCCATCAAGGTTACTCTATCATAACAGTGTTACGCCCCAAAAATTAGGCTGATCCAACCATTAGGTGTGCCACCATATGGATTTGAAGATTTTCTTATGGTTGTCCATTGGTTTCTAAACACGTATGTGGCATCTAACCCGTTAATCAGGTGAGACCTGTAATGATGATGGGATTTCCCAAAAATCAAGGCTTATACAGCATAAAAAAGAAAACAATAATAATGGACGACTATCCAAAATCCTCTAAATTCTTATTGTGGTCCAATTGATAGTTGGATTTACCTGATCTTTGGGCGTCTAATTTTCATGGTGAGGCAACATTTTTGAACCCGTTGGATGCCATAAATACACACCGATCGGCCTCACGTATAGGCGAGAACCGGGTGTGCGTGCGGACAATCACGGTCCATCTCCATTGCATATATTAGACGTCTTAAAAATCAAGCCAAAACAATCACTAGGTGCACCACAAGTATACAAAACAAATGAACGGCTGAAATAAACGGGGCAACGACACATTGAGTCATGTCGAAAAGGGTTGACAATGACACTGACCTATTTAAGAATTGGGTAAAAATTTTGAACTTACCCAACTCTATTAAAATTTGAATTATGGTCGTCCAATGTAAAGATAGCAGGTTCATTAATTCAATGAGTGATGTGTAAACGGAAATAAAAAATCAAGCCCTTTTATGATATGAATTTATGAATTTGATTGATTAAGTTAAGGTGAAATATAGACACTATAATTTAGTTTTCATATAAATAATATTTCAAACATCTACTTAATAATGACAGTTTTTAAAGGTAAAAGATAAATTGGCCAACAGCATAATTTCAATCTGTAAAATGAGATGGTTAAGGTAGTTGAACCAGTATGATTTTTGGTATACTCTCGATCAACAGTGAAACCATGATTTACACGGTTCAGATTATCACAAGCAGTGGATAAGGTAACCACCTTTCAAAACAAAGGTGGTGAACAATCGCTATAGCCTAGCCAAAGAGAGAAATAAAACACCCATGTATTAAACTGCTTTTTCTTGGGATTAGGTAGAGTCTTGGCTTGCTTTGGGTCAGGGTCAGGTCCACTACCAAAATCAACTTATTTAAAATTGAGTTCGGCTGATGATGATTTTGAGAGGACTCATCTAACCATTTAGTAATTTGGGTCAAACATTTGACCACACTCACCCATGGTTTAAATTTTAGACATTACCAACTAATTCCGGG
This sequence comes from Magnolia kwangsiensis, assembly GCA_037074715.1. Classification (NCBI taxonomy): domain Eukaryota; kingdom Viridiplantae; phylum Streptophyta; class Magnoliopsida; order Magnoliales; family Magnoliaceae; genus Magnolia; species Magnolia kwangsiensis. The sequence continues at coordinate 127,032,316 of CM073578.1, read as the reverse complement.
TCAGGTTATATATATATATATATATATATATATATATATATATATATATATATATATATATATATATATATATGGAAAAGGTACTATGCGCTCAAGCTCACGATAAGCTTATCATGAGGTCGAGCTGTGTGGGCCCCACCGTAATGCATGTTGACCATCAACACCATGCATTTGATGGTTCCCCTTTAAATAATGGAATATCCCAAAAATCAGCCGTAAACGGAACTCAGGTGGGCCACACCATCTAAAATCATGTGAAGACACCGTTAAAACATATAAAAGCACTTGGTGGGGCCCACTTGGATTTTGAATGCTGTTGAAACTTGGTCTAAACCCTCATACAAGTGGGAGACACATAATGGATGGGCTGGATTTGAAAACCACATCTTTTGTGGGCCCCATAAATGATTATAAATGTTTTTATGGTTGCACGGCCCCTCTCCACTTTTGTATATGGTGTGGCCCACACAAGTCACAGATTGACTTGATTTTTGAGACCTAAGTCCACAGTGGAATGGCGCATCTGACTGATGGCGTAGATGTTCGAAACGCATCACGGTGGGGCCCACACAGCTTGACCGCATGGGACAGAGCCATGAGCTCGAGCGCATAATACCTTTTCTTATATATATATAAGAGAGAGAGAATTTCACGTGTTGTGAGCCTAAAATCTAAACGATCCACATGATGCAGTACCTCATGAAACTCATAAGGCCCAACTTTTACCCTTATCCAAAACCTTAGTGGGCCATGAAAAAAGAAAATAGTTTCTTCCTTTGATTTGAATCTCTGTTTACTATGTCCCACTAGAGTTTTGGATCAGGGTGAAAATTGGCCCCTAAAGATTTCATTACGTGCAGCATCACATAGATCGTTTAGATTTTCTACCCATGACACGTGTGCAAAAGTGTGCATGTGCACAAGTGAGCTTCCCATGAGGTTGAGCTGTGTGGGGACCACTGTGATGCATTTTGAACATCTACCCCATCAGTCAATGTACCATTCAATGGTGGGCCATGGGTTAAAAAATCAAGTCAATACATGACTTGGAAGGGCCATACGATATACAACAGTTGAGAGGGATTACCCTCCTATTAAAATATTCATAATCATTTATTGGGCTCACTAAAATGTGGTTCACAAACCCAGCTCATCCATTGTGTGTCATAGTTAGATAAGGTGTCAAATCAAGTTTCAGCCACATCCAAAGCTTAAATAGACCCCATCAAATGCTTTTATATGTTTTAGGCATGTCTTCACATGGTTTCAATTGGTATGACTCACCTTATATAGTTGGGATGCCGTTGATTTTTAAGATATCTTGTGCCCTAAAGAGGACCCATCAAATGCACAATATTAATATTCAACGCATATCACAATGGCACCCACATAGCTTGACTTGCGGTCTACTTCATGGGAACTTCCCATGAGGTTGAGCTTTGTGGGCCCCATGTGATGTGTGTCAAACATCAATACCGTGCATTTGATGGTCCCATTTTAATCATGGGATATCTAAACAGTCAGCCATATATGGAACTCACGTGGGCCATATCATGTAAAATCATGTGAAGCCATGCCTGAAACATATAAAAGCACATGACGGGGCTCACTAGAAATTTGGATGCGTCTGAAACTTGGTATGACTCTCATCCAAGTGGGACACACACAATTGATGGGCTGAATTTGTGAACCACATCTCGGTGGGCCCATCAAATGATTATGTTTCGATGGTAGGATAACTCCTCTCAACTTTTGTATGTGGTGTGGTGTGGCACACACAAGTCATGATTTCACTTGATTTTTGAGCCCAAGGCCCACCATCGAATGGTGCATCTGAGTGATGGGTAGATGTTCGACATGCATCACGGTGGGGCCCACACAGCTCAACCTCATGAGAAGTTCCCATGAGGTCGACAGCATAGAACCATTTCCTATATTTTTAGGCAGTTTTTTAGTGTTTGCTGAAGATTCGGTAGTCAGTCTCTGTGGCTGTTGGTTTTGTCTTTGAACCCTTTTGTCATCCTCAGGATCTTATCTATTTTGCTTTTTCTTCTCCTGTCGGGGACATTCACACGTGTAAGTGGGAGTGGAATGCAAACGTGTGCCACATGTACATGAAGTGCATGCGTCCATGATCACTTAAGAGGGACCGGAATTCTCATCCAACACCCAAGCTATGTGGACCCCACTGTGTTGTTAGTGTGACTTCCAATCCGTCAATCAAACTTGCACTCTTATTTTCACTGTTGATCCAAACCATGAACCTGTTACAAAACTCAGATGGGCCACACCACTGTGAACAAAGTAATATTATGCCTCAAACTTCTAAGTTCATGAGTTATGGCTCCCACGTGTTTTAAATCAGTTTGATTTTTTATATTTTCCATTCATCTTTGTAATTCGAGCCTGATGAATGGATCCAATAAAATATACACACCATAGTGGCTTTATACACAAACGTATGGTTGGCATCCCATCCTAAAATCTTCTCTGTGGTTAGAAAGGACTGTTGGATAAAATGTTGAATTAAATAGACTATAAAAATCGAGAACCAAAAAAGGAAAATAAATTTAGAGAAAGAAAAACTTATTGAATTGAGTCGAGGCGTGACTGAGTCACTCGGCTTGAAATCGAATTTGCTCCCCTTGGACAGCGTCCCAAGTGTAACAGGTTTCCAGAGCAATCGACCTCCAGGATACAACGACTATGACCCGGTCCCAGCGGTGCACTCACTGTACACGGGCTCGAACCACTTGCAGTTTAATTCGAAAGTGCTGAGTTGACTCAGCAATGAACTCAGTAACAAAACCGTATTAGAGAGAGTTTTATAAGGCAGGGAATTTTTCGTATGTTGAAACTGGAATCGGAAGTCTTTATATAGACTTCGAAATGGTGCATAAGCACCCTTTACAAAAGGTTAGGTCCGTTGGGTTTAAACCCAACAGGGGCGACCAACCGGAAGGGAAGCATCTCTCTGGTTTAAAAACGAAAAGGCGCAAGTGCGAGTACACTCTCGCACATACAGTCCTGCGAGTACCCATACACACACACCCACGCGAGTACACTTACACCGCACCCGCACCCGCACCCGCACCCGCGCCCAGCCCAGCCCGTCCCGTCCCGTCGCGTCGCGCACGCAGACGCGGACTCGGCTCGGCTCGGCTCGGCACGGCACGGCTCGGCTCGGCGCGCGCGCGCGCATGTGTGGTTAATGGCATAGATTAGAGCTATTGGCATAGCCCCCCCACAGGACCAAATTCACATGCCCCCTGAAAGGGGCTCAAGCCCTAGGCAAAAAGTCTATCATATAAACAAGAGAATTTCTCTTGTCAAATCCGATGTGGGACAAAACCAACACCTCAAAAACACCAAAATTTAAATGTGGAGGGAAAACACCGAAATTTGAAAATTCAAATTTTTAATATTATTTTAAAACAAATACAACAATCCCCCACATGTTTTAAAATAAAATGCTTTCGGATTAAAGCGAAATAGTTGTGCAATGGTGCCGGTGTCACCATAGACTTGAACCGACATTAGAGTAAGCAAGACAGGTCTACAGGAATCAGGTGACACCATAGTCTTGAACCTGAATCCTTTTAATGTAGATCGCAAGTACATGCCACTCACACAACTCTTCCTCTGCAAGTGATTCTGTGGTTCGGTGCGTTCGGTCATACACCATTACCTGGATTTCATGAGTGCTCTAGAGAATTCGCCTAGATTCTCATAGGAAGCGGCCTCCACCTCCACACCCATATAGGTGAATTCCATCAAGTGTATGCAGCAACTGTATACACCACCAAATATATGGCTATGGATCCATTAAGAGTTCTAAAAACTCATCCTTCTGCGTTACTGCTCGCACTGTACACCATAGAAGGGGCTCATATAACTCAGTGCAATCGTCTACCTCGTGTCTTGTTGTTTACCCATTGAACCTATCTCATGGGATCTCCACTTGTATAGGTTGGGTTACCGACACTGGCAGCTCATATATTAGGCTCAGCCCCATTCCCTTCGATGTATCATTGACTAACTTTTTAGATAGTCCTTTAGTCAGAGGATCTGCTAGATTCTTTTCTGACCTCACAAAGTCAATAGATATGACTCCATCACGTAACATATGTTTCACTATGTTGTGTTTGAGTCTAATATGCCTGCTTTTTCCATTATATATTTTACTTTTTGCTTTCGCTATAGCTGCTTGACAGTCACAATGAATAGATACGGCCGATACAGGCTTTGGCCACAATGGTATATCAGCTAAGAGATTTCTAAGCCATTCAGCTTCTGATCCAGCCTTTTCTAAGGCAATAAACTCAGATTCTATAGTCGACCGAGCAATACATGTCTGCTTGGTGGACTTCCAAGAGACTGCTCCTCCACCCAAAGTGAAGACATATCCACTTGTAGATTTTGTCTCATCTGAATCACTGATCCAGTTAGCATCACTATATCCTTCTAATACAGTAGGATAACCATTATAATGTAAACCATATGTCATATTACCTTTTAGGTATCACAAAATTCTAGACAATGCATTCCAATGTTCTTTTCCAGGGTTATGTGTATATCTACTTAGCCTTCCTACTGCAAAAGCTATGTCAGTTCTAGTGCAGTTTGTTAGATACATGAGACTACCAATTATTCTGGAATATTGTAATTGAGACACACTATTTTCTGTATTCTTCATGAGAGTCACACTATAATCATAAGGAGTACTGACAGGTAAATAGTCAAAATGGTTAAACTTTCTCAATATCTTCTCAATGTAATGAGATTGTGATAATATAATAACACCATTTTTCCTGGTTACTTCAATACCCAATATTATACTTGCCTCTCCTAAGTCTTTCATGTCAAACTTAGATGACAAGAATTTCTTAGTTGCATTAACTAATTTAATATTAGTTCCAAAAATAAGCATGTCATCAACATAAAGACATATGATAACATAATCATTTTCAGAAATTTTACTATATACACATCTATCTACATCATTTATATGATAACCATTTGATTTTAAAACACCATCAAATTTTTTCATGCCATTGTTTAGGAGCCTGTTTTAAACCATATAGTGATTTAATTAGTCTACATACTTTATTTTCTTTACCTAATATCTTATAACCCCCCTCAGGTTGCTCCATATATATTTCTTCTTCTAAGTCTCCATTTAGGAAAGCAGTCTTAACATCCATCTGGTGTACCACTAGTTTATATATGGAGGCTATCGCTATTAAGACTCTAATAGTTGTAATCCTAGTTACAGGGGAATATGTATCAAAATAATCTATTCCTTCCTTTTGTTTAAAGCCTTTCGCTACCAACCTAGCCTTAAACTTATCGATAGTTCCATCTGGTTTTAGTTTCTTTCTAAACACCCATTTGCAGCCTATTGGTTTGTTACCAGGTGGTAGGTCTACAAGTTCCCAAGTATTATTTGATATAATAGATTCTAACTCATCATTTATTGCTTCCTTCCAAAAGGTTGCATCTGGAGAGTTAATAGCTTCTATATAAGTTGTAGGATCATCTTCTACTAAGAATGTGAAAAAATCATCTCCTAGGTTAGTTTCTTTTCTAACTCTAATACTTTTTCTTGGTTGTATCTCTTCTACTACTTTCTCGTAAGCATTTTTACTAGTAGACGCAATATCTGATTCATTAACTTTTTCTATTCATATAGATTTAGATTTCATAGGGAATACGTTCTCAAAGAACTCTGCATCCCTAGCTTCTATAATTGTATTGGGATCTAGAATATTATCCTTAGTTTTTAAAACTAGAAACCTATAGGCCGCACTGTTTTGTGCATACCCTATAAATACACAATCGGTCGTTTTAGGACCTAATTTTCTTTTCTTAGTTTCAGGCAATCCTACTTTAGCAAGACACCCCCACACTTTAATATATTTATAACTAGGAATATGATTCTTCCAAAGTTCATATGGTGTTTGTTCAGAAGATTTAGATGGAATCCTATTTAGGATATAACAAGCAGACAGAATTGCTTCTCCCCACATATTTGAGGGTAAGCCTGAACTATTTAACATGACATTCATCATTTCTTTTAGAGTTCTGTTCTTACGTTCTGCTATTCCATTTTGTTCTGGTGTATAAGGAGCTGTAGTTTCGTGAATTATTCCATTCTTTTCACATAATTCTCTAAATTGAGAAGATTCATATTCACCTCCTCTATCTGTTCTAAGTCTTTTAATTTTTATATTTAATTGATTTTCAACTTCAATTTTGTATTTAGAAAAAACATCTAAAGCTTCATCTTTGTTCCTTAATAGATATACTCTAGTGAACCTAGAGTAGTCATCTACAAAAGTTATATAATATCTTTTTCCTCCTCTAGACATGTGATTTCTAAAATCACCTAAATCACTACGTATCAACTCTAATAGAACAGATGATCTTTCTATTTGTTTAAAGGCTTTTCTAATAAATTTTGATTCTACACATGTTTTACATTTTTCAAACTCTTCATTAGATATATTAGGTAATAAACTTAATCTTTTCATTTTCTTTAAAGATGCCACATTCACATGACCTAATCTATTATGCCATAGATAAAAAGGTTCAACGATATAAACAGAACTAGATGTTTTCTTATTATCATTGGATACATTTACAATGAATAAACCATCGCTACAGTACCCCTTACCAACAAAGGTTCCATTTTTAGTCATTACAAGCTTATCTGAATCAAATACTAATTTGACACCAGCCTTATTGAGGAGCGAACCAGAGACCAAGTTTCTTCTAATGTCAGGCACATGAAGGACATCATTTAACATTAGAGTCTTTCCAGAAGTGAGTTTCAGAAGTACTTTCCCTTTCCCTATAACTGGAGACGTTCTAGCATTTCCCATGAACACCTGTTCATCATCTCCTGATACTTGGTAGGAGGTAAACGTGCTACGATCCTTGCACACGTGTCTAGTTGCACCAGTATCTAGCACCCACTCCAAGTTGTTTACAAGGAAGACTTCTGACACCACAACCACTACTATGTCAGACTCATTGTCTGTTTCTGTAAGATTAGCTTGCGGCTTATCTTTATTTTTCTTAAGCCTGCAGGTTTTAACATGATGTCTAGGCTTTCCACAGTTGTAGCAGTTTCCCTTTTTCTTGAATTGATTGTTTGCATTCTTCTTTTTGAGCCTGCATTCATTTGCATAATGTCCAGGTTTGCCACAGTTATGACAGTTGCCCTTTTTCTTATTATTTGTCCGACTTGATTCCACAAGATTCACTTTTGAATCTATCTCATTTTTATTTCCTGTTTGGTCCCTGATTCTATTGGCCTCCTCTATTCGTATGTGTACGATAGTGGTTTCCAAAGAAACACCGTTCTTCTTATGTTTCATTCTATTTTTATATTCTTTCCAGGAGGGCGGTAACTTTTCTATTAACGCTCTTAAAAGAAACACCTCATCCAACTTAATTCCTTCTGTCGATAGTTCGTGAATTAAACTTTGAAATTCGTGAATCTGATTTGTGACAGATTTATCGTCTGTCATTTCATAGTGAAGGAAATTAGCAATTGCATGTTTCTTAGCGCCTGCATCTTCTAATATGTATTTCTTTTCTAAAGCAATCCATATATCTTTAGCAGAGGCGTAAGAAGCATACACATCATATAATTCGTTGGATAAAGAGTTTAGAATATAATTTTTACAATTATTTTCATCTGTTACTTCATTTTGATTTGCTGGATCTATAGTAAATGATTCAGATAAAATGTATGAAACTTTCAGGGTGGTAAGAGTGAACATCAATTTCTGTTTCCACCGTTTAAAGGATTGTCCAGCGAACGGTTCGATTTTGGCTAACTCAGTAAAAGCATTTACTGTTACTGTAGCCATAGTCTATGTAATTCAACACAAAACTTCGATTTTAAGATTGTTGGATAAAATGTTGAATTAAATAGACTATAAAAATCGAGAACCAAAAAAGGAAAATAAATTTAGAGAAAGAAAAACTTATTGAATTGAGTCGAGGCGTGACTAAGTCACTCGGCTTGAAATCGAATTTGCTCCCCTTGGACAGCGTCCTAAGTGCAACAGGTTTCCAGAGCAATCGACCTCCAGGATACAACGACTATGACCCGGTCCCAGCGGTGCACTCACTGTACACGGGCTCGAACCACTTGCAGTTTAATTCGAAAGTGCTGAGTTGACTCAGCAATGAACTCAGTAACAAAACCATATTAGAGAGAGTTTTATAAGGCAGGGAATTTTTCGTATGTTGAAACTGGAATCGGAAGTCTTTATATAGACTTCGAAATGGTGCATAAGCACCCTTTACAAAAGGTTAGGTCCGTTGGGTTTAAACCCAACAGGGGCGACCAACCGGAAGGGAAGCATCTCTCTGGTTTAAAAACGAAAAGGCGCAAGTGCGAGTACACTCTCGCACATACAGTCCTGCGAGTACCCATACACACACACCCACGCGAGTACACTTACACCGCACCCGCACCCACACCCGCACCCGCACCCGCGCCCAGCCCAGCCCAGCCCAGCCCGTCCCGTCCCGTCGCGTCGCGCACGCGGACGCGGACTCGGTTCGGCTCGGCGCGCGCGCGCGTGTGTGGTTAATGGCATAGATTAGAGCTATTGGCATAGCCCCCCCACAGGACCAAATTCACATGCCCCCTGAAAGGGGCTCAAGCCCTAGGCAAAAAGTCTATCATATAAACAAGAGAATTTCTCTTGTCAAATCCGATGTGGGACAAAACCAACACCTCAAAAACACCAAAATTTAAATGTGGAGGGAAAACACCGAAATTTGAAAATTCAAATTTTTAATATTATTTTAAAACAAATACAACAAGGACCACATAGGTTTAGGCCAGTCTTATGTTGGCCCAAAGACCTAGAATGGAGGGGTCCACCATGCTACTAAAAAGTTAGCTTGATCCACATCCCATGTGCGCCACATTAGAATGTGTTTATACTTGTTTTAATTGCATCATATCCAACGGCTGGTAAGTTGATACATGTGACATGTAGAATAAGACAAGATCCTTACAATCATACAATCTATGGAAGGAAATTGTGAAAAATTAAAGAGATAATCTCTAAAAGACACGTATTAACAATTGGAAGACTATAAAGCATTTAAGCTGGAACACCGACACATGAAATGGGAAGAAAGACATTAAGGGCCTGTTTGGCCAGCCGCATTGGGTGAGATTAAGGTGGATGAAATTGTAAAAGTTACGATAAATGCATGTGTAAGGTATTGTACTTGGATTGGATATATCCCATGTTTTCTAATACTATGTTTGGAATGTATACATTCAAAAGTAAATCTCACAATTTACTTTTAAATTGCATTTGGATTGACCTTGATGAAGCAAAAAGTCATCCTTTATGGGATTAGTAATCCTATCTCACACTTTCCAATACAAAGTTAATTTTTCAAAGCCTACAAAGTTAATTTTAATCTCATCTCACACTCCTTCCAAACATGTCATCCCGAATCTCAAAGTGGGATTAGTAATGCAATCCCATTTAATACAGCTTAATACGACTGCCCAAACAAGCCCTAAGTATTGTAATGGCCTAGAGAGAGAGAGAGAGAGAGAGAGAGAGAGAGAGAGAAATCGTTTAGCAAGCTGGTAATGACTCTCTCCATGACAAGAGGCCAAACAGAAGAGACCACTCATATGTAAAATATGAGGAGAGTCTATGTGATTGTGTAATTAGCTAAGGCGGAGATCCCTTGTGACACATGGCAAAATATGATTGGTCGTCACATATGTTCGGCAACAGGTTGATTAATTATGTGAACAAAGCCATCTCAAGAAAGAAATACAATTAGATATGATTGCTAGATGATTGGTCGATTGAAGAAAAATCATGAAGATTCATCTTAATTTAGAAATATAATCTGTCATGATCGTTAATTTGTCAATTAATCTAGAAAAGTTGTGGAAATCAATTCCAATATGAGAGCAAATCACCTTATATATCTCTTAATTCAGTAGAGAATTAAGAGCTAAATGCTCATGTCACTCTAACACAACACTACTCTTTCATCATCAGATTGCCTTATCATTCGTCCGCCATGAACATTTATTTTACTTTGTATACAATGACCCCTTCTTCACTGTTAGCTAGCACAATGCTACAAACCAATCCAAATTAATTAGATTATAATTGTCGAAGTCAAAATCTAAACCACCCTCCACTCAATGCTACGAACCCGAAACGAACCCTTGTCCTGCACAGGAAGGTGAGCAAAGGAGACCCTGGCTTAAACGGGGGACCGTTCGATGCCTAAGTCAAGCTAGGGAATCTAGGTCTAAGTTATGTAATGTAGAGAGAGGGGGCGAAATATTACGTACCTGTTGCAATGGGGTCCCCTGGTATTTATTCTTATGGGTCGGGCGGATCGTGTCCTTCAATCTCGACATGATCTACTTGATCAAGCGGATATTGCAATCGTGGAGATACTCCACAATCTTTGGATCGTGTAGCGCATCGTGTCTTAATGGAGCGTATTTACAGGTATGATCTTCGACCACATCCACATTCAGACTGATTTCCCAGCTCGGTACTCGAAGTATCTTCATCTGGGCTCGGACCTCATTCTTTCCGAGTCCACAACTAAGTACCTGTGGTCAGAATTCATAGTCGAGACATCAAGGTCAGAGTCCATTAGGCGTGCTTATTCAAAGCTTAGTTCTTAGCCTCTAGGTCGAAGATGAGTCGATCAATCCAAGACCGTAGCTTTTTGGATGAAGACAATAACGATGACAATATCTCTGCTCGACCAAACCTTCTTCGAATGAGGATGAAGATGTGGACGAGGATGAGATCTTGGCTTGGCCAACCTTTTTTGGACGAGGATGAGGACGAGAGCTCGGCTCGCCCAGCCTAGGGTCATAGTCCAGAGGTCCGTTTGTGCCTGACATGATGTTCTCCTTTCAAGGCCCTATTAATTTGTTCAGATGGCTCGATCTGACCCTGTTTGACCCTGTCCAGATTCCTCCATAACAATAATTAGTTAGCTTGCCACCCTATGTCCATAGTCACAACCCTAACTAGACTTCTAAGAAAATCTATTAGCTTTGACTAGAAAGTTAGTGGGGCCTTTTTCTTACAAGCTTAGAGATTTCATTGACCATTTTGCTACTAGGTTCAACACGAGCATTGAAAAAAATGTGGTTAACCATGGTTGTCTTGCCATGAAGTTTGATCTGTACATCAAACAGGTTGTCAAATCATGACAATTTCACCTGCAGAGTGGGATTGTAATACCCCGGGTTTTCAGGGACCGTGTAAGAACTTGACTCCCAAATTCCTAGGTGTCATGGATGCCCTAATGAGCTTCATATTTTAATTAGATTTGGATGATCTCATAAACAATGAAGAATTTAGCAGGGCATGAAACATAAGTACGTCATAAAGCAGTATCAATTGCTATTAAATATAAAAATATGTAGACAACAAATCCAAAATCACCTAAATAGAAAACTAATCTCACCTATACATAACCTAAGGTAACTAGGGCCCTGGTCCATACCCTGCAGTAGCCCGAACTCAACTAAAAGAATCTGTCGAAAGTCTGGAAGCAGGGAAGCTCCTCTTCCCTATCTTTGCTCACCTTGCTCAACTCGTTGAGCTCCGCCTCACCTGCATCTAGTAAAGAGTCTGGTTGGTGTTTTAAAACACCGTCCCAAAGTGGGAGTGAGTGATCAACTCAGTAGGTGCTATTAATCTTAAGTTATAATAGACATCAATTATAATATGAATTTAATGAAACACAGTCAATCATTAACACCTAACAACTCTTATTAAAATGCATGCATGCGAAATGATATGATGCATGCCCTCGCCACAACGCTCCTTCGAGCGACTCCATCTAACGATTATGTATGTCAGCACTCCCTCAGAGCGACCTCGACTTTCAAGTCACCACCCTAACTAATGCGATGCAATGCGATCGTGTTAACCGAGTAATTAGTTAAGTCTATTCATCCAGCAGGTTGAGGAATCTGATACACCCCACGTATCAATGTCCTAAATGGATTGCGAGGCCAAGACCCCCCAATGCGTGAGGTCGAGTCCTCGCGGTCCGTGATCCCGTTGGGTTCCTCATCCCCGACTTCAAGCGCATGAGGAGTGCCGAGAGAAAGGGATCGCTCGGGGTCACTATCGGGAGGCGCTGCACCCCAACGTAGGCCGAGAGCTCAGACATAGTGTCTCATTTCACCATGTCTGGCTCACGAGGCTGTGGACCAGTTTCAAGTGGGTTATTGATGGGCTACAATAGTTGTAGGGTGGTTCAGGTTCCATACATATGTGAGCAATTAGGGTTAACATTCAAGGTTGGTCAGACAGTAGATTGAACCGCAAGAGTCAAGCGAGCGTGAGACGAGTGATATCGAGCTCAAGAGACCCATGTAGTCGAACTACAGCCACCCAAACACAACAGCTCAAATCCATAGGTTTAGTCTCGAGGTGATCCTACCATCGGGACCACCTTCGCTCTCCTTATGATTCTGGCCAACCCAAGGGCACAAATAGTGATCTATAGCATGCTGACTAATAATGTATCGTTAGAACAACAAACGCATGTTCTCATATATATCAACATACAATTCATATTCTCCTAGTAAGCTAGGTCAACCATATTATGAAACAAGTGCATGTGAGTGTGAGTGTGAGGGTGTGTGGGTGAGAAAGTTAAGCAGTCCCTCCATTTTAAGAAATCATGTGTATAAGAGGAAGGAAATCATACATACTGCGGAGCAACTAAACAAGAAAAAAAATTCAACAAGGCATGAGCATACACCATCCATACACAACATCATATGAGAAGCAAGAACAACATCATGTGAGTCAAACATACCATTCCATACCATTTCAACAAACATGCAATTCCTAGGGATTCTCTAGGTTCTCTAAAGATGTCACCCAAGCAATCAAAATCATTAAACTTATAATAGAATTGGTGCTAGGCCACCTAAGAGCAATAGTCTGCACCTATAAATTCGTTGGAGGCTTGGAAATGACCTAAGAAAGAGGGTTTTGGGGGTTGGCCGGCAGCAATCCCTAAAGCAAGCTCTTGCATGTGAGAAATCCAAGCCAAACCGTTCTCAATACATGGGTTTCAAGAAAAAGGGTGAAGGATCTTACCTAGATGTTTCATGGAATGATTATTATGGTGGTGTTGGTGAATTTTTTTTTGGAGAAAGGAGTAGGGAGTTACAATGTTTGATCTCCTCGGCCCCACCATAATCTAGGGTCCACCTTGGATCTCTTCTACACTCTCTCTTTCTTCTCTCCTCTTTGCTCCTTGGTGGTTGGGGTAAAAAGGAGAGTTGTGAGAGAGCTAGAGATGGGTTGTTGGAGAATGGAGGAAATATGAAGGAGGGAGCTTGATTGTTGAAGATTGGAGGAAGTTATGAGGGAGATTTGTTGTTGGAGAATGGAAGAGGATATGAGGGAGAGGGATTTGTTGTTGTTAGAGTGTGGTGGGAGATATGAGACAATGGCTAGGGTTTATTTCCTAGAGTTGGGCCCTTTGGCCCCAAGTTTTCTCAAATTCCCAAAATAGCCACCAGGACTATTTATTGGTGTTGGGGTGACCCTAACACTCCTTTGGCCTCCAAAATTGGTGTGAAGGTATCTCATGACCCAATGAGGGGTCATGCAAAGTTTGGAGACAAACGGATCAATGAAGGTGTGGTTTGATCATACGGTTCCGATCTTCAAATGGCCCTGTGGGGACTGTTCTAGTTGTTGGGGCAGTTCTGGTGGTCCCCTGGCCATGAAACTTTTATGGTAGGTGGTTCATGGCCCAATGAAGGGCCATGCAAAATTTGGAAATAATCGGATATGGAGTTTGGTCGTATAGGTCCGATTTGTGATCAACGGTCGTCATGCCATGATCGGGTTCCAAATTTTGTGTACGGGTGTAGGACACTACATTAGACCTTCACCATAAATTTTGAAAAAATCCAACGGTTGAAAAGCCCGGAGTCTTAGTTTCATTTACCAGTGTCATATTCTAACTATGGCCTTGGGTGGGTTGTTGAGTGTTGATGGAACGGCTCGAACAACTAACTTCTGGGCGCCCAATGAGTCCGTCGTCCGCGATGGACTACAATCCCAGTGAGATACAGGTTTTCCTATATTATTATAATTTTTCGACCTTTCTGCGCCGCGGTATAGCCCGTATGGGCTGATGCTAAGTGTAAACGGTCATCTGGCTTGGTAGCCTGCACTAAGCCCTATCATGACTTATCTGGTTTATTCTAATGGGTTAATTTTAGGTTAATTAACTTGTAGTACTCCACCTTGAGTGGCTTAAACGAATGGTCCTGTGGCAAATCCTACGTGGATGCCCTAGGACACTGTGCTGGTTGGACGAGACGTTACAAGGGTTGATTTGGTCTATTGTTGAGATCCGGACTTCATCTGACTCGGTTTTGATTAGATCTTTAATTTAGTTATGCTTGTCTTGATTAGTTAACGACGGGTTAGTTAGATTTGGGTCCTATGTGAGTAAATTATGGGGTTACACCTGATGTTCAAACGATCAGGCGGATTCGTTGACTTACTACGGTTGATTAATCGAACTTGTACTGTTCTTTACTGGTACCACCCCTGTATAAACTAATATTGAGTGTTAATGGTCATTAAGTGATGTTATAAGTTAATTAATAAAAAAAGTTAAGGATTTTTGGAAATCTAAAACAGTGAAAAATCCGGGATGTTACAGAGATCTCGTGCAACGATAATCTCGCCATGAAATTTTATTCGAACATCAACGACTATGCTTCCTATGAAGCTTGGCTCCCTATGAAGCTTGGTTTCAAGCCAAGAGAATAGATTACACCCCACCAATCTTTTCTCCTACGAAGTATGTGGGTGAATAATGAACGGTCAATCGTCTAACCACTACCAACCCACCCATGAAAATCAATCATGCGGAGTGATGAACGAATTTTCGTCTCTAACAACCGTCTAGCTTAATCACTTGCGATGAAAAGATATAAAGAACATCATGATCCAGAACTGCAATTTTAAATTGTCTCCATTGGTGTGGATCATATGGAATTCTTATTAGGCTGATATTATGCATGTACGGTTGAAGTAAGGAGTTCCATGTGATGGGCTGAGTGGATTTCCAATATACAACGTGGCAGCATCCAAATAGCTTTCTATTTTGCTTTCTCATCAAAAAGTGAGAGCACAACTATAATTCATCGAGTGGATCCTAAATAGACTGTTTTAAGCACCAAGTAAAAAGTATGGTAGACTATTCCAGTCTCACTAAGGGGGGGCGTTTGGACTGTAAGTTACTTGGGCTATAAGCAGCTTATCTTTGTTTTTACTTAATCAGCAGATAATTATATGCAGTACACTTATCATCTAAAAAATAGAAAAGCATATTTAGTTTCCAACATCATAAGTAATTATTCTGAAAGTCTGTTTGGTCCCCCCTCACATCCACCATCCATCGTGTGGGGTCAACTTTTGATGTGGATCGTTCATTATGTAGGCCTCATCTTTGATATGGGTTGTCCATCATGCAAGGCCCACCTTGGTTATGGGACATTTATCAATAAGGGCTGACCTTTAATCTGCAGAGTTCATTAGGTAGGGCCCACCTTTGATGTTAGTCATCTATCATGTGAGCTCATCATCAATGTTATTGTCCATTATGTGGAGCCCATCTTCAATATCCAATACTCATCATGTGGAGCCCACCTTTAATGTGGACCGTCCATCATGTGGGCCCACCTTGGATTTGGGATGTCCATCATGCATCATGCAGGACCCACCTTGGATATGGTCCACTCATCATTAGGTTGACCTTTGACATGAATTGTCCATCATATGAGGCCCGCCTTGATGTAAATCATCTATGCATCATGTGGGACCCTTCATTATTAATCGCTCATCATGTGGAGCCCGCCTTTAAAGTGGGTTGCCCATCATGTGGGTCTCACCTTCAATGTGGGTTGCCCATCATGCGAGATTTGCCTTAAATGCAAACCATTCATCATTAGGGGCGGACCTTGATGTTGATTGTCTATTATGTAGGCTCACCCGAATGTAAGTCATCATTATCTGGAGCCCACTAGATCATTTATCCTGTCATTGAATTATTTCCTAATGTCATTGTTACCAAGAGTATATTCCTTTAAATAATTTTTTAAGTTGACATGAGAATGAGAAGGAAATAAATTAG
Organism: Magnolia kwangsiensis; assembly: GCA_037074715.1. Taxonomy (NCBI): domain Eukaryota; kingdom Viridiplantae; phylum Streptophyta; class Magnoliopsida; order Magnoliales; family Magnoliaceae; genus Magnolia; species Magnolia kwangsiensis. Next base: position 127,016,089 of record CM073578.1, on the reverse strand, counting down.
AAAATGACTTACATAAATAAATTAATTTTTCTAAATATTAATTACTTAAGTTTAATGATCAAATCAATTTATTTAAAAAATTAACTTATTATTCATTTTGTAGTATCCAAGCGGGCCTTAAGAGAGGGTGACATTGATGCACACGTGTGAAACATGCAGAGATAGTGGATCCTTACTCTTGCACGGTTGAGAGACTCTCGAGAGTTTCAACATCAGGTCAAGGGTTCGAATATCTATGAGTGATGAAATCCCACTATAGCGTGCGTGTGTAAAATAAAAAATAAAATAAAGAGTAAGAGAGTTTGTTACACACGTGTCACATATATGTGCGTATAGATTGTGAAGAAGTGGAGCCCCCAACCGACCCACACAAATGTCAGACAAGTGCATGTTGAGCATGCATGTGGCATTCCACATGTGCCAAGCATGCACACGTACACCACACATGCCCACCGAGAGAGCATTGCATGCACACGTGTGAGACATTGGCATTGAGCATATGTGCATGCTCACAAAGAGAGAAACCTGCACTTATGTTATGTGGGACATGGGCCTGTGCAGGAGCGTACCGAGCGTGCATGCTCTGTACTGCGAAACTAGTACAATAGAACGTCTTATCTACCATCATTTTCTACGTAGCATTTTCTCCCTCATCACCTGCAGTTCAGCCAAAAAATATTTAAAAACGCATCAGCTGCCGTACAAGTCAAGCCCCTTAGAGGCCAATCCAAACGGTAAAGGATTGGCTACTCCCGCTGACACCAGCCCCGTGGCTGATGGTCGGTACTCTGTGGGCCCCATCATGATGTATGTGTTTCATCCATTCCGTTCATCCATTTTTACAGATCATTTTAGTATCTGATACAAAAATTTATAGGGATATAAATCTTAAGTGGGCCACACCACAGGGAAAAATAATTAATGGATATTCACAATTAAAATCCTCCTATGGCCCACTGTACTGTTTATTTGACATCCAATCTGTTGATTTGGTCATAAAGACCCAGATGAAGGGAAAAAATAAATATCAGCTTGATCCAAAACTTTTATGGTGCCTAAAACGTTTTTAATGGTTAAAATTCATTCAACATTGTTTCCTATAATGTGGTACACTTGAGAGAGAGATATATTTCATTTTTTTATCATATTATAAAATGATATATATAAATATATTGACGGCATGGATGACACACATACGTCATGGTGGGCCCCACAGAGCACCGACCACCGGCCAAGTAGCCAATCCGTTCCCATTCCAAACACGGTCCAGAAGCCAAGACATCCACGACAGCAGCTGCATCTCAGAGTAAGCAATCAAATGCCATCCTCATTTTCAATCTTGGGTGGCTTTTCTACAGTATGCAATGACACTTGGTTATATACACACACATGGGAACTTCCCATGAGGTGAGTTGTGTGGGCCACACTGTGATGTTTATTAAACATCAACATGGTGTATTTGATGGATTCCCTTTAATCCATGGGATATCTCAAAAATTAGTCATATAAGAAACTCATCTGGGACATATTATCTAAAATCATGTGAAGACATGCCTAAAATATATAAAGCAATTGGTGGGGTTCACCTGAGTTTTGAATGTGGCTGAAACATGGTGTGACCCCTCATCCAAGTAGGAAACACACAATAAATAAGCTGAATTTGTGAACCACATCTTGGTGGGCACAATAAATGATTATGAAGGTTTTAATGGGAGGGTAACCCCTCTCAACTGTTGTATATTGTGTGGCCCACCCAAGTCATGGATTAACTTGATTTTTACATCAGTGGTCCGCCATAGAACGGTGCATCTAATTGTTAGTGTTGATGTTCGACACACATTAAGGTAGGGCCCACACAGCTTGACCTCATAAGAAACCACACTTACATTGACAAAATTGTGGAAAAGAGAAATAACTAGGGCTGTACACTCGGCTCGATCTAGCTTGACTTGACTTGGCTCGAACGACAACTCGAGGCGAGCCAAGCTTCAAATGACCTATTTTGAGTTCGATCATAGTGGATCTTGACTTGACTCGACTCGAACTCGGCTCAGCCCGAAGCTCGAGCTCGGCTCAACTCGAATATATATTATATCATATATAATATATTGTATTTAAAAATAAAAAATTAAATATTTTATATATATTATTAATTGAATATTTGATTTGGTAGTTAGGTCGGTATGAGTTTGGTAAATTGGGTCAAGTGGCTAGGTTGAGTCAGGTGCTGATTGGGTCGGGTTGCTGGGTTGAATCGGGTGCAAGTTAGGTCAGGTTGAGATTAGGCTCGACTCGACTCGAGATAAGCTCACCTCGAGCTCGACTCAAAATTTTTGAAAAACAAACCAAGCTCCAATGTTATGCTCAAGGTCGAGCTCGAACTCGAGGAGAAAATGGACGAGTCAAGCCAAGCTTGGGCCACCTCGACTCGACTCGACTCGACTTGGCTCTATGTACAATCCTAGAAATAACCTTAAGCCAAAATAAATGCAATTAGCATGCACGCCTATTGCGAAATGGATCATTGTCTTCTTACATAGGTTAGAGATGACGTTTTTATATTATTTCATGATTATTTATTTTTTCATAATTTTACTATATATATATATATATATATATATAGAGAGAGAGAGAGAGAGAGAGAGAGAGAGAGAGAGAGAGAGAGAGAGAGAGAGAGAGAGAGAGAGAGAGAGAGAGAGAGAGAGAGAGAGAGAGAGTGTGTGTGTGTTTTTAGTCATTTGATTTATAAAGAAAATAATGAATTTTTTATATTTTTATTAAGCTTTTTTATTTTTATGATTCTCTAACATAAAATCTAAAATATTTTTTATAAAAAGAATAGGAGATTTTTACTTGCAAATCAAACATCCCCTTAAAATGAAAGGCAGTGCAATCCATTTCATTAAATAGTGATTACAAATTCCTTTTCATTTTCATAGATTCTCACTTGCCAAATACTTCTTAAGATAAAAATCTAAAAAATCATGATTTTAATTTATTTTTTTTACAGTTTAAGCCGAACAATTTCTTAATAAATATACATCAAACGTTGTATAATCAACTCACACTCTATAAATGACATTCTTTCTCCAATTCCCGGACGGACCATGTACTTATAAAAGTTGCCACAAATGGTGGAGATTTCATGAGATCCAAAGGTGCCGAAAAAAATGAAAAATTCAACGGTCTTTTTCTCCTTTTGGATAATTTTATAGTTTAAGGTGTGTTTGGCTGCACCAAATTTCACAAAGTATCATGAAATTTTGCACCAAATTAAGCTGATGAGATTAATCATGAAATCTTGTGCAACCAAACGCAACCTTAGCAAAATCAAGGGTGGGATGTAATTTACACTTCCATAGGAATATTTAGTTTTAAAAATAAATAATTTTTGGGTTGCAAGTGCTTTGGCAATCTCTACAATTACTAAATTACCCTTACATGGGTTGGAACTAACCAATTAAATGGCAGAAAAAAATTCACTTGGACAGCCCATAATTGCAAAGACAAATGGAAGAAAAGTGCATCATATATTCCATGTGAATTCATATTCTACCTATCAAGCATCACATAACGATCATCCGAACCGTTCAAGAGGCAGGTACCACCACGAATAGGCCACTGGCAAAGTATGAGTTGCGAAAAAGATCCTATCCACCCGATAAGATAGAATGGTCAATGGTTTACAATATGTTCATTTTCGAATGGTCAGGATCATTTCACATAAAACAAATATGAAAGGACAACCATTCATGGCCAATCCCAACTGGGTCTTGCTAATCTAGCTTCTTTTTGTCAACAACTTCAATCAAGACTTTGAAATTCACACACACACACAAAAAAAACAAAAATATTCTAGAGTTGCCAGCCAAAACCCTAGTATAGCCTAATGGCCCACCAACACACTCAATAAATTCTTTATATAAATCATGTGCATGTGCATGTGCATACCATAGATTCAATTTTTATACAATACATTATCCTGTGAGCATATCTCCTAAGAAAGCCAATAAAAGAAAGAATCAAAGAAAGGAGATAATTCCTAGGCATGGCTACTTAGGGATTTATTATAATTTCAATGAGAGTGTAGACTCCTATGATTAGTGACCCTTAAATGTTAGTGACCCTTAAATCATGTGGATGGCTACTTAGGGATTTATTAAAAATGTTAGTGACCCTTAAATCATGTGGATGGAATAGTTGTAAGGAAATTTAGACTGTCCAAATATTTAACCTAATTATTGATTATCGATAGCCTAAAATTACAGTGAGTAGGTGATAATAGCCATCCGATTTTTTCCCTTAGAATTTGGACCGATCACTTTTTTATTTTTAACCATTTGATGGTTAGGATTGGTTGGTCAGTGTGATTTTAGAGATGGGTTGCATCCACCATGTGCCCCTTGATTTGAATGGTCTGGATAGCTTAAATGAACAGCACATGCAAGTAGGATGAGTTGCCTCAATTTTCAAAATGGTGGTGAACCATCAGAGGAGACTACTGTCCAAGGGAACCTCCATGAGCATTTGAATTGGTGGAGAAGACGCGCAATGGCTACTCATTAGGAGTAGGATTTGAAATCATTTTCACATGTGCCAATGTGTCATGCATGTGAGAGATCCGAGACATTCATCAGGTGGGTCCCACTGTTTATCTCCATATACCCAAAAACCAGACGAATCCGGTCAATGGAGTGCAATAGATAAATCGACTCACACACTACATTCAACATGCATTTCTAGCACACGTGACAACCGAACCGGCTGGATTCTTTGGCCGATGCACAAACTAAACAGGAACGACATGATGAACGGCTTGGATTTCACAAAAATGCTACAAGAAACTGGGATTGAGAGTCCTAGTACTGAGAGGACCCAAACCATGGATTTAGTTTGAGAATGCATAATTTAGGAGGGGAGGATTGTCCAAGGAATTAGAAAAGGTAGCATAGATTGCATGGGAATCATCAGTCCAATAGACACTAAGCAGCTGTGATTTCAAAGGTTCTTGAGTGGAAAAAGAGAGTGCTCTTGCCTTTTACTACATTTTTAATGACAAAGGTAAGTGACCCTAATGACTCATCCTTGGAAAGCAAGTACACCAAAAGAGAGTGTTCACACAAGAGGACTCTAGAAAAGGCTGGTAGGGACATGACTTGGGCCTGAGGGCGCGGCCCAGGCTTCAAATCTAGGCCCACTGTCTAACCCATGCCAATGATGAATGTCATGGCCCACCCGTCAGCTTCGTCCTATTATACAAAAAGAATGGATGGTTTAAAAAGATTTATTTTTCATTTATGAATCTATGTATAGTTTAAAGACACTTGTAGAATATGAGTCATATTGCAGTGATCCAAATCGTTCTTTAATAGACACACACTCACACCACTGTGGATATTCACACAATGGGTATTGGAACACATGACCTCTGTCCGAACCATTCTTTAATACACATGCACCCACACCAGAGTGGATTTTCACGCTATGGGCACTAGAACACATGACCTCTATCCAAACCGTTCTTTAATACACATGCACTTACACTAAAATGGATTTTCACACAATGGGCACCGGAACGCATGACCTTTGTTGAAACTCTTCTGAATTTATCATTGAGGCATGAGTAAGGACTTTTTAAAAAAAAAAAAGAAGAAGAAGCTTAGATTGAACTGTTTCAAACCTTTGATCATTTATATCTTTCTTTGCAGGGTGGGGCTTAGGTAGGGTTAGGCCGTAGCACCGCCTGGCCCATTGCTACCTTATGAGAGGGAGTGGCTTGCAATTGGGATGGGGTGAAGTGGGTCCATGTCCAGCCCATGAGGTAAAAGGACGCAAGTTGAAATAAGATCGGAGCCCGTTCGATGGCGGTTTGGTCTGGTAGGATGATAATGAGCTCATGGGCTTGATGGTTTTAGATAAGTTGGGCTGGGTTGGGCTGGACTATTGGAGATGAAGACAGACTCAAGCTCATGGTCAGACCAGATACTTGTATGGACCAATAAATGGGCCTATTGGTCCAAAGTGGGCTTGAGTTGGGCTGGGCTAAGGCCCACTTGATCTTGTATGGACATTCTACGGTCATGGTTTGCTGCCACTCTACAGTACATGAGATTGTATGATCATCCAATGGTGGGCCATACATAGTCTGGCCCATGGTACAAGAGTCCATTCTGATTGAATGATTCTGGAAATTTTTATTGGATCTCTCTCTCTCTCTCTCTCTCACAGACACATTTCATGATTGAAAAATATATAGCGTGAGTTCATCACAGCTTATTAAACTGTAGCAGCTCATCCACTGCAAAATGTGGTATGTACAATCCGTACGCTTGAAAAAATGGACGGCTCCAATATTCTGGATGGATCATAGCCAGAAGATCGCATTGATGGGACAATCTTAACCATCTGATTTTGCCAATTGATTTTTGGCTGCTGACCATTTTATTTTTTGCTGTCCATTCAATGGCCATGACTTAGACGGTATGGATGGATTCGAATTTGTCCTAGGCACCATCCATAACAGGATCACTATTTATACGGCCTAGATTGATGTCATGTAAGGTAGATGAGAAGCTACATTGTGCTAATGAGGTCCACCCAATGAGTGATCATCATGGCGTGGCCACAACTTTTGAACGGATCAGATATTCTGCAGATGTGACAAGCCAAGGGATATGAATGGATGTACATGAAAGTTCACATAGAGGCGTTGTACGTAATCATTTCTTATAATAGATTTGGAATCCAAATGAGTTGGATGATCGCATGCAGTAGAGATGGCCCACCAAAGATCAGCCACGATTATAAATCCCACAAATTCAGTGTTGTTTTCTCTAATAAAATATTGGAGTTGCAATCGATGGTTTCTTTTGACTTTTGGTACCAAATCCATGCGTGTGGCCCACATCAATCGAGTAGAAAGGACAAAAAGGGAAATCAATGAATGCTTTGTCTGTAAATTAGGGTAGCCAATGGGCCTCATCTACAGGTTTCTGGGCCCCACTTCCCATTGGGCTAGCCCTATGGTTGTACTTTTAGGCCCAATTAGAAATGGGCTGGACCCATGAATAGGTTTGGTCATTTTACCCTGGCCCAAGCCCACTTATGAACGTTACGGGTATAGGAGAGGGAGCGGATTGGGTGGGCCCCACCGTATTCTATATCTACGCCCATCCGTTTTGCTAGATCATTTTAGGGTATGAACCAAAAAATGAAGAAAATCCAACTCTTAGGTGAGCCCTTACCATGGGGCCCACCGTATTCTATATCCAGGCCCATCCGTTTTGCTAGATCATTTTAGGGTATGAACTAAAAAATGAAGAAAATCCAAATCTTAGGTGAGCCCTTACCACGGGGCCCACCGTATTCTATATCCACGCCCATCCGTTTTGCTAGATCATTTTAGGGTATGAACCAAAAAATGAAGAAAATCCAAATCTTAGGTGAGCCCTTACCACGAGGCCCACCGTATTCTATATCCACGCCATCCATCCGTTTTGCTACATAATTTTAGGATATGAGCCAAAAAAATGAAGAAAATCCAAATCTTAGGTGGACCCGTACTGTGGGGCCCATCGTATTCTATATTCACCGTCATCCATCCGTTTTGCTACATCATTTTAGGATATGTGCCAAAAAATGAAGAAAATCCAAATCTTAGGTGGGCCCTTACCATGGGGCCCACCTTATTCTATATCCACACCATCCATCCATTTTCCAGGATCATTTTAGGTGGACTCCTTAAAAATGAAAAAAATCCAAATCTTAGGTGGACTCCTTAAAAACTTCCTAGGACCCATTGTAATGTTTCTGTAATATTTATTCGCCATCCAACCTGTTGATGAGGTTATATAAACCTCTTTGGTGTATTCTAGAGGAGGTGAGGTCTCGTACTATTTTTGTTCTGAGACTTTCAATTGTAATGATACCTTCCATCAATATCTCTACGGCCTGAAACTTACCAACTTCTACTCTTAGCATTTTTAAACCCTCCGGCGTTCCAGGCATTTGTTGGTCCATTGCTTGTGTGTAGATTGACAACACTAATGTTGGGCACCTTTGCTTTTTTTACCTACCTTTAGTATTGTCTGGTAAGACACCTCTAAAGTTGGTAGTTAGGGCCTTAAAATAAGAGCCTTTCCATTTTATTATATGGCCTTCTTAGACTTTCCTTCGCAATGGGGTATTCTTATAGAAGAACACAATGAGAATTGTTATGATGTCATTGGTGACCGTCTAGACTCTTCGGACCTGTTTGGTTTTCTAAGGTAAATACAATTGCGTTGTAAATAGATAATAATTATTTTCATGTGTAAATACAAGACCGTTCTCCGGAATTGAATTTACTCTTATTTTTTTTAACACTAAAATCAAGGATGCTGTTAAATATTTGTAGGGTCTATCATGATGTATGTGGATTATCCACACTGTCCATCTATTATGCTAATTGAATTTAGGGCATGAATCAAAAAATAAACCATATTTAAAGTTCAAGTGGACCATACTACAGGAAAAAGGGGAATCAAATTCCCACCGTTAAAAACTTCTTGGAGCTACTGTTTACTTTGGTGTGGGCCACTTCAATGTAAGATCCGCCTCTTTTTTTGCCTCATACCTCAAAATGTCTTAGTAAAGCAAATGGACAACATAGGTATGTCATATACATCATGGTGGGGCTCATAAATTTAAATTAATTCTTTTGGACCGTTTTCTTATATTTCCAAATAAGGTGAAATTGTAATAATATTTTCAAATAAAATAAAATAATAATAAGTAGGTATTTACAGAACATTTACAATGAATATAAAAAAAAACAGGAGTATGTGGCTCTTTGTTCGCACCCTACATTGTATGACGATTATGAGTATGCGCAAGAGAGCTCTCATCTCTAGGCTCACAAGCACCCCTACCCGCAATCTCCCCCGATCATTGCTTGTTTTGAGATGACATTCGTGATCTCTTTTCCCATGTACCTTTACCTCCATTCTTCTAGAGTTTAGCTTCGGTTGCCTCGCTTTTACTCCTTACTTTCATGGAGTGTGATCTTCCCTTAACTGCGTGATTTTTTCTTGTCATCAGCTTCTTTTCTTTTCTTCCTCGCTTTTTCTTTTTTCCTTCTTTGACTTGGGGTGTGGGTGTGTTGTATTTTTCAAATGCATGACCTTTTGGAAGAATCAGCTTTGATCCAAGACTTGTGTGGCTTATTAATGGCCAATCACCACTGTTTCCTAAGGTATGGTTCACTTAACAATAGTATCTGCTTAGCTCATGTCCTATAATGATAAGGCAAAATAGGTGGACAATATAGATATAGAATAAATATATCAAGGTGGGACCATGGTAAGGGTTGCACACCATCTTGGGTGAGGCTGGGGCTGCACCTAATCCACTCCCCAACTTTTAGGTAGCGGTGCAAATAGGTCAGTTTGGGTGCAAACGCAGAACCAGACCCATCTATTATCCATTCAAGTGCAATAAACTGTGGGGTGGATCCAACCTATTTACTCCTAGAGGTGGCAATGGTTTGATCAGGCTCACATCAACCATTTAATAAATGGGCCAACCCAACTCATTTATAGCTAAGGGTGGCAATTGCTTGGGTTTTGAGTCATGTAGGGTTAACCTGAACCTGACCCATTTAATAAACGGGCCAATCAACTCATTTACACTCTCTGGTAGGCAATTGTTTTACCAAACAAACCAAGAATTACAGCCCAAACCTGCCCTATGACCCATTACCTTGTGGCCTAACCCACTTAAAATATTTCAAGCTTGAGCCCAGCCCAGCCCAGCCCAGCCCAGCCCAACCCAACCTATTTAATTGTATCTGCTGCTCGACCCAGAACCACCACGCTCAAGGTTTATGAATGGAATATGGGTCTTTTTTTGGCACGGACACATACAAACATCTATACTTTAACATGTTCATGTGTATGCATCTATACCTATTGTCTATTTATTTGTTAAAAAATTTGTTCTGGAATCCAATCAGGTAAGCTAGGTTGGGTTCCAAACCATGGCTCAACAGTAGATAGATTGTATTTCAACATTAAGGTCATGGGTTCGAGTGTCATGCGTGTGTGAGCGTATGTGATAGGGGAAAAAAAAGAAGAAGAAGAAGAACTAGCCTAGCCTTACCTATCGATGGGCTACATTGGTGGGTCAAGTTGGATAGCTGTTAACCTGAGCCGAACCAATTTACCTACATTTCTAGCTTGGGACTAACCCATTACTCATTATTTTAGCCTGGACCAAACCCACCTAGGAAGCCAGATGGGTGAGCCAACCCATCCATAGCCATCCTCACTGCATGGTTAGATAGACACGGCAAGGCGAGGAGGAAAGTAAGGGTCTGTTTGTTTCAATGTAAGTACATATAATTATATCCTAAAAGCATCATTATTAGAGTTATTCTCTAGATGAAAAGAGAGGAATTACTCTAATAAAACTCAACCTTATTTTGTCATCGAAACTTTATAGGCCCCCACCATAATGTATCAGTCATGTTCCCACCTGTTTGTTCTTTTTTTTTTCAGATCATTTTAGCGTATGGAACCTAAAAATGAGGCAAATCCAAATCTTAAGCTGACCACACCAAAGAAAACAATACGTTTCAATGGTGGCATTATTATTCCTACCACTTCCTATGTAGTCCACTTTAAGCTTTGAATTTGCCTCATATTTTTCTCATATCTTATAGCTATCTTTAAAAATTGAATGGCTTGGTGGGACTTACATAATCTACCTCAGTTTGTGAGTCAAAATATTTGGGAAGATATAGATGTCAACATCATACATTAATTACTATTGTATATCAACTATTGACCCCACGCAGATTTCCTGCAAAAGCCTTTCACAATGATGCAGGGTGGGGCCCACAGAGATGTTTGTGTGAAATCCACCCTGTTCATCTATTTTGAAAGATCATTTTAGGACACGTGACCAAATAACGGTGTATCCAACACTTAAATGGGCCACACGAGAGGAAATAGTGGGCATTCAGTGAGAATTGTAGAAGCATTCTTATGGCTATAAAAGCTCTGTATCAAGCTATATTCTTGGTGTTTTCACTTCATCCCATCTGGAATGAGTTTATAAACAGTTTGGATAGCATATAAACATCAAGGTAGAGCCAAGAAGGCTTCAACGGTGAAAATTTCTTTCCTCAATTTTCTCTCTCGTGTGACCCACTTGAGTTTTGAATCCACCTCATTTTTTTGTCTCACGTGGTAAAATGAGCTCAAAATACAGATGGACGGAACGAATTCCTCCCATACATTGCAATGGGGCCCATCCAACATCCTTGCGCAAGCACTTCTTGGGAAAGGCTTTAGCCCCTGTTGACCTATTTTTCTAGCTTATTTTATGTTTACAAATTGGGGGTGAACCACAACATGGAAATGGTGGTTATTGGCCATTAAAAGCCTTCTGTAGGCCACAAAAGTTATAGATCAGCCCAATATTTATTCCCCTGCCATTTAGGTCCGAGACCTTTATCTTCTTCTTTTTTTTCACACGCACACACCCCCACACACTCAGGCCTTAGTAGAATTTCACCACCTATGGGTACTCGAAACCTTGATCGGGTGTTGAACTCACGAGAGTCTACCACCGGAGCAAGAGTAAGGACCCAGGCCTGAGTGACCTTATCAATAAACAATCCAATGGACGTTAAGTAGTTTTTAATGGAAGGTGCTTAATGACCACCTTTTCCTGTGGTGTGGTCCACCTGAAATTTGCTATCTACTTTATTTTTAGTACGCACCATAAAATAATCTTTAAAAAAAGATGCACAGCATGGATACATAATGAATGCATTGAGGTGGGCCCCATGATAAGGGTCTCACCCTACTAGTTCCGAGACCGCGGCCAAGTCACACTCCATTTACCATTTACCATTGTAGTTAATAAATACTAAATTGAGGAAAAATACAAATAATTACATTGAAACAAACATGCCATCGGGGGGCCATTTGTGTTTAGTTTGACTTCCATCTTTAAAAGGGTAGTGTGTGTGTGTGTGTACACACACACTCACACACGTGTGTGGAAATAGTTCTATGAGGTCCAGCTGTGTGGGCCCCACTGTGATGCGTGTCAAACATCTACCCCATCTGTTAGATGCACCATTCCATGGTGGTCCTTGGGCTTAAAACTCAAGTCAATCCATGACTTTTGTGGGCCACACCACATACAAAAGTTGAGAGGGGTTATCCTCCCATCAAAACATTCATAATCGTTTTTGGGGCCCAACGTGATGTCGATCACAAATTTAACTCATTCATTATGTGTGTCCCACTTGGATGAGGGGTTAGACAAGTTCTAGATGCATCAAAATTTCAGGTTGGCCCCACCAAGTGCTTTAATATGTTTTAGGCATGTTTTCATATGATTTTAAATGGTATATCCCACTTGAGTTCCGTATACTACTGATTTTTGGGATATCTTATAATTTAAAGGAGACCCGTCAAATGTACGGTGTTGATGTTCAACACACATCATGGTGGGGCAACACAGCTCAACCTAATAGGAGGTTCCAATGAGTGAGATGCCATAGAACCACCCACACACACACACACACACATATATATATATGGAAAAGGTACTATATGCTCGGCCTCACGATAAGCTCCCGCAAGGTCGAGCTGTGTGGGCCCCACCGTGATGCATGTGGACTATCAACAACATGCATTTGATGGGTCCCCTTTAAATTATAGGATATCCCAAAAATCAGTCGGAACTTAGGTGGGCCATACCATCTAAAATCATGTGAAGACATGTCAAAAACATATAAAAGCACTTGGTGGGGCCCACCTGAGTCTTGAATGCTGCTGAAACTTGGTATGACCCCTCATCCTAGTGGGACACACATAATGGATGGGCAAGATTTGCAAACCACATCTCGGTGGGCCCAAAAAATGATTATGAATGTTTTAATGGTGCACGGCCCCTCTCAACTTCTATATGTGGTGTGGCCCACAAAAGTCACGGATTGACTTGATTTTTGAGATCTAGGCCCATGATGGAATGGTGCATCTAACTGATGGGGTAGATGTTCGAAACGCATCACGGTGGGGCCCACACAGCTCGACCTCATGGGATGGACTCGTGAGGTCGAGCGCATAGTACCTTTTCCCATATATATATATATATATATATATATATATATATATATAGAGAGAGAGAGAGAGAGAGAGAGAGAGAGAGAGAGAGAGAGAGAGAGAGAGAGAGAGAGAGAGAGTGAGTGGGGCCTACACAGACATCAACCCCCTTAGGCTTAAAAATCAAGTATTGATGACTTTCGTAGGCCACACCACATACAAAAGTTGAGAGGGGTTACCCTCCCATTAAATCATCCATAATCATTTTTTGGACCCACCGTGGTGTGGTTCACAAATTCAGTCCATTCATTATATGTGTCCCACTTGGATGAGGGGTTAGACCAAGTTTCAGATGCATCTAAATTTTAGGTGGGGCCTACCAAGTGAGTTTATATAATTTAGGCATTTCTTCACATGATTTTAGATGGTATGGCCCACCTAAGTTTCATATACAGCTGATTTTTGGGATATTCTATAATTTAAGGGGGACCCATAAAATATACACGGTGGGCCCATACAACTCGACCTCATGGAAAGTTACCATAGGCTCAACAGTGTGTGTGTATCAAGTTGAAACGAAGTGATCCAGTTTGGAGTTGGGCTTCAAGCCCAGTCAGGTAGAGTTTGGGTTTACTGAAGCTCAATTTAAAATTTTTCCAAACTAAAAATAAAAAATTCAACTGAACTAAATAATAATAAAAAATAAAAATAAAATCTAATAACCCCAAACCTGGCTTTTGATCCCACCCGAGTCTAATGAGTTAAGCAAGTTACTTAAGTATGCATCCAGCTCTACATCTAAGTCCAATTGGTGTGGCCGGGCAATGAGGTTGATTTTTATATTTTCACTTCGTGTGAGTTACATCTTATTACCGGGTGTGATGAAAGTTACATGATACGGTGACCCCATGCAAAAACCCATGGTTGGCAAGTCATCCCTTTTGTTCCTTGTGGTGTGGTCCACGTGAACTCTCTCTCTCTCTCCCCCCATACTCTAGAACAGAGGATAAAACCTTATGGACGGAGTGGATTTTACTTATAAAACATGGTAGGTCTCCCAAGCTTGGATGTTTTACCCTTAGTGTAAAACAAAACAACTGTTATTAGGGATGAAAGTCCGTCGAGCGGATTGGGCTGTGTTGGTGCTCAACCCTAGGCCAACCCAAGGTTCTTATACCTCAACCCTAAGTTGGGTCGGGAATTCTCAACCTAAGCTCAACCCAAGGACTCGTTGATCGGGTTGATTAGGTGGATACATGCTAATATTTTTATTATTATGTTAGTCTAATATATTTCAATATAAGTCTTATTTTTTGTACCTAGGATTTTATTAATTATATATGTAGTGATTTATCATTAAAAAAAACTTTATCTTTTCTAAACAAATGAGCTAAAATGTAAGACAACTACACCTTAAAAAGTTATTTTGTGTAGCACACAATCTATTTGATAGACAGAATTCCGTCATATCTTCTTTGCTTGAGTCAACAGAAATGATGTGACCAATGAGACCCGAACGCACAGTGCCTTCAACATAGACAGTCCACACTCAATTATAATCTATGCGTAACTTATATAGCGATCGGGTTCGGGCTCGGGTTGGGTTGGGTCGGGTAGCCCAAGATCGACCCAAGTTTTATCGGGTTGGTGTTTGTGTAGCCCAATCCCGAGACTGGACCTTATACATCTTGCCATAGCCCAACCCAATGTCAGGTCAGCCCTAGCTATTATAGACGATTCTGATCCGTCTGATATTGGTTCATTCTCCATTAAGACCGAGAACCAATGAATTAATCCGTCTAGATTGACACATGTGTGCCATGTGTACGATGCGTGTGACACCACCATTTAAGAAATGATGCAAAACGCACATGACTTAAGTCGTTGACGCCACCAAGAGCTTTAATATATTTTAGGCATGTCTTCATATGATTTTAGATGGTATAGTCCACCTGAGTTATGTGTCCGGCTGATTTTTGGGATATCCTATAATTTAAAGGATGTTCATAAAATATACAAGGTGGGCCCACACAACTCGACCTCATGGGAAGTTCCCATGAGCTCCACCACTTCCATGTATATATATATATATATATATATATATATATATATATATATATATATCAAGTTGAAACTATTTGTAGCTGAGCTTGGGTTTATCCGGCCTCGACTCAAAATTTTTCCAAACTAAAAATAAAATATTCAACTAAAGCAAATAATAATAATAATAATAATAATCTAGTTAACCCAAACATAGCTTTTGATCCCAGCCGAGTCTATTAAGTTAAGCAAGTTACTTGAGTATGCGTCCAGCTCTACATCTAAGTCCAATTGGTGTAGCCGGGCAATGAGGTTGATTTTTATTTTTTATATTTTCACTTCGTGTGAGTTACATCTGATTAGTGGGTGTGATGACAGTTACACAATATAGTGACCCCACATGAAAACCTATGGTTGGCAACTCATCCCCTTTGTTCCTTGTGGTGTGGTCCACCTGAGTTCTGTCTCTCTCTCCCCATATTCTAGAATGGAGGATAAAACTTGATGGACGGATTTTACTTATAAAACAGGGTGGGTATCCCAAGCTTGGATGTTTTACCCTTTGTGTAAAACGGCTTAAAGTTGAGCAAGTTGGGCTGAGTTGTTGCTCAACCCTAGCCCAATCCAAGGCTCCTATATCTCAACCCTAACTTGGGTTAGGAATTCTCATCCTAAGCCCAACTCAAGCAGGATCGGTTGGGTTGATTGAGTTAGTCAGGTGGATACATGCTAATATTTTTGTTATTACATTATTTCATCATATTTTAATATACGTCTTAATTTTTATACTTATTATATTATTAATTATAGATATAATTATTTATCATAAAAAAATTTATTTTTTTCTAAACAAACGAGCTAAAATATAAGACAACTATACCTTAAAAAGTCATGTTGTGGAACACACAATCTATTTGGGAGAGAGAATTCCGTCATATCTTCTTTGCTTGAGTCATTGGAAATGATGTGACCAAAGAGACCCGAAGGGCAAAGTGCACTCAATTATGATATATACGTAACTTATATCTGGGTTAGGTTCGGGTTGGGTCGGGCAACCCGAGACCTAAACCCAAACCTGACCTAAGTTTTACCAAGCTGGTGTTTGTATAGCCCAACCCAACACCAGACCTTATAAATTAGGGCTGAAAGTTGGGCGAGTTCAACCCGACCGACCCGTGACTGACCTGACATTGAGTTGGGCTCGGGCAGGATATATCGGACCCAATCTTAAGCTTGGACTATACAAACCCCAACCCGACAAAACTTGGGTTGGGCTCGGGTTGAGGTCTCGGGTTGCCCGACCCAACCCGAACCCGATCATGATATATAAGTTACTTATAAATTACAATTGAGTGTTGATCGTTTGTGTCGAAGGCACACTAATGATGTTGAGTCTCATTTGCCCACATCATTTCCAAGGACTCAAGCTAATAAGATATGCCAGATTTCTCTCCCAAATAGATTTTTTGCTATGCTACATGACTTTTAAAGTAGTTGTCTTATATTTTAACTTATTTTTTTAAAGAAAAAAAATAAAGTTCTTTATAATGAATAATCACATATATAATTAATAAAATTATAGATACAAAAAATAAACCCTATATTGAAATATAATAAACTAATGTAATAACGAAAATATTAGCACGTATATACCCGACCAACTCGATCAACCCGACCGAGCCCGCTTGGGTTGGGCTTGGGTTAAGAATTCCCAACCCGGGGTTGGGTTGAGTTGGGTTAGGGTTGAAGTATAGGAACCTTGGGTTGAGTTAGGGTTGAGCACCAACCCGACCCAACCCGCCCGACTTTCAGCCCTATTATAAATCCTAACCTAGAACAACCCGACACTAGACCTTATAAATCCCGACCTGACCCAACCAATGTCGGGCCATCCCTAACTATTATTGACGATTCTGATCCGTCTGATATTGGTTCGTTCTCCATCAAGACCGAGAACCAACGAATTGATCCGTCTGGATTGACTCACATGTGTGCCACGTGTACGATGCGTGAGACACCACCATTTAAGAAATGGTGCAAAACGCACATGACTTAAGTCGTCAGCCAAATCTCCTCTCCCGAACTTCTTCGACTCTCCCCAGCAAAGAGCAGTAGAAGCTGTAATGGAGAAGGCGAGGGAGTTTCTGACGCTGAAGACGGAAGAATCGGAGAGCGTGTCACGACTCAGCGTCCCAACTCACCGAGTCGGGCTCGATCCAAGCTACTATGAAGGATTCTTCCTCAGAGGCATCCGAATCGATCGAGTCGGGCCAGGTTTCGTAGCTTGCACCTTCAAAGTTCCTCCTCGCCTTACTGTAAGAAAGAACTCACTTCTCTCTCCTGCTCTGTTCTTTTGCTTCCTTTCTAAGTTGAGATAGAAAATGGTTGATTTCATATGTAGGATGTTACGGGGGTTGAATGTATTATAAATTCATCCATCTATATTTGGGATTTGGGTTTTGGGGATTTTTTTTGTTAGGATTTTACTTGCATTCAAACGACTCCTTAATCTCTATCTCTCTCTCATTTTTCTTTTCTTTTCTGTATAGAGATAGAAAATGCATGATTTTCATTTGTTAGATGTTATTTGACTGAATTTCATTTGTTAGATGTTAGATGATTTTCCTCTCTCTCTCTCTCTCTCTCTCTCTCTCTCTCTCTCTCTCTCTCTCTCTCTCTCTCTCTCTCTCTTTTATTTCTTTTCTGTGTATAGGTAGAAAATGCTTGATTTTCATTTCTATGATTTTATGGGGATTGAAAATAATTCATTTATGTCAATTTGGGATTTGGATTTTTGAGTTTTTTTTTTTTCCGTTTTAATCTTTGTTTCCTCTGGAGTTATTGGTGTGTCTATTTCAGTTTGGGATTTGGGTTTTTAAGATTTTTAGGGGTTGTTTGGATGGTTGTAAAACCTTTGTAAACACCAATGTTGTCAAAATGGTTATCCTATCGCAAATCATAATAGGGGTTGAATTCGTATCAAATCGCAAATCATATCGTAAGATTTTTTTTTCAATGATTTTGTTAAAAATATGAAAATATAAATAAATTAGGAAAAAAAAAAACTTAGCAATCATCCTTTTGCCATCAATATGCACCAAGTAATACCATGTCATGATAGTGTTGAAGGATTCTTAGATTTCATTTCCTTTACTCTTTTTTTTTTTTGTCTTTCAAGAAAATTTCCTTAAGATCCCATACTAATTCCTTGGCTCCAAAATACTAGTGGATTGGCATTTTTTAATTGAAATGATTCCATCTATCATCAGGCACATTATGTGGTTCTTCAATGAAACAACATTTTGCAGGATGCGACTGGAAAGTTGTCTTCAGGTGCTATTGCAAACCTTATTGATGATGTTGGAGGAGCTGTAATCCAGGCTGATGGTCTCCCTGCAAAGGTTTCACTTGAAATGTCGATTTCATACTTCTCGAGGGCCGATGCCAATGTAAGTAGACATAATGCTCAGCTCTCTTGCATATTGCTTACATCCATTGGGTCCTCATGTAATTGTATATATACACATATGCTCCATGCCTTCATGCATGCATGCAAACGAGTGTGAACATTCCAACACACCTCATGTGAAGCATTTGTGCATCACAACATATATGGTGAAGATGGACTATAACCAGCTCTCCAGTGTACACGAGTTGAACCGAGTCGAGCTTGGCACAGCTTGACTCAGCTCAGCCACTTGCTAACCCCAGCTCAAACTCAGCTCTGCTTGGTCCTCGAGCCTGATGGACTAGCTCAGCTCGTTTCGGTCAGCAGCTCGGGCTAATTCGAGCCAAGTTCGCTTGTGCGGCATTTTCACAAACACATGGTTTGCACCTTCAAAATCTCACTGTATATAAAACAACAATAATAGTTTTACAGGTATTTTATCAAACACCTTGTAAGCAACATAAAAAGGAAAAAAAGGGTATTTGTTTCATATATGTACCTTCCTTGCCACCAGCCACACTTCATTGAGTCATTTCATCAAACAGTTGGTGAGCAACAACAATATCAAAGTAACCGAGTCACTGAACTGAATTGATCTGAGTTCGATTTGAGTTAGGTTCGATCCGAGTCGAGTCGAGCTCGAGCAAGCTCGAACTCGGTTCGAAATTTTTTTGAGCTCAAAAAATCAGCTCGACTCGGCTTGAACTCAGTTTCGAACCGAGCTTTTTCGAGTCGAGTCGAGCAAGCTACCGAGCTAACTCTGCTCGTGTACAGCCCTGTCTCTAGTCTCTACTCTAGAACCAAGGCCATATGACTTTGAGTTTCTTTTGGAATTGGGTTGTATTGTATAATTGTAATTGGATGAGATGGAATAGAATCATAAAACACATGGTATAAGGGCTGCAAATGTAATTTGCCTAGCATTTTCATATTGCGGGTTTGGGCTCCAAATTCCACTTGCATACTTCTATTTTTTATTTGAGAGAAACACAATTGCATTTTGAGGGCTACTTCCTAATTACATGGGAAAAAACATCATTTAAATTCTTTCATTTCTTGATCAACTTCACTGAATATTTCCAATTCAATTTACTTTAGCATCCATACAAGCCTAAGATACAAACCAACTTTAAAATCTTTATTGGACATGAAACCCTGTGTCACTCCATTTCTCTAGGAAACATAGGATTCATGTACAATTTTTTGTTCAAGTAGGATTCAAGTAGTATAAATGTGAGTCACTTGAGGATAAGACTTTCTTTTCTAATAAATTTTCAAATTGATGAAACGATTGGTATTAGATATCAAATGAGAGTTAGTGATCGTGTTTCCTAGATGCTTATGAATCCCGAAACATCTTATTTTATACTTGTTTTTACCATTTCCCCTTCTTTTGGTAACCTAGGGGCTGTTTGGATGGTGAGACCTCCTAGTCCCGGGTAAGTTATGAATCCTAGATTGGTGACTCTAGGATTGGCCAATCTTTCATTAGGTTGATATTGTCGACCAGGACTCACAAAGTTTGAAGACATAAATCTATTGTTTGGCTGACAAACTTGTAACTAAGTAACACTGAAGTGCACCTGTGGCAGTCAAGGTGTTCCATAACAGTCACGGTGGCTGTAACGGCCACCGTTGTTAGCGTTATGATACGGGCGATCATTACATAACCAATTTTGAATGCCTTGATGGCAGTAGCACAGTGAAGAATAAAAGGGGGGAAATGGTACCAGTTATAGGCATTGTTCAGAGTATCCTGATATTATTGAAATATCCCCAATATAATCCGTATATCCGGCTCGGTGATACTGATAACATTGGTAGCATCAGAAATTCCAAGTATCAGTGATATATCGCTAAGTTTTGCCAATGTATCGATATCGCCAATATTTTCAATTGTGTAAATTCCAGGTGTCTTTTGTATCGCCAATATGTCGACAATATTTCAATAATATCGACAATGTATCATTATCACCAAAAATCTATTTATTATATAAAAAATTCCAATTTTTTTATGCATGCATGGTTGTATGATGAAATGCATGTTTGTATGTGTATATATGTTTGGATGGATGGATGGATGGATGTGTGTGTTTGTGTGTGTGTGTGTGTGTGTGTGTGTGTGTGTGTGTGCATGCATGGATGGATGGATCATGCATGTGTGTTTGTATGTATATATGTGCATGCATGGATGGATGGATGCACCATTTTCCCCATGTTTCCCCAATGTTTCCTTGAGTCATCGACACATGCTTTTAGTCCCCATTAAAGGGAAGCTTATTATAGGAAAATATGCATCTTTTTTGCTATTATTTGATTTTAAATATACAAATATGTGTATTTTAGCATCTCCTGAAGTTTCACTGAAAAATTTCACCATTTCCCTCCATTTCGCCGCATTTCTGGGAATCAGCGATAACAATATTGTTTCAGTATTCCTGGCCAGCGAAACTTGTAATGACATCGATACTTCGAACACTAATTGTAGGTGGTCGGATGATGGCTGAACAGTCTCGAAGTCAAAGGGCAAATAGTTGGGATGTAACTTTAGGATCCTTGGATCCCAGTTTAAATCAAATGACAACCTAAATCAAATCGACAGTCCAAATCTTTGGTCTCCTGTGAATAAACTACCCAAACTGTTGGACTGCCATGAATGGATTGACCCACTGCAAATGGGCAGTTCAAATGGTTGGACCGCCATGAAGAAGAAGTAGAGATCTCTTAAAGTAGAAACTCTTGGAGGAGTGAGGACTATCCATCAAACAAGGAATGAGCAAAAGATTGCTCCCCTTTGCTTCTCTTGGAGATACATTTCAATGAGAAATTGAGAACCTCTCCAAGATTTCCTTCGAAGCCGAAGGTGACTCAGGGAAGAAGAAGATTGGAATATGTCTTTCCAGCCTTTGAGATTGTTCACAAGTGGCGGTGGCAGCTACTGTCCAGCATTGCTTAGGGCCACAGTTAGGGATGATAGTTTAGCCCTAATGAAATAGGCTATCTTGTATACCATAAGTTATTTTATGCGAAATATAATTTAATTGGGTACCCTACATGTACCCAGCAAGATAACTGATCAGACCCAATTTATAAACAGGTCTAAAATAACGGACTTTTACCCGGAAGAGATATAGACCAGGGCTATTTAAATCAGGTCAGGCACCTTGGGTACCCACGGATCTGGATACCTATTGATAGCCCTAGTCATCAGTACCTACTTACTAGGGATTGAGGGGTGGCAGGTGGATTCATATCCTTGAAGGCCCAAACGAGGAGCTGAAAGCAGATTCTTAGTTTGGCCAATCTTGGATTGAAGAACACAAGGATCCAAGTGGGCCCTTAGTTATTTCAACAGCTTGGGCTATGTTTGCGTTGCTGCTTCCCCAAGTGGAACTGTGCATTTAATTAGGACCACAAGTGACTAGTGAGATCAGAATGGAAAATCGAATTTCTCCTAAATTCCACGTTCCCGAAACGGATCCTAATATTTCTCCTTTGAATTACTCATATATATATCCTATGAATTTCATTTCACACCGGAAACTACTCTAGGAGAGGTTCCAATCCGTTCCGTTCGGATATTGATCTGTCTTGGTTTGACATGGTTTACACGTTACTGGTTCCTGGAAGAGTCAATATCTCCATCAGCTAAACCCTTTCTGACCCTGCCTTTGGACTCGTCTTTTGTTCGTACACAATCATTCTTATCTTGATTGTGATTTGGGGTGAGAAAAAGGGGGAAATGGAAGCCTGCATAATGCTGATTCCATTTTCCGTGATTGGAGGCTAAATTCAAATAATTCTAGGCTTGTTTGGATTGATGGAAACCAAAACATGGATAATGGAAAACTCAATGTCACATCAGAGGAAAGGGAAATGTGTGGAAAAGATCCATGTTAACCTGTTTAGTTTAGAAGATGTGATTTTCATGAAAATGTTCAAAGGTCAACGATAAAAAAAGCGAGAGTTGTCTCTTGTAACCATGAAAATCTAGATTTATTTATTTATTTTGAGGGATTGTGAAGAATCATTTTACTTGTTTTTGAAGGAAACCGTGGAAATAGAAATCGATATCCCCACCTAACTTTGTTTTTCACAAACTAGGAAATATGTCATATTTGTGGGAATTGATTTTATTATGTGGTTTTTGATCGTTTTCCACCAATCCAAAACACACACATTCATATGGATTTTTGAAATATTTTGCAACCTTATTTGCATTAGTTGAATATTCTTATTCCACCTGCTACCGGTGGCAGGATGAATTGGAGATCATCTCAAGGGTTTTGGGACATAGAGGGAGCTATTCCGGAACAAGCGTCGTATTGAAGAACAAAATAACAGGGGAGCTTATTGCTGAAGGTCGGCATTCGTTGTTTGGTAAGCTTGAGAGTAAAATCTGACTGCATTTCCATTCTCATGTACAAGCGACAATTTACACAAGGAGTGGATATCACGAAAAGGAATGTATGGCCTTTAACTAAGTTCGTTATAATGCCGTTTGGTATGAAAACTCGTTCAAACCAGTTCATGTTCGGGAAACACACGGGCCGCAGGACATCGTCTGGCGGTGCCTCTCTTGCAAAAATTGGATTGAGACGGGAAATGAGCTGAGTTCCTTTGGTCTAAAGGCATTCCCTTGTTTCCAATTCATTCATGTTTTGCAATGGTGTCGCTCATGGGCCCACACGTTTCCCAAACCAGAATAACAGAAATTCAAACCTTACTCACCCCAAAACTTCCCCTTGTGCATCTAAGGTTGCACTTCTTGAATATATTTGAATTGTATTGCTGTTATTGAGAGCTTATGGATATTGTTATTATCATTATGGTTGTTGTTGCTGCTGTTGCTGTTGTTGTTGTTACCTTTCATCAATGGCATACCTCTTGCTAGGTTACTTTCACAAACCAAGAGCCACAAGGGTGGAACTTTCATAAGATCCACTCCGTCCATCAGGTAAGCTGTCTCATGTTAACTGTAGGACCCAGAAATCATGATAATCCAACACTCAGGTTTGCCACATCATGGAAAACAAGTTCGAATGGTGCCCACCATTAGTTGTGTGGGGCCACCATGAAGTTTATAGGCCATCCAATCCATTCATCTGAGTTGCCTAATTAAGATGAAAGACTTACCCAAAAATCACAGTATCCCAAAACTCAGGTGGGCCATACTGAATTTAGAGGGTTTAGGTATAGTTTTATGGGGTGGGCCACCTGAGTGTTGAATCAAAATGATTTTTGCATCAAGGCCAAACAACAGGTAGTATACCTGATGGACGGAGTGGATTTCATGCATGTTAATTTGTTTCCACCCAGGCCAATGTCCTTGGGTGGGAGACTGGCATGCATGGACATTTGACAGCCGTTGATTACTTGTGCTTCTGAAATCGTCATTTGATCGGACAATCCTAACCATCTGAGCTTAATTGCCACGGAAATTGATGGTCGAAATGGGATATCTTATATAACTTTGACCATTTATCTACCATCTATCATGTGGGCCCAACTTTTGATGGTATGCAATGTGGATTGGCTGAGAAGCTGATTGGTCCAATCTTCAGGCCGGGCTACTGAACGGTGGGATAATGGTCTGGATCTTACACATGCGTGCCACGCTGGCATGCCTGCCTGAGCGGCCTTAGCAAGGAGTACTAACAGAAGTTTTCGTTAACATGGTGGGGGCCCTTAGCAGGTAGGCCACACACACCAGAGAAATGATATATAGGCTCTGATTTGATAATGACCAATCCAGTACAGACTTCGGTGCTGGTCAGTGCTTGAAAAGATGTGGGTCCCACTGTGATGTATGTGTTTTATCCACTCCGTCCATCAATTTTTCCAGCTCAATTTAAGGTATGACACAAAAAATGAGGCAGATCCAAATTGCTGGACCACACCACAGGAAACAGTTGTGATGGAACGCCCACTATCAAAAACTTACTGGGGCCCGTTGTAATGTTTATTTGCCATCCAACCTGTTAGTTAGGTCACACAGGCCTGGATGAAGGGAAAACTCAAATATCAGCTTGGTCCAAAACTTTTGTGGTCCAAAGAAGTTTTTAACATTCAATGTTCAATTATCACTGTTTCTCTGGTGTGGTCCACCTGAGATTTGGATCTGCCTCGTTTTTGGGTACGTGCTCTAAAATGAGTTGGGAAAATGGATGGACGGAGTGGATAAAACACATACATCATGGTGGGCTCCACAGCTTTTCCACCGAATCCGAGCCCATGATATATAGTTGAGAAATGATGGACCTTCCCATGCACTTATTAGTCGCATATGGACTTATTGGCATCCACATCACCTACCTGGGCCGTCCATTACATCCATTCCACTCTCAATGGGCTTTCTTGAAAAAAATTCGTATTGATCGGATCATGCAGACCATCCAGATAGTGGAATGCAAATCAATGGACAAGATCTTTTATAGAAGATATCCAATCAAAAATCTTTTGGGATCATCCCGTACTTGTCATTTTTTCATAGTGGAAGAAGAGTGGAGCCCACCTTATGGACGGTCCTAATAAATGATGTGAATGCTAACCAATCAAAATGCAGTTAGGTGCTGCATCATTTCTCCACACACCATAATTACACCATTTGGGCGGAAACGGATTGGCTACTCCCCCTGCCACCAGTCAATGGCTGGTGTTCGGTGCTCTGTGGGCCCCACCATGATGTACGTGTCATTCCGTCCATCTATTTTTCTAGATCATTTTATGGTATGAGACCAAAAATGAGTTATATACCAATCTCAAGTGGACCACATTATAGGAAACAGTGTTGAATGAATTTCGACCATTAAAAACTTTTTGGGGGCATAAAAGTTTTTGATGAAGCTGATCTTTGTATTTTCCCTTCATCTGGGTCTGTATGACCTAATCAACGGACTGGATGTCAAATAAACAGTACAGTGGACATTAGGATGATTTTAATGGTGGATATCCAATCAATATTGTTTTCCTGTGGTGTGGTGCACGTGAGATTTATATGCCTCTCATTTTTGGGATCAATAACTGAAATGATCTTTAAAAATGGATGAACGGAATGGATGAAGCATGTACATCATGGTGGGCCGTACAGAGCACCGACCATCAGCCAGGGGGCTGGGTGGCAGTGGGGAGTAGCCAATCCGTTCTCCATTTGGGCAATGTTCACAGGATTTCCACCAGTTGAACGTGACCCATTTACAGCTTTTGCTTTTTCAGTGGCCCACTTTTTTGAACGGACACGATTGTGGTTATTGCGTGACATTCGAGTCCTTTGGTGGAGCCCACCTCATGAGTGTTACATTCACCGTTGATGTGTTGGTACTCAGGATGTGTGCCACCTGTCATCTAAACTGACACTAGAAAAACTCCCCGTGCGTTCGTACTACTTATAGATGATGAAACTTCAGTGGCCCATCTCTTCCATGACGAGGCCCATGTATCTGAACGGTCAGATTAATCCCCACTGTCCATTTGGTGGGTCAATTCTAGCCATTAAATTCTCCGCGTCGAGCATTCTTGACAGTTAGAATTAGATTGAACATTTATTAGTGCCCGCGTATCAACTATCTAATGCCAGACCATCAAAAGTTTTTCTTGCAGAAATACAATACGTGGCCTCTTGCGAGCGGAGCCATCTGAATGCGACTCTCCCTCACGCGCCTACGTGCGACAGATCCTGGTCATCTGGTGGGACCCACCGTCACCGTCCCGAGAATAAATCCACTTTAGTCATCAGATGGGCCATGCGTCTCTCGAAAATTTGAACGGTAGGAAAAAGAACTGACCGATGGTTCACATCCAACGATGTACATGCGACCCCCCGTTATAATCATAACATCTTTTCATTTCCCGAACATGAAACACGCACGACGGTCGGCCCACCCAACGAACGTCCCAGATTTTACCCACGTGCGAAATTGGCATTGCGAGGAGAGTAGGATTCGGCTGGCCACTCTCGCGAGCACCCACGGATCAAATCACTGCCCCTCTAACACGAGGATTTCCCGCGGAGACTGTGATGGATGATACGCAGGCACTTAAAAATTGCCTCAGATAGGACTGTTCAAATCATCTTTTACATTTTAGATGTTCCATTGACAGAAGAACCTTTATTTGATTATCTGATATCGGATCGGTGGATATTAATTGGACGGTTGAAAATGTGAGATAACTGATAATCTTAGTTGAACTTGCAACCGTCCACGAATCATTGGTTAGGATTGCTCAGCCAATATGATTTTGGAAAGTTGATGCAGTGTATTCATGAGCGGATTAAGTGCGCCCTGAGTGTGGGCCCACCTTGATTTATCTGTAGTACATTAGCCCAAAAATAAAGCATGTCCAAGTCTAATGTGGACCGAACTACATAAAACAGTGGTGATTGACCATTAAAAACTTACTGTGGACCACAAATCCAGGTCTGTGACGCATTATCAACGGGTTGGATGGCAAATAAACATTACCGTGGGCGATAGTAAGTTTTTAATTGTGGCCGTTAATCACTTCTATTTCTTGTAGCGTGGTCCACCTAAGATTTGTATCTTATTTATTTTTGGGTTCGTGCGCTGAAATGAGCTGGAAAAACGGATGGACAGCATGGATATATTACACATACATCAAGGTGGGCCGGTCAGGGCTGCAACTGTGTTGAGTGAGGTCGGGCATGATATACAGCACAGACATAAAATGTGGGCCTTACGGTCGAGCCGGAGAAAATTATCAATGTAAACCCCACCTTTTATCCAGCGTCTTTTATGAACAGTGCAAAACTTATCGTCCCAACTTAGACCTTGTACGTACGGACAGGGCAATTGAGGACGAAAATACTCCTGTCCGTACGTGCAATGCATGTGAAAAGCAGGGCATCCTCATACCGAAATGCTCTGTCAGTACGTGCAAGGTTTAAGTTGGGAAGGTAAGTTTTGGACTCTTCATCAAAGACGTTGGATAAAAGGAAACGTTTACAGTGGTAATTTTCTCGGCGGGGACCGCGCCAAATCCCCTCCCGAATTTTTTATTTGAAATAGTGTGTGCCACGTGTACAATTTCTGAGCGCCTGCATATCAAGCGTCACCCGCTGCCAGAGTATCAAACAACCCCCATCCCGCGACTACCAACGACGAAAGTGGCATGTTGGATAATTTCCTAAATATCAGGGGCAATTATGAACCTATCATCTGCTTCAGGGATGCGGATTGCGTACTGACTACTGAGTAACTCAGTAGCACTGAGTAAGATCTGTGGGGGCCTTAGTGATGTATATGTATCATCCACTCCGTCCATCTGTTTTATGAGCTAATTTGAGGGCATGTTCCAAAAATTTAAGAATTACAATTTTCAAGTGGACCACACCACAGTAAACAGTGTAAATTGAACGCCTACCACCGTTGAAAACTTCTCGGGGGCCACAGAAATTTTGAATCAAGATTATATTTGTGTTCTCCCTTCCTATATCTCTGTGTGACCTTATGAAAAGGTTAGGATTGCAAATAAACATCACTGCTAGTCCTAGCAAAGTTTCAACGGTGGAAATCATCATCCTCACTCTTTCATGTGGTGTGGTCCACTCTAGCTTTGGATATCCCTGAATTTTAGGCTCATGTGCTAAAATGATCTGGAAAAACGGATGGACGGCGTGGATAAGATACATAAATCCATTGTGGACCCCACAAAGTTTACTCGGTCCGCTGTATGCAATCAGCTTCCCTGCTTCTGACTGTCTATCCTCCTCCGACCATGTATTGCTGCTGGCCTGCTACTCTCTTCAGTCTCTCTCAGTCTCTGCAACATGACCCTCCGTCTCTCTCTCGATCGAGCGCTTCCGTTCTCATCCAATTCCATTCTCCAAAACCCTTGCAGAGGAAAAAACCAGTCCGGGATTTCTCGATTTTCCTCTCATTTCTATAAATCTTCAAACGGAAAATGCTCGGAGCCTCTCCATCCATCGCGTCTCTGCAGGAACTTTCTTCAATGGCAACCCTCGGATCTCCTTCTTCCATCTTCTCCTAGGGTTTCTCGAACCGCCGCTCGATCTGTCCCGATTGATTCTTCGTTCTCGCCCGAGGATGGTGGGATCGGACCCCGGCCGTCGGATTTCTTCGAGTTCATCACTTCGGAGCGGGTGAAGGTCGTCTCGATGCTCGGGCTGGCGCTGGCGCTCTGCAACGCGGATCGGGTGGTCATGTCAGTGGCTATTGTTCCGCTGTCAGCTGCTCATGGATGGAGTAGATCGTTTGCCGGCATCGTTCAGGTAATTTGACTTTGTAGGCTTGATTTCTGTTGTGATTTTCGTGGATTGAAGAATTTTTTGCATCTTTTTTTCTAATTGAATGAAATTAGGGATTTCCGTTTGGAAGTTACATTTTTCCTTATTAAGTTCTCTGTGATGAAATTGATTTCTGATTATCATTAACTCATTTTCTCGCATATTTTTCTTAATTATATGAAATTCTTCTATTCATGGAGTGAGCATTGGAGGAGATATGAAGGAACTGAAATCAGATTATTTGAAATTTTATGTCAATGAAACTGATAACTCTGCTGGTAGCTTCTGCTCTTTACAAAAATTCACAAGGAATGATTCTAAAATGCGTAGCCTTCTCCTGAGATATTAAGGCTTTGAGGATGATTTTGTAGTAAAATGCAGCATTTGATGTATGTGCTTCTTCTTCTTCTTCTTCTTTCCATGCTGGATGATGTGAATCACAGATATGTGTGCGCACAAGTGTGCACGTGCTGAGGCAGGGACACACATAAACAGTTCATTTTATTTTATTTTTGAAATTTTTTCGAGCTAAAAAAATCAGCTCGACTTGGCTCGTGTACAGCTCTAGCTAAACTATTGAAGAATTTAGTGTTCTGATTTCCTTCTTTCAGCTAGACAGCCCGAGAATGCTGTGGATTTCTTCCTCTTTAAGGCGAGAACAATGATCATGAGAATACTTATCTCTAGTAACAGATTCTTCCTCCAATAAAGTACCCTCCCATTCCTTTAAATTGAGGGCCTAGATTGCATTGAGCAACGGCATCATCTGAGATTTTCTAAGACTGAAAACCTCTTTATGCCACACCTTTAGCTTCTGTTTGAGCATTTGAAGCTTTTTGAAGAGCTTGATCCCCGAAATCCCTCAACAACAAAGGAAGACCACCAATCAGATATAAGATCATGGAAACCTTTTAGTTGCAGGTAGGCAAGTTTGAACCTAAAAGGTCTTGGGCCCCAGATGATCTCATCCACCTTTAAAAGAATTGGCTAGAGTGATCAGAAGTGGATTTCGGGAGACCCCTTTGATGAGCAAACTTGAACTGCTAGATCCAAGTGGGAGATGCAACAAATCTGTCCAGTAAAGACATAATTGGAGGCGAATGACCATTAGACCAGGAAAACTTGATATCCCCCAAAGGGAGATTAACCAGTTCATGCCTGCTCATCCAGGAAGAAAATTCTTGCATGCTAGAGCTGACCCAGGACCCAGTGGATTTCTCATGAATAAGACGGACAACATTAAAGTCTCCTATGCACCAAAGGAGATTCCACATATCATAAGCTTGAGATAATTCTCCCCAAAAAGAATCCTGCAAGGTGGGACAGTTTGGACCATAAACCCTTGAGAAAAGCCATTGAAATCCTGAGGATATCTCCTTAAAAACAACATTAACAGAGAAAGAACCCACCCAACTATCCACCTTCTGCCAAACCGACATGTCCCACATTACAAGGATTCCTCCTGAAGAACTGACAACATCCCAGGCGATCCATTTGGAATTTTTACAACCCCAAATAGAACGAATAACGGATCTATCTACGGACTGTAATTTAGATTCCTGAAGAACTATAAGCCTAGCTTTGGAATGGAAACAAGCATCTCTGACTTAGGCTCTTTTATGAGGGCAGCCCAGCCCCCTCACATTCCAAGTAAGGATCTTCATTTAGGAACTAGGCTTAGCCCCTCTTCCTTGCCTCTCCCCTCTTGGATAGCCTATGATAAACCTTCAGAGGCCATCCCAAGATTGACGAGTTCCCTGTTTCCTTTAAGATTGAGGAGTTCCCTATTACCTTTAAGAGAATTTGGAGAGTTCCTAAGGGGAGCAAGAATGGAAGATGGAAGACCCCTCTGAGCCACCAAATGAAAGAGGGCTATATGTTCATTATCCTTGTTCCCAAAGACTACTCCCAACAGTCTACCAACACAGCGAGCAGCATCCCTCACCCATCTTTTCTTGACATGCATGAATTAACAAAAGGTTAAACAATCGAAGGAAGATAATGAAAATTTTGTGGTTTAATAGCTCTACCAATAGATAATGATCAAATACAGCATCTGTTCGTGAATTTCACTACAGCTTTTTATTTCCAGTGATGTGTTACATGTGTAGAATATCTACTCTGTGCAATAGGTGGGTCTCACCATGATGATCACCTGGTAAAAATAAAATCAGGCTGATCCACTCCATGAGCGCAATGGAATGCCACTCGTTGTACTGGTGTGTCCCAAGCAATTAGTTGATCGACCTGATTTTCACGCCAAGTGAACTATGTGGTGTGGCCTACCTTTTGCACAGAGAGAATATTCTACAAATGTTACATGTTGGCAGGGATGGTTATATGTGAAGTTGTGTTCTTCCACTTAAGAGACTATTTCTCATCATTTCTTTCGTCTTAGAAACATAATCTTTTAACACGACTGGTTTTTTTTTTTTCCAGTCACTTTAACTGTAGCTTTGGTCATTCTTCTCTGCATCATTTTTCTTATTTCATTTTTTTAGAATAGCCATGGTATGTAGTAGATGTGGTCATTAAGATGCATTGATTCAAGTGATTCTAGTTTTAACAACTTCTGAATTATCTCAATTATAGATCAGGATGGCATTCTTGTCCTTCGTATTGGAGGGAATGAGCTAGTCCTTGTAACTGTCCTTAAAAGCATGTTGTCTGCTCTTTGTGCCTAGAACTCTTGGGTTAGCTACAGATATGATTAGCAGTAGAACTTTGTCTGTTCCATCATTGCTATTTATTGTTCTCTGATTCTTTAGCAGCTTCTAATCGCAGTCATCTTTCCTCTGGGGATATCTAATGTCTCCAATAGTTGGGGGTGTGCTGGTGGATTACTATGGTGGTAAGCTAGTCATGGCATGGGGTGTGGCGCTATGGTCAGTAGCCACTTTTCTTACACCTTGGGCTGCAGAAAATTCTCTATGTGCTCTACTTGCCATGAGAGTTCTGCTTGGTATTGCAGAGGGTGTGGCACTTCCGAGCATGAACAACATGGTATCAAGGTACCAGACTATCTCAAACTTCCTATCATGGAGATTTTGCCATATATTAAATGGCTCAAGTTGTTCCAATCGTGGTCTCTTTAAAGATTTTTGCAACTCCAACAAAGGAGTTGCTGGGCTAAGAATTTGAAGTTGTTTGACCTGGCTTTTCTTATAGATGGTTTCCTCGAACAGAACGATCCAGAGCTGTTGGAATTGCAATGGCTGGATTTAACCTTGGCAGTGCAATTGGACTTCTACTTTCTCCTATCATCATGGCTCAGGCTGGAATATTTGGACCATTTGTAATATTTGGATTGTCTGGATTTCTCTGGGTTTTGGTATGGCTTTCTGCAACATCGAGTGCACCAGACCGTCATCCTCAAATATCAAAGTATGAGTTGGACTATATTCTAAGTGAGAGAAAGAAACCGTCAATGCCAACCACAAGCAAGAAACCAGAGAGAACCAGAGTACTCCCCCCCTTCAGGCTTCTCCTTTCTAAGATGCCTACATGGGCCCTAATTTCTGCGAATGCTATGCACAGCTGGGTAATTTCAACAAATCTCTCTTGGTACTGAAGTAAAGCTGTTAAAGTAATTGGTTTCTTCTACCGGTTATCTTGTTCTGCTTGGAGATCAATGGACGGCTCATCTTTTATTTCATCTGCAGGGATACTTTGTTATTCTTTCATGGATGCCCATTTACTTCAACATGGTAAAGTTTAGCTGTGCATGCAAATGTGTACTTTGTGCAGCAATTTACTATTTAACTACATACACTTAAACTCTCCATCAATTGAAGTTATTAACTATGAAACAGATGTATCGGGTGGACCTCAGAAGGGCAGCATGGTTCAGTGCAGTTCCCTGGGCTATGATGGCAGTTTTAGGATATGTTGCAGGCGTTGCTTCCGACATGTTGATTAGGAAGGGTTCAAGTGTTACATTCACCCGCAAAGTCATGCAGGTAGGTTCTGAGTATTAATTGATGTTCTCTTTTCTGTAAAAAGGCATTAAATTGTATATCAGGTTTCTATTTTAAATGTTCTACAATATACAATCCAATATGGATTCTTTTCTTTTTCCTTTGAATTGACTGTTTATCCATTGGGGAAAAAAGATATATTTAGATATACCCCGATGCTTAAAAAGTAGGTAATGGATATGCAGTACATCTGTGTATGGTACTTCAGTGTTAAGTTTGAAAGTCGTGCCCATCAAGGTGTTCCAAAATAGTAGCGGTGGCCGTAACGGCTACCACTGTTACCGTTAGGATACAGGCCGTAACGGCCGTTATGGTCCTTTTTTATTTTTTGAAAAAACGTTACAGGGCTGTTATGGGGCATTTGCGGCCTGTTTTTTCTGTAACAGCCATTATGGCTGTTTCGACCCCGTAACGGTTATGACCGTTACCGTTACATAACCAATTTTGAATACCTTGGTACTCATGCTGTCTGCATACTGTATCCCTGCCCGTATATTAGTATCATAGTTTAGGGCTCGGGGAGTGCATTCTCTGTGCTATTAACTAAAGAAGAATCCTGTGGACTGCACGCAGGAGTGATTGTATAGTGAATCAATGCTTAAATAAATAAGAAAAGGAAAAGGAAAAAAGAGATTAAAGAGGTGAACCGTGGGATATGTACCAACATGGCAGACATCTGTTGCATCCAGCCAAATCATAAGGTTGGGCCAACCCTTGCATATATTTGGCAAATCCAGTCATGAGTTGGGCCATGGTCATGTGAGGAAAATGAACGGTTAAGAAAAGCACCGAACATGGCCGTCTAAACCACTTCATGAGTTGACATGCCTGGTTTTTGGGTCAGGGTCACCGGCTGGTACATTGCCTATGCTATGCTGGCATGTCTGTTGCGATTCACCTCTTCAACCTATCGTTGTCTGAGTCTTATGGAATCCTGGCATCTGCATACTTGACTGCAAAGAAACAGTTTGTAAAGGGCATCCTTTCGATAAATGAGAGGTAATGTCATTGTGTGCTTGTGATTTTACATTACAAAGCTTGTTTACATACTCTTTAGTTGCAAGTGGTGATGCATGGCATCTTATTATATACAAGTTTTAATGTGGTTGTCTCAAGGAAGTCAGATGTTTCGGATTTCTTATGTGGAAATGTTGAACCTAAGACTACATGATGACTGCCATTGATATCTAGCATGGATCTCAAATCTTTCTATCTAGATGAGTTAGGCATTATAAATCTAACCTGTGTTGCAGAACAGTGGTGACATGCTTTTGTGTCTACAAGCTTATCTTAGTATAAACACCTCATCATCATCCATGCTTCCCGCTGCTATTATTGTTTGCCTTGACCTTTCAAAAGAGGGCGCCGTGCAACTTATTGTTGTTTTCTTGGAATTTGATGCACCTTGTAGTCTGTTTTGCACCCGGGGGGGGGGGGGGGAGGGACTCTGTGACTTACCCCAATTAACAACAAGAAACATTATGATTGCATTAAGCGATAGATACAAACAAAATAATGAAAATAACCACACGCACACACATACCCCTCAAACCTTTTAATGACACGAGGGACACAATAATCACTTGGGATGGTTCATTCAATAGTACCATTGGGAGCATGCCATGGTGCAAGAAACATGCCGATTGGATGATCCTAACCCTTTGAATGGGACGTCATCCAAGGATTGGAACAGCACAAGCTCTCGAGCCCAGTGAGGCAAATTCTCTCAGGCAGCCACTGGATTTTTTTAAGAAACAAGGCTTTGGATTTTTCAGCATTGACAACCAAAAGAACAACAAAATGAAGAACTATTGCCAAAATTTTGATAGTCCTAGGTCTTGGTTTGATTTTTTATTTCATCCATATCTTGTTTAATTTTAATGGAAAAAAAGGATTTGTAAAGTCAAACTCCAAATAGTTGGGACAAGGCTGTGATGATGGCAATGATGATATTGATTAATTTTCTGTTCGCCTTTTAGGGTGCTTAGTTGATATTAACCCTCCGATACATCTCTTCTCTACAGTCAATTGGATTTCTCGGTCCAGGATTTGCTCTTCTCGGTCTAAATGCAGCAACAAACCCATCCATTGCATCTGCTTGGCTTACTGCCGCTGTTGGTTTGAGCTCTTTCAGCCATGCCGGTTTCCTCGTGAACCTCCAGGTCTGTGGGCTTTAAAACTTCACATTTGGAGCAAGTAATGTTATTATAACTCTCTGTCCTAATTTCCTGTGTGCTCGTATTTCCATATTTTCAGGAGATTGCTCCACAGTACGCTGGTGTTATACATGGTAGGGTATGCTCTGTTTTCTTGTCTTATGTACTATTAGACATGACACGATGTGTTAATCAGTACTTTATCCTGTTGGTGCCTAACAGGGATGTCAAATACTGCCGGAACATTGTCTGCCATCATGGGAACTGTTGGAGCAGGTTTTTTCGTTGAGCGGATGGGCTCTTTTCGCGGATTTTTAATGTTTACAGCGCTTCTATATTTCATCAGTGCTCTCTTTTGGAACATCTTTGCCACAGGTGAGCGGGTTAACTTTGATGAAAGTGGTCAGTAACCTTGCTGAACTGATGTTTGTACGATCTCAACTTTCGTGCACAGTGTTCATAAGATAGAGACTCTACTTAACGTGAATACATGATAGAAAACAAAGATTGCACATAAATGTAACCAACCAAAAAAAAAAAAAAACCAATATAGATTGAACTGTTTCTGTTGGAGAAATCTAAGTTTATCACTATAATGGGTTGTTACCTTGGGTCATATTCTTCATGGTTTTCAGATACGGTGACTTGGACTAACTTGTCTGGTCTCGAGTTTAGTAGCACTGGGTAAGTCGGGGTGACCCCCCTTATTTCCTATTCTAGTAAACGGAGCCCATGATTTGGTAATCCAGACCATTGGTCTGTTGATTAACATCTTGGATGTATGCCCCAAAAAATTTCCAACTTGGAACAATTCAGCAACCTATATTATTTCAGTTGAATATGTACTGTCATTCTGAAGCTGTGTATCGTATCCATAGGCCACCAATCTGGAATTTATTCGGAGCATTGCTTATCCATTTTGATCCGTAACAAATTATTATAACCGACCTTTGATGTTCACTGTCCATCATGTGGGGCCCACCATTATTAATTGCCTATCATGTGGGCCCCAGCTTCAATGTCCACTGCCCATCATGTGGAGCCCACCTTTGAAGTGGACTGTCCATCATGTAGGCCCCGCTTTTGAAGTGGGTTGTCCATCATACCAGTCGCTTTGGATGTGGGCTTTTTATCATTATGGGCTGACCTATGATGTGGACTGTCTATATTTGGGCCCTCCTTTTATGTGGACCGTCCACTGTGTGAGCTTCACCTTCAATGTGAGCAGTCCACCACATGGGACTTCCTTTAATATGGACCTTGAGAGAAAGCCTCCTTTTCTCACTCCTTTGACATGGACTGTGAGAGAGAAGTAGAAATTTTCCAAGTTAAAAAGCTAAAAATAATTGCTTTTTAAGATAAGTAGCTTTTGACACATAAGTTACTTTTACCCCGATGCTTATCAAACTAACTTAAGTGAAAAAAGTAAATTAGCATAACTTAAAAAGTAGATAATTTGGTGGTATCCAAGTGGGCCCTAAATGAGATTTTGAATTTAGAAGGGTATTTGTGAATTTTTTGAAAATTCATGTGCTTATGAACCAACAGCGTAGATTTTCCTTGCTCTCTGCTCCTTTTTTGTTTGCAAGTAGACTGCTCCCACTTTTTGGGTAGCCGCACCATGTTCCTAGCAAAGTCCATCCAACGAAGGTATGTGGGCTCACTATGGTGACTGTGTAACATCTATCCATGCATATGCTGTGCCGTGACTGTGTAACATCTATCCATGCATATGCTGTGCCGCCTTATGTCAAAACGGCAGCTTCCACAAGAGACAAATTGTCAAATCGTCCACGGTTAGATACCTTCATCCTCTCTGCTTGTGAATGTAATGCATCCTTTCTCTATTTGGGAGCTTGTAAGCGGAGGTAAATGAATTGGGAGTAAATGGCTTGAGTGGGTTGAGTTGTGTGTGAATGAGAGTAAATGAAATGCATTTGAAATTTAAATATTCCAAGTGAATGGGAGGAATTAGAATATGATGGAATTTTTCAATATATTCACGAGCATATATGATATTCCAAATTAGCTTTAACATCTCAAATTAGTATAGATATGTGATATTTAACAAAATGATTATAATAAGCCCCTTGAAATATATACTTTAGGTAAAAATGAGAAATTTTTTAGCTTTGGTGGCTCTTAATGTAAGGATCACAAACAAGCAGCTTGCTAATGCTTTTTAACTGTCCATTTAGGTAGTCAACCTTTGGACAGTTTGGATTATTCTAGTGGGTGTGATTTTAGTAATGTAGATAGTAATTGAATCGTTTTGGAGTGTAATTGAATTGTTTTTGAGTACCATTAACATTCCAAAGGTGTCGGACATGTGCATGGCATCACTTTTGTTTACTTGTGTGATTCTCCAAGGAAGCTTAAAAAGGCATTTCACTCCCATTTATTTTTAAATCCTCACTGGTAGAGAGGATTTCATTTACATGACCATTCACTCCGATTTCATTTTATTTACATGCATATACTTATATCCAAACACACCTCAAATATCATTTACCTGCCTGATCCCATAATGATGTATTTTGGCCAGCTCTATAGAAAAGTGAGAAGAGGGTAGCTCGTAGGAAAACGTTTCTGTTTTAGTCGTATCGCCAACTCCCCCTTTGAGTGCTCCTATAAGCTTTTGTGCACATTTGGCGCTCTTTTAGTAAAATTATCATCATAAAAAAGAAACGGGGGAAATTGCTCACGTCCCATACGTCCAAGTTAGACTAAGAACCGTCCAAATCATGGGTCCCCATTTACAGCTGTTGGCTGTATCTGTACTGACTCATATCCTTGAAAAATAAATAAATAAATAAATTATCGTCCTCCTCCAGTAGGAAATTGCACGCGTGGTACACGTGTTACTTAGACTAAACCGTCCACATCATGGGTCCCAATTTAGATGTCCTTACCTAAAATTGCACTCGTTTAATTTTCCTAACTGGTTGATTGGTGAGCATTTAACGGTGAGGGCCAAAATGGGATTTGTTCAATGGTTTGGAATTCCCCAAACAAATGGCCTTTACATGTTCTACGTGAGTTCTCTATTTTGACGAGCAGATCCCATGCTTCTCCAATCCAGACCGTTGTTCTGTTGTGTCCCACTACAGATGAATCATGCCCTGAAAATTTTCCCAAATTTGAAGATCTTAGCCAGCAGTGTTTAGATTGAAGATAGGCCATTTCTGTACTTCTTGACCTTTTATTTGAAGGCGATGAATACAAGGGTTTTGATTGTCCTATAAAGGACATGTTTTGCTCAGGGTATATCAATGAAGTAATAATAATCCAGTGGTCTGGATTGCCCGAACCATGGGCCCCACTTGTCAGAATTGAGAATCTGTGGTTCAAGGGCCTGTCCTCTAATTCGTGGTGCTAGGCTCAATTGCGTTGACAATGGCCAGGTGACCCTGTAGGCTGGGCCCAGTGTTGAAATCTGGACCATTGTCTGAGTTGGACTGGGTCCGGGCCTATGATGAATGGCTCTGGACCAGTCTGTTGGCCCAGTCCAGTCATCAAGTGGGCCACCACTACACAAAAAGAATGGACGGTTTGAAGGCAATCTTGAGCTGTTCCCATTTCATGTAGGAATGCAATAAAAATCATTCCTGGATCCAGAGTCTATGTTTCAATGATCAAAACCATTTATATGATAGGAATCCTCATGGATGGAGAGGATTCCCCAAAATTCATTGGATATGGACAATTTCAAACCGTTGATCATTCACTCTATTCCTTCACGCCCAAGCCCAGAATTATGTATGTCCAAACTCAGCCCAGCGTGATTACTTAATAGACCCAAAACCCATTACTAAGCCCCAACCCAAACAGGCCGTGACTACCATACATTCAAGCTGTGTGGGGCCCACGTGTGAAGTGTATGTGGAATCCCAACCGCACATATGTGAGGCTCCGCATGGGCAACCTTTATATGTTCACTAATGATGGCCCACCTAATTTTTTTTTAATAGCTTGGCTCTCGGATTCTCTTCATCTTGGTGGGACTCACCTGATGAACAGGTTCTGGAAGTTTCTATGGTCCTCTCCCAAATGTCCCCCATTGATCCCCTTCATGTTGTCCACCTCAGTTATGGATCAGGTTGGATTTTGGGATTAGGCCCAACATGGGGGTGCATTAAATGAATGGGTTGGATGACACTCACACATCAAGGTGGGCTCACACAGGTTGAGAGTATGGTAGTTATGATGTCTTCTCAAAGGCATGCATGCTTGGTGGAAGAATGGGTGAATGGACGGTTTACAAGCAAGGCACAAAAATAAAAATAAAAATCCACATCCAACATATCCACGTGCATGAAGCCCGCAAGATGAGCGTGACTGTCTGATTTTTCAGTGGGACCCGCTCACCTGGCCCACTCCTAATCTCTCTCTCTCTCTCTCTCTCTCTCTGAGTGTGAGTGTGATAAGATTGTAAAGTCCTTTAGTACTAATCCCTACTTACCAATCAAAAATTTTTAAAAGAAAAAAAAAGGTAGCGTAAATTGAGGAACACTCCCGAACCGTTAGATTGTTATATCTCCTTATGTTAGGTTAGGTTGTGATAAGGATTACATGGTTTTAGGTTAGGTGAGCTGAGTTTATCTCACACTCTCTTTGGCTGCCTACCAACCCACCATCCAGTGGGTTTTCTTTCTTTCCTTTGATTTTATCCCCGAGTGTTGACTTAGGTAATTTTGTTTCCAAGTATTGTTAAGGATGTAGCCAACTGAGATACCGTTGAATTTGGCCAAGTGGGGTCCGTGGATGGGTAATAGAGATTATTGGTCTAGCCGTCTCCTCCTTAAAATATTAAGTCCATTTTTAATATCAATGATATATAGTGAATGATAAATTTTAATTCCATTTTTTAACAATCAAATGGTATACAAATAAAATGATTTTAAAGTCATTAAAAAGTTTATTAAATTATCTTCTAACAAGTACAAGATCATGTAAATTAAACATATAAGAGAAATGTATAGTTGTTTTTATGATATCAATTGCCAATAGTGAATATCAATAATACACGATAAATGATAAATTTGAGAACAATTTTTGAACAATCAAATAATATTCAAATAAGATAATTCTAAAATTATTTGAGAGTTCATCGAAAGCACAAGATTATTAGGATTAGTGGCCCATAGTGAATATTAATAATTCATAGTAAAAATATTGACGATCTAAAGTGAATATTGGCGATCCACACTGAGTATTGGCAATCCACATTGAATATCGACGATTCATAATGAAAATATCTGTAATCCACACTGAATATTGATGATTCATCATATAACATTTATCCATTATAATATTTTTTCTATTAAAAAATTAATTATAAGAGGAACAATGAAAAAAAGGAAGAAGAAATAATAAATGAAAAATTGAACCAAAAAATACTATTCTCCCTTCCGTACCCTACTCCCTTCTTGTGAAAAAAATTAAATTAAATTAAAGAAGGAAACCATCAAACATTCATCACAGATCTCACATTTTTAACTCATCTACATCTTACGTGGGGCTCATAGAATTTTCATGAAGCCCACTTATAAAGAATTTTAATTTCATATTATTAGTCGAAATTTAAAAGTATAACCCATCATAGATGAACTAACCCGAAGAAAATAGTTGGGAATTAATATGCAACGTGAACGTAATTAAAATAACTTTACTTTGGAACGGACAAAGTCATACAGGGACAACGTCGTACCATGGGGCTATTCGGACCACTATCCTTGGGATTAACGTTGTCATCGAGCGATGTGCGTGCGGAAGTCCGTGGGAAATGATACAATAGAGGCGGCAGAACCATAACATCGTAAGGCATCTCTCCACAATCCACGTATCATGGTGATGTATTGCTCGGGTCCACCCAATGCTCGGACCACCATGGATGCCTGTGTTTTAAAAATAAAACCATGATAGTGTATCTGCTGCATACTTGACTGTTAACGGTTGTTGTCTTCCATCGTCATTTTAATTGATACGAATGGACGGGTATGATTGTCTTGAAGAAACATACCATAGATATGCCAGAGTCCTCAAATGGTCGGATCCGATTTTCACATAATAATGCCACGTGTCTTTTGCAGAGATGGCTCTACCATATTACGGTTCTCCAAGCTCTACTGTATCACCACCACCACCACCATTATAAAGTCCTTCAGCCTCCCCACGGACATGATACATACCACCTGTTGTTTTATTAATTATATATAACTACCTGAAACAATTTTAATTAGATACAACCCCTTAAATTTCCACTTTCTGTCTAACCTTAGTAGCTGCCATTGGTCTATTTTAAAATATGGCAAAAATATCCTTAAAAAATAGGATCCTTGTGTATGATCTGAACCATTGAAAAGTGTGTAGATGGTGATTTGGACTCTTCGAAGATAGTGTTGATCTAGACAATTCAACACTAGGCGGCTAATAATTCAGCCTGTTTAAAGTCGGTAGACAATGCAAATGGCAATTTAACCTTTCGTAACATGATGGACAGTGATGTAGACCGTTCTTGAACAGGGGCGGCTCATCATTTTTGGGGGCCTTATGCAAATCATAAAAATGAAGCTTTTTAGTTTAAAAAATAAAAAATAATAATAAATTTAAAATTAAACCAAAAAAATTAATAAACTTTTGTATTTAAGTTTACCTAATAAATCAGTTTCGATAGGTAAAATTACTAAATCCTTCATAAGGTGAATCCTAGATGGATGAAAGGAAAACATAAGTATCAGCTTATTCAAAATTTCTGCCGCTTGCAGAAAATTTTATAATGGTGAGCATTCAATATCCAGTTTTTTTCTGTGTTGTGGTCCACTTGAGCTTTGGTTCTGCTTCATATTTTTTCTAATATTCTAAAATGGGATGAAGAAACGGATCAACGGAATAGATATAAAACATATAATAATGTGGACCCCTCAGAGCTCAGGGCTGCAGGAATCCTTAAGGTGGTCTGCATGCAATCCGCGCCTATTGTGGGAATAATGAATTTAGAATTGTATAGTACTCTAAGCAGTGTTATAGTTAATAAATAGGCATTCCTAGATTGTTAATATAGCATATTTTGACTCCATCCAAACCGTCTAAATTAGAAGATCCATTCTAGAATGGCTAAATTGCAAAAAATTCATTGATTTAACTATTCTATCTTCCAATTAGTGGGAATTTGTATGTTGAATTCAAATAATTTGTTTAGTGTACAAGAATCAACCAGGTAGGAGATCCAGCCATTGTGTGTTTTTGTTTTTGTTTTTCATGAACCATCTAAACTGGGACCCACTTTTATATCTGTTTAATTTAATTTAAAAATATTCAAAGGTTGCAATTTCTCAGTGCATATGTATAGATTACCAAACGCTGTCAGAGTATTAAAAGCCTGTTCCTATGATACAGGGCCTTCATAGTTAGGGAGCCTTAGGCGATGGAAACGGATTGGCTACTCCCCCTGACACCGGCCAATGGCTGATGGTCGGTGCTCTGTGGGCCCCTACATGATGTATGCGTTTCATCCATTCCGTCCATCTATTTTTAAAGATAATTTTACGGAATGAGACCAAAAATGTGTTATATTCCAATCTCAAGTGGACCACATTACAGGAAAGAGTGTTGAATGAGTTCTGACCATTAAAAACATTTTGGTGTTTATAAAAGTTTTGGATCAAGCTGATTTTTTGTTTTTTCCCTTCATCTGGGCCTGTATGACCTATTCAACTGATTGGATGTCAAATCAACAGTACATTGGGCCTTAGGAGGATTTTAATGGTGGATATCCAATCTCTATTGTTTTCATGTGGTGTGGTCCACCTGAGATATATATACCTCTAATTTTTGGGATAAAGCCCTAAAATGATCTTTAAAAATGAATGAATAGAATGGATGAAACATATACATCATAGTGGGGCCCACAGCACACCGACCACCAGCTCCAGGGCTGATACCAGGGGGAGTAGCCAATCCGTTCCCGCGGCGATTGCGTCACCTATACCTACCCCTTAGAGCCGCCCCTGTTATTGAGCGGGAGAACAATGATACAGTGTTCTAGGATTGTTGATAATGACCTAGGCGGATAGTCGAGTCACCATGTGACAACGTATGACTACTTTGAGAGTATTTTTGTCATTTTTATAAATGAGCTGAGGCTTAGAGGGACATGACTCCGATCATGTAGAATGTTGTAATTGAAGAAACTCATTGATGGAGTGTTGATGTCAAGGGATTTTTGTAGCCAATTTCTTCAATGAATTAGATTTTACCAAATAATGCCTCTAGCTAGCACTCATAGGTATTTCTAGCGTGTGCTTTTTCAAAAAGGAAATTACATTATTACTCATTTTTCCCTTCTCTTTATAACAAAGTGAAAAATCAATAGTCGTGAGTTTCACATTCACCTCATCTCATAGATGCATGCCAATATTATTATTAGACAAACCAAAGTTTGATAGATCGAAGCATAAGATGAGCCAATACATGAAAATATAATGTATACCAATTAAAATTTGTCAATTTAAGTGTAGCTCATCTGATGATCTGACTGACTTGATGATGATTTCTTCGTATTGTAACCATAAAATGGTGCATTCGTTTAGCGGGTTGGATATTATTCACATAACATGCCGGCCCCACAAGTATTGAAGTTTACTACTTATAGAGTAAAAAGTAAAAAAATAAAAAAAATAAATGAGTGTTTTTTTATAATTTCATTCCTTAGAAAGAACCTCCATATAATTTTAAATCATTAAGGCATTAATATTTGGCAAAATATAGATTCTTCGGTAATTTTGTGGTAAAAACCCCTCATATTTAAAGAATTTCTAGATGGTTTTATTTAATTATGTAAAAAAGTTAGCATTTTATAAAATTCTCTTTTATGAAGAAGTTTTCTATTTCAACGCCAATGTGATGCTGTACAGGTACAAATATAGAAATTTGTGGAATCCTAGCTTTTCGTAATATTGGAAGTACTTACTGAGATCTTCTATCTATCAATTAATCTTCATCTTCATGTGGACCACAAACATTGTAAATTTAATGCCGTGGCCCACTGAAATGGCCTCATTTTTATGCCAAAAGATTGAACCAGCGTAGCTCACTAGACGTAGAGCTCAGATCTCATACACGTGTAGGACTGTGACATATGCTTATGTCTGGCACACGTTGTGTGGAATCAGCTAACCTCCACTTTGACAAAGACCTCTTTTGTCGTATTGGTATTTTGATGGGCTGTCACAGGACCCAAAATCCCAGCGGCAAGC
Organism: Magnolia kwangsiensis; assembly: GCA_037074715.1. NCBI lineage: Eukaryota > Viridiplantae > Streptophyta > Magnoliopsida > Magnoliales > Magnoliaceae > Magnolia > Magnolia kwangsiensis. Next base: position 126,971,847 of record CM073578.1, on the reverse strand, counting down.
TAGTTAGGACCACAATGATGTATGTGAGAAATCTATCCTGAGTATTTATTTTCTTTAGATCACGTTGGAACGCCGTCTTAATTAAAGATGAGGCAAATCCAAAACTCAGGTGGACCGCATAATTAGAGTTGAACATGAATCGAAAGCTTTGCACAATTCAACTTGGCTTAGCTACTAGTTGACCTCAGCTCTAACTTAGCTTGCCTCTGTTCTCAAGCATTGCTGGCTAACTGGGCTTGATTCAGTTAGCAGCTCGGGCCAATTTGAGCCAAGTTTGAGCCTATGCGGCATTTTCTCAAACACATGCAATGCATTTTTAGTTTCACATGGTATGTAAAACAGCAGCAACAGTTTACATGTATTTCATCAAACACTTGGTAGACAATATCAAAATCAAGTTGAAAGGGTATTTATTTTATATCCATACCTTCCTTGCCACCAGCCGACACATCGTTAAGTCATTTCATCAAACACTTAGTGAGCAACATTAATATCAAAACAACTGAGAGTCACTGAACTAATTCAATCCGAGTTCAATTCTAGTTGAGGTTCGATCCGAGTTGATACGATCTTGAAGAAGCTCGAACTCAGATCGAAATTTTTTCAAGCTCCAAAAAGTAGCTCAACTTAGCTCGAACTCAATTTCAAACCGAGTCGAATCGAACTTTTTCGAGTTGATTCAAGCAAGTTAATCGAGTTAACTCAGTGTTGGGGATTTTGACCTGCAGAATCACACAGATTTAGATCTAGGATAGCAATTCAATGGCACCAAGCACATAAGAGAACACAGAGAACATCTAAATTTAACGTGAAAAATTCTTGTGGGAAAAAAACCACGGCACAAAGCGACAGATCTCCACTATGAAAATAGAAATTACAAAGAGAGAGGACTTACCCGATTCGAACAACCTCGAATCTCACCCTTGCTACACCCCTTTAGAAACCCTAGCATATCCTTAGAACCCCTTTAAAAAGCCTTAGCATACCATCTCACATCCCTAGAAAAGCCCTATGAACACATATTTATAGTTTAGGCAACTTCTCTTCCGTATCCCATTGCGAAAGGACTCAAAATCCGTAAAATCTACGTTTCCGCAATCGCATCTGCGGAACTCTTCGATGATATCGAAGGACTCTCGATAACAGCGTCGATATGATCTGAAGATCTCTCGATCATATCGATAGGACCAAGAAAACTGTTCAGCGACCAATGGTGAAAATTCTGTGAATTATCGATGTCATCGAGCCACTCTCGATAACAATCTCGATTCCATCTGAAAACCTGTCGATATCATCGACAGACCACCAGACAGATTTAAGACATTCGTCCATAACATTCAACTCATGTACAACATAACAAAGGATTGACCTTTTACCATTGAAACATTTCTGGGGCCACGGAAGTTTCATATCAGGCTATTTTTTTGAGTTTTCAATTGAATGACCTTGTGAATTGTATGCATGTATACAAACATCATGTGAGAACCAGAGAGGTTTCAACTATAGGCATTTATCTACTCACTTTTTCCTACCGCGCAGCCCACTTGATATTTGAATTTGCATCATTTTTTAGCATATGTTTTAATATTATCTGAAAAAACAAATGAACTAGGTAGACTTTTCACAAACATCATAATGGCCCCACCTAACTTCCCATCTCAGAACATCAAGATCACCATACAAATCAACATGACCTGTACATATTCCACACCATACTTTGATTCAGCCCTACTACAAAGAATATCAATTTCTCATCTTCATCTTTTAGTAGTCTAAGAATGTTTTAAAAAAGATAACTCATGCTCTCCTTTATCAATCCATAAATCATGCTCTCCTTTATCAATCCAACAGCTATTAGATTCCTATTTTCTATTGCTTGTTTGGAATAATTCTCATTTCACAATATCATTGACGATATTGTATTCATAAAAAGCTATTGTTTTATAGAAATTTTAGAACAAGCTTTTGGCAAGTTCAGATTTTGAACCCTTCAATATATTTTTTTGGTGGAGGTATCTCTGATGCCACTAATAATGAGGGGACAAAATAATTTCATCAAAACAGTTGCCTGTCCATGCTACATATATTAATCAAATAATACCTCTATGATTAGAAATTACATGGAGGTGCTTTTTAAGTGTGAAATTATTATTAAAAAAAAAAAAAACTCTTATTTATTTTTCTTTAAAAATTAATTAAATTTAAGATTTGTCGGGTCCACATGGGATGTGTATAACAGCCAATCCATTTAATGTATGCATCACACTATAGTAATAACAAGAACAAAAGATATCATCAAATGGACTAGACTTGATTATGTACAAAGATCCGGGTAAGATATGTACTTCTTCGGCAGTCAAAAAAAAATAAAAACAATCAATCTACTTTCATTTGGTATTTGAGTCCAGATTCTTTTGTCACTTGACACTCTATCAAATCCTTTTTGAAGACAATTGATTACACCTCCATGGTCCCATTTTTAATAATTCCTGAACTACTTATTTCGTGTCGGGGATCGTCGGAATAAGCAAAAATACTATTTCTACATAAATGATCATTTATAGGTATTTCAATAAAGAGATACCAGAACGAGGATATTTTGAAAGGTGTGTGTTAGTTTTAATGAATTGGCCCACCTTAAGATTGGATCCATCCTATTTTTGTATCATCCAATTATAATATAGGTGAGCGTCACTTAGACAAATTGAATGTTAGATACATACCACAACGCGCCTTACAACTTCTGGGTTTTCTCTCATTGTAAACACGAAAGCAAATGGGATGTAAATGTAATTTTTGCTCTCAATGGTATAAGAAGAGGCACTATTGGGAAAAATCCAAATCCTGTGTAATTTTGTGGTAAAAAATTCATTTTCAAAATTGTAAAATCATAGATATTTTACAGGAAAAATGAGGTGCTTCAAGTGAGATAAAATTACAAAAGCACCCCTATTTAATTTTTCATTGAAAGTACTAAACGTCGACCCTTGGGGGCCATGTGTTAGGTATAAAATCCAACCTGTCCAATATATGCTTCCCACCATTGTGATAACACAAGGAAAACATCAGACGGATCAGATCATCATAAGTGAACTAAACTTGAATTGAGATATATTTTTGAACCGTGTTTATAATATTTTATGGATTAGTCCACCTTAAAATTGGATCCAATATTATTTTTATTAATCTAATGATAATATTAGTACGTATTGGTTAGTTATATTGGATGTGAGACACATACCATGTGAGCCATACAATTCTTGATTCTCTAATTTATATTAAATAAAAAGGTAGAGGTAATCCTTGAAAAGAAAAGGGCAGTAATGTACTTTCACCCCTCTTTTAACTGGAATCCCCTGGTATTATCAGGATAATATCGCTTGATAAGAATTTCGCGATAATATCATGATAGTTTTAAAATCTCCGCTACGTTTGTGAGACTGGTGCTAGCTGCATGTTTGATGTTCCAAAAGAGAAATACTTCACTAATGCCACGTGATGCACGTGCAAGATCCAGGCGATCCACCTGGTGGGCCACGTGGTGAATTTATCATTCCACTCTTTCTTCTGGCAGCATCTCTCGGCATATTCCTCATCGTTGAAAAATCTGACCATACAACTTGCACTGGTGGGGCCCACTCGGCCAATACCTTTTTTTAAAAAGGCTGAATTTGAGGTGACTGAATATACAATCCTGACCGGTGGGACCCACCACAATCCAAGATTTTTGGGGCCCACCATGTCAGGTTCTCGAGACAAAAAAAGCAGGTCTCATAATTCAGGTGGGGCCCACCAAAAGGAATGGTAGAGAAATACCAACCGTAGGTTTAATACGGTATTTATGATCCATCCAACCCGTTCATCAGATGAACCTCACCGGTATGAATGGACACTTCAAAAATCAATTCTATTCAAAACTAATATGGGCCACACCGCGTGAATTCAGAGGTTGTGTGTGGGTTTTATAATGTTCCCAGTGGTGTGGCCCATATGAGTTTTGGATCGGTCTGGTTTTTTGCATGTACATGTGAATGTAAGTAAGCGTTCTTGATGGATGGAGTGGATGCGACATCTACAACACGATGGGCCCACAAAACTAAGAGTCTTTTACTATATTGTGTAGAGCGTGCGTAGGAGAGGCATCCGTCCAATGGTGGGCGTTCAATCCGGTGTGGCCCACGAGAGTTTTGTATCTGCCGTTCCCGTGGTGAAATCCACTCCGTCCATCAGGTAATAAACGTAATTATCACCGTCCATTCAAAGGATCATCTGGAAAAAGAACTCAGATGTACCACATCAATGGAAGCAATGTAAAATTGCTCCTAAAACCTCTCATTTCACGTTTTGTGGGCCGTGTGAGGTTCGATCAAGCTGATTTTCTAATATTTTCTTCATCATGGTGAATCACACCTGACTAACGGATTTGATGAAAATGATACACATTATTGTGGCCCCACACACAAACCTATGGTTGGAATCCCATCGCCATTGTTCCATGTGGTATGGCACACGTAAGTATCGTATCTGTATGATTTTTTTCCCCAGGGCCTAGTATCTAAGATCTCACCTGATGAACGGACTGGATTTTACAGATAAAACATTCTTGGTCCCAAAGAGCTTGGATGTTTTACGTTCTGCCCAACGTAGAGGATTCCGGTCCCTCGGTTGTCTCTCCCGACACGGATTGCCTCCGCCCCCGGCCACAGGAAGAAGCTATGTGGGGTCCACAGAGATGCCCATGAGAAATCCAGTCCGTCTATTACTTTCTCAACCTCGCAATTGAACAGAAACTCCAAAAATCAGCCAGTTTTAAAATTCATGTGGGTCTAACTGCAGGAAACAGTGAGAATTTAAATGTCCACCGTTGAAACCTTCTTGGAGCTGACCATGACGCTTATATATGCCACAGACCGTTCATAAGGTTATTAATACTAAGATAAACTGTAGGCATAAATATAATTCTGATCCAAAAAATTTCCAGTGACCCCTACAAAGTTCCCACTGGCTATGGTATGGCCCACCTGAGACTTGGTGTGCCCATATTTTACCATGACATTGAGAAGCTGATGAACGAAGTGGATTTCTCTTGGACACTTCTGTAAGCCCCACATAGCTTCTGATCACATCAACTTCCTATGGCAGTACTAGGGCTCTCAATGAAGCGGGTTTGAGATCCGATTCCATCGGAACCCGTATAATGCTGAGTTAGATCTTAAAATGGTTTGGATTAATTAAATTGATTGAATTGAAGTTCACATAAATAAATTCAAATCATAATCCGGTCGGATCCGAATTTAGTATTAAGATTTTATCGATCCCCACTATTACATGCTTCACAGTGTCAACCTTATCGCCTTTTATAATAATAAGTTCTACGTGGTTATTCAACTTTTGCTCTTCGAACTTCAATACTCTGCATGATTTAAGTTACACTACTTTATTGCTAAGTTAAATATATTATCTTATATATTTTTTAAATTTGTAATGTGGTGAATTGATCAAACGTAAATTTAACATGAATTTGATGACTATATGAATTGTAGGATTAAAAAATGGATCTAGATATCTATAAGTGGATCAGAAATAGAAATTACCTTTGGGATTGAAGTTGGATCCGAATTTGAATCTGAGTCCGGCTGCGGATTTTTGGACTTGGAGCCGGATCCACATCCAGGTCAGACCCATTGAGTTCCCTAGGTGGTACGCATCCAATCCGCATCATTATCTCTCCTTAGTAGAATTTATACAATCCTCACACGTAAGATTCCCATTATACTCTTTAGAATTCAATAGCGGGGCCCACAGTTTAGTGGTCCCCATTCTTAATTAATCCCAGAAGTACTCAAGATTGGAAGACCTACAATAATTTATGTGGTCCATATAACCCAAATACGGATTTCATCCTTCAAATCGAAAAATTTTATATATATATATATATATATCCATGGTGTGTGTACTTAGAGTGAGATGCTCACTAACAACTAGCTGTAAGTTTAATTAGCTGGCATGTGGGGCCACCATAACTTTTATATGACATCTTGCTCATCCAGAAAGGTTGTTCCACCATGAAAGTAGGATGTCCCATAGATCAGGTCAATCCAACCATGAAAATGGGATGCTTCCTTGTGAATTAATGTGTAGCTTTTTGGATGATTGTTTATAATTTTCTATGATGTGTACCACCTGATAGCTGGATAATTCTGATTTCCCACACATCCCAATTTCGCGGTGGGCCAACTCAAGCAAATGTCTTACAAACACCATCACAGGCCCCACACACATGCCAACTAGTTGGATATATAATTAATTGTGCCATTATTTCTCATATACATGTGTGTGTGTATATATATATCCTCACACACACAAGTTGGGTTATATTCTAGTAAATATCTTTGACCCACCTAACCTTCTAATATAGCAAAGCTAAAAAGTCTTTACGTAACAGGGTGCTGATGTGGCTGTCTTATCCTTTGTTTTTTTAAAAAAAATCTTTATTTGTTTTATTTTTTTTATAGGGCGCTGTTATAACAAGCACCTCACCTTCGATCTCAAGCATAGTTACCAGAATTTTGTATTTTTGAAAAAAAAAAAAACTTATAGAACTGATTAAACATTTAAACTCTATATATTAATTTAATATAGCAAAGGGCTTGTTTTTTTAGGTAGTTTTAATTATATATGCTTTTTTAACATGTTTTATTAAAAAATGTTGGGTACGATTTGATACAATTGATGGAGATGGATTGGTTTACATGAGGATTACTTCCAAAGGATAGATTTGAGAGGCAAAGTACAGCTGATGTTGGACAAGCTCAAGGATGGCTAGGATTAGAGGAAATCAGGCTAGAAAGCTCGACCAAAGGTCAAATGCATACTGTAGCTTTGGATAGACATTGTTTCGGGATTGGTTATTCCTTTCATGTGGATAATATGTTGTTGGAAAGCTATAGATAATCTTGAGCTCTAGGTGTTGGTCACTGGTGTGGATGATGTGTTATTGGAAAGCTATAGATAAACTTGAGCTCTAGGTGTTGGTCATTAATGGTAAAGGTAATTAGTTTTTGAAAAGTTTTTCAAAAAATAATTTTTTTTTAGAGATTTTTTTTAAATAAAAACAAATTAGATTTACTATTTTTAGTAATTTATGACTTTTTTTGAGAGGGTTAAGATTTCAAGAACCTAATAAAAGCTTTAAGTCTTTGTTTGAATCATGTAAAATAGTTTAATTTAGTTTATAAGTCATTTAGTATTTTCAATAATTCATTATTTGAAAAAGTTGTGAATATAGGGTTTAGGCTTATATATGCCATGTTAATAGCTTAGTAAAGCCACTTTTTTAAGATTTTCATCGATAATATTAATTTTATCTTTTGCTTCTTCTTCTTTTTTCCTCGTGTGTGTGTGTGTGTGCGGGGTTTTGCTAATGTCCTTGTGAAGATGCTCATTAATTTGGATTGTCTATCCGCTCATATATAATCAGAGACAAGCCATGGAGTAAAAATCATGCTAGTTGGATGATTCTAAGCATCCATTCAGTAACATAAAAATGGATAATCAAGATTGAACAAAGAAACAAAATTTCTAGTCGCTGTCTTGAACCATGTATTTTGATAAATCCTACATTGTACTACTTATGACTCATAAGTAGCTCTTTGGTTTGTTGATTCTAACTATGCAATTTATGACTCATAAAACAATAGGTTAGAACAAACAAAAAAAATAAAGAGAAAAAAAATGTCACTCATATAGTTAGTGTGATTCTTGGGCCATGAATGGTCCTGACTGATGCTTGTCCATATAAAGGCGAGAGTGTGACCAAAACCCTTATATAAACTATATACATATATCCACATTATTCAAGTATAGGATGTTATGTACAACTAGAGATGTACATGAGTTGAAGCCAGTCGAGCTTTGCATAGCTTAGCTTGGTTTGGTCAGCAGCGTATCCTAGTTTGAGTTCAGCTCGGGGTGGTCTTCGAGCCTGACTAGCCAGCTCGGCTCAATTCAGTAAGCAACTCATTAAGTCAAGTTAAGTTTGAGCTCAAGCTTTTGAGCCGAGTTCAAGCCAAATTTGAGCTCAAGCTTTTAAGCCAAGTTCAAGTCAACTTCAAGAGTGAGCTTTTGAGCCAAGTTCAAGCTCAAGGTTTTAAGCTGAGTTTAGGTTCAAGCTTTCGAGTTGAGTATTTTCTTTCTAGTTTTAGCATGCTCTTTTTTTATAATATATATAATATATTAATTAAATTATATATATAATATTATATAATTAAGTTATAACTCGAGCCAAATTGAGTCAAGGCGAATCGAGTCAAGTTCAGCCAAGATTCAAGCCGAGTTGAGTCAAACTCAAGCCAGCTCGAGGTCGGCTTGAAATCCTTTGTATTGGGGGCCATTACACAAAACCTTAGAATCTAGCCTCTCAAATAACACCAGAATTGCGGAATAATAATGTTATAAAATAAATTAAAGCACAAACCATACAACATAAGAGATTTTTATATGAAAAGCTCTCAAAGAGGTAAAAACTACGAGACCTGGTCTAGATCAACAATCCACTATGCAGTATAACATTACAACCTTCTTCACTCACGCAGGACTGGATAAACAATAAAAGAATAAAGAAAAACGGAGAGGTCTCACCAATTACGAGGATGTAGAAGCGCTAAGATATTGAGTGCACAGTAGATCACCTCTACGAGCGGAACCTTCCTTCCACAAGCTTCCTCTCTCTCTCTCACACACCTTTGACAACTCTAAACCCTTTAGCAAACTCTTGCAAAGCTTTAGAAAATTCCCTTGCATTACCTAGAAAAGCTCCAAAAATCCTTATTTATAGTTTAGGCAACTCCCTTTCACACTTCTTATGAAACCGCTTCAAATTTCCGTATTCTGCACAAATTTCGGATTCAAATCTGCGTAACCTTGACTGGTTGAGAAGGGTCCTCAACCGGTCGAGCAGCCCACTCGACCGATTGAACACCTCCCTCGACTAGTTGAGCACCTCGAAAAAAATCGAACCAAACTCGCTGGAGTTTGAGTCGAGTCAATCCTCAATTGGTCGATCAACACCCTTGACCAGTCGAGTGAAGCTCTCAACCAACCGAGCCATGAGGAGAAAACCCTGTCACCTTAGAGCTTAAAAATTAGCTCAGCTCGGCTGAACTCAACTTCAAGTCGAGCTTATCCAATTTGAATCGAGCGAGTTAACCAAGCTAGCTCAGTTCATGTTCAGCTCTATACACAGTCGTATATGTATAGTTGTGCCTATTATAGATAGCTATTTAGAAGTATCCTATATGCTCTAACACACAAATATACGCTCTCTTTTAAGTCATTTTTTTAGTCTAAACTGTTTTAAACCCCATCATTTCAATTTCCAAAATTTTGGTGTTTTTATTTCTTCAAATGTTAACATCAAAACGAATTAAACCTAAACATTTCCAATACAACCTACACCATGTGAAGGGGTACACATTGCCAACTTGAATAATTGGTGTGGACTTCTAAACTTCAATAAAGATATAGTAGAAAATGCAAAATATATTATTTCAATGATACAATGGATTGTTCAATAAAAGGAAGTCTTTATTGCATTTGGACGCAAGCAATGAGAATGTGTTACCATCACTAATTTACGACTAGACTTTTGGGCTAGCATATGTTAAGTTTCCACCTATGAATGACTTCAGATATGGCCTATGCATTAATGTTGGTTACATCATTTCGTCCTAATCTAATATCATGATAATTATATGAGTGGGGCTACCTTTTGAATGATTTAGGTCTTGCACTAACTTTATAAATCAGTAGGTGAATATAGGCCATGACAAGACCTCACCTTAGCTTTCTTTTCTCTCTCTTTCTTTATCTATGTTACCCTTTTCTTGGATTGTTTCTAATTCAGTAAGTCTTCTCTCTCTTAGTTAAAAAGATATGTATCTGGGCTTGTTTGATAGCTTGTACTTGATATGTATTGATAGTTAGCAGGGAGTTCATGTGAGTTAAAATTTCTAATGCTCGGCAGCTTCTAATCAAACTGGTGATAATTATGTTTGGCATCTTATATTTGGAATGGAGAGAGAATTATGTGAATCCATTGTAAACGAAATCCATGTAAAATGGAATTACATAATTTTAATGCGATTTCAAAATTGGCATTTTGTTGTACTTGATGTGAATAGAATTCTAATTCATATCAAGTACACTCCAAAATGCACCGACTGCCACCTATATTCACACTCATTACCATCAATTACACGCTACAATGGCTCCACAAGAATGCATGTAAAATCAATCTTTCAATGGTTTAGGGCCTGTTTGATTTTCCAAATTTATAGTAAATGCAGCGTAAATAATCAATTATTACAATTTCATCTTATTTTAAAATAGGCAGGTATTTTTGTTTTGAAAACGGTTGCCTAAATTTATTTATTTTTTCAAAATTCAAATAATAATCCTCTTTTCCTTACCATTTTCAAATTAAATAAGGGAGCAGTTTTGTATGGTTGTACCAAACTCCTTGTATGTGAATACCTGCATGGAACTATTTTGTATGGTTGTACCAAACGGTTGCCAATGTGCTGACATGTTACATGGCTACAAGATCTAAGCCGTCCATCAACTAGGTTCCATTCTGAAGATATACACTCAGTGCAAACTCATTCATGTTCCCTCACTAGGTGGGCCACAATATTTGGAACAAACTAATAAAATGTATAAAGACGTAAACCAATAATCAGGTAGGCCATGAATTGGATGTGCCATACCCGAAGACTTCCCAGTCTAAAATAGCTACCATTTACATTTTTAAAAATAATATGGAAATAGTGAAGTTCCTTTCATTGTCCTTTTTTTTTTCTCGAAAAGAAGTCATCCAATCCAGGGTTTGGATTGTCCAATTTGGTGAATTTAGGAATATGGCCCATGTCGCACGTTTACTTGCAGTGTCAAACCGGTTCAGATCCGGTCGAGTCCGAGTCAACTCACACAAGTCACACAAGACATCTCATTCTTATATAAAACCATGGTTGAGAGTAATTTCAGACCCTAATTATTTAATGATTTGGTCTAGATTTCAATCCTAGACATAATCCATTAGGATATATGTTGGGGCTGGATCGTGTTTAGGTCTAAAGAAGTTGGTTTTGGCTAATTAGGTTTAGGATCAATTTACACTAAGATTTAAACTCCACCCTTTTAATCATATGAGCTTAGATATGCAATCAATCTACACTAAGAAGATTGAATCCTCACCATCTATGTGTTTAATTAGTTGGGTCAGTATGAATTAATCATCGTTATCATCTAAAGTTTGTCCCAATTAATTGAGGTTAGTTGTGATTTTTTTTTTACTGTTTCACTCTAATGAGGGTCATAACTTCAGTCAAACCATGAGTCAATTAGTCATTCCTTACTATCTCCACTAGTATTTTTCTGGACCTTTCTATTTTCCTTTTAGAGTCTTTAACTTACACTAACTCGCTCCTAAATGGTGCAGCTCTTAGTTTGCATCAAACACGACCTAGCCATATCCATGTCCCTAAGTTGTATTAATAGCATTTCTAATTTCCTATTTAATATGTATTTATTGGTAGGCCTAAATGTGTGTTTTTTTCGATGACCTATTATGTTTTAGTCAATTGCCTTAATTGAACTGATTTTAAGGATCATCATGTTAAGATCCAATCTGGTTCAAGACAATTTTTTGCTAATTCAAAGTAGACCAATTTAAAAGTCGATAGCAGCATGTTGGGTCAGGTTCGCTTTAACAGCTTCAAGACCCAGCTCATCTAATAACAAGGGTGGTATTTTTTTTTTTAATATAAAATCCATTTAAATGAGTCAAATGACCCACAAGGTTAGCATGACCCACTTGCGCCCCAAGGGCTACAACCCAGTCTAAGCTAAGAAGATCCAAACCTTTTGAAAAAAAAAATGTTTTCTAATAATTTTTTTATTTTATTTCAAAAATCAAATTGCTTGTTAATGCATAACAGCTTTTTTGACCGTTCTCCTTTATTTTGATGATGCCCAATAAAGACTCGACCATTTTCATTGTGGGAAATGTATCACATCATGGCTGGCCTCATCAATTACTAACAGTCTATCCCTTGAGTGGTTTACATCAAGGACATGTGCAGAATCTTTTCAAAAAAAAAAAAAAAAAAACACACACCATGTAATAAAAAAGAAAACAAACTATTTTTTCTTTTCTTGTATCCCGAGTATATACGAAGATATTCTAAAGTGGTGTTGGGTGTTGGGTTTATTCATGATCTATACAAACCGAGAAAAACCACCCTAAGCATTTAAATTCCTATTGCAAGTAAACAGATGATAGAATGAATTAACCATACTTGGAGCACTAAACTATTTGAAAGAACCGGATTGCCAAATATAAATTAATCATAGGACGAGGTGTGGACAAATGTTGCTTTCCATAGAAAATTTTTTATATTTTGAAATATCTTAATAAAAGGATGTGACCCACAATAATAACATAATCTAAGAGTTGCTCTTACACTGATGCTACATATGACGCATGCATTGCACACATTTAAGGAGGTATTAAACCCAAGCAAGCACAAATATTATGGCACCCAAACCTATGGCTGAATAGTATATTTACAAGAGAGGTCATGAGTTCAAGTGGCCATTGTAGTGTGAGTGCATGGGCGTGTGAAAAAAAAATATATAATTATAATGATTGAACAAAAGTCAACAAGAGATTATAATGCACTAACTCATTACTACACGAACTTTTGTATATACATGATAGGCCCACTTGCTTGAGTTAAATACTTATTGAATATGTGCTCATACATGCATTATATGTAGCATAAATGCATGAGCAACTCTTAGATCATGATATTATTATTGCGGGCCACAAACTTTTATTGAAATATTTTAAAATATAAAGAACTGTTTATAGAAAACAACACATCATCGTGCCTCATCCCATTAATCTATATTCAGAAATTTTGATCCTTCCATATAAGTTTGGGTTTTAATTATTGTTGATTTGTTCTATTATTTACTCACCAACAACAACAAAGCCTCACCCATTTATCTATTTGTTAGGTGGGATCCACATTGAATTAATTTTATTTCTAACTTCCTATTTAATATAAATTTATTGGACTTAGACTGACGCATTCAATCCTGAGCCGAGACATGACTTAGCCAAGGTAGACTGAGTCAACCATATTTTAAAGGTTGACTCATGGTTCTTATCCTAATCAGACTTGATTGAGCATGAATCAACTCGGTGAGTCAACTTAGTCAGTCATCGATCCTCACTAGGGCTGTACACAAACCAATTAAGCTCGGTTAGCTCGCTCGACTCAACTCAAAAAAGCTCGATTCGACTCGGTTCGAAACTATGTTCGAGTGAGTCGAGCTAATTTTTTGAGCTCGAAAATTTTCAAACCAAGTTCTAGCTTGGCCGAGCTTGACTCGACTCAAATCGAATCCCAGCTCGAATCGAACCAATTCAGTGTCTCATTTACTTCGATATTGATGTTGCTCACCAAGTGTTTGAGGAAATGACTCAATGAAGTGTCAACTGGTAGCAAGAAATGTATGTATATGAAACAAATATATTTTTTCTTGATTTTGATGTTGCCTACAAGGTGCCTATAAGGTATTTGATGAAATACCTGTCATTTTACATACAATGAGATTTTGAAGGTGCAATTTATGTGTTTGTGAAAATGTTGCATAAGCGAACTCGGGTTGATCTTGGCTCAAACACGGCTCAAATTGGCCTGAGTTACTAAACAAACCAAGTTGAGTTGGCCAATCAAGTTTGAGGACCGAACCGAGCCGAGCCAACTTTGAGCTGGGGTCAGCTAGTGGTTGAGCCGAGTCAAGCTGGATCAACTCTAGTACACCTCTATTCTTCACTTCCACGAGGACTTATGTTCTTTTAATTGGGTATTGCTGTTCAGGTCAGGTTCAGATCAAGTGAAACTGTGGTAGATCCAATTAGAAGTTGGGAATTATGAGACTTGAGTCTGGCCCACTGGGAGCTTCCAGACCCGACCCATTGAATAACCGCAGTGGGACTTTGGCACCCGAATCCAAATTCAATGAGTCAAAATACCTACCGGGTCAACCCAACCCATTTGCAACCCGATCTCCAGAAACGGGTAGGTATTGGGGAAAACCATATGATATGTGTTCGGTGTCTTTCCACATCATCACAGGTTTTCTGAAAAGTGGGGCCATGGTTCGGTAATCCAGACCACTTGTTTGTTGGGCCTTGTGAAGGATGAGGCATACCCCAAGATCTTCTATTGGATCTTAACCTTTCGTTTTATGGATTACAAAGGGACGACCAAGAAGTGAACAGTTCACATTTAACGGATAAATTCCCAATATTAACGGATAGGATCTTTTAGTTCGGTAGATGCGTTTATCCACTGGGGAAAGGAACCGAATTTCCTGCATCAGTTTTTGGAAGGGGTCCGTTGAGGAATGTGATGTCTTTGTATGACATCCACTCCGTCCATCATTTTTGTCGGATCATGTTGGGCTGTGAGCACAAAAATCAGAATAACCCAAAAATCAAGTGGACCACACCACAGGGAATAGTGGGGAAGGAGACACCCACCGTTGAAACTTTCCTGGAGCTCCCCACAACAATGTGGTAGTAAATTGATGTCCTGAATAACAACAGATGAACGGTCTAGATTACCAAGTCACGGGCCCCACTTGCCAAAATTGAAAACCCCAAAATGGTGAACAAGGACATTACGGTGGGCCCCACCTAGCATCCTAGCGCATGAACTTACTGCGAAAGCGAAATCCGCGTCCTTTCAGAACTCATGCGTGTTTGCCACGTATTTGAAATTCAAGCCGCTCACAACAAAAGCTATATATATATATATATATATATAGAGAAAAGAACGTGACAAGCACCATACCGCTTGACGCTTTTTTCTTAGAGGTTTGCGTGAATACATTGCGACGTGTTGTAATGTGATATAATTCAAACCCATATTTCTCATCTAACTATAATAGAGATATGACAAATAAAAGCTATTAAATTTATTTTGACCATTTGAAATTAAGATATTTTATTATTTTTTATAATCAAATAATTTAATTATTCTATTTACGTGACCTACCATGGTCAACGAGTGAGATGCCACCATGCGTCGCACACCATGACAACTGAAGATTAAGCTGAGTCTCATAAATACATGCATGACCAAGACTCTAAAATCAATCACCTGCTTTTGATCATGGTGGTCATCTACTATACCGTTTATGATTAGTAGATGCAAGGCACATTCAACGCGTGTGTAAAGTCTGAGGAATTTCAACACCAGGTCAAGGGTTCGGGTATCCATATGTGGTGAAAGCCTACTACAGCGTGCTTGGAGGGGGGGGGGGGGAGGGGTGTGAATTTGTCACTACCATTCAAGTTTGAAAGACTCTTTATCATGGCCCAAAGGACTAACCTAACTCTCTTATTCATAAATCGTCTAATCACCTTGTTAATATTTACAAATCTAGTCTTAATTGATCTATCTCTAGGCCCATATTTAGTAATTCCTTAATTAGGACTTGTTGATTAAATCCTACAGCCGTCTGGATTTCTCACAATTGCCCAAGTATGAAAGACTCTTTCCCACAGTCCGAAGGATTAACCCAATCCTCACATTCATAAATCATTTAATCAGCTGTTATTCGGACTAACCTAATCTTCACATTCATAAATCATTTAATCACTTGTCAGATTTTACAAATCCAATCTTAACTGATCTATCTTTGCACAATTATAAGGTTTTAGTTCAATTCAAGTTGAATACAACTCTATTATATAAGACACTTTTATAATTATATAAGCAAAAACTAAAATTAGAACATAAGTAGTCTAGTTTTTTTTGAAATTTCTTTTACACTCACACTCCTACCAAAGTTAAGTGAGTACTTTTTTATTTTTTTTACACACGCACACACACCACACACACTCACACTGGTGAAATTTCACCACCTATGGGTACTCGAACCCTTGACCGGGAGTTGAAACTCCCGGGAGTCTACCACCCGGGCAAGAGTAACGACAGGTGGTACTCAAACCCATCATGACCTTAGTGGTGAAACTCATGGGAGTCTGCCACCCAAACAAGCAGCTTGTTTGGATCATGAAAAATGTTTCAATTCTAATGGCTAAGTTTTCGAGTATTATATTACAAGTCGTTCCTATTCGGAAGTATTTTACATAACCTCTTATTTAAGTGAGACCAATCACGTCATGATGTTTTATCAAAAAAAATTCCGAAGGTTTGGCAATTACACACGCGCGTGGGTGCTGACACATCCACACGCGGCACATGTGTCATACTGTGACACGTGTGTGAGATCAGAGGTTTCCACCACGTGATCTAGGCTTTTTTTTAATCTTCCAGTATAAAAATAAGGCCATTTCATGAATTAGGTAGGCCACAATATCTCAAAACAAACGAGTGGCTAGGAAAAATATAAGTACCTAGTGGCCCACCTGAAGATGAAATTATCGGGCTTTTAGGCAGATTATCTAAGCAGTATTTCAAATCATGAAGAGAGCTCAGATATCACACACGTGTTTATGTTTTCGTGCGTGCACGTGTTTTGAATGTATACGGTTCTACACGCTTGTAGTATTAGCACACTTCTTGCGTCCTTACGTGGTAGGTGCGATTGGTTCCAATCACTCTGACCTCGAAGCACAGCGTTCACACGTCTTTCATGTGCTTTTCGACCATTGACGGAAGTCCTGAGCAGATGGACGGTTCCGATTATCCCATCGTACTCACATCACATGTTGACCCCATGCGGCGGCATGAATCCCGCGCAAGTAGTACGCGAATTGGCTACCACCGGCCATGCTGGTCATATCGGCATGGGCCACGGATTTCCCAGTAACGACGTGGCTACTGGACAGTGCTACGTGGGCCCCACATTTCTGTATGTATTTTTATCTAAGCCGTTTATTTATTTTCCAGATCATTTTAGGGCGTGAACCCTAATATAAGACATCTAAATCTCAAGTGGATCACACCACGAGAAAATAGAGGTGATTAAATGCCAGCCATTAAAAACTTCTTACAGATCTCTTTGGGGGCTACCTTGATGCAAACGTCTTATCCACGCCGTCCATCCCTATTTACAGGTCATTATATGATGTTAATTCAAAAATGAGGCAGAACCAAGGCTTAAGTGGGCCACAAAGTGGGGATTGAAGGCCCACAATTAAAAACTTCTTGGGAGCTGCAGAAGTTTCGGATCAAGCTGATATTTGAAGTTTCAATTCATCTACATGACCTTATGAATAGGTTGGATGGTAAAAAAACATCACAGTGGCCCTTAGAGAGGTTTCAATGGTGGGTGTCCTTATCACCACTGCTTCCATTGGTGTGGTCCACTGGATATCTGGATCTGCTTCCTTTTTTGGATCATACCATAAAATGATCTTTTAATAGGTATGGACGGCATGGATAAGATGGTTACATCACAGCGGTAGGACACAATCCGCTTCCATTTTTCTGCCATCTAACCTGTTGATCAGGTCACATAGCCCTCGATGGAAGGAAAACAAAAATACCATCTTTATCTAAAACTTTTCTAATTCCTAAGAAGTTTTAACGGTGGAAGTTCAATCACCACTGATCCCTGTAGTCTAGTCTACTTGGACGATGTAGATTTAACGCACATACATCGCTGTCAGCCCCACAGTCAGGGGTCCCACCCAACTGGGTGGATCCAGGGTCTCACCTAAACCACTCCCATAAAACACATATATTATGGTGGGGCCCATAGAGCAGTTACTAATAAAAGCATCAGGCATTCTATCCTTCGCATCTCATTCCACCATTTTTGCGGGCCCATTTCGACAAACGCTTGAAATAATTACTACATCACATCTGCATCTACTGCCGTAAATCCATACCGTCCAACTATTTTTACAACTCATTTTAGTATGTGATCCCAAAAATGATGCTGACCCAAATCTCAAATGGACTGCATTACATAGAACAATCATGATTGAATGCCCACCATTAAAACTTCATGGATTCCTCCGACAACGTTTATTTGCCATCCAAACCTGTTGATAGGGAGACCAGACAAATATAATCCTATTCTAAAGCTTTTTGTAGCCAATGAGAAGTTTTTAAAAAGCAATTACCATTGTTTCGTACTTAATGCTTCATATGAGATTTGGATCTACTTCATTTTTTGCCTTAAAATAAGCTTTTTAGATGAAAGAAAGGCCTGAATGCAGTCACGTATATGAGTGGATCCATGTATCTATCGGAGTGGGTGGTATACCTATGCAATGGGCTCATCATGAGTTATGTGCTTTATATAAGTTCCATTAATCTATTTTTTAAACTTATATTAGGACATGATCTAAAAAATGAAACAGATGTAAACAATCAATAAAAATTTCTTATGAGTTTAAAAAACTTTGAATCAAGCAGATATTTATTTGTAAGCTCTCTTCATTCAGGTCTTTGTGCCGTTATCAACCGATTGGATGGAAAATAAACATTTCAATGGCCGCGATGAAGTTTTTTAATAGTGGAGATTCAATCACTACTATTTATTGTGCTATGGTCTACCTAAGATTTAGAACTGATTCATTTTTAGGATTGTATCCTAGAATGAGCTCTCAGAATAGATGAAAGGCGTGGATTTAAGTCACATGCATCACAGCAGGCTCCACAGTTAGGGATCTACCCAAAGCAGGGCAATGGGTCCTAGAAGGGATGGTATTTAATCCACGTCCGTCCGGCAGAGTATGACTCTTGATATGCAGGCACTCACATGCATTAACTCTGATTAAACTGCCTAAAATATGGAAGCCACGGTTCCAAATTCAGATTAGTGGAACAATCCTAACCACTGATCTCGGATCATTTGATATCAATCAGTTACAAACGTCCACCAAAATGATTGACAGATAATCAAGTAACCCTAATCTTTGGTTCGTGATGCATCTAAATTGGTATTTGAATTATTGTTATGCCACGTGTACAATAACTAAGTACTCCTAGTGCTGAGTATCATCCATCACACCCTACCAGAGTATCAAAGTTAATTCTCGTTTACTTGCATGATCCATGGGCTGAGGTAGGTGATTCTCAAACATATTGTGATTCTCTTGTTCATCGTTCTTTGGATTTCACTTGTATTGTTGGACAAAACTTAATTTCAGCACTTATCACTGAAATTTGATGTTTCAATTGATTTCCGCTAATTCAGATCGTTTGACAAAACCAACTTAAAGTGTTTAAATTAATTTTCACTAAAAATATATTTTTTTTTAAACTCCTCTCCCTTCACTTAATGCTGAAGATGAAAGGTAAAAGTACTCGAGGTGCATAAAAGAAAAAATAAATCACCTTTTAAGTTTTCAGTAATAAAATTAATTTTCAGATCTTATTTTTCAACTCATTAAAGAACATGCAAATGCAACTTGCTTGGGAATTAATTTTCAGATCTTATTTTTTAATTCGTTGAACGATACATGCAAATGCAAGTTGCTTGGTACTTGGTCACCTATGATAACTCCGAAGACTCAGTCCATGAGATCCATCACTATGTATGTGTTTATCTGCTCCATACAACTATTTTTAGATTTCATTTTAGATAAGGATATAAAGCTCAAGTGGATCATATTATAGGAAACAATGGGGATTAAAGACTCAACTATTGTGATCCCACGACACAAGTTCAAACATTATTTGATTGGGTTGAAGGTCTTTATTCACACCGATCACGGCACTATCAGATAATGTCTGACCACTGCCAATGGCCACGAGAGTTTTGGATTTGCTAATATTTATATTCTCACTTTATCTAAGTTTATGTGACCTTATGAACATATTGGATGGAAAATAAACATCGTGGTGGGTGTAAGGAAGGTTTCAATAATGGCTATCATTATCACCGTTGTTTCGAGGGGTGCTTTAGAACGGCTCATGCCCTAAATATGATTTCGCAAAATAGATGGCCGGTGTGGATAAAACACATGGAGTTGGGTCCCAGGTCTGGTCTCCTAGCAATCCGGGTCCGTGAGGCAGTGGATGCACATGTGCGAGATGTGCCACTTTGGAACGTAGCCCTTTTTAAATAATGCAACCCATTCACATAATGGGCCCACCTTAATAGTGGACCTCATAAATCTCTCAAATTGAAATATCTCAGCCACTGAGATTTGAAAGCTAAAAAATTCAATTGACCAAACGGTTGGAATACTCCAATCTAGAGTATCTATCATCCAGCACCTATCTCGCATTCAAGGTTAGTCCCATCCTACAAATAGTTTGGATATTGACAGATGAGCAATACATTGGATGTATTCTACCAAACCATTTGAGAGGATGTATTCTACCAAACATTAGAGATGGCCTGGTCCAAAGAAAGTCGGGTCCACATCGTATGAAAGAAATCAACCAATGGTTTTCTAAATTCCACATGTGGGGTAGCCTTTCCATCCACACCTTGGCACACGTGCTAGTATAAAAGGCTTGTGCTTAATCTAGTATGGAAGATTTTTGAAGTGGGACATATAAATCAATGGCTGTTTTTTATTTACACGCACCCACACCACATGGGCACTAAAACCCATGATCTCAATGTTGAAACGCAGCTCGGCTTACGAGTAAATGATGGAGTGAGACTCGATCAACAATGAGATTTTTGTAAGCAACTGTGTAATGTTATATTTATATTACAAAATTAATGGACTATTTATACATCAATAGTGAAGATTCAACACAATAATGTTAATGCGTACCTCATTGGGAAAATATTTCCAATGACTTGATGTCACCGAGGTGAATCTTGATCTTCCATACCTCCCACTCGTAGGAGAACCTCTCAATGAGATTAAGGTTTTATTTCTCTTATGAGTGAGGGGACCAAGACATATATTTGTAAGAAAGAGGGTCAGAAAAGCTTACCCAACACATTTCACTTATCTAAAGTCTCCACACTATAGGTTTTCATTTCTGACTTAATAATCACGTATAAAGACTATGGTTCAAGCCCCCCACCCCAAACATATTTACGATAATCACAATTGTAGTGGGGTCCACTAAATAGCTCATTCTAAATGATCCAACGATAATATCTAATTGGTGATCATGTGTGACCCACCTAATAAAAATCTTACATGTAATTAATAATCAATTTTCCAACCGAGGGTGTGTTTGATGGAGGTGAACATATCAGCACTTGTTTTACTCAATGGCTCATCCAAAGAGTGGAATCTATTTGAAATAGAGCAAATCTTGTCAACTCGGTGACTCAGACCAACTCATTCCATCTTAACACATACGTGTTGGACTCACCGAGTTAATATCGAATGCTCCCGACTCCTCTGCGTTGAGGGTGTCAGATCCCACCGTAGTTCAAAAACTAGAAAACTAAAGTAGACTCAATGTTCTGCTATGTTAGGTTGACTCAGATACTTTAAAATCTGTTTTCCGTCTTTATAAATGGTTTTTTAATGTGGCTAACTAATTAGAATTGTCCAAATTTTTATAAGCCATAGATCACATGGTTAAAATCATTAAACCAAAGTGTTACTTCGAAATTACAAGCAGTACAAAGTTGGATCTATCAAATAAATGTTTCAAAATAATGCTTACACCTATTTTATTTCTCTACTTAAAATCTTGACCATCCATTTTTCAAACTATTGATCATGTATTTAGGATCATATGACCCGTGTGATTTTTTCACCATGGCTTGCTGCCAACCACATGAATAAACGGCCTAAATCGGTGATTGGAAAATCTGTGTTGCTTAAAAATATTTGTAAATAGGCAATTATATAACTCATCCATGTTTGGTAGAAAGTGAAACACCAGTGGAAATACATCTCCGAAAAATGTGATTTCATGCAAGAAATTCACTGGAGATTGCATACACATCATCTCTATGAGACCCACTGTGATGTATGTGTTTGATCCAAACCGTTCATCCATTTTAACGGCTCATTTTAGTGGATGAACCCAAAAATAAAATATATTCTAAGATCAAGTGGACCACACAACAGGAAACAACACCCAAAATGACATCCACCATTGAAAGTTGGATCCTTCTTAGGGCTCATAGGGATGTGTATCTATCATCCAACCTGTTCATAAGGTCGCTCAGACATGAACAAAGGGAATGGACAAAGGAAATACACAAATATCAGCTTGATCCAAGACTTCTGTAGCCCCGAGAAGTTTCCAACAATAGGCACTCACTTTCCTCTATTTATTGTGATGTGGCCCATTTGTGCCATGGATCTGCCTCATTTTTGGCTCATATACTAATATGAGCAGTTACAACGAATGGATAGCATGGATCATACACATACATAATATTGAGTCCCACATACACAATAGTAGTAGACTCACAAAAGTTTCAATACAAGGTCATGGATTAGGTCCTTACTCATGCCTCGTGGTAGACTCACAAAAGTTTCAATACAAGGTCATAGGTTGAGTACTCATTGTAGTCAAATTCCACTATAGCGTGTATGTGTGAAAAAAATTAAATAATAATATAATAAAATAATAAAATAAAATAAAATTCCTAATTTAGTTTCATGGTTACTTGGCTCAAAGTCTCATTTAGTCGATGGGTCCAAACCTCGAAATCATAATTTCTACATAAGGGGCTTGGATAACTAAAATTGGCCTTGGTCCAATGGCTAAAGTGTTAAGGTCCCCTATTGTATAACATTCACACGTATTCTATCAAATAGTTCACAAAATGGCATACAAAAAAATGAATTAAGTACTAAAATTTTTCGTGTTTAGTTCAATCTTGATCATTG
This sequence comes from Magnolia kwangsiensis, assembly GCA_037074715.1. Classification (NCBI taxonomy): domain Eukaryota; kingdom Viridiplantae; phylum Streptophyta; class Magnoliopsida; order Magnoliales; family Magnoliaceae; genus Magnolia; species Magnolia kwangsiensis. The sequence goes on along the minus strand of CM073578.1, from coordinate 126,949,019 downwards.
AAAATATGGTCAAGATTCAGTAGAAAATTAAAATGCAAATATTTGGAAAATAAAAGGTTCAGATTTAATCTGTTTTGTACTAAAAATGGACTAAAAAACTATTGTGTGCGTATGCCAATATATTAAAAAATGCCCTCTTATAAATTTGTTTTCTAAAGATTAGTGAAAGTCAAGGCTGTTAAGACCGACGGGGTGTATGCATAACATCTAACTTATCCAATGTATGCACGCTACGATGGTGTTAATGCTAAGAAAAAAAAAATCATGTTAACCAAGTTATTAGATGGGCCATACTTGAGTTTGAATATTTTAAATGGTGTATATTAATTTTCTATAGAGTGGCCCACCTTATGATTTTTTATTTTTTAGATGGGTTTAACCAAATTATTAGATGGGCCATACTTTATTTTTTTTTATTTGCATTTTTTTTTGTTAGTCTAAAAATCATGCTGCAGTCAATGCCATGTAAGCCCCATAATTCTTGATCCTCCGCTTTATAAACAAAAAATAAAGGAGGGTTGCAATGTAATATATCCTCTAAAAAAGGAGAGCTGCCCAGCAACATTATTTTGGTAACATTCAATGAATTTTGTAGTAAAAATCCGTATATTATATTATATATAAATGAGGGAAAATTTAAAAACCTTAATCAATATAATTAAATATTTTGTGTGTATTTGGATGAGTAACTCTCAAGCTCAGGAGAGTTGGACCACAGGTTATAGTCTACCTAGAAAATAACTTCCAACCAGTTGAGAGCATTTGAAATCAAACCCCTTGAATAGGTTGGCCTAGTCTGGTTAAAAAATCAGTCCCATCCACTCATTCGGTAGTCCACAACATAGGAAACAATTTTTAGCCATTGATAAATAGCTAATCACAAGTATGGGCTACTTGGATAGTGGATGTGGATGATTTTTACTATAGGTGATCCTTGTGATAGGGCCAACCTATTGGATAGGTTGAATGTTGCGCACATATCACAGGTTGGAAGTTATTTAATGGGTAGACCATATCACATAAAGCAGTCATGACAATAACCCTCATTTGAAACTTTCATAAGGCTAAATAGGGGTGTACATTGAGCCGAACCCAGTTGAGTTAAGCTCAACTCGACTCAGCTCGGCCACTGGCTAACCTCAGCTTGAACTCATTTTCGAGCTTAAAAAATCAACTTAACTCGGCTTGCACTCAGCTTCAAATCGACTCAAATCGAGCTTTTTCAGGTCAAGTTGAGCCGAGCGAACTAACCAAGCTAGCGCGATTCATGTACACCTTTAGGACCACCATGATGTATATTTGCCATTTTATCAATTAATATGTTCACATATATTTGGATGGAAGGAAAACACAAATATAAGTTTGATCCAAAACTTCTATGGCCCCATGAGGTTTTTAATGGTGATTGAGCTAGAGCGTACACACAACGGGAATTATATCATAAGAAATAGTGGTGATTGAACACTCACCGTTAGAAACTTCTCGGGGGTTATCATATTTTTGGATCAAGTTGATATTTTTGACTTCCCTTCATCTATGTTTATGAAACTAATTAACAAATTGGATGGCAAATAAACTACCATAGAGGGCCTTATAAAGTTTTTAATATTGGGCGTTCAATAACTAAGCTTCCTGTGGTATGGTCCATCTAAGATTTGGACTGCTTTATTTTTTGAGTGGCATATAAAGATGTGCACGGGAGATTATGTAGGTTAAAATACCATAATGACTTATGATTTAGGTAGGTCATACCCTAGCTTGATATAGATAGACGAAAGGATGAATTTATTTCCCACTAACATTGCATAGGCCCATGGTAGTTCGTCAGGTGGTTACTAATAGTGTTCTGTGAGCCGGCATGGCATATATATATATATATATATATATATATATATATATATATATATATTATGTACACCATTCATCTATTTTTCCATATCATTATATAGTAGGAACGTAAAAATGAAAGAGATCAAGAAAACAATAGCAATTGAATGCCCACCATTAAAATCTTCTTGGGGCTCGCTGTAATGTTTATTTGTCATCCATCATGTTGATTAGGTCACCTACACCTGAATAAAGAGAAAACACAAATATCAACTTAATCCAAAACTTTTGTATCTCGTAAGAAGTTTTTAACAGTGAGTGTTAAATCACCATTCTTTCCTAAGATGTGGTCCATGTGAGATTTGTATATGCTTCATTTTTAATCTTATACACTGAAATAGTCTGAAAAAAAATGGATGGATGGCGTGGATAGGACAAATACATCCTGCTACGGCCCACATAGCACTGTCAGTTGCCACCTCAGAGATGTAAGTAGACAAAGGGCGTCCATCTTTAATAGAAGTAATTACAATAAATGTGCAGAGATAGCTCAGAGATGCATCATACAGCTGGTAGCTCTGTCTTATTTATATGGAAATTGAATGCACCTCACTTGAACGGCATCCAAGCCGGTTGGACCGGAAATGGATTGGCTACTCCCCTGCCACCAGCCAATCGCTGATGGTCAGTGCTCTGTGGACCCCACTATGATGTATGTGTTTCATCCATGCCGTCCATCTATTTTTTCAGATCACTTTATATTATGAGACCAAAAATGAGATATATCCCAATCTCAAGTGGACTACATGACAGGAAACAGTGTTAAATGAGCATCAACCGTTAAAAACCTTTTGGGGGCCTTAAAAGTTTTGTATCAACCTGATCTTTGTTTTTTACCTTCATCTGGGGCTTTATGATCTAACCAACAGATTGGATGTCAAATAAACAGTACAATAGGCCTTAGGAGGATTTAAACGGTAGATATCCAATCACTATTGTTTTCCTGTGGTGTGGTGCACCTAAGATCTATATCCCTATCAGTTTTGAGATAAAGACCTAAAATGATCCGTAAAAATGAATAAAGGGAATGGATGAAACACATACATCATGTTGGGGCCCACAGAGCACCGACCATCAGCCACGGGGCTGGTGGCAGGGGGTGTAGCCAATCCGTTCCCGGTTGGGCCGTCCAACTGGTTGTACTTAACAGTGGCTATATATATATATATATATATATATATATATATATATATATATATATATATATATATATATATATATATATATATATATATATGCCTTTTGGAAGTTTTTTTTAATGAAATGTATTTATAGAAAAAAAATATTTAACTATAGAAATTAATATTTTCCTATTTTCTGAAATACATGGAGTTTGAAACGTGTAATTATTATATATATATATATATATATTAGGGAATTTTGGATGAATCAGATGGGACCATCCTAATCATTTCATGAGAATCTACACGGTGGCACTTGCCAGCTAACTCGCTTGACCACGATTGAGCTGCGATTACCTGAAAGTGTACTCGCGAGAATGCAGTTTGCATCTCCCGGAGAAAAGACGCGCGAAGATTACCTGAAAGTGTACTTTGTATATCCGGGAGAAAGGACGCGCGAAGCGGGATAGACGGGTATTCGTATCTCGGAAAGATTTTATCCTCCGGCAAGCTGTGGTAGTTCATACACATGCATGCAGAAATTGCAAACTTTTTATGCGATAATATCAAATTCAACCGTCCAAATTGAGTGGCCCACTCTATTTAACATATAAATCAGAAATTAAATATATTGGACAATAATAATCTTCTTATCAGTGCACATTTCTTTGTTGAATTTAAGACGTTGAATACTTTTTATCCAACCGTTCATCAAATGCCCCCCAATTGGATAGATGCTGAATTCTTATTTTGATCAATAAACCAAAGAAAGTGGGATCCATGGTTTCTTCGGTCTAGTTTGATCTACGCCATGCTTGCCTTTTTATGACTGCACGTGTATGAACTATAATGGTCAGACAGAGTATCAAAAGTGTCTCTTCGCGTCCAATCCCACGTTCTTCAAACAAAAGTCCTACTCTCCAATTCCGGAGTGTACGGTTATTTCGTTATTCCAACAGCGTGCAAGGGCATTTCAGTCATTTTTAGCACATTGGTGGTAGTTGGCGACCTTCATGCTGGCATTCCTCTGCGATGCAACGTGTACGCGGCTACTCCCCGGAGAATTAGTTTTGACTATGACGAAAATGCCCTTCAAGAGTCCTACCTCGATCGAAACTCTTTTCATCTGCTGCTGATACTAACCAACCTACCCCAAGAAATCCAACAACCCCACTTCTCTTCTTTTTTATAAACTCATTTCCTCTGCAGCAATCTCAAGCTCCGGAAATGGCGGAGAACTAGCAAAAAATCAGTACAAAAGTTCGAAAAAGCCCTTCAAATACTCAGATATTCCCCATCTCTGCCCCCCCACCAACCTCAAATTCAACAACAATTTCCATTTTCCTGAAAATCCGTTTCGGAATAAGAAGCAAAACAGTGCCCGGGTCGAAAAAACCCATCAGAAATCCAGAAAATACCCATTTTGTCCTAGACCCAGATCCCACCAATGGCGCTGGCCTCGCCAATCAAATCAACGGTTTTCCAACGTTCTTCGATCGGTTTGAGGAACACCCAACAGAGATTTCGCGTTCAGATCGATGCAAAGCCCATCAATTCTCGTGAATTCGGAGTACGCGATGCGGGCAGAAGAAGAACAGAGGAGTTGAAACAGAGGAATGTGGTGAAGGGCATTGAAGGGAATAAGGAAAAAGAAAGGGGGAGGAGATTTGGGGTGATTTCCTGTAGAGCAGAGGGCATAGAGAGAGGGATTTTGACAGGAAGAGATGAAGGGCTCGTATTGCCGGAGAGATTGAAGGTGGTGGGCCTGATGGCTTTTGCCATGTGCTTGTGCAATGCAGATAGGGTGGTGATGTCCGTTGCTGTTGTCCCCCTTGCTGAGAGATATGGCTGGAGTAGCTCTTTCTTAGGAATCGTCCAGGTAAAAGAGAAGATCTCCACCGTATATTCTTATATGAATGGTAGAAATCATAGATCCTTCTTGCTCTTGTGGAATTGATATTTAGGCCCAACGGTTTTATTCCTACACCCACATGTTTTCTACTTTTGGTGATTGGGATGGGATACTCTTTGTTTGTTTCTGACTATATTTCTTTGATCTTTAGACCCTCTATTTTTATGCATACGCCCACATGTTTTCTATTTTTGGTACTTTGGATGGTCTTTGTTTGATGCTTACTATATTTCTTGTTCCTCTTTGTTATTATGGAATTGATATTTAGACCCTATATTTTTTGTGTTTGCACCCACATATTTCTACTTTTGGTGCTTGGGGTTTGTTTGGTGCTAATTATATTTCTTGTTCTTCTCATTTTTATTGATGTTATTATGGAATTGATATTTAGATGCATATTTTTATACTTTACACCCACATGTTTTCTATTTTTGGTACTTGGGGTGGCCTTTGGTTAGGTGATAATTATTTTTCTGATTCTCCTCATGTGTTATTGTTGTTATCATGAAATTGATATTTAGACCCTATTTTTGTGTGTTTTCATACACATGTTTTCTACTTTTGATACTTGGGTGGGTGGTCTGTGTATGATGCCATTCACTTTTCTTCATGTGCTACTTATATTGCCATGTAATTGATATTTAGGCCCTGTATTGGCACCTGAATCCATTCTACTTCTGGTCAAATTCATTTTTCTTGTTTGAGAATTGATATTTAGGGCCTGTATTTTCATGTTGCCATCCATGTTCTTTGTACTTTTGGCACTAGTAATTTTTGTTTGGTTCTAATCATTTTTCTTGCTCCTCATGTGTGATTGTTGTTGTTTCACAATTGATATTTAGGCCCTCTGTTTGTATGCTTACATCCTCATCTTTCTAGTTTTGCCGCTTTGGGTAGTCTTTGTTTGGTGCTTGCTATTCATTTTTCTTGCAATTCTCACGTGTTGTTGTTGTCATAGTCTTAGAATTGATATTTAGACCTTGTATTTTTATGTTTACACAGATATTCTTTCTACTTTTTCTTACCTAAAGTGGTCCTTGTTTGGTGCTTGCTATTCATCTTTCTCGTGATTCTGACTTGTTGTTGTTGCTGTTGTCTATAGGATTGATATTTAGAGCCTGTATTTTTATATTTAGGCCCGTTTGTGTAGGCTTCTTATTTTGAGAGACAGATCTTCTGGCAGAGTGTGATTGATGATACACAGGCGCTTAGAAATTGCATGTGCGTAGTGAACAAAAACTTACACTTATTTTATTATCTGACATTTAGATTAGTGGATGTTTTTTGGACGGTTAAAAATGAAAAGAATCAAATGATCCTATATCAACAAACAAGTTTCCACAAATCAAAGGTCAAGATTGGTGAACCAATTTGATTTGGGGACCGCACTTGGCGACATTGGATTCCACAAATCATTTAGTTTAATTTGAATTAATGTATTCCACATGCAATTTCTGAGTGAGTATCAAGAGTCATACTCTGCCAGAGTATCAAATAACCAATGGGTGGACTCTGGTACTAGTTTTGCACAATTTAGAATTGGCAATGACTCATTCTCATTACCCGTGGCACTCATGTACAACGTACAACGATCCAATTCCATTGATCAAGGAATCCTAACCATTCGATCATCATGTATCGAATTGATGGTTAAAAGTAAAATAGTGAGTGTTCCAAACTGGATGGGGGAAAATCAGATGGTTAATATTATCTTCTCAGTATAATTTTGAGGTTATGCTCTTATCCACATTCTGGTTTGAGCATTTTGGCAGTCCTGAATTGCTGTAGAACTATACTATGTGTATGATTGAAGTAGGACGTGAATTGTAGGGTGACCCTGCTACCACCAACGTCTATGGTGATGTGACATGGAAGGATATAATTGTGCTGTGTGCCGCTGTCAGAGGTCCGTACCTCATCTAACAACTTTCAAACATGATCTGCTTAGGTCCTAACGACTTACAAACATGCTCTGTGTGGATCGCATCTCTATTAGCAGCGTGGCCTATCTATTGTCGGAAACGGATTTGCTACTCCCCCTGCCACCAGCTCCGTGGCTGGTGGTCGGTGTACTGTGGTCCCCACCATGATGTATGTGTTTCATCCATTCTGTTCATTCAATTTTACAGATCATTTTATGGCTTTATTCCAAAAATGAGCGGACCGGAAATTTCAGATGGACCACACCACATGAAAAAAATAGTGATTAGTTAGACATCATTAAAATCCTCCTAAGGCCCACTATGCTGTTTATTTGACATCCAATCTGTTGATTAGGTCATACAGGACCAGATGAAGAGAAAAAACAAAGATCAGCTTGATCCAAAACTTTTATGTCCCCCAAAATGTTTTTAGTGGTCATCCTTCATTCAACACTGTTTCCTGTATGTGGTCCACTTGAGATTTTGATATTCCTCATTTTTGGACTCATTCCTTAAAATGATCTCTAAAAGTAGATGAATGGCATGGATGAAACAAATACATCATGGTGGGTCCTACATAGCACCGACCACCAGCCATTGGCGGGTGTAAGGGGGAGTAGCCAATCCGTTTCCTCAATTGCCAGTCATGTCAGGTCACCGCGGACGGTTGTGGAGGATCACCAAGCAATTATTGCTTCCACCTTTTTTTAAAAGTTGTTCAAAACCAACTGACAAGGCCAGCCCAAAGTGTAGGGGCAAATATTCAGTTCCATAACTCAGTGACCCAAGACTCATGATCCAATGATTATCCAGGCTGTTGATCTGATGGGGCCTTCCATGGATGTACCATACCCCAAAAATCATTCAGAATGGAAGATCCTAGCCATCCAATCTTTCATCTTTTTCTGTTGAATTTGAAATTTGTGTAGTACCACTCATTCATGGTTCATGGTTCATGGTTCATGGTCCATCCATGGTGGGCACTATCAAATCAATTATCTCGATCCTGAATCATGGGCCCCATTTCTGCAGATCAGGTCTGAGGACAGCAAGTCTATGTCGGGCCTCTCCGTGTAGGATTATACAATTCATTTTTTCTATTTGATTTTTTGGATGTATTCTTTTTACATTTTGTGCTCTTTTTTTTAGTGTGTGTGAGATCATGAGTAGCTATCAACCTCTCACCTAACCACATTTATTCAAAGTTAAAAAGTTTAATCTTTCTAATTTAGACATCTGCCGCTAGCTCTTTGAATACCTGATCTGATCTTGATTGGGGGGTTTGGTGGACCCACATGCACCTTTAGATATGGCACAAGTGCCAACCTGGCCCACACGTGGGACATCTCATCTTCATATGTTGCCCACATCAATGATGGATCAGATGCCTCACGGCTGCAATGATTCCCAGCAAAACTCCATATGTTGGGCCACCAAACCTCTCAGGTGGTACAGAGTACAACAATTGCTCTCTCTCTCTCTCTCTCTCTCTCTCTCTCTCTCTCTCTCTCTCTCTCTCATGGTAAACTGGGTGAAATGGATGGTCCACGTCGATTTTTGGACTGTCCATATGGCATATTCACTTAATTGTGCACATAAGTTTTGGAGTTCAGATGTTAGGTGTTTTGATTAGTATAAATCTATAAACAACTGGTATTAAACAAAGGGAAATTATAGGATAGCTGCAGTGGAAGACAGAGGTCCTCTTGTTGTGCACAGGGAATAGAAACTTATAAATCAGGACCATCCATATCATTGTCCCAGCCGGTGGCCACTAACCTTTTTTTTTTTGCACCGTTGGTTTAAATATCATTCATTGGATTGCTAAATTCATCCTATTGGCAATCCATGTGGCTTGTACGATGGACAATCCATGGTAGGGTCCACCAGGTGGTTGGTCCAATTACTGAACATTCCTGCCACAATTAGGATGAAGAGGGGGGTGGATCATATCTGGGTTCTGCCATGACAATCATATCATTCCCTTGAACAACACACAACTGTCATTACCGAGATCCAGCCCATTCATCAGATGAACTCCACATTGAATATTCCTTCCCCAATTAATCCAGCCAGTCCACTCATCAGGTGGGCCATACATGTACTGAAAGTCTGAAAATGAACCGTTCGACAATGGTCCATGTTCCTAAACATGCTAGGCCCACTTGATTGGTTGGCCAGTCTGATGGGGATACATTCGCCACAGCGACCACCTAATGAATGTCGAGAATCTCATAAAAAGGGATACATTCACTACAGCAAAACTTTTGTCCCATTTATTCCTAATATGCCCCTACTCATCAGCTTGTAAATATGCAAAAGGCCCAGCTTGTATTAGCTAACAATGATTATGTAGTAGAGATCGCAATCTATATAAATTATGGGTTATTAAGATTATTTTTATTCCTTACCATAATCTCTAATACGTGATTACAGTTTACTAAAATAAGATGCATTCATTTTTTTAAGTGGCAACCAAACAGGCCCAAAGTTAGATTCCAAAGTAGAAATCCTTTTTGGGACGTGTTTGGTTGCATATTAGGTTGAGGCAGATTTTCAGCAATTGGTTGATTCTCCCACCTTATCATGATTTGCCCGACTCTGAAAAAACCCTATTCTCATTAAACAGGTTTTGGATTTGCAGATTCTATCGATGTAAATCTTATCATCCAACTAGTTTGTTGAATTCAGATCATCGAATCAATTTCATCTTAAGTGTCAATAGACGTCTACCAATTGGCCAGCTAGGATCATTTGTTCACCATGATTTTGGGTTATGTCCCCATCTATGGTTGAGCCCGACACTTGGACGGTTTTGGTTGAGTTGCAGGTATGACACATATACCATGGCCATTTGCATGCATATAGATGTGGGTAGAGGTAGAAGGAAAAGATTCGATGACCTATCATTTAACTAATGATATGGTCCTTGATGCAATGGAATGGCAGAACGGGATTTGTGCAGCCCACCCTGATTAGTTTGGATGTCTTAGATAATAATAATGATCATGGATCATGGCATTGTCAATGTTTTAGAATTTTCATTTATTTCTAACGTTATTCACATGCAATGCAAGTCATCAATTACTAAGGTCTTAATCAACATTGGGCTAATCTTTCTTAATCTCTTCTATGAACTATGTGCAGTCATCATTTCTATGGGGATATATATTCTCATCGATCGTCGGAGGTGCCTTGGCCGATAAATATGGAGGGAAGAGAGTCATGGCGTGGGGGGTTGCCGTGTGGTCGCTCTCGACATTCTTGACGCCATGGGCTGCTAATCATTCGACTGGCATGCTCTTAGCGGCCCGCGCCCTCTTCGGGCTAGCCGAAGGTGTAGCCCTGCCTTCCATGAACACTCTCTTGTCTAGGTGAGACATAAAACCATCAATTGCCAGATAATAGCAGGCCGTGATTTAGATATATGGAGTTATTTGAATTCCGCAGCAGATGATGCATGATATACAGTCACCCTGGAATTGTGCGCTTCCCATACATTAGCTTAAATTAAACTCACTAAATTACGGACACCACTGTCGTGAAGTCAGTCCCAAAATCATATTGGCTGATCAATCCCAACCTTGTGGATGCTTGTTTGTTCAAATTGGACCATTGGATAATTTTCATTTTTAACCATCCAATAGATGTCCACCAATCCAACACTCAAATGATCAAATAATCTTAATTTTGGGTGGCAATACATCTAGACTGGGACCCATGATTTGGACAGTTTAATTTGAATTAATTGTATGCTACTGCTACATATGAAATTTTTAAGGAATTTCTAAGAAGAATGATTTCATGACATTCCCTCCATTAAGTTTTAGTATAAGACAAACTCAAACAACCATCTGATCTTGATCAAAGGCTGTCCTTCAAGGGAACCTCTAGTTACTAGGTTTGTGGGCCTACCTGAAAGGCTTGAAGTGGTGATCAAGATCAAATGGTTATAATTTCTTTTCCCTGGAGTTCGATGCAAGAGATTAAAAAATGCCCCACTTCAGTTCTTGTGATTAAGATTGTTTTACTCACAGTAGGAATATTTCGTTTCCTTTTTGTTTCTTACAAAATGAAACATATTACAGATTTTTTATTATTATTAAAAAAAAAAAGAGGCTGCAACATTCCATGAAAATCTATACCATTTCGGCATTTCCACAGTAATTCTAATGGTTGAAATGTCCAAGCCTGACAAGTTAGTCAAGATATTTCGCATCTTACTCTGAATTGAATTGCCTTCATATGTTTTGACAGTATCATGAAACATTCAGCTCTCTCTGTGAACTTTTGAATTGAATCACACACCTGTTACAAACTTGAGATTTAACACTACTTAAATGACCAAATTGTACTTTCTTTTGTGTATTTTTACACACTCACACCCACACCCACACCCACAAATTCACACACCACAATGGGGGGACCCACCAAATTGTTCTTAGCATTTAACATATCTTGTGTTATTTTTGTTTCCAATAGGTGGTTTCCATGCTGCGAACGTGCGAGTGCGGTTGGGATTTCGATGGCTGGATTTCACCTTGGCAATGTTATAAGCTTACTTGCAACCCCAATCATCATGTCGCGGATTGGAATTTCTGGCCCTTTTGCTCTCTTCTCGACTCTTGGGTTCCTGTGGTTGTCGATATGGGCACTTGGAATTACTAACGATCCTCAAGATAGCCATTTTATCAGCCAAGCAGAGCTACGGCTAATTCAAGCAGGAAAAACCAAAACTCCAACGACAAACGGCAAGCTTCCACCCCTCCGCAAATTGTTCTCCAAGCTACCAACATGGGCGATTGTTGCTGCCAACGTAACTAACAACTGGGTATGTTTATCCAAGTAACCCAAACAACCCATCCTCATCTTCACCATCATCCATCATCAGCATATATTGCAATGGTGCACTCTCTAGTAGTACTAGTACCATCGTAAGCTTACAGTGGTGCCAGGCTGATGTGGGACCCACTTAATGTTTATGTAATATCCAATCCGTCCATCAGATTCATCACTTCAATAAACTAAGAGGTCACAAAAATCAGCTCAATCCAAAACTCACGTAGCCCACACTACATAGAACATGTTGGGAGGAGATCCATCCCCCTTGATTTCCACTGGGACCCACTTGAAATGCAAAATATCCTGAGTTCATCCAGGTCAGATGAAGGGTCTGAACAGCCAGGATTCAATATACTCAACTTGGTGGGCCCCCACAAAAATCAATTGTCTCCTCCCAAGTTGTTCCCTTTGCTATGGCCCACTTGAATTTTGGATCGGCCTGATTTTTGGGCCTCGTGAGTTTATTGAGGTGACATGTCTCATAGCCTGTTTGAACATTACAGATACATCAAGTTGGCCCCACATCAACCTGGTACTACCACCACCAATAACTTATGGTTGAACCTGTACCTATAGAGCACTGCCTGATTTGAGATGACCATGATCTCATGGTGAGAGGATGGTGGAGCATACCAAGCAGATCCATAATCTAGCTGGTATTGATCCTACATACCATTTTTTTAAAAAATCAAAACACCTCTCGAAATGACCCAACGGCCCCCATATTTTTGTTGCAGCTTTTTTTTTTTTTTTTGAATTCCATAGTAAATAAATCTGAAACTCTCTCTTAACTTGCAGGGGTACTTTGTTCTTTTGTCATGGATGCCAGTGTACTTCAAAACTGTGAGTGGACCACTAAACCCAACTAAAATTTGAAATTATTTATAGAGGGGTCTTGGCTAACATACACTTGAGCCATTGGATATATGGGGCTACCAAGAAGCAAAGATCATGGCCACAAATCACCCGTTATAGTCAACCTATGGCCATTATCTTTTCCATCATCTATCCTGCTAACGTGCACCTGTAGCTCTTGGGGCTCAATGGGCATAGTGCCACCATGCAAGAAGTTCTGATAAAAATTACCAAAAATCCAAGACGAGTCTATTGCTATTTTTTATGGCCTAAAATACCGATGCATCTTCGAATTTGAAGTACTAATGAAGTGTTCCAATTATAAAAACAGGTTTTTAATGTGAACTTGAAACAAGCTTCATGGTTCAGTGCCATCCCATGGGGAATGATGGCGATTTCGGGTTACATCGCAGGTGCTGCATCCGATTTCTTGATCAAATCGGGTTATTCCGTGACCCTAGTCAGAAAGATCATGCAGGTAATTTTGAAATTTATTGGAGAGGCTTGTTACCTGACTCCACTCGAACAGTTCATGCGGTTTATATGCTTGGAGGGTTACATAGCTTATGTTATTCTATTGGCTGAAATAGGGGAGGCCATCACTTTTTAGGTGGGACCCACATCCATGGTTTTTTGACTCAGTGGCTCAGACCGACTCGTCCAATCCTGAGACAAGTTGTGACTTGGCTGAGTTGGGCCAATTCGCCCTCTATTCTCAATACTGTCTCGTGATGCTGGCCCAGATCGGGCTCAACTGAGTCTGAGTTGACTCGGGCAAGCCACTAATCCATGCCCACTTCTCCTGCCAATGGCAACATAATGACTAATAGAGATTGAGAGGCAGCAAAATCTCTTCTAGTTAAAATTACATGTTGTGAAATTAATCTAATTCATTCTGTGTTTGTGTGTGACAGTCAATCGGTTTTATCGGGCCGGGAGTGTCATTGCTATGCCTGAATTTTGCCAAGACCCCAGCTGCAGCAGCTGGGTATATGACGGCAGCCCTGAGCCTGAGTTCATTCAGCCAAGCTGGATTTCTTCTAAACATGCAAGTAAGCTCTCTCATCCCTTGATTCCTTTTAAGGGTCGTTTGGCCTCCCGGATTTGGGGTTGGATTTGGAATCCAAATCCAAAAGACCTCACTTTTTAAGTTTGAAAGCCTCTTTTTTTTTTTAATCTTGGTGGATTTCAAATCTTGATTTTAAGCCACCTTTATCTCTTTTTCTGAAAGCTGGGCTGCAAAATCCAAGGATTTCAAATCCAATCCAACCCAACTAATAGATTTCTGAAATGTTCCTGTGTGGACCACCTGACTTTTGGAATGACCTGATTTGTGGAGTGTCCACGCAATTCTCGTCAGATGCATTTTCTGAATGTATTGGATGGCATACAAACAAAAGGTGGGCCATAGGTCATCAAGAAGGATTTTAATGGTGTGTGCACGTCCCAGCTGTGACCTCTGGTGTGGCCCACCTGAGTTTTCAATCGGCCTGATCTGTGGCATCCAAGGAAAACATGAGAGGGTGCAGATGATAAATGGATTAGATGCCATTTTTCTGATCACAGTTGGCCCCAAGATGCCAAACAAAATTTCTGAATTCCACATGATTGAAAATCCAAGTTACCAAACACAACTGGTAGAATCCAAATCTCAAGGTTTGCAAATCCTGGATTTGGATTCTTAACTTAAGAA